>OZ022332.1:18692986-19942986 GCA_963989225.1 Dromius quadrimaculatus
TCGAGACCGAGACGAGACTGACCTACTCGAGACCAGGGCGAGACCGAGACGAGACTCAGCCAGGCAGGACCATCACGAGACCGAGACGAGACTCACTGAAGTCTCGTCTCGTATTGTCTCGTGGCAACACTATCTAAAATTATCAGCGGTTATATCTTATTTATTATAAAGCTGGATGAATTTTTTTAAAGTAGGGGTATAATTATTATCAATGCAGAATTCATATTTTTTATACTCATATTTGGACGTGGCATGCCAAGGTTTGTCGATGGTAGCGTTGACGATGCGTTAGACGAAAAACGTTGCAAATAAGAAAGAACAACATGAATATATAAGTAAAAAATGGAAGAATCATCTAGATGATGAAAGCGCATTTTTTGAATGCTTGTTACTTCAGAGATTTCGCAACTAACCATCTCCTACAATTACTGAGCTTGGAATCAAGCAGTTTGAGCAAAATTACGAAACTGCAGCTTCCATTTAGTACTAGTTTCAAGTTGACTATCTGATAGGTACATAATTTATGCATGTACAAACTCAAAAATACCTTTTAATCTTCATTGTTTAGTTATTGACTGTTGGGAGGTCATGTGCTGTACCTTAAAATGATAATTTGATCTTTATCAAAGATATATAAAAAAATACACCAAAAGTAAACAAATTTTTAACCAATAATAATAATTCATTCTAATAAGCTTCAAATTCACGTCAAACAAATCATTGAATGAATCCCGGACAGAATTGACAACTGTACATAATAATAAAGACACCCGCGGCGAAAGTTGTAACTAAATTTTTATCTACTTTAATAAATTTTAGTTGCCATATCCCTAATGTCATAGATATCTATGGACATTGTTCCACTTGAAACAAGTAATTGAATAATTCAATTTTCCACAATCACTGAGCTTGAATTAGAGCAATTTGTGCAAACCTACGAAACAGCAGCTTTTATTTAGTACCAGTTTCAAGTCTGTGAATAGTATAGTTGCTGAGATCTCAGCGTCACGCCAGCCAGCCAGCCAGCCAAAGTGGATATAATAGCGCTTTTTTCGGAAAAATGCGCTAAAAATTAGTTCCGCTAACTCTTGAATTGTTGCAAACTTAAAACATGGAGTAAAGTATTTTCACAGTGGTATAGGCAATTTGTGAAACTTTTGCAGTTTTCCATGCAGAAATAGAGCATGTAAATTCACGCATCACGGTCTTATATACAGATCTTGGCACTAGCATCTCACTACCATTGGTAAGAGTTTGACTCTTATTGGAGTATTTAGCTATTATTAGTTCCTCAAGATGTAATATATTGTATTTTATGATCATATATCTACTAATAATAATAGTCTCAGGCCCGGTTGAAAAGATGGTTCTACTAGAGGAACAATTTCGCCATCTCGTCGCTAATCCTTAAAGGGAATGGAATCAATGATTTTCCCAAGGAATTTTACCTAGATATCATTGGAAACTGTCAATCAATTCAATCACGGGCAGAGAAAAGTTTAGAAATATAATATGAATCAGAGGAATTATGTGGGCTCAATTCACATTCGAGATTGATTTTGTAAAAGAAGAATTCTTGTCAGAGAGGCGGTACATATAAGGAGCTGCGACGCCTAGTGTTTCTGTAGTTTGTGGAGGAGTTGTAATCAATAATTTCTCTCCAGATAAATACATAAAAAAACATTGGGATTTGTTCATAAAGAAACAGTGAAATCACGAATAAGAGAGAATGCTGAAATATAATACAGAGCAGAAGGATTTTGTAGGCTAAAATTATAATCGGAATTGATCTTATCAAGAAATTATTTTTGCCGGAGGCGGTTCACATATGGAGCTGCGAAGCCTAGCGCTTAGACCTGCGAAGCAGGTCGAAACGCTAGTCTTATATACTAAAAGGCATAAGATACACTTTCAGTTAGCCACGGCTACAGCCTAAACGAGAACTCTGATTAACATGATTTTTTTTTTATAAATTTGATATTTTTGACGAGCAGTGCCTTTTGGGGGTCTCAATTTTTTCAGTCTTATAGGTTTCGTGTAAAAAATCAAAAACCGTCAAAAATTCCTCCTGAACATAGTAGGCATGTACAAATAATTGTTGAACATCGACGACATCTGTCAGCTTTGACGTTTAGGTTTCAATATTATTTTATTGAATATTGCAGAATGAGAAAGATTTTCACAAATTTATGTATTAATACATCTATAACAAACATGAGCAAATCACTTGTGATACATTTTGAGCTAATATTATGCTTAAATATTAAAATTACAATTTTTTTGACATTTCAATAAATTCAGTATTGCCAACTTATTTTCCAAACGAAGAATGTACATGCGCACTCGCTTCCACGTAAAAATAGTAGCCATGTACAAATAATTGTTGAACATCGATGATATCTGTCAGCTTTGACGTTTAGTTTTCAATATTATTTCATTGAATATTGCAGGATGAGAAAAATTTTCACAAATTTATGTATTAATACATTTATAACAAACATGAGCAAATCACTTGTGATACATTTTAAGCTAATATTATGCTTAAATATTAAAATTACTATTTTTTTGACATTTCAATAAATTCGGTATTGCCAACTTATTTCCCAGAATGTACATGCGTACTCGCTTTTACGCAAAATTCCAATTCAAGTTTCATCAATGTACACATCTAATGAATAGAAAGTAAGTAGTTTAATTGAATAATATTAACAAAATGACAATTTCATGTAATATTTTTTAGGCTATGCTCAAACATTTTTTGAAATGAAGTTAAATGTCACGATATTCATGCATTTTTAACGCAGAATATGCCTGATCGCAAAATGGATTAGTTGTTGGCTAAGTTATAGAATGATTTCAACATATAATTGTTATGAAGAAATCGATTCTTATAATCAAGGGATATTTTGATTCATGATGTTTCTCTGTTGTGGATGAAATAAGTACTGAAGATTGAATGAAGTTTGAAACATGTCAAGTATAGTTTAGCTGGTACATGTGGTAAATATTCAACAATACACGAGTATTTATTTAGATATTCAATATTGTTTAGTAATAGTTTAGTTCATGCTATTCTCACATCTCTTTCAGTTGAATAAATTTGAGTTGAAGACTTGATAAACCCAGCCAATCGAACATTTTGCTTGAGTCAACAATGAAACAAGCAATAATCAACTGATTATAATATTACGATAATGGAGCCATCAATCAATATTTTGTACTTGTTGAAAGATATAAATCATACATCACTCAATGAACTTGAATAACTTCGTATTTGAGGTTATGTAGAGAGTAATTCTACTGGAAGCGGCATTGAGCTGATGAAACACACTAAGCTTGGATGAGAACGATGATGAAAATATCGATTGTCATCATTTATTTTGAAAAATGTAAATTATAACATATTACTGAAATAAACTGTACGTAAATATTCTGTATAATACATATCATTTTATTACAATATCAAAAGTCACTAATTTCTTATTTAGTGTGGATGTTCCTATTCAATTGGTATACAAAATTGGATATGAAATATTTTCTTGATGACAAGTGCATTGGGGAGAATAACAAATCTCAGTGGTTCTAAAACTTTGGTCTGTAGTTTTTGACATCTAATAGTCTAGGCTCTAATGTTGATTCATTTCATGAGTTAATGTTTTAATACGTAGTATAGGCAATTCTGATGTATGCACTAGAGACTAGAGTGTGATTGTTGGACTCATGAGTTCATTATTGTACACAGGTTGTACACAACAAACATAGCCTATATGGACTACAGAAGATAAGTACCTGAATAATGCTTTTTTCAAATGATTCTCTTCTTGAAGAAGTCTTCAATAATAGCGTTGTACGAATTATTCAATTCAAACATTTTTGCTCTCTTTACGTTTCAAATGAGTAAATCAGACATAGACATATATATATTGCAAGTACCATGAGATCTTAAACTGAAAGTTGAAACGTGCATCACTGCTATTAGTGGTACATTTTAGGACTAAATTTCAATAACCCATAGATAAGACCCATGTAAGAATAGACATATGCGAACAAGATTTTAGAACCAAATTAATTCATCTACTTACATACAGGCCTGTCAAATTGTTAAATATTAACGAGATTCATGGCTTTTTGGATATTCTTTGCCTCAAATTGAACAATTTTATTAAACGTCAACAAAATATATCTTTGTATTTAAAAACTACAAATACGATAAAATGGTAGATGACGTGAACGAAGATAAAACGGAATGAGAATTATTGGTTAGAACTTCCAATTTAATAATAATCGGTAATATCGATGAGAAAAATCATATATGGGATTGGAAAAAAATAATTTCTCAAGAAATGTAGGAGACACATGATATGGATAGATTCAGTGCTTTATTCTCAGATTATACGTATTCAAGAAAGGGTTTTCGCGGAAAATGTTGATAGATGATACGGGTTGCTGCAAGTGAAATTTTACTGTTCTAATCAGCTGATTTTAATGAATGTCATTGAAACAATCAACACAGACATCTATTCCAACAGTTGGTAACATTGTTAGGTGTGACGTAGACTCTCGGGTGCGCGTGCGCAGGCGCGTGCGTAAGAAAGAGTGGATAGAGATATTTTGTGAGAATCAAATATTATTTTTCTTTTAGTGTTTGTTCATGATATCAGTTATTGAAATATATTGTAATAGAGAGAGAGAAATCATATATAGGATTGAAAAAAATTAATTTCTCAAGAAGTGTAGGAGACACATGATATGGATAGATTCAATACTTTATTCTCAGATTAAACGTAGTTATTCAAGAAACGGTCTTCGCGGAAAATGTTGATAGATGATACGGGTTGCTGCAAGTAAAAATTTACTGTTGTAATCAGCTGATTTTAATGAATGTCATTGGAACAATCAACACAGACATCTATTCCAACAGTTGGTAACATTGTTAGGTGTGACGTTGACGCTCGCGTGCGCGTGCGCAGGCGCGTGCGTAAGAGATATTTTGTAAGAGTCAGATATTATTTTTCTTTTAGTGTTTTTCATAATATCTGTTATTGAAATATATTGTAATTGTGAAGAACATGAGTTTTTTGTTGGATATTAAGGAATCGGATGACGAGTAGTCAGATGATACAACAGCTGTCAATATTTTCATTGCTACATTCATCAATTTCATTATTTTGATCAATTCCTTGAAATTGTATTCTATTGAATAGGCACTTTGAACAACTAATATTGATTTAATGAATAATGTTGAATTGATTTCAATACAAGTTAAATCACAATTCCAGAGAAAATTGAATATTGTAGCTTTATACAAGGAGTCAGAACATGTAGCGTGGGCTTGTGAGTAGTGCCTGAATGAATAAGAAACATGTTTTTGGAAAGCAAAAGTATAGCAGAGTGCATGAGCTCCAAAATTATTACTATAGGAACGTGGAACATGCATGTTTCTCCGAATGTACCATTGGAGCTAAGTGATTAAGACTCAAAGCAGTGATTTAGAAGGAAATCTATGAGGATCAATGTTACTACGGAGAAAATAGTCGGTCTTTCAATCTCGCAATTGAGCTCAGAAATCAGATACGCTAATTCATGGAAGGAATCTACTGAATGATTCTCCTGAGAGAATTATTTAGGATGATGGGTGTAAGTGATGAAAACACAAAATTTCAACTGAAATTCTATTTCACTTTTTCACTCGATATTCTCGGTTCCACCTGGAGTAACCATCTTTTTGTATATTCGATGTACATGCATCATTTCAGTCAGCATTATCAACCATATCTATTCAAAATAATAGTGAAAGTTGTAAAGGAGACAGAAAGATTGTGATTACATACAAATTGACGAGCGAAGCAAATTGTAAGGATGTAAGTATGTCGTCAAAATAAAACAGAAGGATCACATGAGTTGTAATAACTAATACTCTAATTTGTATTCGAAAACAGTAAAGCAATGACTAAGAGTATGCGAAACATGGCACAGACATGTTATCTCGCTGTGAAGTTTTGAATTTAGACTTTGTAATTCGTGAAATCACGAGTAGGGAAAAATGCACAAATATAATACGGAGCACGAAGGTTTTGTGGGCTAAAAATGTACTTGGAATTTATCTTATAGAGACAGAATATTTGCCGGAGGCGGTTCACATATCGAGCTGCGAAGCCTAGGGCTTAGGCCTGCGTAGCAGGCCAAGCGCTAGTATAATATACTATTTCTCAATCTCAAATAGCTATCTGCAGGATACCAAAACCAAAACACTCGTTTTTCAAATGCTTGTCTATCTGTTTGCTTGTTCTGGCTAATCTCCGAAATGACAAAATCGATTGAGTTGAAACTTTCTACAGTTGTTATTAGTACTTTCATAAAAATATCTTACATAGTACTATCAACGTATTCGTTTATTCGATCATAGTTCATCTGAATGAGTTGAAACTAGGTACATTTGTTGGTGGCACTTGAAATTCCTGACATAGAAATATTAACGTACAATAAGTGGTGTGCGAGTCGTATCGGATAGCAGTTTGTTTGCGCATCGTTCATCCGATTGGGTTGAAACTTTAAACAGTTGTTGTTTAAGCTTGAGTGAAAGTTTCTGACATAATATCATCAAATTATGACTTGAGCTACAGTGTGAATATTTCTCTAAATAATATCTTGATGAGTTGTTGAGGAAATTCATAGATATGTTTTTATGTATTCAAGAAGGTCTCAATTTATTCATCCAAATTATTATTTAAAAGACAGCACACAGACTGTATCGCTGAACTTTATGTTTCGAAATTTTGACACTGTCTATAATGACATAGAGAAACACTAATAAATTCCATCTATAAGGCGGACACTAAGTATAGTCGGGAAACCGGCAGCACCTGACGTTTCCTGATCGGACTTACGGCCAAATTGTATATGAATTGATCAAAAATATAGTGGTATATACTTTATATATTTAAATGTCGAATGAAAGGCTACTTGCGGACAATACTTGTCGGAATCAACTTCCCTGGTAGAACTTATGATTGAAACTAGTATTGTTCGGTAGCAAAGATCAAATACTCCGGGAAAAAACCAAGGTACCATCCCCTGCTCTGTCCGGGAGAACAGCAGCCACCTCGTAGTACGACCCGTCTCTGTATTCAACTTCTCTTACAATTGTTGTCTTTTTTTTGTCCCGGATAGGGCAGGTTTTGTCTTAAAGTACTCGACCTCCATTATCGATTGATACTAGTTTCAAGCTAGCCCCGAAAAATTGACTGGAATTGGCCTGTTTTCGACACTTAGAACAGGGTCCTAACTACTATATTCCTAATCGATTCATATACAATTTGACCAAAAGTCCGATCAGGGAAGATAAGGTGCGGTCGGCGCCTGAACTAATACGTTTGTTTGAAAAATCGTATTCTGTGCAACTATTATTATATTTCTATGAAAAAGTTGATTGAATCGGCTAAGCCTAGAATAAAAGAGCCAGAAATATCTATACCACAGGACTACTGTTCACTTCAGTGCAGTGCTGCAGTGAATTTTAATTATATTTTTCATTGATTTCAGAAAGCTATCGCGGGTGCAGATCGCGTTTTTTTGGGTGCTATGTCAATTATGATATATTCAAGAGAAAGTCAGTTGGATTGATAAGACCTAAAATAAAACAACAGAGAATAACGAAAACACAGGATTATCGCAGGGGGTGTATTTGGTTTGTGCGGATGCTGCAATGATTTATTATATATAGTTCTTGATTGATTTTAAAAAGTACATCTATTTAGTCGCGAAGCCGCGATTGACAGCTATCTATCATAGGACTGTGTGAAGAAATCTCCGAGATTTAAGAAACGATCCGTTCCATTATCAACGAGTTCAGTCACTGATGCAACGTAGCCATATTCAGCAAGTACCTACGTAATGTTCTTCGAATGACTTCTTCAACAACATGCTCGAGACTATAGCAACCACAGCTTACATGGTAAAAAAATTATACTACCTTGAATATAGGGTCTGTAAGCACAAGAAAAACACTCAATTGTACAAAAAATATTTTCTCCCATCATCTGCGTAATGATCAACTTCATGTATTTGAAACTGAATACATAGTATATCTATATTGAATCAATATTCTAGATATTTTTTTCTCCCACGTGAACTTAAGCCGGGCACATACTGAACGTATTGAGTCAACATATCTTTTTATCTAGCATAAAACAGGAATTCTATTGATTGAAAATATGTCGAAACTAAAGTCAGAGAATTATCTATCGACCAACATTATTTCTCCAATTTCGGAACAAATATCTCATTTATTGTATAACGTTTTCAACTGTCATCTTTAGCCTGAATTCATCTGATTTATTTTTGTCGCAGCAGCAGAATCTCATTTTCTCCCAGAAATTAGAATTTATTGCACTCAATTCTCAACAGTCAACTTTTTTCTGGAATGTTGCAATGCAAATATTTATTTTGATTTATTTGTGATACTCTAAAAAAACTTAAAATTGAATCGAAATTTCCGTAATCATATTTTTGTCTCTGTTTCCCATATTTTAATTAAAATTTTATATATTGAATGAAATTTCCAATAATCAACTCTGAAAGTGTCGCAATACAGATCTTCCATCTGATTTATTTCTGACGGAGCAACGAGATCTTCGCAATCAGCTGAGCACGCTAACTCAAATCCGTTCGTTGGCACTCCACAAATTCATCTCTAGCCGTCACTCCGCATTAAAAGAAAAATGCATCCATATTTTCATTACACTAATGCACTTTATGAATGAAATGCTTTATTTCCGTTTCACTTGTTATGGACTAAGTATCGGATTTTAGGCCATAAGGAAATGAAGTTAAGGGTGATTTTGCTGAACAAATCACCCCCAATTGCAACCAATCACATATCTTAATAAAATGGCTTTAACAAATGTTAGGTTTTAGTGCGAAGTAATAAATCTTGATTATTGCTAACTGGTAGAGAACATTGCTAATGTAATTAACAATTAGAAGAAATTTGGATTATGCAATTGTAATTTCAAAACTTTAGTATTCATTATTTGTTATTTGGTATTTTCAATTATAAAATGTATTCTCTACGATTAACAATATGACATGAGGTATTAAAATTTGGAAATCAATATTGATCGTTGTTAATATTTTCAAATTTAAAAGCTCATTTACTTACTGATAGATAAATTTTTTTAATTACGGATTCCATGAATAATCGAATGAATTGAAATTCTTCAACTTGCATACTTTTCAATAGTCATCCAGAGGCAGCTAACTAGTAAATTACAAAAAGCTGAACAGAATTTAAATTTTCGATGATTAGCAGATATTTATGCTTAGTAAGGCATTAAATCAGCATAATTTTTGAAATTTGATTCCTAGTAAGCAATTTCGACTTCTTGATTTTCTTCACTTTTCTAATAATTAAGTATTATCATCAAGAACTACCTGTATTCAAAAAATTGAAGTTAGTATGTATTTTAGTCGTAATTCAATTAGTAACAAACGAACATCATGATTTATGAAAAGAGAAGTTATATCAAATTAGAATTTTTACCCAATAAAATGAAAATAAAAGATGTTATTTTACTCTTAAAAAATACAAATCATATATCAGAATAAGATATCTATCCATTAGAAAGATCATTTTTGCAATGGAATAGATGAATGAACACGCCACCAGTTTAACATGCAAGTTGAGATACTAAACTGACATGCCTAATGATTAATTTACATTTTACACCATGATGTGAAGAAGCATATCGTAAAATAGAAATAATGCATTACTGCTAACTGAATAATATCATAAGGGATATCAGGGGAATCGGATTCGATCAAGGGTGGGATCAAGGTGTCAATCAGTTTTCGGCTCAAAAAAATCAAAAAAAGTGGAGTGCACTTCTGGCTTGGCCGATTTATACAAAAATAGCAGATAACCATTCTTCTGATACAACATCAAGTTCAAATACTGAATTTCAACATCCTACGGTTGATCATTCTGGATTTATCAGAAAAATCCGAAAAAAGTTTCAAGTAAAGTGCAATTCCGGTACAGACGATTAGAACCATAATGCGAGGTGCACAACTAGACCCTATACCAGTCTTAAATACAAAGTTTCAACATTATACGTTCAACCGGTTTTGAGATTTGCGAGTTACGCTCGCACGCACGAATGAACGAGCATACGTACCGACATCAAGCCAAAAATAGTTAAAATGGATTCATTGATGCTCAAAACGGATATTTCCATCAAAATCTCGATAGGTGAATTTTGTCCTTTTCACAATACTTCCTTTTGTTACTTTGTACAAGTAAGTAAAAAAGTATTGCAAAAATTACACACTACAACAATATGAATAATGCAAAAGTATCACTGAGCTGACGTGACGTTTGGTAACTTACTATCCATAGTAGGTTGATGGTTTCGCTTAGCTGACGTTTAGTAGCATATTTTAATAGCCCGCGAAGCGGGTGGGTAGCAGCTAGTTTTAGAATAAATATGTCTTACCTGTTTGAATATCCAAAATATTTGATTGTCATTATAAAAAGATTTCAAATTAAATAAGCTCCAATAATTTGCACTCTATCAATATTCAATTGAAATTAATAAACTAAGATATTGAAAAAGTGTTGCAATGCTAAAAATATTTATGGCTGGTATCCGCTCTCACGATTATCTAAGATATTCAATTGGAACTTGAAAATTCGAAAAAAGTTTTAAATAACCTGCACTTCCTGCTCAGCCGATTTATACCAAAATAGCAGATAACCATTTTGATATAGCATCAAATTTCAACATCCTACGGTTGATCATTCTGGATTAATCAGAAAAAATTTGAAAAAAGTTTCAAGTAAAGTGCACTTCCGGTACAGACGATTGAAACCATAATGCGAGGTGCACAACTAGGCTCAGTCTTAAATACAAAATTTCAACATTATACGTTCAACCAGTTTTGAGATTTGCGAGTTACGAACGCACGAACGCACGTACGAACGCACGAACGCACGTACATACGTACCGACATCAAGCCGAAAATAGTCAAAATGGAGTCAGGGATGCTCAAAACGGATATTTCCATCAAAATCTGGATAGGTGAATTTTGTCGGTTTCACAATACTTGTTATTTTGTACATGCATCCATAATTCCGCGATAATCTTCAACTTCTGACGCTTCTGACTTGTATTTAGTACAAGTAAAAATAATAATAATAAATCAAAATTAAAAATAAGGAAGACAGATATCTAGAATAAAAACAAATAGGTGACTTTAAATTGTAATTCTCTTGTAATTTGTAATGCGATTCTCCAGTCTGTTGCTGTAACAGAAATTTTCATCATTGGCAGTTGACGGCTTCATTTTCGTACATAGGCAGAGCATTCATAGTTTATCTCACGTTCTTCTTTTGTGGTGTGACAATGCTCAAACTAATGGCAAAATTCTGATCCTAGTTTAACAACAGTTGAAAAAATGGAAGAATCATCTAGATGATGGAAGCGCATTTTTGACAGCTCATGAATGCTTGTTACTTCAGAGATTTCGCAAATTACCATCTCTTACAATTACTGAGCTTGAAATCAAGCAGTTTGGGCAAACTTACAAAACAGCAGCTTCCATTTAGTACTAGTTTCAAGTTGACTATTTAATAGGTACATAATTTATACATGTACAAACTCAAAAATACCTTTTAATCTTCATTGTTTAGTTATTGACTGACAGGAGGTCAAGTGCTGTACCTTAAAATGATAATTTGATCTTTATCAAAGCTATATAAAAAAAAATACACCAAAAGTGAACAAATTTTCATCCAATAATAATAATTCATTCTAATAAGCTTCAAATTCGCGTCAAACAAGTCATTGAATGAATCCCGGACAGATTTGACAACTGTACATAATAATAGTGACACCCGCGGCGAAAGTTGAAACTAAATTTTTATCTACTTTAATAAATTTTAGTTGCCATATCCCTAATGTCATATATATCTATGGACATTGTTCCACTTGAAACAAGTAATTGAATAATTCAATTTTCCACAATCACTGAGTTTGAATTAAAGCAATTTGTGCAAGCCTACGAAACAGCAGCTCTTATTTAGTACCAGTTTCAAGTCTGTAAATAGTATAGTTGCTGAGATCTCAGCGTCACGCCAGCCAGCCAGCCAGCCAGCCAGCCAGCCAAAGTGAATATAATAGCGCTTTTTTCGGAAAAATGCGCTAAAAATACTGGAAAATTGCAAAGTACTGGAATCTACCACTCAATATCAACCAGTAAAGGTAAAATTATATTCCATGGAATCAAATTTGAATCTTGCAAGAGGCTGAAGCTACTGGTACACATCTTTTTTTTTTCTTGAATTTCAGGCTTTTTCGAAGATTTTGTCATGAACTAGAGCCATCACATTGTATACCACGAATTTTTTTTATTGAAATTATGAATCAAAAGCTCAATTTACTCACATTTTCTGTACATAAATTTTCAAATTGATTAAGTCGATTAAAATTTATAAAAAAATGGAAGAATCATCTAGATGATGAAAGCGCATTTTTGACAGCTCATGAATGCTTGTTACCTCAGAGATTTCGCAAATTACCATCTCTCACAATTACTGAGCTTGAAATCAAGCAGTTTTGGCAAACTTACGAAACAGCAGCTTCCATTTACTAGTTTCAAGTTGACAGTTTGATAGGTACATAATTTATGCATGTACAAACTCAAAAATATCTTTTATTCTTCATTGCTTAGTTATTGACTGACAGGAGGTCAAGTGCTGTACCTTAAAATTGAAATTTGCTCTTTATCAAAGCTATATAAAAAAATACACCAAAATTAAACAAATTTTCAACCAATAATAGTGATTCATTCTAATAAGCTTCAAATTTGCGTCAAACAAGTCATTGAATGAATCTCGGACAGATTTGACAACTGTACATAATAATAGTGACACTCCCGGCGAAAGTTGTAACTAAATTTTTATCTACTTTAATAAATTTTAGTTGCCATATCCCTAATGTCATATATATCCATGGGCATTGTGTCACTTGAAACAAGTAATTGAATAATTTAATCTTCCACAATCACTGAGCTTGAATTAAGGCAATTTGTGCAAACCTACGAAACAGTAGCTTTTATTTAGTACCAGTTTCAAGTCTGTAAATAGTATAGTTGCTGAGATCTCAGCGTCACGCCAGCCAGCCAGCCAGCCAGCCAGCCAGCCAAAGTGAATATAATAGCGCTTTTTTCGGAAAAATGCGCTAAAAATGGAAATTTCTTTCTTGTGAGAGATCCCATTTGTAAATGAAACCAAATTTGAGTGGAGTACTGATATTCCGGTGGAACTAAAAAAGTAGTATATCAGTTGACAAGCACATAGTGTAATCTATATTGCAATGGGATCCAATCGTCTGAATGCAATATAAATATTATACACGAGTCAAATGATATAATCTAACCATAATTATTTATTGTTCAAAATATACCCTGATTTTTTTTTAATTTTGCCGTTTTGAAACGATATTCTAAAATAACATTAGTATCATGGTGATTGAATGGGATAAAATGAACGTTGAAACTTCTTATAGAGAAATCATCGAAGGTAGAGAGCTTGATCAAGCCGGAAAATGATGATGAATAATCCTCAAAAAGAAAACTGGTAATAATGTAGTTTATTTACCACAAAAATCAAATATTGGGAAATATGAGCAGCATTATGTATTCAAAGTAAGTTACATATTGCACTTACATTCAAACAGTTGTAAATGAAAAATCTATGCTACTATTGTTGGAAATTCTCCTACATAACAAAATTGGTTTTTTAATTTCAATTGCAATCCAAAATATTAGATCCAGAAGACTCGAGTATAACACATTTCAAAAGTAAGATATTTACTCAATGAATTGCTGAAAGACAAACGGGTTGATGCAGGCGTTTCTCCACCCGCACTTCCCCCTATCACCTATTGTTCATAATGGTAAACATAATATATAAATATTATATGCAACATTACACATACTCAATCAAAACTTCACTCAATCAGCTATGACAAAATAAAATCTTAAAAAACTAAATTCAATCCACAGCAAATTGTAAACACAACTAGGGAGTCTTCCCCTAGATCACAGCAATCGGATAAAAAATGAATAAAAGTTTGTGAAACGCTGCCAAGAAATAACTATACATCATGTTACACATCCCTTATCTTTCATCACGGGTGTGGTGGAAGCCTGGAAGCAGAGCCGTCTTAGGTATAAACAGGAAACAATAAAGATATTTTTTTACTTTACACATGAGCATCATGAAATATATAATCATGCCAATTCCGCAATATTAATTGTTCAATATTTTCACCAATCACCAATCAGTATCTATAGAAACGGGTGATTCACTGTTGGGTGCTTTGCTGACGAATTACTGAGAATACCTATACGTCTGAGATTTCCAGTGAACTATATTATTTATAAATATGTTTTATTTGGGTGAAGTTCTGTATAAAATAATTGGAAACACAACGTTTCAACAACAATTTGCTGCCTTTTTCAAGTGTATAAATGGCATGCAGAGAATGAATCTGCAGCAGTGCCATCTAGCATAATACAACCGAAATGGCAGGTTTGAAGAATGCCTATCATGTACCAACTTACTTTTCTATAGTCTTGCGGCTACAAGTCCGACTATCTGCGGCTTGCTATACCGTACTGAAAAGTCCTAATAAGGACGAAACACGTGTCTACGGTTGCTGCCCTATTCAGGATGATGGTGTGAAAACCGACTCCTGATTTTGTATTTTTTGTAAAACTTTTTAATTTTTTAACGATTTAACAATTTCTGTTTCAAAGTCACTTCACAGTGTCCTGCATTTCGGTGAGATAATTTAACGACATTTTATTTATGAAAAAGTTTATTTATATGTGCGATTATTGAGAGTACAATTATTATAAATCGTTTCACCTGACATATCTCACTACGTATTCTTAATAATTTTCTTCATCTATTCTCCGCATACTTTAAGTCCAATCTAGCAAAATATTTGAAATCTGACATACCGTTGTACCTCTTTTCTAGTACATAATTCTAGTTTTCACAAAATATAATAAACAAGAGGTATGTATTTTATTAAAACAGTTCTCTTGTCAAATTGCTTGGTAACAAGGCTTCGTGAAAACAGTTTATCCAGCAAAATAAAAAGCTCTTGTGTAATTACTGTCGAAAATTTGCAACGACTGACCGCTGTGGAAATCTAAAGTTATATTTTTCGACTTAAAAAAATTTTAAGTTCTTCTTAAAATAAAGTTCATGTGTTTTTATATTATTATGGAACATATACTGCTCGATTTTAAGCTCACAAATTCTTTTCATCTCTGAAGATGGTCCGGGTGGGACCGAAATAGAAGAGTAGAAAGAAAAAGAAAAACTCTTGACTGAATTGTCATAATTTAATACTTACATTTAAAGTGGTACGTCGATAAAAACAGCTCGTGTAATAAAAGGTTTTATTGCACCATTTCAGAGAGAAAGTCAATAAGTTCGAGTTATCAATATTTTAAACATATATTAAACCTCATCTACAATACTAAAATCACTTTCAGAAATTTGAAACTTTACATTTTAATTCAAATTTGCAAGAACATTTATCTCATTTTCAATAAAAAAAGAGTAATTTATAATACCGTTTCCTTAGTTATCAATAATAGCCATCAAAGTGACATTTACAAAGGAAAATATAATCATATATTATTATTAACTTTTTTACAAAAACTAGGACGATAGAAGATAAAATATTGAAAAACACATTCAAGGAGCTTTTAAAAATACCCGCTTCACTCGTTTTCGACCAATTCGCTCGTGCATTAAATAATAAGTTTTTACACTTGTATCTTGAATATCTATAGTTCTTTTTTGAATGGGTAGCAATAAAATTATAGACTCATTCTAATCTAGAAAATTGGAACAAAAAGAAAACACTCAACAGTATCTGTAACGTCAAAATAAGCCCAATTAGGTAATCTTCATTCTATTTATCTAACTGATAAATTTAAATTTGATAAACTTGGTACTGGTTGAATTCTACAAAATTAATTTGTCGCTCGTACAAAAATAGAGTCCTTGTCCCAAGATATCGGAAGCGTAAATTGTTTTATATGACCAAAAGATTGGTTTCTCATATATCTTATCTTGTGTCAAGACGGCCCTGGATGAAAGCTTTGCAAGCCCACTCTGACCGAGTCCCCAATATCGCATCGTTAAGATTTATGCGTACATATTTATTGGCACGGATTCTTGATTGAAGTGCGGGTCTCGAAAACTCAATTTGTCTTAATTCATTGCGTGATAGGGACGATTTTTCATCAGAGCGTTCAGATAAACTTGTAATTTTAGATAGTGGCGTTTGGAAATGACAAACTACGACAAATTTTATTCCCCGTTTCGCGATAAGAACGTTGGGATATGTCAGTGAATTGTATTGTCTGCGAACAAGAAAAGTCTATTTGCGTGGTGCAATTTTCTTACTACAGATTTGGTTTAGGGTATTGCAGGGAGATTTTAATTCTGATAACAATGCAATTGAACAGAAGTGCTAGTGTGTTTGGTTAAAATATTTTTGTAATTCCGAAAATACAATTCATACAGGATTTTTTTCTAAAGAAATAAACAAATTGCTCGAAACACTATCTATTGAATAAATCAGAAATACTGCATTTTGTATACCAAATACAGATTATTTGAAATTCCGTACACCAGGAGTTTCTTTGGGGCTACATTGAATATGTGCTATTGCTATTTGCTACATAATGAATTGTATCATAAGAAAACACACTCTTATCCAATTTTGTTACTTCTGTCATGCTCACGAAATTAAATTCAGGAAAAAAAAGTCAGCGAAGAATGATAGGCAGAAGGATTCCACGTGCCCGAAGATTTGGAATGAAGGCTCGATTAAGCAAAAAAATATTTCAACTGTCCATGTTTTTCTCGCTTCTGCCGATTGGCAGTACGCAAATTCCTATCATGAGTATCTCGTAGAAACTAATGACAGTAAGTTTTTGAATGACCAAGTCAAGATTTGTACAAGAACATTCAAATTTTTGCAAGATGTTTTCGTACATATCTTGACTTTGTCATTCGAAAACATTTTGCCATTAATTTCTACGAGATACTCATATGAACTTTCATACAACCAATTGGCAGAAGCGAGGAAAACATGGACCTTCGGGCACGTAGAACCCCTTCTGTCTATCGTATTCCGCTGACTTTTTTTTCCCTAAATTTCATCTCGTAAACTAGCAGAAGAGACAAAATTGAATCAGAACATGTTTTATTATGCAAATTCAGAATAAATTTTCATCATGTTGGCCACGCGGTCCAGCTTTATTTTCAACATTATTATACTCTAAATATACATACTAATTGAACCTCTTGAAGGCAGAAGAAACAAAATGAGGCACTGAAATCTACGACTATCTGATGGTCTATAGCCTTGAGCAGTTCATCTTCCAGTTTTGAAACCAATCCTAATGTCAAAGTATCCCTGAATATTACCAAATTGCGCTGCGCGCGCTTGAGGGGCTTCACTTGAGCCCGAAACAGCCGATAAGGGTTCACTGAGCCTCCCATAGTGGGTGGCAAAAATATATACATCGATTGAACATACAGTCTGGATCGCATATGTAATACCATGTTATTTACATAAGGCCTGCTCCATTCAGGCGTATACATAAGACCTAGTCTGATTTAATATATGGTTTGTAACATATATATAAAAAATCTGACGTGAACATCACGTGACTTACTTGTACATAATTGGATATATAGTATATATATATATATATATATATATATATATATATATATATATATATATATATATATATATATATATATATATATATATATATATATATATATATATATATATATAATTCGATGTGATTTTGTGTTTGATCATATATATCATTGGATATATATAATCAAAAACACCAAATCTCATCGTTCCACAGTTAATCGTTTTGGATTTACCCAAGGATTTACCCAAGAGATTCTACGAATCTGTCAAGTAAAATGCGCTTTCAGCCAAGTCGGTTGCTATGGAAATAGTAGGCCATTATTCTTATACTACAACATTCCTAAATACTGATTTCCAAAATTCTACGACTATCAATACCAACAGATCTGAATTAATGTGCAAAATCAAAAACTAAATTCCTACTAAAGTGCACTTCCGGTTCAGTCTATTGTTATGAAAATAGTAGGCAATCATTCAGATGCTACAGCAGACTGAAATACCAAATTTCAATATTCTAGATCTGATCGTTTCGAATTTATGCGAAAAATTCCAAAAGACTGTCAAGTAAAGTGCATTTTCGGCTTGGTGGATCTCAATTGAAATAGGATATGAGCATCTAAACGGTTTAATCGTCCTAAAAACTGAATTCTTACAATCTACGTTCGATCGTTTTGGATTTATGCGGAAAATTCAAAAAATGTTTCGAATAAAGTGCTCTTCTGGCTTAGTCGATAGCAATCATAATGCAAGGTGTACAACTAAATATTATAAAAGTGTCTAACACAAAATTTAAATGTTCTACGACTGATTGTTTAGAATTTATGCGAAATATTCAAAAAGTCTGTCATATAAAGTGCACTTCCGGCTCATCCGATTATTACAAAAATAGAAGATGATTATTAAGATGATACAGCAATTTCAAATGCTAAATCCCAGTATCCTACGGCTGATCATTCTGGATTTATGCGGAAAATTAAAAAAAAGTTTCAAGTAAAGTGCACTTCCGGCTTAGCTGATCGCAATCATAATGCAAGATATACAGTAAGATGTTATAGAAGTGCTAAATACGAAATTTCAATATGGTATGGCGGATCATTCTAGGTTTACGCAAAAAATTCAAAAAAAGTTTGAAGTAAAGTGCACTTCTGGCTTGACCGATTCATACAAAAATAACAGATGACCATTTTGATATAATATCAAGTTCAAATACTGAATTTCAACATCCTACGGTTGATCATTCTGGATTTATCAGAAAAATTTTAAAAAAGTTTTAAGTAAAGTGCACTTCCGGTACAGACGATTGAAACCATAATGCAAGGTGCACAACTAGACCCTATACTAGTCTTAAATACGAAATTTCAACATTATACGTTCAACCCACGGAGTATAATATATATAGGAGTTGAAACGAAGCGCTTGACACGCCACAGATTCTTGTCGCCGAACGAAGAGAGAGATGGAAGATAGTAGGCATATATTAAGATGGAACAACTCTAGACAATCACTTAAAATTTCTAGTTTATTTATTATTGATCAGGTTGTATTTTTTTCAAATCAAATGATTTTTCATAATGATTTGTCCTGCGATTTTTTACAATAAAAATCATGGATTTACATCAGATAAATACAGAAATTCCTTTCACTTCCAGCAAAGGTACAAATGCGCATTTTGTGGAAAGTCTTGATTCACTCAAATAAATTGACACCCGAAACGTCCTATGTGAAATTAATAAATAATAATAATTATTATTATTATTTATTTGTTCGAAGGTAACTTCATACAAAGAATTGGCAACAAATTTTGATTATTTTGCATAATGTGAGTAATGACTTAAACATTCAAGACTAATTTTTAAAGCAACATTACAATATTTATAAATCATGAATACCTTCTCCCTGGATAGATCGGCTAGTAATTTTGTGGCCTCGGCAGTTCCATAGCTCAAGGAATTGTACTTTGATATAGTTACATTGCGGATGGGATTGTAGATTGGACAGCGAAAGAGAAAATGCCATAGAGTATTTGGTTCCATTAAGTTGCAGATGTCGCAAATTTCTTCACTATTGAATTTGTGAGAATATCCATCCTGGTACAACGAGGTAAAATTAGGATTCACTGTTCTGAGTTTACTACTGGTTTGTAGGATTTTGTAAGGAACATGGAGTGATACCCAATGAAAATTGGCTTTGTTCAGTAACTCATAGAGGTTCCTTAGGCAATTGAATCGTATCTGTTTTTCGTCTGGTATAGATTTAGTATCTTTCATGTTAAGTTTCAATAATTGGTTGTAACAAATTTTTGGATACCTGTCTTCCGTCATAGTCAATAACTTGTACCACCATTTTAGTAATTCAGAGCATATTTCAGCTGCTAGATTATATTGTCCAATCTCTCTTCTAACGATGTAGTTCGGAGTGTTTTTCTACCACGATTGCAAATTCTTAAAAAAGTTTATCATCCCTTTCTCAATGCTTTCACTTTCAGCAAATCCCCATATTTCTGATCCATACAATAGAGTAGGAGTAATATATATTTTACGTTTGTTTTCCAGCAATGGATATTTGCCTTTAAAAAAGTATTCTTTATTGCGCCAGTCGCCTTTGCGGCTTTATTCAAAAGTAATTTAGTATTCTCATCTTAGTTCCTAAGTATGTGTATTTATTGGCGTATTGAATTTCTTTACTCTGACACTCGTGTTTGATTTTTCTTTTTGGTGGTCTACCTTCATGAAAGTGTACTATTTTCGTCTTATCTGCATTAACACTAAGTTGTAGGTCATTGCAGTATGTAATAAGCGCGTCTAGCTTTCTTTGAACATTTGGGGCTGAGTGCGCCAGCAGCACGATATCGTCTGCATACTGCAAAGACAATATGTCAGTCATCTGGTTAATAAAATATCCTTCGAGTTGTTTTTTCCTAGATAATCATCCAAGTCGGATATATAGATAGCAAACAGCAACGGGCTGGTGCATTCCCCTTGGAGAAAGCCTTTTGTTATTTTGATATGTTCAGAGACTACATTATTGATGGAGATTTGCAGAGATATTTTGTAATATTCTAACTAATTTATTACTTATTCCAGAGTTGTAAATTTTTCCCCACAAAATGTCATGTGGCACCGAGTCAAACACCTTCTCAAAGTCAACAAAGATTGCGTAGACTGAAATTTTGTTATTTAAAAACGAGGACTGGATGATAGAGTTGAGGGTAAAAAGATTATCGATACAAGATCTTCTCTTCCTGAAGCCAGATTGTGCTTCTGGTAATAGATTATTACTGTCAATCCAGTTTTGCATTCTACAGTTGAGTATGTAGGTAAATAGCTTTGTAATTGTATTTATTAAGGCAAGTACTCTGTAGTTGCGTGGGTTCATGTGATCTTTCTTGTGAATAAGTGTGAGCCTGATATTTTTCAAGTTTGATGGAAGTCTTTCTTGGTCAAGGAAATTGTTCAGTAGATCCTGTAAGTATGTTTTCCAAGTAGGCGGCAGATTTTTTAGTTGTTCGTATGTAATCCCATCGGATCCTGGAGTTTTGTTGTTTTTTAGTTTCATGAGGGCAAAGTTCAATTCATGCGTTGTGATCACTTCGTCTAGATATGGATGGAAGGCACCGATAAATTTGTCTACGTTTATTGGCGTAGGTGTGTACCACTTTTTAAAATAATTCACCCATTCATTCAATGGGATAGGATTTGTAGTGAATTTGTTTGGGCTAATGGTTTCAATTGCTTTCCAGAATTGCTGTTGATCTGTGATGTCTTCTAATTGTTTTTCTATTTGTAGTCTGTGAGTTTTCTTTTGTTCAAAGATGTGGTATTTATATGTTTTCTTTGCCTGTATGTATGAATTTAATCTATCTTTGGCATCCCTATTTTCTTCCTATTCGCTGTAACAATTTCTCATGGATTTTTTAGGTTCCAAGCACTTATTGTGAAACCAAATTTTCCGTTTACTCTTGTTTGTACTGTCATATATTTTAACAGTTTTGGTCATTTCCAGTGTGGTTGAAGTTAGTTCTATTATTTCTACAAAAAATTCATACTGGTCATGGATAGGTAATTCGTTAGTACATTCCTTTTCCAATTAATTTTTAATTAATTAATAAATAATAATTTTCTAGAATTTTAATGAATATTAAATTATTTTTGATTTTATGTTCTGTATAAATACTTTTTAATCTTTTTAATTATCACGATTTTCATACATCCTGCATCACCTGACATATTTATGATTGAAAATAATTCTCAAATACTAGCTTATTTTATTTTTAAAATAGTTAATTTTGATGAAAGCGAACTTTTGCATAGCCTCCATACTGAACTCAACGCGCTACACAGTAACATGAAATTCAGCATTGGAATTAGGACTAACAACTCGTTAAATTTCCTCGACCTAAGTACACATCACAAAAAGTAATAATTTTACACATAAAATTTTCAGAATACCTACTCACACAGCTGATTCTATTAATAATAATTCCAGCCATTACTTGCAACACAAAACTAGTTGAGATTAATAAATTGTGTTAGATTTTTTATAATTGACTTTCTTCAATATCAATTATATAAATTTCAAAATAATCCAGGTGTCTCACGTTACTAGAAATAATTATTTATCAGCATTTGATTGACATAGGAGGAATAGATAAAAGAAATAGTAAGAAGTATCATATACATAATTTTTTTCATTCACATATTCACAAATAAATACTAAAGATAACAATAATAATAATCAAATATATCACAAAAAAAAAAAAAAAATGAAAATAACCAATATTTTCGCGGTATTACACGTGTCCACTTCATTATTGTCTTTTCATCCTTCGGAACACTAAAAATAGATATTTCCTCCTTACAACTTGGATATCCACTATTGCAATTGGAAATAAAACACTTTCTTCCCATTCTAAAGTTAAATAATTGAAAATTCCAAGCTTCAAATCACAAAACTAGCTGCAAACCCAATAATGACAAATGCTAAATGCCTACTATCTTCCATCTCACACTCTTAACCTCTCTCTCTAACGCGATAAGATATTGAGACACAGCTGGTATAGGAAGATGGCATAACGTTTCACCGGCATGGTTCAACCAGTTTTGAGATTTGCGAGTTACGCACGCACGCACGTAACATACGAACCGACATCAAGCCAAAAATAGACAAAACGGACTCAGGGATGCTCAAACGGATATTTTCATCAAAATCTCGATAGGTGAAGTTTGTCGGTTTCACAATACTTTCTTGTACTTAGTACAAGTAAGTAAAAATGTACTTGTGAATATTCGATTACTGGTGATGGGTAACGAATACAGCTTTCTTGAATGAGTGATGAAGAAAGAGTTTCTCTATAATAATGACACATTTCTATACTGATAAAGTACTATTTTTCTGAATTTGAGATTTCAATGAAACCCTGCTTATGATATATATATTTTTCTTTTATGCATAATGAAACCTTCCCACTTATATTTATACCCATATTTTTTAAAGTCAATTTCTTTTTAACTTCATTCATTTTGATTTTTTAGGTCATGATCAGGTTTTCAAAATATATGTATATAAACTAACAGATATGACAGAAAAATTACAAATTGAATGAGTGGTAAACTAAGGATCAGTTCCGCCAACATCAGTTTTTATCTGGAGATTATTTTGACTTTGAGTTAGTTACTATGACAACAATTGTATCAACAATGATTTTCTGATAAAATAACCATGTAGTAAATTCTACTGACGTTGGTGAAACCAGCCCTAAGTTGGCAAAAAAAGAAGAAAATAATAATAATAATAATAATTTCATTCAATTTTTATCAAGAAATGTAGTATCATAATAATAATCAGTTATTTTATTAAATGCATTTTGATTGTTATTTCATATTTCGTAAAACTCTAATACATTTCATTTCTTATTTTCATTTTCTAAATCTAGAATTTAAGATTAGAAATATTTTAAGAATGACAATTGCCAAGTTGGAGCTCTAAATTTCACCACATTTCAAACAATATATGTGTTCTAAAAAAACAGGTTTTAAAATTTCGGCCAGTTTGTCCTATATACAATTTTCACGAGCAATTTCGTAAGCACCCGACCTTCATAATAAATCAAAATTTTGTATTTCATGATTTATAAGAATCTAATACGCAAGTAAAATATCTAGTCCTTTCAAAAAATCAGTTATCCTTTGACTCAGCCAAATGAAAAAACTATTCAAGAAATAGAAGATGCAGATGTTACAGAACTATTAATATTATATCAAAGTTTACCACTCAAGTTCAAATTAATCAACAACCACATATATTTTAACAATGAACATTTGAAAAATAGTCTGCTTCCAGATTACATAGTGAACAATCTCAAAGTCCAATAAGATTCTTCTGAGAATGTTGAAAATCTCATCTTTTTGGTAAGAAATAAATTAATAACTCAAGGATGAGTTAAAGAAGTGATACATATCGCGGTATATCTGAATTTAAATTCCAAAATGTCATATATGATTTTTTATTATTACGTCGAAGAAAACAGTCTTTAAAATTGGAAACATCGATTCAGATTTTTACCATAAAATCGAGAAAAATTCTTAATAATGTAATGGCTGTTATGAAAAGATTTTTACTTCTTCTGTTGCTTGTCATCTTTCGCCATCGCTAAACATAACGGCCTCTATCTGTCAGGTTTCCTATTCCATTATTCTTGACTGAAAGACTAAAACACAATTCAGTAAATTGAGTTCTGGATTTCATGAAATGCGGGTAAAATCAGGCTGGTTTTAATTTAGACTTTGGTTCAATTGCATAAAGCTTTGTTAACTTTAATTATATTATAAGTAGTGGAAATAAGGAAATTCAGTCAATTATATGATTTTTTTCCTCTATAAGTCTATAGTTTTGGTTACACATTGTTCATCTTCAGAAGCGCTATAATTTCAAAATAATCTTATGCAAATTGAGAACTTACAAAGGAATTATTTAGTTCAAATTTGAATGTATACATGTATTTATTTATAAATCCTTCGTAACTATTACTAATATTCCCAAGTCTTCAATTTGTATTAGAAATTGTAACGCTCCTGAAGATGGCTAAGGTGTAACTGAAACTGTAGAGTTAGAAAGAAAAAAAAAACTATATCATTCACTGGAATTCGTTATTTCCACTACTTACATTCACTAATCCAGTTAGCTTCAACCATTTTATTTTATTAAATTATCAAATATTTGGTCATGTGTTTCTAGCCTGTATTCTTATTCTTCATTTAATTTGCACAGAAGCAACACGCTTGGGAGAATCATTCAAATTTCAAATATCTATCAATTATCGAAGGATATCCGTGAGGACAATTTTTTGACCGGTCTAACTTAGAAATGTATACACAAAATCGTATATTGAAAAACAACTATTTGATGTAAATTAGTAAAATTCAAATTGAGCACATATGACTTTCGTCATCTTGATTGCCCAGAAGTTGAAAACAGTATTAGGTTGATTTCAGCTTAATGTTGCACACGTTTTCACGTAACCTCAAATAAACGATCCCATTGAATTTAGAATATGTGAAAGAGAAAATCACATAATTTTGGTACATGTTAATTATTTCAGCCATTTTCAAACAGCATTTGTCACATTTGCGATTCATCTTATTATGACTAACACTGACTGTCCTTTTATTACCGTTTGTAAAAACAAACTAGGTATTTTATAGCTCATTATCGGACATTACGATAATTATTATATACACTTACGTACTAAGCTACATCATAATTTGTAGTATTTATTTATAATTTTCTAAATGTAATAGCTGTTCATGTTTTTATTTCAACTTGGACATTCGTAAACAATTTTATTGTTGAATTTTTTGCAATAGTGCATGGTTTACAGTTTGCAGTGCAAGAAAATTTCAAGTCATAAACTTCTTATCTTGACACATAACCCATTATTAACATTCATAAACATAAAACGATAACAATAAGTCATAGTACTATAACGCTATGGAAAACAATAATTCTGGCCATATATCGGGGCATATTTCACGGCGCGGTGACTCCCGCGTCATCCAGGGTAATTCTTCAACATTCAGACATTCGCCAAGTTGTAAAACTGCTCCGCAACGAGCGACGATTTCGGAGGGGTTATGACAAGACAGTATTTGCGCTCCACTGAATTTAGACATCCGCGACGATCATTTGTAAACCGAACCGTTGGGGCGCGAACTGTGAGTAGAGTAACCCCAGAGGGGCGAAGCTCCCTTCGTTCTCTGTGGAGCACTAATGGGTTATTTATGGTCGGCTCCAACAAAACAATTTTATTGCTATGACCGGTTGAACTCGACGTAGAGTAGGAGTGCGTTTAGTAACGATTCCCAATGAATGTGTTTTGTATTTTTCTATTGATACAAGAGTATGAGGACGTTGTAACAACATATTTGTCAATTTCAATGGAATTTTTATGCTGAAAACAAGATTTTATTGCGTCTGTTATAACTTCTGTGCAGTGACTTAGAAATCAAAACTTTACAAACAAATAAGAATGAAAATTCAAACATAAGATCTTAGGTTATTCAATTTTAAATGGTTAAATATGTATATATTTTTAGATATTCAAAATGGAAATATATATATTTTTATCAAAAGATACATAGAATTAGAATCCAAAAGTTTAAGTATAATTTCTAGAGGAAAAAATATTTTGCGATCTAGTTGAAAAAATTGAGATATTTATTGTATTAATATTTCTAAAACCATTCTATTTTTCGGATTAAGTATGTGTAATTTTTGGAGAGAAGACTATTATCTTTCAGTTTCAGAAATATTTAAATACCTACCTCAATTTAACGATTGTATTAAGTAATCATTCGTACCAAGATCTACATCACGCTTCACTCTCATATCAACCACTATATTTTTTAATCGTTCATCATCATCACATCAAATGAAATCAATTATACTTCTTTCATTCTCACTCACATGAAATAGAAACGAAGAATTTTCGTTACAAACAAAAAGACACAATTTTCTTACCATTTTCAATTCACTCGGCCATTACCAAACCTACCCAGATCTTTACCAGACGTACTCTTTTTCACTCCTGGGCGCAGAAAAATCAATACTTCTCACACACTATTTTTTCCTTTCCTCATCAAAATTTTTGCTGCTTGCTTCGAATGTCAACTCATGCTCACATTTGACCACAAACAATTAATACCATTTACCTCTTCCTCACAGCAATCTCTTCTCTTCAATTCACTTACACACTACACATCCAAACGACATTCATAAAATTCATCAATTCAGCTACCTTCCTATTTGCACTTCTTATGTCCCAAGATCTAATTTCTTCCTGGAAGACTACATGTCCCAAATAATTTTCAGTTTTCTGCCAAAGCTTGAAGATTTTTCCAAACACAATAATGTCATCGAGATACATCAGGCATATATTCCAAGAAGCTCCTCGAAGTACAGTCTCCATCAGCCGATTGGATATAGCTGGTGCCTTTACAGAGATCAATGTCATGAGATTAATTTGCTATTGTTGAATGTATGGTACATTTCATATTTGTATGGTGGGCGACGTTGGTCAATAGTCAGACTGGTAAATCTGTCTACGCGTCATCCACACAGTACGCTACCGGAAATAGTAAAAAGTTGTTGTTGTAGTGAAGTGGTTGGAAAGAAGCACTTGTTTTTTGAGTTTAAATCTAACAGGATCAAATTTATTGTTATCTTTCAACAAACCAAATATTATATAGATATATTTTCTTGGTTTTAATTCTGTATATTTATTTTTATTTTGACGTTTCGACCTTCTATCCGAAAGTCTTCTTCAGAAAAAATGATACAAAAATAAACAAGGCAAGAAAGTATCTAGATAATTACAAATTAAAAATTGAAAATATACAGATTACCACATGTGAAAAAGAAATATTATTCACGTAATCAGCACCATTTATTTAACAGCTATAATCCGGAGCCAACAGAAAGATGCCAAATCAACTTACCAGTATCCACTCTTTGAATCCAGTATAAAGAAAATTGTCGATCCGGCTAGCATAATCAACTATTCGGGGCAATGGGTAGCTTATTTATTTTCATCATCAAGTTGTTGAGTTAACGATAGTTTACACAGAATTCAGTTGATTCGTTCTTCGTCTTGACCAATATCACTATTGAAGCCCAGGAACTATTGGAAGGTTCAGTTAAACCCTTTATTCTGAATATATAGGGTATATAGGGATTAAGAGAAAAATGCTCAAATAGTCTACGAGATTAGGACAAAACTGACCACCGCGCTCAAACGGTATATTTCCATTCTGAATTATGCTGTCAGCTTCGTCTCACTTGTCCAATGGTCACTTCTGTGAATAGGATATGCATTACTAGTGCTTATTCTATGCTGGATTATGTTGGTTCTTTCCCTTGTCCTGCAACTCGTATCAAAGATGTCTTAGATTTGATTAATATTTTTTCAAACTTCACACATTCTTCTTGCTTCAAATTTCGGCATGATGTGATCAATTGGTTAAATTCCTCAAAGATCTTCTCAGATGGATGGTTCAATACGTGTTTTTTTGTGTCATGGCAGAAGCATCTGTTTTATTTTTTTTTTTCTTTACCTATCTATAGGATCGTACACGAAATTTGATCTTGAATTTATTACTGTAATAATCGTTTTTATTTCCGCTATTTTTTTCTTCTAGTTTTTTTGATTATTTCCTCTCTTTCGACTTTCTATGATCTAGAATTCATTAATAATTAAACCTTTAGAAGTAAGGAGAGCTCTTGCTGATATGACTTTTCTATATAAATTGTTAAATAACCTTATTGATGATTTTAATATCATAGAACACATTAGTTTTGATACTCCAACAAAACAAACTCGCAACACCTACACATTCTACTTATCAAGATATAAGACAAATAACCACAAAAATTCACCACTTAACAGAATAATGTCTACATACAACACTTCATACCAGCATATAGATCTCTTCCTTCCAACTTTAAATAAATTTAAGGTCACATTAATTTCAACCTGTACATAGTTCATACTTCAATTTTTTGTATTTTTCTATTTTTATTTTTTGTATACTTACCTCGGCTGTTTCTCATTTATACTTTCGTAATTATGTTCTTTCTATATATTAGTGGAAGCCATTAATTGGGTAACTGTTGACTTCACGAATAAAAAAATGAATAAATGAATAAATAAATAAATAATATATAAATAAATAAATGAATAAATAATTAAATGAATAAATAGATAAATAAATAAATAAATAAATTGATTAATTAACAAATAAATGAATGAATGAATAAATAAATGAATAAATAAATAAATAAATAAATGAATAAATAAATAATAAAATAAGTAAATAAATAAATAAGTAAGTAAATGAATGAATAAATAAATAAATAAATAAATAAATAAATAAATAAATAATGAATAGAATTAATATTTCTCCAATTTAAACTCAAATTTTCTAGAATAATCCTTTAAGTCACCTTCCAATCTTCTAGAGGGCACATCCCAACTCGGCACATATAATCCCGATAGGACATCAGTCAAGAGTTGGTGGTAATCCTTATGACCAACTCGGCACATCTTAAGCAAGTGTTTGCAGAAAAACCCATCCCTATTATCGACTTAACACCTAAGAATAATATAATTTAAAATGTTTTGCTTAGTAGCTAGCTATCTATTATCAATCTAACAGTTCAATCAACAACATCAAAGAAATCAATTCGCGAGATAACTAGCCAACTTGGAAAAACACTAGATTTTAGAGCAACATAGATTCAGTATATCAAATCGAAATTTTTTATCTGGTTAAGTGAAGTAGCGGTGTGTTAATCGAAAGTGCAAAGCATTTTTCCATATTATGAACGAGTCCAGAAATCGAATAATAACGACAAAAAGGTTAATCCACGATCACGCTGAAATTATTATTTTTATTGTATGATGCAGCCTACTTATTTTTTGATTTTGTATTATTGTATGTCAAATTTTGTATGATTATAAAATTGATTTTATTTTATTTAAAAACATTAGAATGCCCAATCCCCCTTTTGTTCAGGTACCTGAGTCATTTCATTATCATCAGAGACTACTTGGAAGTGTGCCGAGTTGGGTATCGCTGCAGGTACCTGAAATACTCGTATGTACCGAGTTGGGGAGTCATTAGTAGAGACCACCTGTAAATGTGCCGAGTTGGGAATCGCCGCTTCTAGAATGTTCTTCCGGCTTATCAGATATTTTTGGAGACATTTAAAAAATTCTTCATGCATTTCACATTTCAAGGTTATAAAAAATTCTCTTCTTTCTATTCTTATTTCAGACTTCAAGGACTTTCCTGTAATTCTTTCTCAAAATTTTAGAGTATTCTTCTCGTTTATCGGAAACTTCTTCTAACTCTTCATATAAAAGCTTCGCAAATTTCCTTCAAGTTTTTTGGTGATCCTGCTCTATCTTCAGGATTTTACCTTGCCTCAAATAGAGCTTGACAAAGTTGCTAGAGATAAGTAGCTCTTGGTTCAGAAAATGTCCCAATCTTCAAATTCACGTTTAAACATTCACTTTCAAATCACTTAATCTAACCATTTTCATTATAACTGTTTTCTATTTCAAACACACTAGCACATTAATAATTAATATTATAATGTTTATTGCTTAAAGAAATAGTTTATAATTGAATAAAAATCCCTATTTGATAATTATTGAAAAAAAAAAAAGTTTTATTCTTCCGGATATCACCAACAACACTATATTATTTATTTAACACATATTACTATTTTAAACAAAGTCGCAGATATTTATATTTAACTATTTATATACACTGTCCACTTCACTGTTTGATATTCACTGTTCTAGATTCACCATTACACTACTCTCAAATCGTTTGCTTGCGATTATATATAGAAATATCCATTTCTCGAATGTTCTATCACATTTCTGGAATATTGCTAGAGGCTTCCATCGGGCGGAGTGATGTGATGCGGTGCGGTGCGACGCAACGAGGACAAAAGGCTCCGCCCAGGCAAGTTCATCTTTACGAGCCTCCACACTCTCGCACGTTACACTGCCTCCTTCTTAAGAGTGTTTCATCTCGAAACACAGCTTCATATCTATGCCAGAATAGACATTCGCCGCCCTTGGTGCAACCAGTACTTTGGTCCGATCGGGCCTGCTGGGTGGAAACAGCAGACTAATATTCGAATTCCGCTGTTCTGGAATATAGCTTCAATCATATTTCGAACGATCTTTCAATCTAATCCATCCAGACCGCAGCCTAACTTTGATATTGCCAGTTTCAGGATGTCATTCTGCATTAGATGGCCTCGCATGTCTTGCAGCGTTTCCCACATGGAACGGTAGGTTGGTTTGTGATGAAATTTATCTTTCGTTACCAGGTGGTAATTATAGCGTTCTTTGGTTGTCCTATTGTCCCTCAGACAGATGGCCTTCTCTATTGTAGGCTTTTGGTGTTCTACCACATTTCAGGAATACTGCTAGAGGCTTCCATCGGGCGGAGTGATGTGATGCGGTGTAGCGCGACGCAACGAGGATGAAAGGCTCCTCCCAGGCAAGGTCACCTTTACGAACCCCCACACTCTCGCACGTTACAACATTAATTATTTATTCATACACCTTTTGTAAATGTTTTTTTATTCCACACGTTTATTGAAGTTTTACCAATATGAGTAAAATGAGGGTCGTTCAAAAAGCTATCCGTATGTACCTCAATAACAAGACGTGACAGAAACAAAAGATATCGATTGCCTAAATACTGTAAAAAATGATGTTCTCTCGTTTGTACTCACGGCTGACCATCTACTATATCTGGAAGGATATTAGAACTTTCTGATATGCCTGGCTCTTCGAATAATATTGATAAATAACCGTTGGGATATTCTATGTGAAATACATATTAAATGCTATAACATGGATACCACTATTATTTTTATATATGTCTAAAAAGACATTTCAGAAAAAGTATAGTCACAAATTTGAAATATTTTAAGTAATTAGTTCACATAAATAATTATTTGAAATCGCTATAACTATAATTCTTGTTAGTATTGACCAAGTCGATGTTCAATTGTCAGACATGATTGACAGCCTACGGTCACTAGATGTTCAGTGGTTGCCAGGCATCAACTGTTAGACAATTGAATGTTGGCCCGTTGTCGGCTTAGGTATATAAGAGCGTGAGCTAGGAGAGGCAGTGATTCAGTTAATATAACTGTGAGCGAAATAGTGATCATACAAGTCTATAAAGTGAATATTGTCACTGTACAGTATGCTATGTTCTCCATCAGAGCACTGCATGGCCTGAACGGACCACGGGATACCGATCAACGGGCCAGTATTTTTTCCTTGAAGGCTGAGTTCGAATGTATTGGTTTATATATGCTCGGGCCTTGATTTGGTCACGAACTCGTGCGGACTTGATTATTATGCGACAAAGTCTAAACTCGTCTCTTTCTGAGAGCTAATATGAAAATATCGACAAGTAACTGTAGTTTGTTGGTTGAAATATAATTACATATATAACAACATAGGACTGGATGTCAAAATTCTATGGTCCGTGCTGAAACAGGCATTCAAATTTTCCGATCCTTAAAATTCCAGGAGTCGAGCTGGGTCGGACTTTAGATTCTTATTCTCAAAATTGGGCCGGGTCTGGAGACCCTTTAGATAACATTGGGCTTGGAAGGAACGAGTTTGAGAATAGTCGGGCCTAGGAGGACCAAGTATCAAAATATTGGCTGGTGCAGATTTCTATTATTCGTGATAAATTGTTATTTACACGAAAGAGCAGTCTATTACAGAAAGGTTCATATCAAATTTTCCTGAAAAAGCAACTGAATGACATGAAAAAGCTTAAGTTCCTTACTATCACGTAGGTCTGACGATGGCTGAGATCTCATTTCATAGTGTCGTTTGGATGAAAGAAATTCATGAAAAAATATTGCTGACTACTCCATTCCTAGTATTTATAACAAGGTTAACAATGCTAAATCGCCATATAAACAGTGCATATCAGTAGGTATTTGGACGTGTAGAAATACCATCGGGTATTACACTAGTAGTCAGAGTGAGTATTTTACTCAAAGATGTGGATACCTCCAATTTGTGCTTTTGTTGGGGATAAAGTATTTTTCTTCCTGAAGTTGGCAATCATGTATTGCGCCCCCTCTACGTTATCACAATAACTTCATTTTGATTTAATAAAAATGTCTGCCGCCTGGTCTGCCGTTTGATAGTTCGCCGCATTATTGAAATCTGTTGACATCGGCAACTATTACTGTAATTGAAGTTGGTGAAAGTGTAACAACAACATTAAACGTGTCCTTCTGCAAACAAAAGGTAAGCAGGAGACACTCGCCATTAATCATGTGATAAACCGTAATATTATTTTAGGTTACATTGCTATTTCCTTTAAATAAACATTGTTATTATATTATTTTAAAGACTACTGTAATAGTTAAGTAACTTTATTTGTGTACTTGCAGGCGCCTTTTGTTGTCAAATAAATTTCTACCAAAGTCAAGAGTTCTGCCTCTCATTCCGACTGCCAACGACTGACATATCCACAACAGGTTATGCGCCCAGATATGCTGTGGGGCTAGAACTGAAGCAGAGGACATTGATCAGAGAATATTTGGACACGTCAGCCTGATTTCCTCGCCAGAAGTCGCAATCAGTCTTTGTCAAGAGTTGCAGCCAGCCACGAAGCAACCGCAAGTAGTCGACCGAAAGCTAATCACGATTGGAATTGTAAAATGGATGGTGTTAGGTCACAGTTAGAGCTTTTATCAGAGGATGCTGACGGAAAAACGAATTACGAGTCTTGGCGTTTCAAGGTAAACTTGACCTTGAAATCGCGTGAAATTTTTGATGTTGCAACTGGCTTGAAGGTCAAACCCGAAGGCGGTGCGGCCGATGATACAGTGAAAGCATGGAATAAAAAGGACCTTGAAGCCCAAACAATAATAGGACTAAATGTAAGCAGCAACATAGCCAAGAAAATTTGTACGAAAACCTCCGCAAAACTTATGCTCGATAAATTAGAAAACTTGTACGGCAAAAAGTCAGATATCACAACTGTAGGCTTGCAGGCCAAATTCTTCAACTACAAGTTCGATGAGAACAAATCAGCTGTCCAGAATTGCCTTGATGTAATGCAGATTGTTGAAGATTTGGCAAATGGAGGTGAGCGTATGCAGGACACCTGGGTCATGACGCGCATATTAGGATTATTGCCACCGAAGCTTCATCATTTTCGAACAGCCTGGGACAACGTTACCGGAGCCGACAAGAACCTGGACACGATGATCGAGCGACTTCGACTTGAGGAGGACAGACTGAACGAAACCGACCAGCTTAGCGGATCAACTCCGAACAATGCATTATTTACAAAAGCAAATAGAAACCATGGTCATCACAATGCTGCAGGACATCGCAACGCGACCAGGGAGGAGTCTGGAACCGTGAACTGCTTCAAATGCGGACAGAAAGGGCACGTAAAGAAACACTGCCGCAACAAGCCATGTGCCAAGTACATAGCTTACTGCAAGGAAAACTATGCGTGCAATACCTGCGGCGCCAAGGGACATTTTGCCAAGGACTGTACCAGGAAAACTGAAGACAGACGCGGAAACGAGACAGGTGGGCGAAACGAATCCAGACAGACGAACAGACGAGCCCTGATAACCGTCGGATTGTCAACCGCCAACCTGCACAACCTCAATTCCAGGCAGGACGTAAAAGAATACTGGTATCAGGATTGCGCCGCCACGCAGCACATGACGTCGAATCGACACTGGTTTTCAGACTTCACCGAGCTCGACTATCCCCTCGAGATTACAATTGGCGATTTCACTAGGTTGGAAGCAGTAGGCAAGGGCAATGTCGAACTCGAGGCGTACAACGGGGAAAGGTGGTACCAGGTCGTACTCAAAGACGTGCTCTTCGTGCCGAAGTTGAACTTTAATTTATTCTCCGTTAGCCAAACATTGGACAGGAACTATATTCAGACTGCAGACAAGGAAAAATCTATTTTCAAGACGTCGGACCAAGAAGTAGTAGCCATGGCGGAACGAGATGGAAACCTATTTAGGATGATGCTACGCCGTGAGACTGGGAAGTGCCTGATCACAGAATCTGTCAGGATCTGGCACGAGCGGCTAGCGCACCAAAATATTAAATATGTCCGTGATGTTCTTGACCGCAGCAACATCAAGTACCAGGATGACTGAAACAACAACGTGTGCGAAGGGTGCACGTACGGGAAGCAGCACCGCATATCTCATCCAGCCAACGAGAAGACAGCCCGCCAGCAGCTGGACCTAGTACACGTCGACTTGTGCGATATGACGGTAACATCCTTGGGAGGAGCCAAATATTTCTTATTGTTTAAGGATGATTACTCACATTTTCGCACCGTGTATTTCCTAAAATCGAAAGACGAGGGACCAGCCAAACTAGAATCGTATCTCAAGATGGTTGAAAATCAGTTCGGGAGAAAAATCAAATGCTTGAGATCTGACAACGGAACGGAAATCAAAAACTCCAGTACGAAGAAGATGCTAGAAGATCTGGGCATTTTTCACAGTTTTTCCAACCCATATACGCCAGAGCAAAATGGGAGGATTGAGCGCGAGATGCGAACCGTAGTGGAAGCAGCCCGATCTGTAATCCACGCGCGAAATTTGGATGAAAGATTGTGGGCCGAAGCCGTTAATTATGCCGTTTTTACCTTGAACCAGACTGGAACTAGTACGCAGCGCGGGAAGAGCCCTGCAGATATTTGGTTTGGACGCCAAGTGGACCTGAGCAAGCTAAGGACATTTGGCTGTGACTGCTACGTGCTGACCCTGACCCACAAGCGAGCCAAGATGGACAGGAAGTCAAAAAAAGGAATATTCGTGGGTTACGACTGGGACACTCCATCGTACCGAGTCTATCTGCCGGAAGAACGGGACGTCATCAGCTCCGAGAACGTCAAGTTCAGCGAGAGGAATGTGGAAAAACCACAACAGTCCGAGATCGTGTCGGTCATACAAGATGCAAGGATCGATGAGATAAATTTGGAATCAGAGGAGTCGGACGAAGACAGGGACAATGAGCAGGACGAACAGCCGGTCGAACCACGAACAGGACTTCGGGACTCGTCGCCGAAAAGAGTCGGATTACGTAATCGTCGCGACATCGCCCCCCCAGCTCGATACGCAGACTACGTCATGAACTATTCCAGGAAAGGCAACAGTGCCAACGCAGCCATGCTACACGACGCCGAGGACATATCCGTGTCTGATGCGCTTCAGGATGAGGACTGGCGAAAAGCTATGTCTGACGAGTTTGAATCTCTCAGGAAAATGAAAACCTGGAAGCTAGTGGATTGTCCCGACACAGTCAGACCACTGTCTTGTAGATGGGTGCTGAAAGAAAAATCAAACGGAAGGCTCAAAGCTAGACTTGTTGCTCGAGGTTTCGAGCAGGAGCAAGGCCTGGACTACGCTGAGACATTCAGCCCAGTAGCTCGCCATTCTTCGATCAGATTGTTGCTAAGTCACGCCGCATCTGAAAAACTTAAACTCGTACCGTTTGATGTTACTTCTGCATTTCTACATGGGGAACTGGAGGAGGAGCTTTACATGCACCAGCCCGAGGGATTTGAGGATGGGACCAGACGTGTGTGTAAACTTCAGAAGAGCCTCTATGGACTGAAACAAGCGCCCCGCAAATGGAATGAGAAGATTGCAAGTTACCTGGAAACAATTGGCCTGTTGAATACTGACGACGATCCTTGTGTGTACTACAACAGCAGCAGAACGATACTCATGACACTGTTTGTAGATGATGGTCTCGTCATTGGACAAAACGAGCAGGAAATCTTCAGAATCCTGAGTAAAATCAACGAGCGATTCGAAATTACCTACAACCGCACTGTACCACGCAACTTCTCCTATATTGGTATGGATATTGCCGTTGAGCCGCATGGAATCTTCGTAAGCCAGACACTCTACACGAAGAGACTGCTGAAACGCTTTGGGAGCGATCTCTGTAATCCTGCACCTACTCCAATCGAAAAAGGAATGATCACTGCTGAGGAAAACCGAGTAAACGACAAGCCGGCACCAACATCCACTCCGTACCGTGAAGCTATAGGGAGCCTACTGTATTTGGCCACAATCTCCCGCCCAGACATTAGCTTCGCAGTCAATCTTCTGAGCCGCTACTGTAGCAAGCCCATGATGAGTCACTGGCGAATGACAAAACGAATACTACAGTATTTGAAAGGGACCATCACGATGGGAATACATTTCAACGGAGACAGGACGCTGGTGGCCTACACTGATTCGGACTTCGCAGGGGATGCAGAGTCTGGACACTCGACGAGCGGTATTCTCCTGATGAGAGGAGGACCCGTCATTTGGATTACCCAGAAGCAACGACTCGTTGCCACATCTACAGCAGAAGCAGAATACCGAGCCGCAGTATCCGCCATCGACGACATCAGCTGGACCAAGAGGATTGGTCTGGAGCTGGGGATCATCAAGTCGGACCAGCCCATTACTCTATATGTGGACAACCAGTCAGCCATTCATATGCTCCACAGTTCTCATGAGGGGAAAACCATGAAGGGCAAAAAGCACATCGAGATATCGCGAAAGTTCATTCAAGAACACATCGGCACGACCGTTTCACTTGAACATGTAGCTAGCGCAAATCAGCTGGCAGATATCTTAACCAAGCCATTGGTCCGAAAAGTATTTTGTAATCTTCGTTGTATGCTAGTCAAGGAGGAAAAATAATTTAGGAGGAGTGTTGGGGATAAAGTATTTTTCTTCCTGAAGTTGGCAATCATGTATTGCGCCCCCTCTACGTTATCACAATAACTTCATTTTGATTTAATAAAAATGTCTGCCGCCTGGTCTGCCGTTTGATAGTTCGCCGCATTATTGAAATCTGTTGACATCGGCAACTATTACTGTAATTGAAGTTGGTGAAAGTGTAACAACAACATTAAACGTGTCCTTCTGCAAACAAAAGGTAAGCAGGAGACACTCGCCATTAATCATGTGATAAACCGTAATATTATTTTAGGTTACATTGCTATTTCCTTTAAATAAACATTGTTAATATATTATTTTAAAGACTACTGTAATAGTTAAGTAACTTTATTTGTGTACTTGCAGGCGCCTTTTGTTGTCAAATAAATTTCTACCAAAGTCAAGAGTTCTGCCTCTCATTCCGACTGCCAACGACTGACATATCCACAACAGCTTTCTTCGTATTTAATGGAATATTTTTCTAAATATCTTCATCAATTTTATCTTTTGATCTATCACCAAATCTTTCTGAACTAGATTAGATATCAAGACGTGATATATTCCTCTATTATTCGTCAAAGAAAATGCAAGAATTTCTAATTTTTCAGTTTGACAGAAGTTTGTTTAATCGTTCTTATGAAAATTATGTGAGTTGTTACTGGATTCATAGAAAACTAATTTGAAAAAATGGTTTGACTCCTGGAATACTCCTTCATATACCATTTGTAGTTAAAGTATTATAGACTATTTTTGTGGTGCAATCACTCATGTTTATTGTGCTTGTGAATACCACTCATGCTGCACACTCGTGGTATTCAAACGCAAGCACAATAAACATTCATGATAGCACCACAAAAATAATCGATAATACTTCAACTACTTATGGTATAATAAATGAATATATTTTTACTTACTTGTACAAAGTAACAAGTAAGTATTGTGGAACCGACAAAATTCACCTATCGAGATTTTGATGGAAATATCCGTTTTAAATATCCCTGAATCCATTTTGACTATTTTTGGTTTGATGTCGGTACGTATGTTCGTACGTGCGTTCGTACGTAACTAGCAAGTCTCAATACTGGTTGAACATATAATGTTGAAATTTTGTACTTAAGACTGGTATAGGGTCTAGTTGTGCACCTTGCATTATGGTTCCAATCGTCTGTACTGGAAGTGCACCTTACTTGAAACTTTTTTCGAATTTCCCTAATAAATCCAGAATGAACAACCGTAGGATGTTGAAATCCAGTATTTGAACTTAATGTTGTATCAGAATGGCCATCTGCTATTCTTGTATGAATCGAGCAAGCCAGAAGTGCACTTTGCTCAAAACTTTTTTTGAATTTTTTGCATAAATATTGAATGATTCGCCATAGCATATTTAAATTTCGTATAAAGAACTTCTAAAACATCTTATTGTACATCTTGCATTATGATTGCGATCGGCTGAGCCAGAAGTGCACTTTAATTGAAACTTTTTTTTAGTTTTCCGCAAATCCAGAATTATTAGCCGTAGGATACTGGAATTTAGCATTTGAAATTGCTGTAGGATTTAAATGGTCATCTTCTATTTTTGTAACAATCGGCTGAGCCGGAAGTGCACTTTATTTGACAGACTTTTTGAATTTTCCGCATAAATTCTAAACAATCAGTCGTAGAATATTTAAATTTTGTATTAGGCACTTTTATAATATTCAGTTGTACACCTTGCATTATGATTGCTATCGACTAAGCCGGAAGAGCACTTTATTTCAAACATTTTTTGAATTTTCCGCATAAATCCAAAACGATCAAACGTAGATTGTTAGAATCCAGTATTTAGGATGATTATACCGTCTAGATGCTCATATCCTATTTTTATTGAGATCCACCGAGCCGGAAGTGCACTTTACTCGACAGCCTTTTGGAATTTTTCGCATAAATTCGAAACGATCAGGTGTAGAATATTGAAATTTTGATATTTCAGTCTGCTGTAGCATCTGAATGATTGCCTACTATTTTCATAACAATAGACTGAACCGGAATTGCACTTCAGTAGGAGTTTATTTTTTAATTTTGCGCATAAATTCAGATATATTGGTAGTCGTAGAATTTTGAAAATCAGTATTTAGGAATGTTGTAGTATAAGAATAATGGCATACTGTTTCCATAGCAACCGACTTGGCTGAAAGCGCATTTTACTTGACAGATTCTTAGAATCTCTTGGACAAAAACAAAACGATTAACTGTGGGACGATGAGATTTTGTGTTTGATTATATATATATATATCCAATGATATATATGATCAAACACAAAATCACATCGTTATTCATATATATATATATATATATATATATATATATATATATATATATATATATATATATATATATATATATATATATATATATATATATATATATATATTCATCCATAGGGCTATACGACGGCCATACATTGTCATTTTGCCATCATTTCGACGGCCGAGTACTTCAGACGGCCATATATGGCCGTCAGATTACAATCGCTGTTAAAGCGATCTACGATGAGATATAAGATGGTACGAGAAAATTAGTTGGCCGTCGATTTGTGTGCCGAAAAATTTTTTTGTATATTTCTAGTTCATTGAAATTCCGTCCTTGTTCGTGGCGCTGTTCAACGTCTGAATTTGGGGTATATTCTTCCAACATGTCACTGACTACTCGACGGCCATTTACTTGGCAACACTGAAATATCATTCGAAATACAAACATGTGTTATCTCAGTGAATTTTCAACTATAGAATGTGCATGTAGCTTGATGAATATGACAACAAAATCTTATTTTCGTTTATTTTCTGGTGAATATATAGGTGAATAATCATGCATCTCATTCCTTAGAATGAAACTATCGAGAAATATTAAGTTTTTGGAAAATGTCTGGTCTATGATATAAATGATGGTAGAAAAAAATACTAATCGTTGAACAATACCTTAATTAATGGCATTAGGCCTTGTGCTGGGGCCACGCTTATGTGATTGTTTAATGCCAATAATTGCGATATATATCTCGTCAAATATAGAGCTTCAAGTTGTGCGTAAAATTGAGTGCTCACACTAGCATGCAATGGCAAATGTCATTATGAATGTCACTAAATTAGCTATCAGAGCACTGATGGCTCTTTCATTACACAACTCCATCGTATACCTTTGGTGATAGTATACCATAACCATAACCATACGTGTTTATATCAACAGGTTTGTTTTTACCGGCGACATCGTACGCGCACGTACGTCTAAAAAATCGCACGCGCTCGCCTTGAATGTAATCACACACTTATGGTAGTTTCTCACTATATCTAATACATTTCCGGAAAGGGGAGTATTTTTCCACTTTAGTATGGATTTTGTATAGTATATATATATATATAATATATATATATATATAATATATATATATATATGAATTACTCAAAGAGTCTCTCAGGTTGCTTATTTTTTTTGTTTTAAAGTTCTATATACTCTTTATTTTTGTCTTTATTCATATACATATGATTCAATCACCTGATATTTTCTCTTTTGGTTTGTAATCGTTTATCTCAAAGCACTATCATTTTCAACTAGTGAATAATAATTTGGCAAATTTCGATTGATTCTACAAGACTGCTCGTTTGGTTCTTGTCAGTCGGGCAGAGACAATGTAATCACCAATAGGTCTGACACAATGTCGTATGTACAAGGACATTCTAAAATCGCACGCGCTCGCATTTAATGTAGCCATGAACTCTTTTGACTGAATAATTGACAGTTGACACTGATATTGACATAAAACGAAATCAATTGCAATCAAAATTTGAGGTGATCATTTAAAGTACGTTCCACTAGACGATCAAAATGCTTATGTCGCCTCAATAATCGCTCCTCAAGACGATCGAGGTCTTGGCGTTCATGATGAATACATCATAGATGACTTCATTGATCCAGACCACTTCAAGCTCACAACACCCGCGATTGAAAGATGGGACGAAGCGATCGTTGCGTTCATTTTTGCAGAAATCGCCAAGAAGTTCAAATTGAATGAGAAGATGTCTTTCCAATTTGTTCCTTCGATACCAAGTTATGTCAATTGATTCAAGATTCTCCATTTCATGGTCTCTCATTATCATTATTAATTATTTGAGAGCACCAGCCACATCGACCATGAGTGAGTGGAAGAGCAAAAATCGCGGTCGTGAGCGTGAGCGTTGCGGTCATCTAGTGGAACGTACTGTTAGATGTTACAATTCATTCAAACGCTGTAGCAGTCTCAAACACTAAATTTCATCAATCTACGCCCAATGGTCTCGAATTTTTGCAGAGAATTGAAGAATATTGTCAAACCATATTTTCAGTAGATTGCTATAAGAATATAAAGTCATCATTTGGATTCTACAATTACTTTAAGTTCTAAATTTCATGATTCTACGACTAAAATTTCTGGATTAATGCGAAAAATTCGAAACACTTTTCACTAAACTGTACTTCTGGTCCAGCTGATTGCAATCCTAATACAAGATTTACAACTAGATGTTATAGAAAAGCTTAATACGGAATCTTAATATTCTAGGTCTGATTGTTTTGAATTTATGCAAAAAAATCGGAAAAAACTGTTACATAAAGTGCACTTTCGGCTCAGCCGATTGGTACATAAAGAGAAAATAAACATTGAGATGCTATTTTAATCTCGAATACCGAATTTTCGGTACAGACGATTGCAACCATAATGCAAGTTGCACAACTAGATCTTAGAGCAGTATCAAATACAAAATTTCGACATTATACGTTTGATAGCTTCTGAGATTTGCAAGTTACAGATAAACGAACATACATACCGACATCAAGCCGAAAATAGTCAAAATTAATTCAGGGATGCTCAAAACGAGTATTTCCATCAAAATAATGAAATTTGAATATGTCGGTACCACAATACTTACTTTTACTTTGTACAAGTATTTAATAGTATATTCTACAATAAGTATTGGAATGGCCTATATTCTAAACGAGCGAAAAGTTTGTTATCCGAGCCGAGGGCGAGGATTACGGTTCACGCCATTCCAAACATGTTGCAGACTATACTTTCTCTAACAAGGTTTTGGAAACTCATCAACATTTCAGAGGAAACTTGAAAAATTATTAAATGTTAAACGTAAAACCAGATATGAATATTTGAATTGTTAGGAAGTAACCATATGGTAGTAACCAAACTAACAGCTTCTGATTCGTCGAAATGATTCTAAACGGCATACGGAATCATTCTGAACGGTTTTTTGATATGTGATTCGTTTCAACATAATTTTAGATTATGGAATATTCAAATTCCAAAACAGTGTTGAGGAAAAAATTTTTCGTGAGCTACGAACATTATCTCACAATATGTCAACAAAATCAGTATCTGTATCTCATTACGAGATCTACAAAAATATTTGATGAAATGCATTGACTGATTCAATCAAAAACAATTTTTTTTAAAACATAAAGGAATTATAAATAATATAATAAATAAAAATTTTAACATAATATATTTATCCGAATATTCTCATAGTAAACGAATACGAAATTGTTTGGCAACATTGTCGGTCGTCCAAATGAAGGAGTTCTGTAATAACCGGTCGTACCATGACATGGAAACGAACAAGAACGTATATTTGACCGTCACATTGAACGACTTCTTGATACCGTCATATTGATGATAGTATGAAATTCATGTCGACAAATAAAATTTGAATATAAGTCACTTTGGGTTCAAGAGCACTAAGCTGTTGAGTATACTTTAATGAAAATAACACTATACTCAATCCTTTCAGTGGATGCCAAATTACATGGTCATCGTAGGCCGTCATATTGATATCCGGATATATATATATATATATATATATATATATATATATATATATATATATATATATATATATATATATATATATATATATATATATATATATATATATATATATATATATATATATATATCCAATGATGTACAAGTAAGTCACGTGATTTTCACGTCAGATTTTTTACTCCGATAGTAGTGGATTTTCGCAAAACAACTCAATAATATAAACTAATCCATAATTTGAATATCAGATCCTATTTTACAATTCAAATTTTGACACTTCACTGATTGAAACTAATTCCAGTATATTCCTATTATCTGTTTCTCGATACATGACTAATCCAAAGCTGAGGATTAGCCTGAACTGTTGAGAATCGAGTTGTTGAAATTCACGTAAATATCTATATATATTTTCCATATTTTTTTTATGGATAAACCATACAAATTTTAGCTCTAATCTTAAAACTTGAATTTTACCTGAAGCCAACTCTGTACTTTGCGTAACAAACTCATTCACTCAATCGCCTGTTCTTAAAAAAAGCATTTGACCTAAAAATCCTACGCTTCAAAACTTTCAACATAATACACAAACAATTTTTCTCTTATTTAAAATCTTCCATAAATATCTACCAATATATCCAATTATTTTGATCATCGTAAAAAACATCAATGAATTGGTAGTGTGAAGTTCAAGCAAATTGTTTTGAAGTGAGTTATTTTTGAATTGAGGGGTCGTTCGCACCTGTCAGGAACTTACAGATTTATATTTCTAAAAACAGAGTAAATAAAGACGGAATGAGATTTTTTCTTGAAAGTAGACATTAATTTGTTGAAAGGTTTGAAAAATGATTTTTGTATTACAAATTGATAAACCATATTTTATATTAAGGAGATGTTCGTCAAATGACCTTGTTGAAAGTTTTGAGCATACAGTTATTCTGTTAGTTCAATTGTTTAAATACAATTAATTAGAATGATGCTATGAATGAGTAATTGGTAGTTTATATTTCTGTGTGTTGTGTATGCACTAATTGACATAGTTATGCTGTAGTTCAAAAATATCCCAAAATAAATAAATAGTCGTTAAAGTGAATTGGTTTGGAAAGATAAATGAAAATAAGATAAAAATGCTCAATATTCCAATAAATGATAATAATTTTAATATGTATACCGATAACTTAGGTTTAAGCAGCCATGAATTAAACCGCTAAAACAAGATAAAATTCCAAATAATTGAGTATCCTTCCATGCGTTAGTTCAGAAAATAAAAGAATTATTCCCAAATTGTAAATAAATGAGATAAAAGCTTATATTGACCTGACAAAAAACTATTTGATATAAAAAAATTACACAATATCTAACTATCATACATAGATTTGAAACCACAAATTGAACATACGTGTTTGAATTTTATCAAATTTATCTTCCAAAAAATTAGGAGTAATTGTATCCCAAATGATTGCCAAACATCAGTTGACACTATGATGAGACTTAACAAGGCGATAAATAATCTAAAAGAAGATGTAATGCAACAGTAATGTAAGAATTTAATTTTCGATGATTTTCTGTATTTTTACAATATTAGCAAATACTTAAAATTTTCATTTTCCTGTAATTCAAAATATTGCTTAATATGCGAAAAGCGAATAAACATGTTCTATATAAGAAAGTGTATTAATTCCAATAAATTTTCTGGAAACTGGCTAAATTCCTTTTTTTGTTAATTGGGGTTAACCAGTCTGAAACAAGATCGTATATTAATAATTATTTGTTGAACTCAATTTACTTTGATCAATTCGTCGATAAATTTTTCCTCCATTTTATTTGATTCAATATTCTTACTCATTCTGATCATCTAAAATATTATCTACAAATATATTCTGAATCCTACAGAATACTAAATCCGAAATTGAATCCGAATTAAAAAAAAAAACTACAAATTTTTCTGTATTATAATGATTGCCTCTACGCTGAGCCACAGTCTATTCTAAACCCGAATGATTCGGTATAAAAAAATACATTGCATCAGAAAAATTATATTGAATATCCTGAACCAAATTATGTGAAGTGAACTGAATAGTAAATATTACAGCCTATACGGAAATAGAAAAGAAGTTTTTAATGTGGAAATAAATAAAAATAAGTTTTGAATAATAATATTAGGTATTAGTATGTTCAACAAGTTATAGTACTCTCAATGACTTTTAAGAATATTTATTGCTATAAATTGTTAGCAAATATCATTGTTTTTTAAATGGAACGAAACCCGAAAGATAAATCGGTATATTTCAAGAATATATATATGTTGTGTGATTCATTATTCGTAGAAAATTATTAGATACGCTCGTAGTATAACGTCTAACATATGTTCTTGCCAAAATATAAATATAAATCACCTGTCCCATTTTAAGTATAAAACAATTTGTAGTATTATAAATACAAGACGAAATTTGCGGAATAGCTGCCTGTGTTTAACTATCTTAGGGCCGTTTGACACGGTGCATTAAATGCTGCATTTTACTTTCCATTTTGATTCTCTACTTTTTAAGCAAAGCAAAATGCATCGCGTCAAACAAAATCAGAGTATACTGCACAAAATGTTGTGTACGAAATGATTAATTTTTTTTGCATCAAAATGGAAAATAAAATGCAAAGCAAAATGCAATTTGTCAAACGGCCAATTAATGACTGTGACATTAAAAAAAAATGGATTTATTTTTTATTATTATGATAGATTTAGTAATTTTGAACATCTTGATTGAAAAAAAATGTGAAACTTTGACACTTTTCATTCATAATTTCTATTCGCAATATTCAAAGTGACGTCGCAGCTGTGGAAGTATGTGATGTATGCATGCATAGGTGTCTACGGAAATATCTATAATCAAAATATGCTGTTTTCTGAGAAATAATGTTGCTTCATTGATCTCTTTTCAATTGATTCCATTTTGAAGAAGAATGATAAGAAAATCAAAAAGAAATAAAATTTTGACAGCAATGAAACTGTTTTTTTGCGACGCACGCCGTGTGGCTTTCTTAGGAACTTCTGAGCGTGCGAAATTACTCCTATTCCGCACGCTGTAAGTACTATTCTAAAGTGACAGCAAGGATGTTAACGTCCTTGAGTGACAGTATAAAATTTTTTTTTTATTCGTAATATAAAATTGATGTATGTATCATAATCACATTACAGATTTGTGCAGTTGGACAGGTTGGGGGATGACATTTCATTAAAATCTCAATTGATTCTACACAAATATTTAATGTGATTATAATATCTTAGATTTTTTACTGTTTAGTCGTTTCTGAAGCATAACAGGTTTGTTTTAAAGAGTAATTTATGCAATAAGAGTGAAAAGTTGAGCATTGGACATGGAGCTGAGTATTTGCCGAATCACTAAAATTGTTGGTCAAATCTCATAATGCTTGTTTGCAGTAATATTGCCTATAAGATTTCTCTAATATCCTTAATTTTCATATTGCAACAATCATTGAGCACACAGCAAGGGAGACCAAACCTCAAATATCCGAATGAATCGATCAGTGAGAGTGGCTAGAAGCATAAGTTCACAGAAATTCAATTGCTACACATTCAAATGACGATTTTTTTTTTATTTATCACATATCGTACAGTCACTTTGTGTACTTATTTCAAATAACATAATTCTAGGGCACTTTCAAATTTAAATATTCTCGGATAGTTTCATCCAAAATAGGTCAAATATGAAATATTGAATAAACATAACGATGCTTTTTTGTTAAGGGATTCGAAGAAAAAAAAGATTTTGGAATCGTCAAATTCTACCACAAAACTCTCTATAATATTATTTCTGCTTTTTAAGCAAAAAACATTGACTTTTCAAAGATTTTGAATAAATTACCAAGATAGGATCACATTTTCGGAAAAGTTTATCATACAAGAAAGCTGGTTTATGAAAAACAAAAATAACCTATTAGAGAAAAATTTAGATACAGTTAATGTTAGGTGTATTTGAACGTAGCCTTCAGAAGGTTACGCTCCTCAAACAGTCATAAATCTGGATTAAAAAACCTTTTTACATGTTTCTTAAACCAAATAAAAGCCTTTATTAGAGTGACTTAATAGTATATTCCGATACAAGTGCAGAATGGAGATCATTCCATGCGAATGTGAATAATTCACATGAGCATGGTATGATCGGTCCGCACGAGTGACGGATGTTATTTTTTCTACAGTCAAAGGTGTCCGCGTGAATATTTCAAATCAAAATATACCGTTTTCTAAGAAAGAATTTGTTTTATTGATCTTATTCCAATTCATCAAATGTTGATAAAATTACTCATACTGACTCCATTTTGAAAAGAAATGCAAAGAAAATCAAGAATTAAAATTATAGCAGTAATGAAACAGTTTTTTCGCTATGCTACGCGGCTCTCTTAGGAATCCCTGAGCGTGCGGAATGACTCCTATTCCGTACGCTACAGCGTGTGGAATGGGTATCATTCTATAGTGACTGTAGAAAAAAATATTACTGGAGATAAAAAAAATTATGGTAATAAACTATGAAAAATATTGCTTTCTTAATTTTTTACCTACCAAGTACAAGAAATTATTGTGAAATCGACAAAATTCACATACTGAGATTTTGATGAATATATCCGTTTTGAACATCCCTTAATCCATTTTGACTTTTGGCTTGATGTCGGTACGTATGTATGTATGTATGTGCGTAACTCGCAAATCTCAAAACCTGTCAAACGTAAAATGCTGAAATTTTGTATTCAAGACTGGTATAGGGTCTTGATGTGCATCTCGTATTATGGTTGCAATCGTCTGTACCGGAAATGCACTTTATTCGAAACTTTATTTGAATTTTTCGCATAAATCGAAAATGGTTGGCCGTAGGATATTGAAATGCAGTATTTGAAATTTCTGTAGCATCGTAATGGTTCCATAGCAATCGGCTGAGCCAGACGTGCACTTTATATAACATACTTTACGAATTTTTCGCATAAACTCAGTCGTAGAATATTCCGTAATAAACACTTCTCTAACATCTAGTTGTGCATCTCGCATTATTATTGCAATCGTCTGTACCGGAAAAGCACTTTACTAAAAACACTTTTTGAATTTTTCGCATGAATTCAAAATGATTGAGCATAGAACATTCAAATTCAGTATTTAAGATGACTGTATCAACTAGATGCGCATTTCTCATTTTCATTGAGATTGATTGAGCCGAAAATGCACTTTACTTGACAGTCTTTTAGAATTTTTCGCATAAATTCGAAACAATCGGCCGTAGAGTATTGAAATTTAGTATTTCAGTCTACTGTAGCATCTGAATAATTGCCTTTTATTCTCATAACAATAGACTGGACCGGAAGTGCACATCAGTTTGATTTCTTTTTAATTTTGCTCATAAATTCAGAGCTTTTAGTCATAAAATCTTGGAAATCAATATTTAGAAATATTTTAGCATAAGAATGATGACCTACCGTTTCCATAGCAACCGACTGGGCCGAAAACGCACTTTACTTGACATATTTTTAGAATTTTTTAGATAACTGTGCAACGATAAGATTTTGTGTTTGGTTATCGTATATGCAAAAAATATATTCAATGATCTACAAGTAAGTCACATGATGTCCATTTTTTTTAAATATGTATATTACAAGCTTATGATACAATCACATTACATTACAGGTGATGTGCAATAACAATAATTGATTCATCCATTTTACCTCTTTTATATCTGCCAAATTGAGGATACAACATAGAAATTTTCAATTTCCGATTCCACATTCCTGTTCAGTACTACAAAAACATGAATAATATAAGTTACATTAATTTATTCTCAGTACTTAATTCACTAGGTATTGACTTTTTGTCTATAGGGGTGATTTTCTTCTTCTTATTGGTGAAGCAATATAATTTTTATGTCTTAAAATATAAAAGCTTGCAAAATAAAAATGTTCTTATGGCTCAAAGCAAACAAAAAACAGCTATCAATTGTTCCCCTATTATATCTTTATATCATTGCTATATTAAAAGTGTAATTGCAATTTTTCAAATTCTGACTTCACACTTGTAATCAGCGATCTTGAGAACATATACATGATTTTTTCCAATAACTTATTCTTAATACTTGGATCACAATTAAAACTTTTATTTCAGGAGTCGTTTTCACACTGAACTATATTCTTTTTTATCTCCCCAACCTATATGGGAAAGTATTGTAATCGTGCTTTTTTGACATTCGAGATTTTGATGGATTTTCACATTTTAGACCCTACAGAAGCCAAAAAATATAATTTTAAAAAAAAGTAGGTCTGTCTGTCTGTCGGTAGATCTGTCTTGAGGCATGATAACTTGCGAGCGCGTACAAATCTTCAACTAAAATGTTATATTTAAATTTTTTATCAAAAACTAGGTACAATTTCGTAGATGAGCTTTTTTCAAGCAGTGGTACCAAAAATTTATTAATGGAACTTTTTAGTTTTTTGCGTTTATTTTATGAACAGTAGTACTTTTCATGAAATATTAAAAAAATAAAATTGATCCTCAAATAATTTGGCACAATATTCACCTGAAACATTTTCCAAAATTATCAGAAGTTCATTTGTTATTAATAAAATTTGAATTATTATAAAATTCATTATATTTTTCTGAAGCAAAGAAATAAAAAGAATCATAATGTGAAATTAGAATTACTATCACTCACATTTGGACATCAATTGCAAACGATCCTCAATTGTTTTTTTAAAATAAGTAATTTGGCACTATCGTATTTGGTATCAAATTAAAGCTCTTGCGGGTATAATTCTAGTAAAAGTGTCAAAGAGTATATTTAAACGATTGTCAATTGTTTCTTCTACAAATTATAAATTTTGAAGTTTGATTCTATCCTTATAACATTATTATTGGAAATTGATTGGTTTAAAGCATCGTAATAAATCATAGTCATTGTAGACACAGTTTATTTGGACGTTTTGGTTATAACAACAACCATCTCCAGCGACTATTTAATAAATTACAAGATTTTGTATTATTTAATTTTGGTACATTAGTAGTGGTACTTACATGGATAATATTTTTTTTCATAAATAGATCCCTAAGGAAAACATTGATATCGTTTCCTTTCAATACATTTTTAAAAATTGAGAAATTGTTCAAATGATGTCTAGTTTGTCATCAATTTAAGCTCTCGGGGAGATAAGCTCAGTAGATATCAAAAATAAATAATTTGTGAAATCCTCGTTACCATCTTTGAATTACACTTACAAATATCGAAACTGTTTGTTCCAATGAATTAAAGACCCCGAAAATCTAGAAAATTACTCTCTTCACTTAGACAATGACAGCTGTCACTTTAAAATATGCAATTAATTGATGTACAGCATTAGATAGACATAGCTAACTCGTCCGCCATCTTGGAGCCCACTGACAAGTCTGTGAAACGTTTAATATACTTATTTTTATGATTTTGTGTAAATTATGTAGGTTTCTAGATGAATAATAACAAGATTAAAATAGCAGGCAATTGAGGCAATTGTACATCTTGTTTTTTAAGAAATTTATCTGCTTGCATTAATTTTCTACACAAAATCTGTAAATGTCAAATATTCAAATTATGAAGTTAAAGTAGGTAGTATGGTGATTTAAACAGATAAGTATCTAGGTAAGTACCTAAATATTTGCTTTGGTCAAAGCAGATCAAATAATAAATAATAATAAGCAAAAAAAAATTTTTTTTTTTTATAAGATATCAGTTAAGGTAATCATAGAAAATACAATTGAAAACAGTTCAAATCGAATGAAACACAATTACCTGCTTCTTGTATTTAGTTCGCTCATTTGGAATTGTGGCTGGTGGTTTCATTTTTATTTGAAATTTCAAAATTCCTAATCCCCAAACCGCTCACAACAGTGTAGTGCTCCAACAAATAATTTGCAATACTGCAAAACTTCGGGAAATTAGGACAATTTAGTAACAAATCATTAAGAATATTACTGAAGGACAAAGATTTTTGCAATAATACTGACATTTACTCTGAATAATGCCAATAATGCACTCAGCTTCTTACAATCGAACAGTTAAATTCGAAATCTGAATTGAGGTTAAGTAGCTCGGATTATATTTCTCCACATTCAAATGATGTATTGAGAAATAAAAATTAGTCATCAGTAGAATCAGAACCCGTATCTTGAATGAATAATACAACTAGGCCCAGAACAGCCCGTCATTTGCAATTATTTTATTAAATTATATTAAAGTTCACACATCGGTAAACGGCAAACAACTGACAGTGGGCTCCAACATGGCGGATGAGTCTGCTGTGCTTTATCTAGTGCTATAAATTGATGCGACACTCTAAATTTCTGAAACAGCGATGGAACTGGTCATGAAATTTATGGTCGGGGCAGTACTGTGGGGCCACAGCAGATTTTTATTATTTGAAGTTGATACCGGAAGTTCATGAATTTCAAGAAAAAAAAAAATTTAAGCCATAATAGAATTAGGTTGAAGCTATGGCTCTTTTTCACGCCAATTGACTGTAATTATACATTCTTATTTATTTATAAGAGTCTTCCAAAAGTTTTTGGATATAGGAGTTTATAATTTTCATTTGATATTATGGCTCAAGTTCAAGTAGAAGCAGAAAAATGTTGCTCAAATTATTTTCCAGATCACGTTTAATTAACATATTAATTCAAAATTAAATTTGGTAAAATATAAAGAACTGACAAGAAAAAGTTGAATTTTTAAAAATAGATTTGAAGGTATCTATTAGTAAACACCAATTTGTTAAAGAGATAATAGCAAACAAAATAAAATTATGCGAGTATTAAGAATAGACCAGTGAATCACATATGAGTTTTGAAATGTAATAAAAATATTGACCGGCGTTCCCAATAAAACACTAAGCACTGATCTTTAAAAATAGATAGCCAAGACACCGATTGTCATCTGTTTATCACACTAATAACTGCAACCTACAGCAATAGAAGCATTAGAAATAATAGAAGTAATCGAAAGTTGTTGATATAATGTGCGTTTATTTTGTGTAGGTGTCGCTAAAACAGGACGCGGAAACTGACAATCAAACAACTTGAATTCCAAACGTCAAAATTACGATTCTTTTGCGGTTTAATTAACCCTAAAATTTAAAGTGCATGGTGTATTTTATATTGAATGATGTTTATGACAATGGGAACGCGAACGTTAACGTTATTGCGCGAATTATATCGTCAGGACCAAATATAGTAAGGCAACTATCGCCCACCTATCTACATGGAATTTAAATATATGAATGACTTTAAAAGTTCATATGAGCTTGTTTGATATATATTATGCTTGTTATTTGTATTTTTGTGAAGTTTTCAGGAATTTGGGACTTGGTATTTTACATTAATATTTTATAGTGTTAGTTATTACTTTATTAGGTAGTAAGTTGATTTATGAGTTCATAACATTTTTTGTTTTAATTTAAAATTTTTTGATCGAAATAATATTACTTTACATCAAAGAGATTTTTGAAATTAGTGAGATTATTAATATACAATATACAATACGTTTATTTTTTTCGCACAAATTTTCAATAAATCTAAAATCATTAATCGTGGCATCAAACATTTAATTACCACTAAATAAATATTTTATCCACAATATACCGTGAAAATACAATTCAATGACTATTATTGTCAAAGATTGTATTGTATTTTTTTAATTAAATACAATTTCCATCAATTATTATGCATTTGAAATTATAAATAAAATCAATATGAGATTCATTTCATGTTTGAAAAAGTTTTGCAATGAAGCTATTGAATCAATGGAACTAAATATAGGGAAATCAAATTTAAAAGCTTCTAATTGGCCATATATGTTTTATTAGGATAGATTTTCTATCATAAAAGAATCACTACGCCACTGGTGGTAATTTCGATATTAGGCGAAAGAGTGCAGCACGTTTAGTGTTTGTTCTCGAGTTGTGTTGGGCGTGTTAAAGAGTTAGTGTTCTTCCAAAATAAATGTGTTTTTACAAGAACTTTGTCATGAGGGATTACTAAAAGGTACTGTATTACTGTTTTTAAGTTTCTTACCCATGGTCACAAAGAAAGAAAGTGCCTCATATAAGGAGTAACGTAAAATGCTTGGTTAAAATGGCATCTGTTTGCCTTACTTGAGTTATCAAATAAATGAAATTGATTTTTGTACAAATATGCGTTGTTTTATCAACAAAAAATAAGCGAACACTTTTCATATCGCTTAGATAATTTTAAGATGATAATATTTGCTTGTAAATCCGATAACTAGATTTGACAGTTGACTATAGCCAATTTTTTAGAGTTAAAAACCGTAATATTGCATTTTGAGTATGTATATAACATAAAAATTAATATTATAGACTGATTCTATTCTGTACCAATTTTTAAGCATAAATTACATTTAAAATATATTTAGAGTACGAAATCAATATTATCTGACGTTGGCTTTATTTATATTGTGACCAAGACCAACTAGATAAGCTTCTCGTATAACCCTCAAATATATATTCTGGAAATGAATTAAAGCACGCAACTTACTCGGGTAGTGATATTTCTGTCTTATGTTTTGATTAAGATCACATATTTCATGCTCTATGAAGTTATTTTGATTAACTGCAATAGTTTAAAACGCGAAGTAATGATCCGATGCTCAAAACTTATTTCCAAACCTACACTGTAAAATTCTACATTGCTACACTGCAATGGTGAAAGAGGACCTTTTCCGTTGGGTTTTCCTAAATTTTGGTTGGAATATCCGTTCGTTTGCCATATTATTTATCTAGTGATTGTTAAACGTCGAAGTATGTTGGTGTCAATATTTGTGATGTAAATTAACATCCTTTCTTGATAAGATTATACCTTCAAGCGGAAGAATTCTGGTTTGTTATCTGCTTCGTATAAAATATTAAATCATTTATTTCCTCATAACTGTTGATGACACATTCCGTGGATATTGCGTTTTTTATTCTTCGAATATATGTCAATGTCATGGACACTGCATTATGTTACATATTCTTAAAAATCATTAGTTACACCTATTCACGCTGCACAAATTGGTGGAGGCATACACATCATTTCTATAGTAGAAAAATTGAATATATCCTGAAGATTTTATTAATAATTCAATTTAGTCTGTAACTACAAAATTTAAGTCATTTGTGGTTTAGATTATTAAGTACTTATTCTAGCAGTACCAGACTGAAACTATTACGAGATTCGTTAATATTCTGGTAACATTGAGTATTGTCGACTTATTGGTCTCATGAATATCTTGATCCATCTGTCATAATGCAAAATATTATTGTTTCAATTTTTAAGTTTCAAATAATTGGTTTTCATTAAACACACCCCTATTTTGAAAATCTTTTATCCATTTACCATGTGAAAATTATTTAAATTCTACTTGGGATTTTGTTGTAGGAATGTCCAGAACGAAACCATATTACTCCTACTCTTACATTACTTGAGGTACAGACTTGACATATTGGCTGGTACCACAAGCTCTGTTTTTGGCTATACTAGCAGTGTTATTTTATGAAGAGTTTATGGCAATATAAATATTTCAAGCTATTTTAATGGAAAATATTTAAATAAATTTTGTAGACATATGTGTTTTCTGTAAGTTGTATCTGAAGATTCTTTTTTAAAGTATTTGGGAAAAATTTAATTGCGTTAAAACACATCTTGACATAACGCTCTTAGTAGCGCCAAAAACAGAGCTCGTGGTATCAGCCATTATGTATGGCTCTGCCGTTGATAGAAATAGTGCATTTCATATCAAGTGTATAAAGTATGGTTTTACGTATGATAAAATTCAGGCCTGTTATATCAACACTTTTTTCTGTGAAATCCATAAATTCCAAGGAAAATAATTTCATTATACATAACTACATAAGTATACAGGATGGCCACATACCGTAAAATCCGGCCATTTAATATAACCGGAAAATGTCAAGGAATTTCCAAATGTATCAGGGAATTCTAATTGCGGCACGTCAAATTTAAAATAATACATGGAACGAACATGGAATTTATATTTTAATGATTTTTGCTGAATTCTATTCGTCCGGGATACAATAAAAATACATTTTAATAATCAGGAAAACACACAATAGACGGTAATGTTGTCATTGGAGGGCGCCAGTTCCATCATGAATGAAATTTTGGAAAAAGCTTCTACTAGACGTATGCATCATGGGACAAATAATGACAAATTGGGGTCAGGCTCGTATAACCTTGAAATCACTTATGTGGGGCTAAAAGAAGTGTTCTTATGTAATAATAGCTCGTTCCACTCGCGCTTTCAAATTGCATCCCTGAATATTACCGAATTGCACTACGCGCGCTTGTGCAATGGAACTTGAGCCCGAGACAACGGATAAGGGTGCTCTAAACTCCTCATGTTGGACCGAAATCCAATCTATGAATAAGTGTTCATATGTAACAATGATTTTAGCGAGATTTTAGGTTAGCTCACATGCTCACAGTAAATTTTAAATATTTTTTCTTAGCCACCCTGATGTATAGGTATATGCAATAATATAATTATTTATACAACTAGTAGTGAAAACAACACTTTTTTTCAGGAGTTTAGTTCATAGTCTGACACATTTTATCTTCGCCAAAAAGAAATATATGCGTCAGTCAAAAACTAACGGCGTTAAGAAGGGAGTGCATCTGCATCTGAGTGATTATCTGCACATTGTTATTGATTTATATTAAAAATCATTTATACTATAGTTTTAAATAAATTTTTCTTTACATCAATAGCTTTTTTGTTTTATCGTTTTCAGTTTTTGCACTTCATAAAAAGTTTCACTCTTAACTCCGTTAGTTTTTTGATGGTGAATTATTTTTTTCAATCATTTCAAGTAGAAGAAATTTGTTTGCAGTTTCTATATCTTTGGCTACTACAAAATTTTTGTTTTCCACGACATTTTTGTCTCAAACACTCCCACATGATTTTCAAATGTATCTTTAACGCAATTTCTAATATTTAGACGTTGTTCTCTTTCAGACGGAGCAGAATCTTGACATACAAATGACATTGGACTTTTTTTTATTCAAAATTAATTGCTTTAATGTCCAATCTTTCTATATTATATTAATCTATGGGTAATTATTTTAAATGTTCAAATTACAAAATATTCGCTCATGAATATAATGCACCAAACTGTTATAAGAATATGAAGGGCAGAGCGAGGGGCAGAGTAATTTACTTTCAGAGTAAATAAAATTTACTCTAATAATCTATACATTTTTCAGAATTTTATTTAATAAAAACGACTTTTGATTTTAAATTCTGTATATTTACTGGAAACTTTGACGTTTCGATCCTTTGACCAAGGATCTTCTTCAGAAAACAATGATACAAAATAAAACAAGTCAAGTAACTAGATACTAAAAATATACAGAATACTAGATGTGATAACGTGGATATCACACCTAAACAAAAAGAATAAAATCCTCTGGAATTCACCCAAGGCTTGAGGAAAACCCCAAACAGAGAAATATGTCCTACTTGATACAGCTTCACACACATCCCAAATCACAAAATACACGACAAAACCATCAGTATGGTTAAAGTTATTATCCAAATAACTTAAACCATACTGATGGTTTTGAATTATCAAATGTTTGGCTTTCTGTAATCAATAACACACATATATAATGACTATGTTTTAGTTGGTGTAGTTCTGTGTATATTTTGGATTATAAAGTACACTGAAGACTATTTGACACTGCAGTTGTGAGCCAAACCAATAGCAAAGAGTAGCGCTGCACTGTCTTGTTGAAATGTCGTGTATTTTGTGATTTGGGATGTGTGCGGAGCTGTACCAAGTAGGACATATTCCTCTGTTTGGGGTTTTCCTCAAGCCTTGGGTGAATGCCAGAGGATTTCACTAGAAAAGTATATGCCTGAAAATAGTCAAAACTGTATTATATAATATTGTAATTAGAAATGTAATAAACTAGTATTTCTTTTGATCATTTTCAACTTGTATTACATGAACAATATATTTTTTTGTTTTGAGCCCCAGAAATGGGTTGAGTTAAAAAACCCGGGTTTTTGACAATCCTGCATTTCATAGATATTGTTAACTCTACTAGTCTACTCTCAATCACAAAACTCGTAATGTTTCCTGTTCCTTGAAAAGTTTCACTTCAATATGAGAAAAACGATGCTTTCATACCTTTTACTCTGCATTTGTTCATTTAGGTGCTCGAAATTTGGTTAAAAGAAGTGAAAAAGTGAACATCGAGATCAAGTTTTAGGTGCAACTTTTGTCTTCAGCTTATTAATATATTTATAAAATATAAATGTCAACTTGTGCTGTATCGTGTGTCATATTGCTCAAGTTGCATAAATTACTATAATGTCCGACTAGTTTATTATTTTTGTTATAATAACATTGATTCCAGGGTAATTATGTAACAAATAATACCCGAAGGCATTATTTTGAAAATAAACAAACAAGTTTCCTAGTAACAGCAAGTAACTAGAGTAATTTCTGTGACAAAAATCAAAATGACATGACATACATTGCTAAAAATTTTGATTGAAATAGTACAAAAGTCGGATATTAAACATTGAAGGCACCACGGGTGTTGAACAGACAATAATGCCTACGATCAACGTGTCACCTCGGGCCAGAGGCCCTCGGAAAGTACACTGTTGACCTCAGGCATTATTGTTCTTTTAATACCCTTGATACCCTAATTAATATTTATGTGCTAAATATATTTAAAATGTGAAAAAAAAAACACGCTCAATGAAAAATAAGACTTCCATCAGTATGCCAAAATCTGAAGCCTTCAATTTAAAAAAATTCATCGTTTAGACAAGGAAGTAAAATTTTTAAAGTATCTTATTTAGAACAATGCTTAAAAACAGCTTCGGAAACGCCGGGTAGGGCAAAGTCATCAACCGTTTTATTTTGAACGCTTGAAGCCATGTGTACATAGAGCAAAAGCGTATGTGTGAGAAAAATATAACAGCCTGGAATGTATGTTTATGTGTGCATCATGCACTCTTAATTGGAAAAAAATTTGAACCTTGTGACGTCTTTCGGAGTACAATTTTTTTTATCTTGACAAAAGAGTCTCCATTTATCTTCAACTGCAACAAAAACAAATAATGATACAAGTGGGGTTAACCAGTAGCAGCGCCGCCTATATTTTTTAGCTTTCTTCTTTAATTCATTGTTCTTAATAGATTATTTCACTCATGTCAATTACATTGACAAATTTTGCATAGTCAAATTACCTTTGCCATTTGAAACAATACACAGTCTTAATATAAACAATCAGTTTTCGAAAAAGTCAAAATTTAATAGTCTTAGAAATGCATTTTTCGCGGAAATTTGTAGTGAAATTGAAAATACAAACAAAAAAAAAAATATCAAGAGAGTATATGCAGACAATTCAGTAGCTTTTGCAATAAAAGAGGTTAGTAATTGCAACCAACATCATTCAATAGATACTTATAATACCAATTCCATACGAGAAATATTCTCCACAAGTACCACTCGCGACTTTAATTTTATCATAAACAAACATTGTTTACCTTTGAACAACATCCTTCGAGTCATCTGCTCAGATGACTCTCACGATGTTGCTAGGTAAACAGTGTTTCAAGAAAATTTTATCGATTATTTCACTCATGTCAATTATATTGACAAATTTTGCATAGTTTTAATGACAATTATAATAATAAATTCCTTTGATTTGAAAACACTTTATGTTGAACTTCCATTATCTTTATTGAAAATTAAAATAAATATAATAACCACAACGTTTCGATAATTTTTAATCTACTATCGTCATCAGGTGAAACTGATAATACTAACTATTTCCTTACAATACGAGCCTTATATCTAGTGTTATATGGGTGATCAAGCGTGATTGGTGTTTCTTCAATCGTGACTGCTCTCTCATTGACAGTTTCTGAAGGGGAACGAGAGGGGGTGGAGATCTGGGTTTTGATGGTAGGTCCAGGGTCTGCTGCAATGTGCTTCCTCCATATTGGTCGTATTTCTACACTTGGCTGGCTGAACACATCTTGTCTGTTCTTGTAAATGATGGCCGCTTCCTTAAACTTTCTTTTATACCAGTGGCTTTCTTTTTTGAGGATCTTGGCTCCTTCCCATTGGATGTGATGATGTTGTTCCCAAGCATGCTCCGCCAGTCCAGATTTCGTGGTTTCTCCTCTTTGTGTATGTCGTTGGTGCTCCTTAATTCTGATCTCCAGTGGTCGTTTGGTCTCTCCAATATATGCTTTTCCACAATCACAATCGACTTGGTAGATCCCCGTTTGCATTCCTGGTGGAAGTTTTGGTTTTGTGGACGAAAGGATGCTCCTGACTGTTGCTGTTGTTTGGAATCTAGTTGAAATATTGTAGTTTCTCGCGATTCTTTTTATCCTATCAGAAAATCCTTTGATGTATAGTTCACATTTCTTTTCTTTTTTGTCCTCTTCTGTTCGTGTTGCTTGTACTGAATGGTGTTTTTTGACTATTTTCTGAATTATGTTGTTTGTGTATCCATTGTGTTCTAGTGTTCCGATAATTCCTTCGATTTCTTCTCTATAGTCCTTCTCTGTGGTACAATGCGTTTTGACCCTACTCAGTAAACTGCTCGCTTCTTCAATTTTTGTTATCTCTGCATGGTTTGATTGGTAGTTCAGGTAACGTCCAGTGAGAGTTGGTTTGCGATATACAGACGTGTGTATGTTGTTGTCCACTCTCTTTACAAGAACATCCAAGAACGGCAAGCTGTTGTTCTCGTCTTTCTCGATGGTGAATTTTATGCTGGGTCTATGTGAATTCAAATGTAAAAGGAATCCTTTTAGTTCCAAGTCACTGTTATTCCAAATAATGAATGTATCATCTACATACCGTACCCACTTCTTCGACTGGATTCTGGCTCTGGAGATGACACTGTCTTCAAAATGTTCCATGTAGATGTTGGCAATAATCGGTGACAACGGGGATCCCATGGGTAGTCCATCTGTTTGTTGGTAGAAATTGTTCCGTACTTGAAAATAGGTGGTTCTCATGCAACATTCAAGTAGGTCCATTATTGCTGTGATATTTAGATCAGTTCTATCTTTCTATCCTCGGCCTCATCTTGATCCAATACAGATAGAAAGTCAGGACTCTACTGGATAAAACGAAGAAACCGGAACCCAACATGTCCAGGACAGAGATAGTTACCATCAAAAATCTGAAGGACGATAGCTCTGTGAAAATTCTGCCGGCGGATAAAGGAAATGCCACATTAATAATGGACAACCAAGACTATGACAAGAAAATAGAAGAAATTCTGCAAAAGGGATCATACAAGATACTAGATAAAGATCCAACAAAAAGCATAGAAAGAAAGGTATATTTAGCATTGAGGAAGCACAACCAAATACTAGAGGATACCACTAGATCCAGGTTGACCCCACACCACAGCAAACCACCTCACATGTATGGACTACCAAAAATACATAAGAAGAACGTTCCCCTAAGACTTATTATAAGTTCCAGGGGATCACCGTGCTATAATCTAGCTAAATTTCTCCTACCGGTAATATCACCACTAGCGGGACAGAGCAACACATATGTTAAAGACTCGAAACATTTTATCGATATATTATCTTCAATTTGCTTGGAACCAGGGGACCGTTTTATAAGTTTTGATGTAGAAAGTCTGTTTACGAATGTACCTGTTAACGAAGCATTGGAAATAGTAGCGGCTAGACTGGAGACGGATACAGCACTGAAAGATAGAACTGATCTGAATATCACAGCAATAATGGACCTACTTGAATGTTGCTTGAGAACCACCTATTTTCAAGTACGGAACAATTTCTACCAACAAACAGATGGACTGACTACCCATGGGATCCCCGTTGTCACCGATTATTGCCAACATCTACATGGAACATTTTGAAGACAGTGTCATCTCCACAGCCAGAATCCAGCCGAAGAAGTTGGTACGGTATGTAGACGATACATTCATTATTTGGAATAACAGTGACTTGGAACTAAAAGGATTCCTTTTACATTTGAATTCACATAGACCCAGCATAAAATTCACCATGGAGAAAGAAGAGAACAACAGCTTGCCGTTCTTGGATGTTCTTGTAAAGAGAGTGGACAACAGCATACACACGTCTGTATATCGCAAACCAGCTCACACTGGACGTTACCTGAACTACCAATCAAACCATGCAGAGATAACAAAAATTGAAGTAGCGAGCAGTTTACTGAGTAGGGCCAAAACGCATTGTACCACAGAGAAGGACTATAGAGAAGAAATCGAAGGAATTATATCGGAACACTAGAACACAATGGATACACAGACAACACAATTCAGAAAATAGTCAAAAAACACCATTCAGTACAAGCAACACGAACAGAAGAGGACAAAAAAGAAAAGAAATGTGAACTATACATTCCCTACATCAAAGGATTTACTGATAGGATAAAAAGAATCGCGGGAAACTACAATATTTCAACTAGATTCCAAACAACAGCAACAGTCAGGAGCATCCTTTCGTCCACAAAACCAAAACTTCCACCAGGAATGCAAACGGGGATCTACCAAGTCGATTGTGATTGTGGAAAAGCATATATTGGAGAGACCAAACGACCACTGGAGATCAGAATTAAGGAGCACCAACGACATACACAAAGAGGAGAAACCACGAAATCTGGACTGGCGGAGCATGCTTGGGAACAACATCATCACATCCAATGGGAAGGAGCCAAGATCCTCAAAAAAGAAAGCCACTGGCCACAGCCAAGTGTAAAAATACGACCAATATGGAGGAAGCACATTGCAGCAGACCCTGGATTTACCATCAAGAACCAGATCTGCACCCCCTCTCGTTCCCCTTCAGAAACTGTCAATGAGAGAGCAGTCACGATTGAAGAAACACCAATCACGCTTGATCACCCATATAACACTAGATATAAGGCTCGTATTGTAAGGAAATAGTTAGTATTATCAGTTTCACCTGATGACGATAGTAGATTAAAAACTATCGAAACGTTGTGGTTATTATATTTATTTTAATTTTCAATAAAGATAATGGAAGTTCAACATAAAGTGTTTTCAAATCAAAGTGAATCATTATCTTCAACCTTCAAAGAAAAATAAATTCCTTGCCAACGGGAATTTACCGAGGTAAAAAATCGCGTTTGTCATGGAGAAACAATACACAGTTCTAATATAAACAATCAATCAGCTCTCGGAAATGTCAAAATTTTATCGTTTTGGAAATGCATTTTTCGCCGAAAGTAATGAAATTGAAAACAAAAAGTCTAAAAATACAAGAGTATATGCAGACAATTTAGTGCATTTTTCAATAAAAAAAGGATAGTAGTTGCAACTAACATTATTTAATAGGTACTTATAGTAGCAATTTCATTCGAGAAATATTCTTCACAAATTCCACTCGCGACTTTAATTTTATCATACATTTTTCTTGAAAACATTGATTACCTCTAAGCAACATCTTTCAAGTCATTTGCTCAGATGAAATCCCTCGAGCTACGCTCTCGTGATTTAATCGGACAGATGACTCTCACGATGTTGCTAGGTAATCAATGTTTCCAAGAAAAATTTATTGATAAAATTACAGTCCCTTGTGATATTATATACGATAAAATTACAGTCTCTTGTGATATTATATACGATAATATTCACCTATTATTCAGTGAAATGAAAGCTGATAGTGAGTAACTGAATTAATTATATAAGTACCTTAAAGAAAAGCACTTATTCCCACACGATTATGTGGGAAGAAATTTTCACACGGTTTTGTGGAAAGCTAGTACTTGACTGATTCGAGTATTTATGGAAACGAATAAATAGAAATTTTCTTTTAAATTCAATAAATTGCAAATATACATGTACGGTATAGGTATATTGCACCATCATCACTTAAATTTCAAATCCGGTTTAGATTAACAGATGCAGTGCAAATGGAATGTTCATCAGCAATATCAATGAACTACTACATCCATTTATCGAATTTTGTATTAGTTTTGTTATTCCAGAGCAGATAAAAAATTGCAATTTGGATATATCTGATGATATATTGATAAATAGTTGGCTTAGGCCATTTTCAATTGACAAAAACAAATGCGGTTGCTATGAATAGTAGTTCTAACATTCAGTCACTAGATACACAAAGTTTTATAGTTCAGGGTTTGTGATATTTGTTATAGGGGTGTTTTATTGATGAGATGAGATTGATAAGTGGATAATAATAATTAATTAGAAAATAAACAAAAAAACTTATGTTTGGCTTGAGCTGTTGGTGGCCTTGCCGTCAGAAGTTAGGGGCTGGTCAATGTTAGGGCGTAATGAAGCCGAATTCTCCTAAAAGTAATATGAGTTTGAGCCACAATGCTATGTGAGATGTCATCAAAGAGTCACACACATCAATTCTTCGCCATCGGGGCATTTCAGGTTTAGTTTAGGTAACTAGAACGGGTATAATGATACACCTGTCTCAGAGGTTAGATAGGATATCTGGTTAATAGATAGGCCGTTGAGTTCACCGAATAGATAGCTACCAGTACTGTAGTGAACATCGATGCCCGCGACACACGCGATCTGGTCGATTTACCCACTCTTGGAGCAACCTCGTTGCCCGCAATAACACAGTACATGCGGTTGGCATACACATATTCCCGTGCGACACAGACAGAATAATGTAGCACCGGTGGCTCTAGCTCTCAGATAGCTAAGTCACTAGCACTGTTTATCTCACGTTGGGCGACACCTACGGATGGCTGTCAGTACCGTAATGCCTTACGGATGCCTGCGACACACGCAGGTTGGTCGACTTATCCACTCTTGGGGCAACACCATTGCCGCAATAACACAAAGCCCATGCGGTTGGCAACAATCACCGCCGTCACACGGTCAAGGCATTGATACCCCAGGTCACCACATGTGACGCTAAACATACCAAGCTCATAGAACTCCATGACAGACAAGCTCACCAATTAATAGAAGTTCTCAGCTACTTCACAACACTGAATTGAATAATATGATGGCTAATTAAGCTCAGATAATTAAAGTGAACAATGCACCTCATAGATAAATTGCACGCTCAAAGTTCGGCTTTAAAGTATGAAGCAAAATGTGTTTGCAGCTTACGCTTCCTGTTGAAAGCGATTAGGGATGTTATCGAAAATGGGTTTTATGTATTCTACGGTTTTTGGGTCATATTAGTGTCAGGGTGTATACCAAACCTGGAAAACCTGGAAATGTCAGGGAATTTAAATAAACTGGAAATGTCATGGAATCGTCAGGGAATCTCTGATATTTATCTGGAAAAAATAAATTATAGGATATTTATGCATTATTACTCATAAAAGTACATTTTACATTTTCACTCTGTAAGATACTACTAGGGCCATCTGTGCAAATCTATAGGTCTTGCAGATCTATAAATCCATGAAAAAAAAATTATTAAAGTGCATCTACTTTTGTCGACCAATGTAAATTCGTTCATAAGGATATCAACTTCGTTGCGATTTTGTTTTTAATTTTCACACAGAATCTGTGATTATATGTAAACTTGTATCAAACTTTTGTTTTTTACTGTCTGGAATTTTATTGAAAATAACCTGGAAAAGTCAGGGAATTTTCATTCAATTTTTTGGTATATACCCTGGGTGTGTCAAGTGTCTTTTCATTTTCAACTAATGAATAGTTCTTTTAAATGCAGAAAAAATATTTTCTAATTAGTGTTTCAAGACAAGGAGATAAAAAAAATTTGTCTTGCTCATATCTTGTATTGTTTCAAGAATTCTTGATATTTCTTGATCTTGACATTTGAAGGGAATCTCCTTTCTCTATTGCTTTATCCAATCCGAACACTCAGTTTAGGGTTAGTGTCTACCCTATCTCCTCCCTGTCAGTTATGTTATGAATAGATTCTAGCAACGTTTTCCAAGATTGCTATGAATAGAAAGAAATGAAAAGTCTGTTCTCATGTTTTAGTCAGTATTTGCAATTATTATTTGTTATATGATATAGCAATGTTGCTTAGAGTTAACAACTTTCTTAGAGTATTGGGGAATCTACCTATACATTTCTCCTCTAGATGAACGAAACTGACGACTTATGCTTTTAATATGTATCAAATATTTGTTTCGAAAATCATAGTCACAGATACTTTATACTTTCCCGACTTATACATAATTGGGAAAGTATTGAAATTGTGATTTTCTGACAGTTCGAGACTCTGATGAATTTTTACCATAGCAATGACAGCTATCATTTTGACAATGACAGTTGTTACTTCAACAATGACAGCTGTCATTTTGAACTGTCAGTTTGACAATGAGAAATGCCACTTTGAAAGTTGGTATAAGATTCCTAAATTCATGAAACAGTGATGAAACTGGCCATGAAATTTATTGTGAGGAAACTGTAGCGCCCACAACAGATTCTAATATTTCAATAACAGATTAATAAATATGCAGATTTGAAAAATTAATTTTCAAATTTTCTTGACAAGAAGTCTTGATTCTTGATAGTACTTTCTTGTCTTGTCTTGGGAAATGAAAAATACTTCTTGTCTTGGTATTGTCTTGATTTCAAGACAAGATCAAGATTATGTCTTGATTCTTGTGAAACACTATGCAAAATAAGACCGACGAAATTTTCCTAATATAATAGGACTGTTCCCAAAATAAATAAATTAATAGTAATATGATTAATACATTAAAGGAACAATGTCCTCCCTACACCAATATAAAAAAATGGGTTGTGGATTTCAAGAGAGAACAAACCGACATTTGTGCTGGACGAAAACCTATTTGAGACAAATCCAGATGATGTTGATGTTGTACATAAAATGATCTCAAAAAATCGACGAATTGGGCTAAAACATGTTGTAGCGACTGGATGTTTTATACGAACATTTTTCTCTCATTGTCCATTCTGATTTAAGTTTGAATTTAGTGTAGTTAATAAAGTTCTGGGCTTTCCTTCAAAAAAACCTTATCAGTTCCTATTATTGTCACACTTGGGTTATTCCACTTTCCCTATCAGAATAAATTATCAGTTCAATTGATTCCTGAACGCTGATCAAAAACGACTGAACAGGATTTATCAATTTTTTTCGATCGAACGGCGACTACGGATGAATTTTAGGTTCATCTTTATAATCAGAAACATTGAAACAGTCGACCGAGTATCAACATGCTGACTAATCTCGGGCCAAGAAGTTTCACGTATTGAAATCAGCAACCATTATTAACTAAAGTTTGCAAAAATACTTTGGAAAAGCGAAAAGCCCTAAGAAAAACTGCTAAATGGGTAGCAATTTTTGGGAAGCAACTGCTTAATCACAAGTCGTTGCTAGTTCTGTTGAAAAGAGTAAATTAGGCTTATTTTCCTCTTTTAGTATCATCGAAGTATTATCTGGTATAACCAATTATGTAAGTATTGAATTAAATGTATTATTATTGTTCAAATGTATGAAACTCCGGACACGCGAATCACATTAGCCCTTGATCGTTTTTTTTTTTTTTTTTCATTTCGCAGATATACTCTAATGTCCGGTTTTATTAGGGACAGAGTAATTTACTTTCCGACTAGATGAATTTTACTGTATTAGATGCTAGTCTTACTAAACAACAATGATTTTGTTATTATAAAAAAAACCTAAACTAATTAGGATATGTTAAATGAAGTTAATTCACTTCTAAAATAGTCTTTCAAAAGACCGACCATAAATTGAATAATATTTTTCAGAATAACACCTATGGTGCTTTAAGCTTGGTAGTGTATTCATTCATATTTTTTTCCAGAGCTATTAAACAATCATTCATTCATAAATTTTCACTCACGCCTGCAGGCCATCCAGTTTCTTTCACTATAATTTTGTTAGTTTATCCAACACATTTCGTGTCAATAGCTTCCGGAGGATAAAAATAAATTAAGGTATAAAGCTCAAAGCTGCATCTGAATGTTTTGAAAACTAATATAAATCAACTAGACTAGACTACCAGTTGATTATCCGGACCTCAAATGCAATAAAATAACACTGAATGAAACCGATTATATTATACATAATGTCCCGATACAATAATCATGCCACAATTGGGATCTCGAGTCGGACAACGAAAAGTAATTGAGGGATTGATCGAAATGATCGTAGTCAATAAAAAATCGATCTAATCATTTGATCCATCTGGTCGTTCGATTGATCTATTCGTTTGATCGATCTGATAGGTTGATTGACTTGATCATTTGATCGATTCGCTTTGTTGATCAATTCAATTATTTGATCATCATGATCGATCCAGTTTCTGAACTGTTATGATATAAACGACCGATTCAAGTTTTAATAATGTGAAAAAAATATATAATTCACATATTTGATTAAAAAGAAAGTGGTTCTCAAATTACAGATTCATTAACGAAAATAAGACATTTATTTATGTATATCTAAGTTGAAACAGTTAGTAGGTACCTACAATCAACGGAATGTAATATTTGAGGTCTTTATTTCATTGGATCGATCAGAATCGTCATGATCAAAAATAATCATCGTTTGATCAGATCAATCTGGATCGACCATTCAGATCGATCATGTTCTGTCGATGCAATCGATTTAAAAATGGTTCAGATCTCAATCATTTACATTTATTTTCAGAACCGCATAGTCCTAATCTCGAATAATATGAAAGTCATGATTTTTTGCGATTTTTTTGTTTGCTTTTGAGGGACTACCACAAATCTTTTTTTGTTTTAATGTAATTTCTCAAAAATGATAATAGCAAAAAATCATTCGCAAATAAATTTTGTTTAACGAGGAAAGTGTTTCCAACAGAATCTTTTTAATTTTAGTTTAATAGAATGTGGCATATAAGTTCGATTTTACCAATGAGCTCCATATTTGATTTCATCCTGCAGGACTTTTATGCGTTCGCAAAAACGCTAGTCCCCGTATGATATATTAATTAATTCTTTTTCACAATGATAATTCATTGTCAAGACATATTATTGATTCCTCTGTTTGAGATAGTTTCACGAACTTTGTTATTTCTGCCCTAAATATGGAATCCACGTTTTCACATCTAGTTTTCTGTATATTCTTAATTATCTAAATTCTTGCCTTTGTTTTAATTAAGACTTTTGGATAGAGAGTCGAAACGTCAAAAATAAAGTATAAAGAATTTTAGCAAAGAAACAAAAAAAGAAGAAAAAGTTTCCATCAATTAATATAAATTCTGTTATATTTTTCATTTGTTATGTCTCCCCTATATTTTTATGAAATCAGCTTTCAAGTAATCTAATTTTTTTCTGTATGAGTAAATTATTTCAATTTCAATTTTTTTCTTGATATTTTCATCTCAATGATGATGTTCAGATATTTATGAATAATTCTGCATCAAATTTCGAAATGTCCTTTCATTGTGGATCAATGTTCTCAATGCCTACGCAATGTTGCACAGATGATATCGATTTTTAATTTATTTGGTTACTAATCTAGCAGCGCGGTACGATCAAAGACCTTTTGAACTTTGTATTTGCGGCATAACAATGTATTAAGATAATTAGTTTAATGAAGCAAGTACATTCACAATAACAAATCAGATCTCAAAGTTTATGCGCATACAAAATAGAACTACCTCATCGCTGTTTAATTGGAAGAAGTTATAATTAGAAATGGAATATACACAATACCAAGCATTTCTTTTGACTTACGGAATAGTTTAAAACTGAAATTAGGTTTTCATTTTCAGTATTTGATGCAATCCTTTCCTGTTTGTCCAAAAATTCGGCCTGCAAGATATTTTTCAAATGTAAGGAGGGTCATTATTTATTGGTTAACTCCCCGTCACTTTAACCCAGATTAATTTAACTCGAGATCATGAAATCGGGCATAAATGTGTTACCCATGTATTTTACTCAATTTGGAAAATGTTTTATGCAACCCCAAACTAAGCGGCCTTTCAGACACTACAGACCACGAAACGAAGTTTATTCCTGAAAAATTTATATGTTTATATAAAAGCATAAAGATCTTTTCGCCAGTAAACCCAAAAATTTTTTCATGGATAACTAAAATACAGATGGAAATATATATAGGAACGTATAATAAACACGGTGCAATTCAAAGCAAAATGCAGAATTTAATGCACTGTGTCAAACGGCCCTTAATTAAACAATACTGTGTCTTAAATTTTTAATGCTGTTGAATTTAACTCAGCTTGGAAATATCCTTTATAGACTGGAAGGCAGTTGGGTTTCTCCGCTTTTATACCGCATGCTTTTTGAGGATTGGAAATTTACCTCTTGATAAGAAAGATGAAAATATTATTGACTGATATACGCTTTCCGATCATAGTGCAAACTCTAATTTAATTTTTCTTGAACATTGGATTTTTCTGTGACAGCATTTTGTAGCCTTTGTAACATGGAATAGTTGAAATTGATTTAAAGCCTAGTACTGAAAGGCATGCAATTCACAACAGATCGAAAGGCTCGAATAGTCGCGTGAATTTGTAAAAAAAAATGTAAAATTCCATGTTTTCAAATTGCATAATAATGAAAAGAATGGAAGTTAGTCATAGAATCCTTGCCAAAAAATTGTCATGCATCCTTCGTTGGCACAAGGGTAGTAAATTTAGGGGAAATTTTCCAAAAATATAAGACCAACTAGTCGGGATCCATTTTATTATATAATTTGTTACCTTTGTGCCAACGGGGAATGCATGACAATTATTTTACAAGCGTTCTGTAACTAATATTTTCATTCTTTTCATTGGCATGCAATTTGAAAACAGGAAATTTCATATATTTTTTTTCAAGTTCACGCGACTCTTCGAGTCTTTTGGTCTGTTGCGAGCTGCATGCCTCTCAGTACTTAAATAACTTTCAACTATTTCACATTACAAAGGCATACAAAGTATTTTCTTATAAATATAATAATAGGAATTTGCACTATGACCGGCAAGCGTGCATTAATCAACAACCAATTCAACTTTCTTAAAAAGGCATGCGATATAAAATTAGAGAACTCCAACTGTCACCATCCGCTGGTCTATTATAAAAGAATATTAACTTGATTATATCGTATTTTGAGGGCGTTCCCAAAGACCAGAGATGCTCAACCTACGAAAACATTTTCCCCAAGTAAATTACCATTCGTATTATAAGAATTAGTTATTTGGTAGTTTGAGCTATAAAACAAGCATTGTCTATTTAGAAGGATTTTCTAGGTCCAATGAATTTCAGTCTATTATGAAAATTGTGAATGAATAATATGCTATTATTTCTATACATATGTGCAAAGACACTATTATACAATTATTTACCAGAAAATGAGTAATAAGAAAATTAGAATTACTTACAAAAAGAAAAGATATTATTATAATTCAAAGAGATATTGTCAACAAGTCACTCATTTCCAAAAAATTTTTACAGAAAAAAGATTTCCACTTTCTGCAATGCTTTTACGTGAAAAATATTTGTTTGAACATAATTTGTCCATTCTCATAATTTCAAAGGAATCGTAGGAAAATTATCAACTATCGTTATTATAACAAAACATATTGTCACAAATTTTATTGTGATTAGATAATATTATAGATATCAGTGCACTTCTTCACTTTATAATTCGTCGCACAATAACAAAATCGCTGACCGTCTCTTTTATTGAATTATTATTCTCTTTTTCACTAGCCCACGGGGTTTTCTATACTATTCTTCAACAATGAGCTAGCATTCAAATATCTGATAGTTGAATACCTTGCAACAATGAGTTAGCATTCAAATGTCTGACAATTGAACATTCTCTAGATTGTTAGTGAATGCTAACTTGAATCATAGTTACAATAAATTTTCGGGGATAATACCGCGAGTGCTTAAAAATTACCGATCATTTTCATGAAAGCTTATTGTTTATAATTTCGCGAGTTCGAAGAATGAGTGAAATTTGTACAACAAGCTTGGATATTTTTCGAATTTCATAAAAATGGATTTAAATTTATCAAATGAAATAAACTGCCTCCAAATACTGTTTTAGGATTTTACTGCATTTATTGGTCCAGCTCTCATTATATTTTAGTCGATTTCATCTTCTTCAATTTATTCATATTGACGACTTTTGACAAATACTTGGAAAAAAATGGAGTTGCTACTGACTTTGAAATTCCTAATTTACAATGCAAACAAAACAGGTTTTTTATGTTTGTGGTGTCATAATAGTTTGTTAGTGGAAATTTCACGTAGTCTAGACAACGTTGAATTTCCGCTGTAACTTCTTGATAATTCCACTTGTCTTATGGTAGAATTTATACATGAGTGGAATATTTGAATAAATAACGAATTGAAATAAACATGAGTGTGAACTAATAATTTGAATGTCTCATATTTGTAATATATAAATCAGTATGAAATTCTTATAATATACATTTAAATAAAAATTCCAAATGCTGATATTTTGAACATTAGTACGGCAAAGTGGATTGAATTTTTTTCTACGTGTTAAAAACGCGATCAGCAATAGATAAATTCTTTGTGATTATGATCACGAGATATATGTTTTTTTTTTCAAAAGTTCTATTGATGAAAAAATATGAATCAAATACATAATTATTTTTATCTTAAAAGTGATAAAAGATGGATATATATTAGCCGACTAAAAATTCTAGAAATCAAATGTAGAATAAAAAAAATATGGTACTACTATTCAAAGTCAAACTAATAAAATTCGAAATGTGAATCAATTTACATTCCCACAAAAATCGTACTCTCTTCGTTGCATCATATGTCAGTCGTTCATCAATATAATAAATGACTTTGTGCAGTTTCAAGATTAAAATTTACATATATTCAGGTGGTATGTAGATATATTTGTTGCTTGTATTTATTAAATTTATTACCGGACAGTTTTCTGAATCCTGCATTCAATGTGAGTGAATCGTGTTTGCATTTTGGCCAATCAGAAGGTTCAAATCGTAGTCCTATAAGAGCCTCAATCCGTATGAAAACATAATTTGGGATTGTAGATGAGATATTGCGCTCTAGCGGATAAAATCGGTATTTGACAAAAATAATGTTTACAGTAAAGTGACAGCTGTGACCTTTATTTATATACATACCTAATTACAACAAGTAAATAGCTTTGGCTTCATGAACAAATACAAAGTATTAAAACTAATAACTAAATTTATTTTTAATAAGAAATTGAAAAATCAGCAAAACGTTCATTTTCATCCCAATAGTCTGAGACATTCTTCGTAAGACAATATTGATTAATAAACAGATTAATTTTCGAACACATTCCTCATATTAATTTTTCTGATTGACAATTATCCTCATTAGAGTCTCGGTGACTTGTATTGCAAGTCGATTTAAGTGTAAGTTCGAAACGAATGCAGTGCAAGAAGACTTGAGAGGTCGGTTCGAGAAGATGTAAAAAAAGAACGTTTAAAATAGAGCCACTGCACTGAGAGGAAAGTGAGATACTGTAGTTCCAATACTATAATTTCAAGTTGAGATTACGGAAGATACTATTTACTAATTAAGCTTCTATCACAGTTATTCCACTAAAAGTTTATTTAGAAACATCTGTTTTAATTTTCCAATTGAAACCTACACAGCTCCACTATTAGGCGTATAATAAATAACCTGCTTATGCAGATTCTTTATATTCCAAGGTCATACTAAGTTTTATGTAACTGTTCATTTATAATTCTGACCTATATTTTATGATCACTTTATGTATGCATATATGGATTTTGATGCATATGTTTTTAAGTTTTGAAAGTAAACTTATCAATTAAAATAATTCAATTTGTATCATACAATTATAAAAAATACTCAAGTAAAGTGTGTTAATTACTGTATTTTTGTTTCTAATTATATTTGTTCAAATTGCAGTGGATCAATATATTCTTGTCTTATAAAAAGTAATAGTATATTTTGCGTGAATGGTACGCGTTTTCTATTTTTATATATTGACAATCTATTAAGGATGTAAACAAATTCAGTTGTGTAATGAAAGGGCAACTTATCAGCCTTTACAAAATTCAAATTAAAAAAATTCATCTACACAATACAAATTCAAAACTGAAGTTCTATTCTAACTCGAATATCCTTGAGAACTGAAAAAACTTTTTCAAATAAAAGTTACCTACTTAGTTTTCTTCATCAGGGCCACTCATTTTTCAATTAAACTCGATTATTTGCATTTGCTCAATCTTATTCTATTCAGAAATAATTACTTGTACATTTATTTCATTTGAATCAGTTGATATGTTCTTTTTAACTAAGATATCCATTTAATAATCCATTAGATCATTGATGATCACGATATAATTTTGATAATTTCGAAAGCAGGTTGATTGGTGCCTATGGCCGCGACGAATGCCTGTTGACCTGAATGCAAGATACCTAAGGAAACTATCGTACTTATAAATATTAATCAATGACTGAAGGATATTCAGCAAGAAATTTTTTTAACTTACCTGATGACCTAGTGATATATTCGCAGTCATGTATTGAAATTCAACATCTATTAAATGTACAATAATTATTTAAATTCAATTTAGACACATCTGAAGTTTGACATCTTAGTTGCTTAGCAACTGATTTTATTTGATTTGTCGATTTCGCACACGTAAACACAAACAACTAAACTTATTGGCTGGTACCACAAGCTCTGTTTTTGGCTATACTAGCAGTGTTATTTTAAGAATAGTTTTAAGGCAATATAAATATTTCAAGCTATTTTAATAGACAATATTCAAGTAAATATTGCAGACACATGTGTTTTCTATAATTTGTATCTGAAGATCATTTTCTAAAGTATTTGGGAAAACTCTAATTGCGTTAAAACATATCTTGACACAACGCTCTTAGTACCGCCAAAAACAGAGCTCGTGGTACCAGCCATTGTATTCTGAATGTGTCTAAAAAAATCATTGAAATATCACATAATAATAACTCCCAAATATATCTTAAACTAATTTATTGTAAATATTAACTCCATTTCATTTGGATGATTACAATACTCGCTTTTGAAACGTGTTCTAAACTTGATGAACTTCCTGAAAAATAGCATCCTTTATACTGCGTAGCTCTAGTGGCTCCTCCGTGTCGGTTAAATTTACAATCTATGAGATGGTACACGTCAAACCTTTCAAACGTTATTTCTGTATGTCATATTTATTTGATGAACATGAAAAGAATAAAATAATTCAAAAAAAAAGATGATTTGGTGTGTATATATACAGTATCATTCGATTATCACTTTCAAACATCTTCAGGAATAATAAAATAGTTTAATCGTCAAGAAATTCAACAATGATTATTCAGGGCCGATATTTCAGTCCTCGGTTTATTTTAAGCAGAGCTTTAATACCTTAGTAACAATATTGTTCTAACAATCATTACTATGGGAACTAAGCTATACGTTTAAGGTGAACCAAGGACTGAAATACTGGACTTCAGGCTAGCTTCCAATTCGATCAGTATAATCAATTCACTGAAAGCGTTAGATTTCTACTTAATGTTCCAAATATGATCGAAGATACTGAAAATAACTTACCTGTTAATAATGTTTTATCTCGGAAATGATCACCAAATTATACTACTCGAAAACGACAAGACATCATCCTAGTTATCAATAAATATCTGCTTATAATATAGTTACGGTTATTTTATTATACTATATTAAACATGTAAGTTGAATGGATGAAATGGTGAATGTAAGTATTAAAAATTATAGTTTAAAGAAACTAAGAAATTCGCTTCAATGGTAGACCGAACTAAAAAGTAAAAATTATTTTTTTATACAATAATGAAGTAATGACCGAGAAAATTGATGTTATTGTGAAAAAAGCGTAGGTTCTCGATATCAGTTATTATAAATATGCCACTGATACAATTTCTGAATGTAAAGCTAGTATTAAAAAATGCACCCCACGCTAATACCACAGTAACATCAATTTTCTTGGTCATTACTTCATTTTTATATTAAAAATAATTCTTACTTTTTAGTTCTGTCTACCATTGAAGCGTGTTTCTTAGTTTTTTAGAACTATAATGTATTTTTGATTTCTTAGTTTGATCAGCTATAAAAAATTTATTTAGTATTACAGTTAACCGAGCTCGCTTCGCTCGCACGGCTACCCAACGTAAATCGAGCTCGCTACGCTCGCATGGCAGCTTATAGTTAACCGAACTCGCTTCGCTCGCACGGGACTTTGACGATAACTGAGCTCGCTTCGCTCACACAGAAGCTTACAGTTAACCGAGCTACCTTATTTGGATGTGGTAGCTGTTCATCAGGCTCCCTCTGCGAAAGTAAATCATTAATCCTGATGATCATGATCAGGATAATGGGACAGACCTGATAAATTATTGTATTGTCATAGGCTCTTGAGATGTATGCAAAGATTCAATTTAATCTGACGTTTTGAAGTGGGTGAAAATAACGTTTAAAGATTCCGTTACATAGATACAAGTGAAGCTAATATAAGCGTGTTAAAAATTAGGAAACTTAGTCAATTAATTATTATTTTTTTCCGACTACAGTTTCGGCTACACCTTAGCCATCTTCAGGAGCGAAGAGAATTATTTAGTTTAGATGTAAATTTATACATGTGCTTTGAAATATTTTGACATAGTCAAATAGCGAGAAAAAAGGTTTCCATCTGTCATTTGTCACAACCGACTTCTATGGAGGATGTTGACTAAAATTTTTAGTCTGAATCAGAAAAGAAAATATTAAATAATTGACTGAATTCCAATTCCCTCATTTTTAATACTCACATGTAAATTTAAAACTGAATTATAACCGGTTCTATAAAAGACCAAATAAATTTACTCCTAGACTAAATTTATTTAATATAACAAATCCCAATCAGTTTGAGTTTCCTTATGATATCAGGATCATTACTGTAAAATAATCGACTGTCATCTAATAGAGTAAATTTTGAATAAATGTTTTTATTGAGTCAAGTTCTGTATATTAAAAATAAGGTACACAACGTTTAAGAGTAAATTCTATTAACTCTGGAAGTAAATTACTGTGCCCTCTATGAAACCGAGCATTAATGATACAAAATTGATTAGCCTAATGATGGATTCATTAGTACAGGTATTTTATTTTACCGATTTTTGGAAATTGATTGAGAATTAAAAGCAGTTGGAGAAATGTGAGTAAAATTAACTTATTTTTAGCTTGTTGACAGACAATCTTAAGTATTCAATCATGTGTTCGTGTCCGTAACATTATCTGATTTTAACATTTTTTGCTTGTAAATTTCGGACAAAGGTTAAATCATCACTTATATTGATGTATGTACATAGGTATGTCGCTCGCTCACTCGTCTAATTTTTTGTGGAGCTTTAAACCGAATTAGACGAAAATATTTTACAAGATGCACGTAAGAATCTAATTGTTTTTCTAATAAAAATCAATAGTACCAACTCCATAATTACTGGGGGAAAAAAACTCTTTAGATAAATCAAATCTCATTTTCTAAGATAAATAGTTTGATGATTCCGAAATGGGAAATTTCAACTTTCTCATTAGACTACTTGATTTTTTGATGTTTAATATAATTCTATAAAACAAGAAAATATGTGAAACAATTGATTCAAAAATTCTAATTACATCATTAATTTGAGATTCGTTTATTAAATAATTTATTTTATTCATCATGAAATTTACATGAAATACCTATACAAATTAAGTAAGTAACTAATAGTATATATTTTAAATCTTTTCAAGGTATTGGTAAAATATTCACATTTAACAAATTTTCTATTCAAACATTTACAAGGAAATCCAGTAATTTCTCGCCGAATTATGTCATCTTGTATCTTCTATGAAAATAACTAACCTTGAATGGATAGACAAGAAAAATGACACGCGATGTAAACAGTACTTTAGTTGTTATACCTTCTACAGTGAAACATCGCGCAAAAACAAAAAGATAGCGTGTTTACTATCATGTTTTCTGACCATCAATACATACCATGCTGGTTTTTATTTTAATGCAAGATCACAGCTTTTTTTTTTTAATAATCCAATATTTTAGTTGTAGTGCATAAAGTGAATACATGAATTAATAAATGAAATTATGTTGAATAATTTGTATTAAGAATATCAAAAAATTCTTGTATTCAGGATAATGAGCATATTTTTCCTTCCAAATAAAGCACGAAAACAACAGTTTTCAGTTACATACATGTGTTTCTGTTCTTTTACACTAACTTTAAAATGTAATATAATAAGTGCAGTTTATTTGAGTACATTTTTAATGTCACTGGCTTGTTGGTTATATCATCTATTCTATGGCGTGTAATGTGCTGTTTAATTTCATTATAATTTTCATACGCAGTGGTTCCATTTGCATTTTGAAAGTGAAAGATTTATAGTGACAATGAATCTATAAATATTGGTATTAGTGTATAAGAAGTAAGATGAAATTAACGGTTAGCAGATCCTCATCAGAAAAATGGCTGATGTTGTCAATGGATTCGCAGTACTGTAAAAATTATGTGAATTTATTGTTATCCCAAACAAAAATTTTACAGAAATGATAAATTTGTAACAATAAACTAATATTTTCATTCGTACATTCTGTTATGAAATATAGCGACATCTATCATTGACATAATAAATTCAAAATACATAGTTATAGTTATGCATACCTATATACGAATTCATAACATAATTTTGTGCGCATGAGCAATAGTTGTGCAGTGAACGCGCAAAACGTTAATTTAGAGTACAAACATTGAAATGGTTAAATGTAGATAAGTCAACTTGATGTTTACGAACAATAATTCCAATGTTTTTGCCCAAAACCAGCTCCTATTTTCGAAGAAACAGTGGTACACGTATTTTTATTCAGTCATTCAATAACAAGTTTTCACTTCTATCCATTAGAGTAAAGTTATGCGTTCCTAAAAACAAGATTTGCCGTTCAAACGCTATTGATGATTGAAAATGACTAAATCCTCAATATTTTTACCTACGAAATTGTTTGAGTGAATTTCTCTTATACTTTTCAAGAGTAGTTTAATTATTTGACAATCATCTATGTCATGTAACATAGGTTATCAACTTCGTCTGCCAGGGTGTCAAAGTTTCACAAACTTATGTATTATTCACTTCAATTTTCAGAGCAGAATGATATATTCTGCAATAAGTTTGGAATGAGACATATTCAGCATGAGTGAAAAAATTTGTAACACGAGCCGTAGGAAGTGTTGGAATGAATATTCTTACACTGTGTGATAATGGTCGTAGAAAAAATAATTACTAGTTCCCGTACTTACTCATCATCATCTGTGGCACGACGTCCTTAGAAAAGACAAGGCCTCAAGTACATCTGTTCTTGTTTCGCTACCGGATTGAGATCTCATAAGATTGAGCGGCATCAGAGAGGCGTCTTTTGCTACCAGGATTACATTTAAGACCTACAGATTGATATTATCTTACCGCATGAGCAAGTTTGCTCGAATTACAATTAACGCTAAATAGAATTATTTTGAATTAATCTCAAAAACATGTTTTAATTTGAACAGTTTTGGGCATAGCAAATTTTGTGGTTGGCGGAAATATATTTTATTTTAATCGTACCAAAAAATATATGTCTTAGGACTTGGTACTCACAAAATTGTCGTAATTCATGTCGTCCAGCAACATTTCTTGCTCGTTCCGAAATATTGCATTTCTGTATTTATGGAACAACTATTAAAATTGTGGGATTATTCCCATTTTTTTATATCCAAATAAAATAATATTTTTTATTTCTTTCATACATATACGATTTTAGTGATACTAAAATGTTCACATCAAATGAACTGTACTTATTTTTGAGAATTTTGGATATTCTTCATTACTAGACTCATGTCAACCTATGTATATCATCTTCAAAAAAAAATAATAGAAATATTCTGTGTGTTGGTTTATTTGTTCTGGCATTATTATTTAATTTCTAAAAATCTTGAATAAGTTGGCAGCTTCCAATAAGTTCTTCTAATTGTGCTCACCTGTGCAGAATTGACTAATCAGATCACACTGAGAACAGTTTTAGTTTTGTTTTCAGTAACTAAGCAAGGAAAATGTTAAACGTTTTGTGTCATTTGAATTCTGCCAATTGTACATTTAAGGTGAAACATCACTCGGAAGTACTATTTTAGCGCGAAATTTGAATTGATGAATCTTGTAGCAATATGTTTGATAAATACTTTCTTATAATAAATTAACAAAGTTTTTAGTGGCGTGTATATTAAAAATTAGATAATTTGTCAAAGTTTCATTATGTCTGCAATAAATCCGTATAAAATTAGTGCTAACGTATAAAATTAGCATGCAAATCCTATATCTCAGAGACTTTGATAACAACTTATCTGGGAAAAATATATATACTAGGCGCTATACTTGCAGTTATCATATAAAAATTTTCACGAATATTGAACCTGACAATTTTGAGAAAAAAAATAATTAGTGCTGAAATAATTAATTTCTCAGAGATTATCCAGTTTTTTGGGACAAAATTTGGTAGACTTATAGATGACATTATTCTTCAGAGTGCTGTGCAAAAATTATCGATTTTTATTAATTATTATTCCGTATATAACCCTTTCTGTGCACTTCTAAAAGTATTGAAAATTGGAGGAAAATCAAAGTCTTGTATTCAAAAATTATATATATTTGAATAATTAATTTTTTTTGACATCGGTCACTGGATTTTGGGCTCAAAATTCTCGATATTTTGGGTACTTCTCTGATGTCCATTTACACTTTTTTATTCCCTGCAAGGTTAATTAAGACAAAAGTAATTATATTCCATGGCCAATTATTTCTTGGAGATAATATATTTTTTTGAGAGTCGTGAGATTCCTAGTTTTCGAGATATTAATTTTTTTTTGTTCAAATCATAGATTTTGTTATGAAGAAACGTCAAATGAACAAATCATAGATTTTGTTATGAAGAAACGTCAAATGAACAAAAAGAAATATATTTATTATATCTAAAAATTATGAGCAATTTTTTACAATATTTTCCAGAGTTTCAGTGGCTGTATATTTCAAAATAATAATTTAGGAAAATATTCTTCAATTTCTTTTCTATTTATTTTAGTAGTGTGAATATGTCTTTTTACTAGTTGATTTGTTCTATGGCGCTATCTAGAATCCAAATTTTGTACTACATGACAAGTGTCAAAGATTAATTTTATCATGTATTTATTCATTAGAGAATAAATAGCCTATGACTGATTTTAGTGACAAAAACCTTTTTGAATATCTGCTTCTGGCTGTGTGTGTAGTTTTAACGATCTTGTCACACTAGTAAGAAAAATGGTTCGGATTCTAGGATATTTGACAAATCTGACTTACAATGTTACAGTAAGTTCATTGGATGAATACATTAAAAATCAATCTTCAAATCTAATTTTGTAAAACTTATCTCTTCTAGATTTCTAAATACTACTATAGCTGGAAGTGTTCAGATGAGAATTTCAAGTTATTAATATCATATTTCTCAAGAAAGCGACAAAATATTCTATTTATGTCCATCAATTATTATTGGGATCTGTCATTCTACAAATAATAATACTTGATCCGAATCTGCATTGCTCTAAGGCCCGAGATATTCACCTTCAAATAAACTACAAGTATTAATTTCTTAGTGAATACATCAAGGGTAAATACTTTAAAGAAAACATAGACTAACAGCTTCAAATTTTGGTCTAGTCTGTAAGCGAAAACTGCCTGCCGGACCCCTAGTAGAAAACATACCATATGTTCGAAATCTATCTACTAGTGCTACGGAATGGGGTAAGAGTCATGAGCAAGTAGCAATACACAACTATGAAAATGTAATAGGTGTTACAGTTGCACATTTTGGACTGAAGGTAGCATCGAGCAATTCTTCTTTGAAGTAATAACTGATCATCAGGCAAAAACATTTAATAGTGCTCGCTAAGGCGACATGATAATCAGGAGTCTGTATGTGCCAACAAAGTCGTGGAGATCATTTGCTCTATATAATATTCCATACATAATCCTTGTACTGTATACTTTACGGTTCAATAAAAAATTCATAATTTTCAATTTAAAACCAGTTTTCTATCAAAATTAGATAACCCTTTACTTTACCTTATCCTTTATGATTCAATAAAAAAAATCATAATTTTTTATTTAAAACATGTTACTATCGAAATTAGTTCTTGCGTGAATTTTGGGACATTTTTATATCATAATTTCATATTCTCATTATGAATAATTTCATTAAAACTTATGTCTTTGAAAAATGATTTTGAATGCGAGCATTAATTTCAGTAAATTTCTCTATAAAATGTTTTTCTTCTGAAATGTCAAATTTGAATTCTTGTGTATCCCGTCGTCATCACTGACCTTCCATAAGCCTCACTTACTCCAAAACAAGATTAGACTAGACAGAGATAGCTAGTATTTCCGGGTGATGTTTCACCTTAATAATTGTATTTCAATACATGATTGTGAACATATTACTGAGTTAGACCAGTCAAAAAATTATCTTGTCGAATATCATTCAGTCATTAATAAATAAAATAATAAAATAAATATAGTCACACCTTTCACCCGATACGGGTGTGGCAGATTATTATAATGCACTTTGTGGATTGATCAGCCTCCAATAAGTTCTTCTAATTGTGCTCATCTGTGCAGAATTGACTAATCAGATCACACTGAGAAAAGTTTTAGTCTTGTTTCCAGTAACTAAGCAAGCAAAATGTTATACGTTTTGTGTCATTTGAATTCTGCCAATTGTATATTTAATAATTGTAATAAGGGAATAGGGAAACCTAAGTGTGACTGATAATAGGAATTGGTAAGGGCTTTTTTAATAAAAAAAAAACCACAAAATTCTTGATCACACTGTTCTCTAATTTTAATTTAGTTACCGGTTTCGATCACTGGATGATCATCCTCAGACTACCGGAGAGAACAATAAAATTACAGGAGCCTCACAAAAGAAAACGGCGTCAAGTAGCCCGCTAGTGTCATGTAAATCAAAATTAGAGAACAGTGTGATCAAGAATTTTATGGTTTTTTTTATTAAAAAAGCCCTTACCAATTCCTTTAATAATTGTATTTCAATACATGATTGTGAACATATTACTGAGTTAGGCCAGTCAAAAAATTATCTTGTGCAATATCATTCAGTCATTACTGAATAAATTAAATAGTCAGATCTTTTACCCGATACGGATGCGGCAGACACTTATAATGCACTTAGTAGATTGATAGATATTACCTCAGCCGTAGAGTGCGGTTAGCTACAGGTACAGCTACAGGTACTCTTAGTTCTGTTGGTATCAATTTTCAACATAATTTTAAAATGCAATAATTGAATCCGTCGCGTTACGAATTTTAAAAGACGAATTATTTGGATATCAAATGGGAATTTAGAAAAGCTTAAATTATGACTTATTTTCATGCTTTAATTATCATAGAATGAATAACTAATTTCCATAAGTATAGTAAATCATTTTTACTTTTAATCCTGAGTAATTTTTCCGAAAAAGATGAACAAATACCACAATATAATTAGTCATGAGTCAGATCTTATACGCCCAAACAATCCTTAAATATTTAGATTAACTCTGTCTTTGTGTTCGTGAATAAGTAGCTTCAATCACAAAATGAGAGTAATGCTAGCTTTACAACAAAGGATAAGAAAATCAGTTATTTTTAATTATAAAGGCAGCATAGCACGTTTCTGATCAGGATTACTTTCGTTCAACATAGCTCTTATTGTACAGCTTAATTTCAGTAAGTACCTGATTTCATAATTTTTTTATGTAGTCAACGAGATAGTTGTATTATGTTCATGTTAATTTCGAATTAGGAATACCAGAAAGGATACAAAAGATTGTGAAAGTAAATATCCAACCATTCAGATAATATTCTTACTGTACAAAATAATTTTTAAATATTATTTTTTTTGCTAGTACAGAATCCAATCTTGGACTGTTAATTTAGTTGAAAAAACTTCTCCATCTATATGCTCTGGAGCACACTGAATACCACCATTTTCTCAAATATTTTCCAAAAGTAAATATATTAGGCTTCAAGAATAGGCGTGTTTCTTCGACAATCATACTGTGAATCTCAGGATCATATTCGCTGTATATGAATCATGATTATTTTTTGAAACAAGAAAACAACGAACTTCGAATCATGGATCATTTATTGCAGCGATCCTATAGTGAGAATACTAAACTAAATATTTTGATTTGAAAATATTTATATATTCGTTTTTAAAAATATATTTTATAGCTATGATTTTTGGCGATTTTTTTTCTTTTGATTGGTTAAAATATCAGAATTTTTCCGTATTGATTTTTATTATAATTCATCAAATAGTTTGTTTTTCATGCACTATTTATTATTGCATGATTATTCGTACATTTATTCCATCATATAAGATGCGGGATGTGCACTTATTGTTTTACCAACGATTTTCTTGTTCTGTTCTATCCGCCATTTTTCAAATTTACACAGATTCTGCTATCGCAATCATCGTGAACATGCAAAAAGTCCGATTCAGAAGGGTAAGGGGGTTGTCACTTTGTGATCACAAAGTGAAGAAGTGGGGATAACGAATAACAACCAAAGAAACATGATTCACTTAATCATTGTCAGTTAGATCACTTAGATTGCCCAAAGAAACACGCCTAATGTAACAGTCTTTGATCCTATCTGATTGATCATATTAACGAAAGATCTTTTCGTCCTGACAAGGAGGCCTTTCACCATTTTTATGTCTATTTTTTTCTGGAAAGTTTGACTTCAAATAATAATTTTAGAGTTGTGAAAGTGAATTTTTAGCGCATTTTTCCGAAAAAAGCGCTATTATATTCACTTTGGCTGTCTGGCTGGCTGGCTGGCGTGAGGCTGAGTTATCAGCAACTATACTATTTACAGACTGGAAACTGGTACTAAATAAAAGCTGATGTTTCGTAGGTTTGCACAAATTGCTTTAATTCAAGCTCAGTGATTGTGGAAAATTAAATTATTCTATTACTTGTTTCAAGTGAAACAATGCCCATAGATATATATGACATTAGGGATATACCAACTAAAGTTTATTGGAGTAGATGAAAATTTGGTTACAACTTTAGCCGTCGGTGTCACTATTATTATGTACAGCTGTCAAATCTGTCCGGGATTCATTCAATGACTTGTTTGACGCAAATTTGATGCTTATCAGAATAAATTGTTATTATTGGATGAAAATTTGTTTACTTCTGGTGTATTTTTTATGTATAGCTTTGATAAAGATCAAATTATTATTTTAAGGTACAGCACTTGACCTCCCGTCAGTCAATAACTAAACAATGAAGATTAAAAGGTATTTTTGAGTTTGTACATGCATAAATTATGTACCTATCTAATAGTCGACTTGAAACTAGTACTAAATGGAAGCTGCTGTTTCGTAAGTTTGCCCAAACTGCTTGATCTCAAGCTCAGTAATTGTGGGAGATGGTAATTTGCGATATCTCTGAAGTAACAAGCTTTCATGAGCTGTCAAAAATGCGCTTTCATCATCTAGATGATTCTTCAATTTTTTGGAAAAAAGCACTATTATATTCACTTTGGTTGTCTGGCTGGCGTGACGCTGAGTTCTCAGCATCTATACTATTTACAGACTTGAAACTGATACTAAATAAAAGCTGCTATTTCGTAGGTTTGCACAAATTGCTTTAATTCAAGCTCAGTGATTGTGGAAAATAAAATTATTCAATTACTTGTTTCAAGTGGAACAATGCCCATAGATATATATGACATTAGGGATATGGCAACTAAAATTTATTAAAGTAGATAAAAATTTAGTTACAACTTTTGCCGCGAGGGTCACTATTATTATGTACAGTTGTCAAATCTGTCCGGGGTTCATTCAATGACTTGTTTGACGCGAATTTGAAGCTTATTAGAATGAATTATTATTATTGGATGAAAATTTGTTTACTTTTGGTGTATTTTTTTCATATAGCTTTGATAAAGATCAAATTATCATTTTAAGGTACAGCACTTGACCTCCCGTCAGTCAATAACTAAACAATGAAGATTAAAAGGTATTTTTGAGTTTGTACATGCATAAATTATGACCTATCAAATAGTCAATTTGAAACTAGTACTAAATGGAAGTTGCTGTTTCGTAAGTTGACCTAAACTGCTTGATTTCAAGCTCAGTAATTGTGAGAGATGGTAATTTGCGAAATCTCTGAACAAGCATTTATGAGCTGTCAAAAATGCGCTTTCATCATCTAGATGATTCTTCCATTTCTTTTTATTTATCACATTTCAAATCAATTGATATCGTCCCAATCCCAAACGATTAGACTGCCGCGTTTGAGTAAAATAAGAACTAAACTTCTGTCATTCTGATGGACAAATCTAATATAATAGAAATGAAACGCTGTTCGTTAGTCTCGCTAAAACTCAAAAACGGCTTGACCTATTTAAATAATTTCTTTTTTTATTCGGTTCGCTTTAATACAGTGGTGGTTTGAATACAAAATGATCAAGATACATCAAGTAGTGCACGAGTCGTATTTGTTCGTTCGCGCACCGTTCATCCAATTGCGTTGAAACATTCTCTATTTGTTGGTGGCAATATCATGAAGGTTTTTATTATAGTACCATCAACGTACAATAAGTGACGCACGAGTCGTATTTGTTAAATGCAATTTAAGGTTGACAGTCGACGATATGCACATTGCGCACACGCTATCACACTTATCGCATGTATAGTTTGCCCAAGCTACTATATCATTTGCTTTGAAAAATTTTATACCTTTTTTATAGCAATCGATGGAATAGAATAACTATTTTATACATTCAATTATAACTTAAATATTGAATTGAGTTTGAGCATAGAAATAAGTATATAATCATAATAGATATATTCATATTGGCTTATTGTGATTATACAAATATCTACAATTGTGACGTCATATTGAATACCACAAATTGTTTTTAATCGAAATTATGAATGGAAACTCAGTATATTCACATTTTTTGTATTAAAATATTCAAGTTCAGCAAGACTGTCAGAGGCATGGAAGTTTTTTTTAAGCTTTAATCGGAAACATTTTAAAAATAAGATCGATAACACTGACGGATGGAAACGTAACTACTGAACTATCACTTGGCTGACTACATAATCAAAGTAGACCCAATGCGTATTTGATGCCAGTACACAATTTGTTGTGATGTCGGCACAGAATACATAGGCTTGTAATTCTGTTTGTCTACTTTTGCTTATATGCTTGAGAGGTATGCGTTCTGTTTTTTATGTGTTGCAATAAACTGTATGAACTGATTTAGAATGCAAAAAAAATATTTTTCAAATTAAAAGATGTGGGCAGCCCATCTGCAATGCAAAGCTGTGTACCCTTCATTCCCATCAGTTAATTTTTGCTTCAAAACGCTGTGCAATTTCCACGGCTAATCGTTTTGGATTTATCCAAAAAATTCTAAAAATTGGTCAAATAAAGTGCGCTTTCGACCCAGTAGATCATCATTCTTATGCTACAACATTCGCAAATATTTCTTTATTTATTTCCAAGATATACGCCTAACAATTTCAAATATGCGCAAAATTTGAAAAAAAAATTCATCTGAAGTGAACTTCCAGTTTAGTCAATTGTTATGAGAATAGTTAGCAATCATTCAGATGCTACAGTATACTGGAATACTAAATTTCAATTCTCTACGGCAGATCGTTTCGAATTTATGCGAAAAATTTTAAAAGACCGTCAATTAAGATATACTACCGGCTCAGTCGATCTCAATGAAAATAGGATATGAGCATCTGGAATTCTAGATGGTATAAACGTCTTAAATATTGAATTCTAACATGCTAAGTTCAATCGTTTTGGGTTTATGCGAAAAATTTGAAAATTGTGCCGAGTAAAATGCACTTCCGGTACAGACGATTGCAACCATAATGCGAGGTGCACAACTAAATGTTATAGCTATAGAAATGCTTAGTACGAAATTTCAATATTCGACGACTGGTTGCTTTGAATTTATGCAGCAAATTCGATGTCTGTTATATAAAGTGCACTTCCGGCTCAGCCAATAGGATTTATGTAGAAAATTTAAAAAAAAGTTTCAAGTAAAGTGCACAACCGGTTCAAACGATTGCAGCTATAATGCGAGGTGCACAACTAGACCTCTAAATACAAAATTTCAACATTATATGGCTAACGAGCTTCGAGATTTGCGAGTTATGTACATACATATATACGCACATACATACGTACCGACATCAAGCCGAAAATAATCAAAATGGATTCAGGAAAATATCGAAATATGAATTTTGTCGGTTTCACAATATTTACTTTTACTTTGTAGAAGTAAAAACTATAGTTGATTTTGGCCACCTTCCACCAAGATTCAGAACTTATTGATGAGCACACAATCTTTGCTGCAAAAAAATTGCATCTTTCAGAGATCTGTCCGAAAAATGCTATTAGTAGCGCTACATAATTGTAAGACCTTTTTATCTCTACCTCTTTGTGTATAGCCTGCATGACAATAAGAATGAGAAATAATTAACTAATATATAATAACATACGTAAAAATTCTATCAGAAATTCTAATTCTAATTATAAACTTGAAGCTCACAAATTCAATTTCAAATTCATGTAACAACGAATTTTGAGCTATATGTATATTTCTGATTGAATTTACATGTCAAATTTGACAGAAACAGAAAAATTTGCCAAGAAAGAATTTTATGTATAGAAAATTTATAGTTTAAAAACAACTATGTAAAATTAGAATCTTTAAGTGAAATTGTAGGCTTCTAGTCGTTGGTGTATTACCTGTACCTGTTTATGATTTAAATAGAGAAGGAAACGAAAATATTTTTCAGGCCACTCCAGCAGGGACAGGCATGATGATATATTTTTGGAGTTACGATTTTAGACGTCATTAGCTTACGTCTAAAATATGCTTATGGTAGTTTGGCAGTTGTTGTTCTCAACGCTTCATTGATTGAATTATGAGGAAATTTATCAGCTGTGATATTTTGTAAATTTTATTTTAATAACTTTATGTAATACATAATACATTAATAAATTAATTGAACGAAAATAAATAATAATTTCGTTTCTATGGTTTCAAAAACAACTCAAGAGTATTGTTAGACTCAGATGTTTTCTCTCGTAATGATAATTCTAGAGAAACCATTTTTTGAATTGATTGTTTGTATCCAAAAGTGTTGGAATGTTTGATTTATATCTGCGACTCGAAGGAACTGGCTTCGATCCCGGACTAACATCCATGGATACCTGTTCTTGACGTCTGGTAGCCGAACTTACAGATAAAAAATACGAAAAATATCTGTTTACCGAATCGTTCAGTATAATTTGTGTGCCATACTCAGAAATAAGTTAAAGGCGTGATATTTTTTTTTTACCTAGGTATTGAATAGAAAGAACGTATGATAGCGAATGTATTCCGATCTGCCGCGGTATTCATCATGCGCGCGCGCCTGAAAGCAGCTCAAAATTTTCAAGTCGCACTTTTTTTTTCTATTTTACATACGAGTTGAAATTTTGCACAAATATTCATTATTTATCATATCATGATACTTGATGGTTTTTCGAGAGAGCTTCATCACTCAACTTTTGCGATTGTACGTATCTTGTGGAAAATGTTGGAAAACTCGTCACTCAGCCAAAAATGTTCTGGAAACTTAGGACAGGTCTTGATTTATTGATAATCTTTGAAGAATATATTGATCATATTTTAAAAAGATATGTTTCATTACTGCCGGAGATATAGCGAGTTAAACAAGAAAAAGTACAATTGAAAGTTTCCTTATTTTTTTCTTCACCACCATTTATTATATCTCTCAAAAAAACAATAATGTAGACCTTAGTATTACATGGTGCAGGCACGTGACTTTAAAAGTAGTGGTTGTTTCTCGAACGCACGAGCGATGCGAAGAGCGAGAGTATTGTAAAAATAAACGTACATAAGAACATGTTTTTTGCATACATCATTTTAGAATAGACAAATAGACTTAACATGGCAAAAGTACACAAAATTATCAAATAACAAAAAAATTGAATTCAAATAATAGCACAAATTTTTACGCAATCGTCATAATTCTGATTCTAATAATATGAGCCCCTGCATAGAAACTATTTTTCATGCTAAGGATATGAAATATATTGTCTTATAAATAGTAGGTAAAAGTAATCATTTTTTGATTGAAATAAATTCAAACCTAGAATTGTCTTCGTTAGAATAGCTGTTTATTATTCAAAATTCAATGATCATTACGTTACATTTATTTCTAAAAAACCGCGACCGCAAATCTCCCTCATTTAGTGTAACCTAATCCAATTTTAAAACACAAATCACATTAGGTTGCGTAAATCTAACAACTCAGTTACACATCCCAACTGTCCGCTCCAGCCCATTCACTGAACGAACCCTATTCTCCTTACGACTTGAAGGGGCAACACCATGCAGCGCATAAAGTATCTAGTTACGCAATGACAGAGATGTACGAAGAAAAATTAAACTAAAGACATGACGATAAAATCTTGCTTTGGAAATAAGTCTAGTTTATTCGTATCTTCAAAATAGTAATTTAGTAAATTACATGGCGATATAGAGTCCTGCTCCTAAGACTCTTGATTTTTAAATAAAAAAAATTTAGAGACGAAATATAATGTGACTTATACATCTGCTTACCATAGCCACTTGTATCCAGTATGAATAAAACTATCAAGTTAATTATTCAATATTCTAATGACCGGTTGCACCGCTTTCCCTTATCAAGTGTCGCTTAAACAAACAATATATCATTAAAAGTCAAATGTGACATAAACATTGCTGTCAGTATTCCGATTCGATATTTTTTGTTTGAGTGAAGCTTAAAATTTAAGCTATGTAGAGTGATGCAACTGGCCATAAGTCTCATGGCCAGTTGCACCACCGTCACTTGACTTTAAGTGGAGTTTAATATCTGTGGCAACTATTGTATAGACAATTGTTTCTACGGCTATTTTTCCTCCCTTGAAGTTAAGTGACGGTGGTGCAACTAGCCATTAGACCCGGTTGCTCAGTTTTGGGTTTATCCTAAGCGCAGCTTAATTACGTAGGTTATGATTATTGAAACAGTTGTTACTAAGGTAATTAAGCTAAGCTTAGGATAATCCAGAGACTGTGCAACCGGGCCTATGAATATTGAATAGTTATAAAGTTTATCTGCACCCGCAATCAGTGTATAGGTCGATATCTTAAGATATTTTTACAAAAGACTACATATTTATTCACGCTGGTAAGAAGTATAATTTAACATGGACCAAAGTATCGGGAGAATGGGTATGTCATTTCATAATAATTCCGGAACTAGAAGATTCATCGAAACATCCGACATAGCATTTTAAAACCGGAGAAAAAAAGGAATCCACTGCATACATCTGTCGCTTAATTTCTTTGGCGGAGGGCATGCGTAAATTGTGCATCGAAACGTTAGTTCGAGAGCTTCACTGCTACATAAAACCTTGTAGTCCAGTCGAAATCAGAATATGTAAACATTTATACCGAGCAATAGGCTACTACAAGAGAGGATAGGGTCAAATTCGTGGATGCGTTTGAGGGAAGGAGAGCGCTACACTATGCAGGCAATAGCTCACAGTTTTAGTTGTGGTGCCATTTGAACATTGATAACTGAGTTAACGTTGCAAAGAAAATTGCTTTGTCTTATTTTCCAATCCTCAATCTTTTCATTTGAAATCACTGACTCACGTTGATGTTTATCCTATTTTTGAAAGACAAATTTGAGGATCATAAAAATAATTGTTGAGCAGTGTATAATGCTGCATTTACTTCCCCGACCTATATAACAGGGGAAGTATTATAATCGTGATTTTTTGACAACTCCAAATTTTGATGCATCTTCACGTTTTAAAACCTGCTGCACCCAAAAAAAATAATTTTTAGAAAAAGTTGGTCTGTCTGTCTGAAAAAAGCACAATAACTTGAGAGCACGTACGAATTTTCGACTGAAATTTTATACTCAAGTTTTTTATAAAAAAATTATGTTTAGATTCATAAGTGTGTTTTCTTCAACCAGTGGTACCAAAACTTTACTGATGGAACTTTTTAGTTTTTTGAGTTTATTTTATAAACGGTAATATTTATCGTAAAATGTAAAATGACTAAAATTCATCCTTGAATAATTTGGCACAACATTTACCTGATACATTTTTCGAAATTATTAGCGATTCATTTGTTATTGTTGAAATTTGAATTATTATAAAATTTGCTATATTTTCTGTAGCAAAGAAATAATGAGAATCATAATGTGAAATTAGAATATTATTACTCATATTTGGCCATCACATGCAAACGTTCGCCAATTTTTTTCTCAGAACAGATACTTTTTGTCCTGTAGGAATATTTTTAGTAGGAGTGTCAAGGATATTCAAACGATTATCAATTGTTTTTTTTGTAAATGATGTCGTAGTAGAAATCTAAAATAGATAATTTTTTCGATTGTTCATTTTTTTACAACTCAATTAGATTATATCAAGTTTGGGAACAACTAAAGCAACTAGACATAGAACTTATAGCATTATAAAATAAAATTGTAATTTTATATAACCGCCATATGTCACTTTCACGATGACAGCTGTCACTTTGAAACATGCAGTTAATTGACAGGACATTCTAAATCAATGAAACAGCAATGAAACTAGCAATACAATTCAAGGTCGGAGAAGTACTGTGAAGCCAAAGCAGATTTTCATAATGAAGTTTATTTCTGAAAGTAGAGACTCGAAGATCAGCAGTTCATTCACATTTAGAAATGACTAGATAATACTTCAGATGCAGCACAATTTACAAACATTGAATGCAGGATTTCTCAAATAATAAATTTAAAAAATAAATAAATGAATATCAGTCGCCAAACTATGGGTACTCTTAGTTTTTGTGGAGAGTACACCACAGAGTATATTATAATTCAATGAAAATGCTACTGACTTTTTGTCTGTCGGTGAGATTCGATCCCGCGATCTCCATATTACAAAGCTAGCATATTCACACAGATATAAATACTCATAAAAATAACAAATTTACTTGTAATGATTATTGATAAATTACAAATAATATCAATGCAACTGATAGAATGTTCAGGACGAATTTTGTGTTTATGTTAATTTGGCTTGCATTTTGATCAATCAAAAAATTTAGATAGTATCCCTATGCAGATGGTCTTTTTTTAAAGTGAATGTAACGTAATGTACGGATTACAGAAAAACCAACTAATTTTCTCTGTTAATTAAAAAAATTGTTTTGAAAAAATAAATTATTTTAGAGGATCTTGAATGATACTAAAGAATTATGATTTAAGTTGAGCTCTCAATAACTTTATGTAAAAATATGTTTATATTCTATAGAAATTGAAAAAATTCAACGGAATGCGTCAACACTTGATTCGGATTGGTACCAGAGATCGAAACATGTACTATGCATAACTACAAATAGAATATTTTACTGGTTTAACAGTCTCATTTTTATAAAACCATAAATTACAGAATATTTCTAAATTTTTTATTACTGATCCGGTTTTACATCCACGAGATGATAATTTTGAACGATCATCCTCCGTTCTGATTATTTAGCCATATCCATAATACAGCTGATCATAAATGATTGGCCGTGCTGCATCGTTCTGATTTTCATTTTGCTGTATCGTTATGATAGTGACTACAAGTCTTGGATAGTTCTAACCTAGCAATTTGAATTAAAAAAAAAAGAATAATAATAATATTAGTTCTTTACACACTTTTATTTTTAAAAACAAAATATGATTAAAATATTCATCAAAAATTTCGAATAATAAGATAAAGTGGTTCCTATATACTTGTGTTGTACGAACTTTTACAAGTCACGTGACGGTCAATCATTTGTTATCACTCTTTGTACTATAGAACTAAATGGAAAATAATAAGAGATACTCGTTCATTTAATTTCTCTATGTCAATATTTCAAACTCCACATGGCAGTTGAGTCTAGTAACTCTAATTTAGTTTTTCTGTGAATTATTTTTTGTGGCACCTGTCGCTGATCCATTTATTAGGTTATTTCTTATGACTAAAAGTGGATTTGTATCGTTTTTTATTGGAATCGTACGTAAACGAGGATTATGATATTCGAATAACAATTTTTGTGATTCGACAAACCTCGTCTCTAAATACTTGGCGTCATGTCATAATGATTAAGTTTACGATCTTGTTGTATGAATAATTCATACAATTTAGATTCTAAAAAAAATACTTCGGATGAAATGTCGAACCTTTCCCTTAATCCAGCTCTGGCGCGAAGTTTACTTGCGGTCCTTTAACGCAAGAAATTACTACCAATTAGGTCAACTCAATTACAGTGATTTCAAACACGCTACACACGGTTGATTCATATTTGTTGATGATTGCCTTATTTGTTGGGCCGCAGCTCTATCGTAGAGGACTCTATTCTATATGGCATGAGACTTACGATTAAGCCACGTGCATATTCTCAATATTGTTATTGTTGTTGATTGGAGTGCGAACTGATTGATGAGTCGTAGTTAAGCGTAATTATTTCGGTTGTTTTGATTATGGGTATTGTTAGATATAAGACTGTCAATTACTAGAAAAATATTGTGTAATCGGTATGGTAATTTTTATAAGACAATGATATTAATTTGCGTTCATTCATTAAGTGAAATTGAGTGTAATGACAGTTTAGTTTTAATTTTGCCCGTTATCACTTCGCAAGTAAAATGACTTGAGTTACTGAAAGTAACGATTAGGAATTCGAATATAAACCGTGTAGCGTTTGAGCGACCAACATGTGCTTGAATAGCCTTCCGAAATAGTTTTTAATGTTTTATTTCTCAAAGTTTAAATAGTAAAGGTAAAGCTGCATATTAGGGACTCATCTCCTGATTCTTATAAAATTTTGCAGTGATGTATCTTCTGTGTCCCACATTATCATAAAAATATTTTTGTTTGGGGGAACACCTTATTTGTCAAAACTAAGATGTTAGTATTAGAAATGTTAATATGCTATTAAATCGTTTCATAGATTAGGTATTGATTGTGTTATAGTTTATATGCATAATTTATATTCGGATTGATATAATTTACCATGTTTTAAGTTCTATCAATACATATCAAGAATGAAATCGAAATAGTGGTAAAATAAACTCTCTATTTCCAAATCACGCAAAAATCGAATGAATATTTGCTGTAATATCAATGAAATTGTATTTCAAGTGAGATAAGTGACATATATAAACTCAAAAATAAATATATGTACCTTTGTAGACCAAAAGTTCAGGCCATTTCCGTTTCTTCCAATTTTAAATAATTATCATAGAGATAAAAATCTAATAATCAGTAATTATTGCGAAAATATGTTAATTATTAGTGAAGGTTCAGGTGCTAGGAGTTCTCACTTATTTTTATATACGCTTCATGCATTACTTCGCAGTAATACTGGTTGCAAATGAATTTCTCGCGTAAAAGTTTGTTGAATGTAAAAATCACCACAATTTCAAGAATATTCGTTGAAATAAAAAAATTGAAAAAATATCTATTTCTTCAATTCTAGCTACACTGTGAGATTGGTTGACTCTTGGGATTAAAAAATATTTAGCTGGTAGGCTGGCCCAACTACGTCTATTCCTTATTATAGCTACATTTCTTTTCAATGATTTAATCAATTTTTTTGTATGGCTTAGTGATATGAATAGTATTTGTTTTTGCAGCAAAAAGTAATTTTAGTGTTCAAAATTAATGCAATTTAATTATTTCACAAATTGTAAATAATGCACTTTTCTCTAATTAATTCATATTCATCTTATATCCAATTTAGTTTCGCAATAATTGCATGAATTCCATGTAAAGTTTATTAGCAAACAGGAAAGAATTAAAAATTAATATTATCTGCATGTCTTTACAATTTAATTATTTAGTTTATAGTCTATTATAAAAAATCGTCGTGCTTTGCAGCAAAATGCATGGGCGTCCGTTGTGTTCACAAACGACTATCAATTAACCACCCCCCTAGTAATCGTGCTTGAACCCCCGCGTGCCGTCGCTTTTTTGTAGTTGGAACAGGGGCAAGAAGATGCTGCGCTGTATCCACATCCAAGCGTCGGTGTGTGCGACAGTGGCGCCGCTAAGCAAGGAGGTGGGGGTAATGCGTGCTCCATGTCCTGGATTTGGGGATGGGGGCGGCTTTGTCGCGGCGCCCGACTGGCGGACGCCTCTGATGTCATGCCATCGCGGACCTCGGAAAAAACATGTCGGGAAAACTCTGCTCTGCGCACGGATGATACTTTTTTTCACTTTTTCTTTAATTTATGAAGAAGTTTTCTTTTCTGTGGGTTGTCCTGACGATTTTCTCCTGTTATTTTTTATGTAACCATAGGGGTGTATAATGGAAATGTGTTTGTTGAGATGAAAATTTGTTTTTGGGATTACTTTAAGACGTTGTGTCAACAGTATTACATATTTATGCATATATGTAAAAGTTTTTTCAACAATGTATGAAGTATTTTATTGACCACTTACTATTATTGAGGACTTTTTGCACAGAGAAGTGATTAATAGCAATCACTGATTGATTATATTTTTTTCATGTTCAATAAAGAAAAGATTTTTCAGTCAAACTCAAGTTTTTAACATATCCAACTGAATAACGCAAAAAAAAATGTACTACTTCAAATTCTAATAATTTTGCGAAATATTAACTAAACTTTTAGAAACTATGAAATTACAATTCCAGATATCAAATGACGAGAGAAGAAAGAATTGTGATCGTTCAAAAAATCTAAATGCAGTTTTGACAGATTTTTATTCCTTACCATCAAATATCGAAATAGTAATTTATACAAGACTGTAAAATTGATTATTAAGACAAGAGGTCAAGTATTTGGTGACGAGGCTTGCCGATTTTTTCTACGGTTCTTCATTTTGACATTTGAGCAATTATTGAGCTCACAGCAAATTGATCTTTAGATTCGACAAATATCCAAACTAATGGATCATTGAGAATGGGTAAAGACATGAATTCATAGAAATTTTAATGGTTATAAAACTGGGACACGAAAAAGATTCACTTCACGCACGGTCGTAGGAAAAATAAATTTTTGAAAAATGTCTATGTGTTCTGCAAGTAATATGAGATTATTTTAAATTAATAATATAAGATTGCTAAAGCATTTTGATCAATATTTCAGAACACTTACAGGTGACGTGAAACCGCAAAGTTGCGCTTTCATCGTTAGTTTGAAGTACACAATAGACGTATAATTATTCACTATAAAAATATTTTTTATTTTAATTAGAAATTTTTTAAATTCTAGAGAAAATATGATTTTTTTCATTTAGCAGGCAATTTTATATCGAATCAATCTCAAATACTTTTGGTTAGGTGACAATTTAATACATTGAAATTTAAAATTTCTTGTACTCTACACAGATTTCAAAACAGTTTTTATTTCAAACAATAAGAAATAAGCCACAAATATTTTTTTTCAAATAGTCATTTGTTTTGATAAAATCTCTTTTCACACCTGTTCTAGGACATCCGCAGATTAAATATCTAACTAAATTTGACATCCTTCAAATTTTAGTTACATTCAATATTAAAAAAAAACTGTATGGCAATACTAACAATGCGAAATTATCACATATATGAATTTGAAAGAAATGCATCAATGTTTTGTATTAAAAAAATTAGATACTTCGTACTAAAAACAAAACTCAAAAGACATTTTTAAAAAAATATTGTGTTGTTTATTTTTTAATATCTTATTGGTGGTGAGCAAACTAATCAAAATCAAAATTGACTCGTCTCCTTTCCTTGAACGATTTCCTCCATCTTAAAAATATTTTCAAATTATTTTATTACTAAATACTGTAAATCTGAGGGAAAGCTTCTAGCACAAAAAATGTAGAGGACTGAATACTCTGCATTTTTTGCATAATTGTAACTCTGTGAAGTTTACACTTGAAAAAGTAGATGGTGCTGCAATAATCTCATTTTTTCGTTTTTTACCGTCAAAAAGTTTTCCAACTAAATATTTCAAAACATAAAAATTTATAATAAATAAATTTTTTTTGGTTTTAATTCTGTATATTTAATTTATTTTGACGTTTCGACTTTCTATCCGAAAGTATCATTTTTTCTGATGAAGACTTTCGGATAGAAAGTCAAAATGTCAGAATAAAAATAAATATACAGAATTAAAACCAAAAAAATCTATTTATCATAATATAATTCTGAAAACATGTATAGATCAATAAAAAATTATATCCATCACGCCTGTTACTCAATACAAGTATGGCAGACACTGTTTTTAGTACTTATTAGTAGATTGATTAATGTCTTCTAAACTGTGAAATGTGGAGACACGAAAAAGACTTACTTTACGCACGGCCGTAGAAAAAGTATATTATAATTTAATGAAAATCATATTGACTTTTTGTCCGAGGTTAGACACGATTTCTATGAGTAATCAAAAAATTATTAAAATGAGACTGTTGCAAAAATCATGAAGAATGTCAAAAGTAAAAAACTAAAATATTTTATTCTACTTTTCTAATTTACAAAGCTTTTTTGAATGTACGGTATTCGGAATAAAATAATTTGAAAATATTTTTGAGATGGCGGAAAATGCTCGAAAGATGTAGGCGCGTTAATTTAGAAATTATAGAATAGTGACAACTTTTTAGGAAGATAAAGCTTGAATCAGAAAACTAAGGAAGAAAATTGGTAATGAGGTAGATATCTAAAAATTATTTTTTTAAACTAGTTGAAGGTAGATACATAATATATGCATATTCAAACAGTTGTAAATAATAGTGATTTATACAACAGGAGTGTGAATACCTAAGTATTTGGTGCCGAAGCTTGCTAAGTCATTTAAATTATTTACTGAATGTCATGTTACTTGTTTACACTAGTATTAAATCCAGACTTTACAAATAACTTGAAAAATTAAAGGATCATCGTGATGATCACAGTGCATTTTTGACAGTTCATTAATGGTTGTTTGTTCAGAGATTTCACAAATTTCTATCTTTCACAATCACTGAGCTTAAAATCAAGCAGTTTGAGCAGGCCTATGAAACAGCAGCTTTCATTTAGTACCAGTTTCAACTTGTGAATATTTAATTTAATACATAACACTGTGCATGTACAAACTCGAAATGACATTCAATCTTTATTGTTTAGTTATTGACTGACGGGAGATAATGTGCTGTACCCTAAAATAATAATTTGATCTTTATTGAAGTCATATAAAAAAGAATCCATTAAAATTTGGTGCAGTTACCTCCAAAACTACAGATTTAAGAAAATGAGTAACAGGTGGTCAAATACTGGCCTAAATTGAATATTAAAACAAAAGTTTAATTCACCGTGATGTTAACATCGAAAACCGCATGTCAATATCTTGTATAACTCGTGAGGTATTGAGATAAACAGTTCCTACCCTAAAATGGGTACTAACCCATATTAGTTCGGAATTTAAGTTATGAAATTTAATTATTGACATGTTGCTCATTATATGCAGCAATTTTCAGATTTCAACTGTGTATAGTTCAACTATTTAATTTTTATTTAATTTTTTACCCAAAACTGGGTGTATGAATAAAAAAAATCAAGCAGTTTGTGCAAATCTACGGAACAACAGCTTTCATTTAGTACTAGTTTCAAGTATGTAAGTGCTGTAGTTTCTGATATTTCACACGGAATGATGAGTTTTCAAATTCTTCCATATTTTCGTCTTCGATATCATCGTCTATATTGACACTTATTGAGAACCAACAACACTACAAAGAGCCCAAATTGAAAGTTTGACGGTTTGACCAATCAAAACAAATTTAATAGCCGCACGTTTTTTTGTAATGTTAGTCCTGGAGTGCGTAAAATAAATTGAGAAAAACACTTTTTAATAAGAATCAATTTATCATATATATGTCCTGCTTACTTTAATTCTTCACAATTTTTTATATCTTCGATGATAATAATAATAATAATAATATAATTTTTATTTCGATTAAATATCCTGAGTGGTAGATAATTTGTCCTACGGGGTGGTTACCATACTTGTTAAATTTACTTTCTTCCGCCCTCAGTGAAATATTATCCTGTCGTGGTTGATACGTTATTTAGATTCGTCTTTCTATCCTTATACTGAAATTAGCGAAAATTAGAGTTTATATGAAAATTTTCATGAAAAAATTCTTAAAGATAATTTATTGTTGTTCAATTTCTTTTATTAATAATATTAGTTGCTACTTGTGATATATGGACTTTAGCTGTTAATTTCATATTTTTATTTCAAAATATATTATAATTTTTTTTTTTTTTGTTTTCAGGTCATAAATTTCTTGCAGTTTGGAGTTAAATTAAAAAGGTAAGTTTTTCTAGCAAAAATAAAATGAAACTCAAACGGCTCAGAAGTTGAAAATAGACAATCCCGGTAGCAGTAGTCTCTTGAGGAACATTAGAAGAGTTCAAACTTTAAAAGAACTTCATTTTATAAAATTGGTCTTTTATTATCAAAATCAAGTTTGGTTTCTTTAAGAGCACAGCACACATTATAACATAGTCTAGCATATTTCGATTATATAATGAAAAACTGGATTAAAATCTCTAAATTTTCCTGGCCATATCGTTCTTCGTATGTAGTCGTATCTACTGCTATAAATTTTATCGAGGGGGTTAGTTAAAATTTAAAAATTGCTGTGACGAGATGCGCTATCTGCGCGCGCATCATCCACAGGGTCCAGATTCGAAGTCGTCGACGTATAATAACCAAGGGGATGTATTTTCTTAATGTTTTTCCGACGATCATGAGAACTTGTTTTCAAGCGTCGCGACATTTTGGCGCCGCCGTTGTCATACTCTCATTGGGCGCATCGTTGAAAACTCGCTGCTGATCATTTCCCCCACTACAGTCCTCTGACCAATCGCAGAACTACTTGCATGTTTCAAATTTTCGAGGGCCAAAATCTAGAAACCCCGCAAGCATCCCCTTTTCACGTCATTCTAGGCTTAGATTCCTCTCGGTTAAGTCTGCCAGTGCTCTGCTAACTTACAAAACTTTTCCTAGTTCTCTTACAACTTTTACCGGCATTTCATTCTTTCCATGTCCAAATTCAGTGCATCGTTTCTATTTTCCTTAAATTTTGAAAAAGTTTCATCAAATCACAACTACATAATTGAGATTCAGATGTAAGCAAAAGATTGATACCGCAGCACATACAGGATGAAGTGAGTAAACAAACCTTTAATTATAATTGGTCTGTCTTGTGTCATTCGTTAAATATAGAATTTCAGAAATAGAGAAAAGCGTTCTTGTTTTATCGCACGCCACACATCGGATGCTTTAAAGAAGCAAAGAAAACACGACAAAGTTTGCGCTGTTTGTTGAGTTTTTGTTTATTTGGTTGATTAGGAAAATGTCCAAGTTTTGCGGTAACTTTATGTTTTACGTAGATGTTAGTTGCTAGTTCCGTGCTAGTTAGATGTAGATTTTTTCGTAGAATTAGTAATATAGGTCATAGTGTAAATGGGTCGTTGCGACTCAAGATTGTCAAGTAGTGTCCCGGTGATTTTATTTATTTCTTTTTGAAGGGTGATGTGGCATCCTGATCTGCGCAAGTCTGTTAAGTCGGGGTTGACATTCTCTCGCACCCTGAACCCAAACCGAATTTAAATCTAGTCAAGTGGTGGTGCAAGAACCGGCACCGGTAGCGGCACCGCTGCAGTTCGGTTTCGCGTTTGCGACCGCGTGTACACGTGCCGCGCTGCGCGATGGCCGACGCAGCAGCAGCGTCGGGCTTCTCGCTCGACTCGTCGTGTTGCGGTGCGCTCATGTCTTACTTTTGTGGCACTCAGACGTTGGGCCGAAGAAGGAAACGGAACTCCTGACGCAGAAAGAGATCAAAGGTGCGCCAAAAACTTTTGGAATTCAATTTAAACATTTTGTCGAAAGAACTAAAGTTGTTAGTAACTGTTCCAAGTTTGAGAGTTCAGTGGCGTTCAGCTTTACGCTCTACAGTCGGCTATCGATCGCAAAAGGGGAGTATCCTTTCTAGCCTCGTTTAAAATCAAACCAGGGATTAAAAGTATTAAGGCTGACGGTAATCGGCGCTGGAATGATCTAACTTTATCACCGGAGAGAAATTAGGTACGAGTTAGAATAGGGCTCGGGTCGGAACAGGGAGACAACTTCTAGCAATGTGAATTTAGACACAAGTCGCACGTGGCGTGGTAAATGTATGTGTGCGACCGTGCGTGTGTAGTTGCCGGTATCGATCAGTTGATCGGACAAACAAGTGACGCCGCCGTGGCGAAACTCAACCGTCGCTTAGCAACGCAGCATCCCTTATATTTCCACCCCCCATTGCTAACTCTCGTGCGCTCAAACTCGTGCGTGATTCAATTATGCGTGACAGATACTTGCCCTCTAAGAAATTTTGTCCTCATCAAAAAGTTTCGCTCAATAAAAGACAACGAATACTAACCCCTTCGAAAATGCGACTATAATAATATTCCATCATATTTTCATATCTATATGATGCATTTGCTAAAGTTTTGCTGTGTGCTGTGTTATCTGAACGTAACCTGAATATTGGATACTTTCACGGTGCCGGTAAAAGAACAATGAGTCAACCAAAATAATTTATATCTTGTATATGAGTTAATAACAAACTCTTTACCAAAAATTATAATCACATGAATGAATAAAGAAAATCCGGCAGCTGTTTCAATTAGAATAAAATGAAACTATTTATTATTACTTTCATGTAACAGATACAATTAGATACAAATATTTTAATGAATCATATTCAGATTTTTCAATCAATTAAATGTATTAATATTTTCCAGTCAGTTGATACCAGCACAATGGCTTTGTCATTGCGAATCTCTCTCGATGACAGTAAAGTCACGAAGACTATGCAGTTTGATCCTGCAACATCAGTATTTGACGCTTGCAAGATCATTAAAGATAAAGCATCAGAGGTTGTATCTGGACAAGGTTCGTATTGTTTTCGTATTCTGGTCTACACACATTGACAATTGCATAATTACTGTTGCAGCTAAAGATTATGGTCTCTTCTTGTCCGATGAAGATAAAGGAGTATGGTTAGAGCCAGGCAGAAACCTAGAGTATTATCTCTTGAGAAATGGTGACTTGATCGAATTTAGAAAGAAACTAAGAATGCTGAGAGTTAGAATGTTGGATGGTGAGTCATATGAAATACATGTTGCTTTCTATTTGTAAATCAAATAATTATTTTAAAGGTACTGTAAAAACACTAATGGTGGATGATTCACAACCAGTGGCCAATTTGATGGTTGTAATTTGTACAAAAATTGGTATTACAAATCATGATGAATATTCTCTTGTTTTGGAAGATGAAAATCAAGAAAATATGGAATCCAGGGCTAACTTCGGAACACTTACTTTGAGGAAAAGAAAAGAAAAGGACGACAAAGACCGAGATGCAAAAATGGATCAACTTCGAAAGAAATTGCGAACTGATGATGAAGGTAATTCAAATAGACTTATTGTATTTTTTTTATTATACCTCAATTCCTATCGTTAAACCTCTACTTATACCAGTTTTCAATGAGTCCTTTCCATTGATACTTTGATATGTCAAGTCATCTCTATTGATGTTCTTCGATGTGCCAGTCAAGAGCACCGATGGTCTCTTCAATTCAATTTAATTCATAATTATCAATTCCAAGGCAAATACAGCAGTTTCTTGAAATGTTTATAAATCTTCTATCAATGAGAGGAATATCAAATTTTTTGAGCCAAAATTTTTAGAAATAAGTGGTACATATTTTAGCATACTGTTTTTATTAGGACTTTAACGAATATTCGCTTTTTCATTAGCAATATGCGAAAGATTCTTAACTTTTTAACACCCACATGCGAATTCGGCTTCGCAATTTTCATTACGAATATTTTTGTACTTGATTTTTACATGTCTACGCCGTGTGTAGCATTGTTACAGCAGCAAAAATGATTATGAAATGATGATAATATGAATCATACATAACCATTAATGTGAATATTGAATTTAGCTCGGGAATTCGGTCAATCAATAACTCTATAATTCAGATCTCACCGAGACCATATTCCGAGATGAAAAAGATTATGTAAATGTTGAACATCATGTATTTATATACATAGTACATTAAATTTACAAAACAACAAAAACATCTTTCTCTAGTCATTAACAAAATCGACGGTTGCGTAATCACTTTTCCAAATACTCCACTATTGAAGATGGTCAAGAGTAATCGAAACTGTTGAAATTTTTAACTGAATCCTTGAATTAATAATACCCCCATCCATCATTCCAGTTAGCATATCTACCAAATTAACAACAATATAAATTGAAATGTCGTTTTTATGAAAAAAATATTCGTGTTCGCATTCGCAATAAACCTTTTGTTTGTTCGAATTTATCAAATTCGTTGAAAGTAGATTCGTTACAACCCTAATATCTATTGAATGACAAAATATAGAAAACTCACTTTTGAAGACAGAAAAATATTTACGCAAAATGATACCCTATTTGATGTAAGATGTATATAATTTTTTCTACTCACTTTATTCACTTTAGCTCTCAATAAATTTTTCTTAAATTACATTTGTTCGTTTTTTGTTTTCTGAGCTAGTTTCAAGTCAGCTTAAACTATAACAACGGCAATTTATATGTTTATAGTTCTAGTAATTCTGTAAAAAACATCTGTGACTTTAATTTTTATTTTACAATCGAATAGATTCCAGTAACATCATAATATCAAACAGAGATTGAAGTTTTATTATAAGAATCTTCTTAAGTTTTTTGTGCGATAGGAACTCTGGCCTCCACACGCAGTTAGAATGAATTCTTTTCTAATTTTCAATTTAATAAGTGAGCGGAAAAATGTGCAATAAAAGTTTTATTACATACTTTTAATGCAAAATTTCAATTAGTCTGTCAACTCTAATTATCAGTATTTTAAACATCTGGAGGATATTCACAACACTAAAACCACTTTTTAACATTTCAAACTTAATATTTTGATTCAAATTTCTAAGAACATTAATATAAATTTCAACGAGAATAGTTTAAATTCATAATATCGTTTCCTTAGTTACTTATAGTAGGCGTCAAAGTAACACCCACAAAAAAAAAAAAATGATTATTTTACGAAAATTAGGAAAATCGAATATAAAACACTATAAGACACGTATAAAAAGTCTCTAATGCACTCGCTTTCTAACCAAGCCTTTCGTACATCAAAGATTAACTTTTTACACTTGTATCTTAAATATATATTTCTACGGCCAACTTGGTTGTTTACGCCTCGCAAATGATGCATAAACCAAACGTCTTTTGGATCCGTTATATTATACCAAGAAGCATTGCAATCAAGTTTCATAACTTAAATTTTAGTTTTCCTATGTTCAACTGTTATGTAATTAGTAATTATCAAAATATGGATATTGAGAGTCGTAGAAAAAATATTGTGTGTAACATGTGTGTAAATATGTATTATGACATTCGGTCATCAAGTCTTGTCTCAAAATATTTGGCCTATTATTGCATCAAGAACTAATGCAATTCTAGAAAATATGCATGTGTAACTATCATTTTTAATAATCAGTATTCAACTTCATAAATTCGGCAAATACTATGATAAAAATCAAATCGGACATTGAGCAAAGAAAATTACTTAAACCACGAACCCCTTGAGCATTATGATGGGAATTAGTGTCATCTTGCTAACATTCATTGTAGTATTTTCCGGCTTATCGGCTTTACATTTAAAGACTGATTATCGCAAATTATTGCGACAGACACATCTATCTCTGCTTCGCCCTTTCTATCGCTCTCTATCTCCATTTCATTTCATTTCGAAATTAATTATTATGATTTTTCACTAACAATTTATTCGATTAATTTTTTTAGTAAATTGGGTTGACATGTCGAAGACACTTCGTGAACAAGGCATTGACGAAAACGAAACTGTATTATTACGAAGAAAATTTTTCTTCTCCGATCAAAATATCGATTCTCGAGATCCCGTTCAGTTAAATTTACTCTACGTGCAAGCCCGTGATGCAATCATTGATGGAACACATCCTGTCACGCAAGAAAAAGCCTGTGAATTCGCTGGAATCCAATGTCATATTCAATTTGGCGACCATATTGAAAGTAAACACAAACCCGGATTTCTGGAGTAAGTATAAGGGTCCACTTTTCTTGCTAATGCTTCCAGTATCATGTTACTGTTGTGATATTGCTAACAGAATTAAGAAATATGAACTTTACTTCCACGGCATTTTTATATCACAGAAAAAATTTCAAAGATTTTTTTTCTTGTATTTAAAATATATATATAAAAAATTTAAATAGAATTAAAATTAAAAGAAAAATCTCAAGTGCAGTTTGTCCAAATCAAGCGAGAAATTTATGAAATAGGCTCTTTATATTGAAAAGATTGATAATTAAGTTACATTACAGATTGAAGGAATTCCTGCCACAGTCATATGTTAAAGTTAAAGGGATAGAAAAGAAAATATATCAAGAACATAAGAAACATGTCGGTGTCTCAGAATTGGATGCTAAAGTAACATATACTAAAACTGCGAGAGACTTACCAACCTACGGAGTTACTTTCTTCTTGGTCAAGGTATTTACTGTCAATCATTTAAAAATTTTTGGGTGAAATTCAGCTAGGATAAATATAAAGAACAGTAGATAATTGAGAGAAATTGAATTTTAGCATTTTTAACAAATTTTTATGCTTTTTCTAAAATGATCAAGCGTGCAGAGACACCTTTGTAATTTATTTTTTCTACGGTTATTTATAAAATTGGTAGTAATCATAAACAATGCCTGAACAGTGTTCACGCATCCCAATCAGTTCTACCACCATGTAAATACAACTCAATTTTCATAACCTAAATTCGGTTTTTCTGTGAATAATGTTATAACACTCAATTTTCATAACATAAATTCAGTTTTTCTGTAAATAAAGTCATACCATAATTTTATTTCACTTTTTTGTATATAAAATATAAGAAAATAGTAATATTTTTAAAAGACATCTTTATCACACTGTTCCCAAAAATTTATTAGAGTTATTGGTTTCGATCATTGCGTGACCATTATCAGGCCGCACTGAAAACAATAAAATTATGATCACACAGTGATCGAAACCAGTAACTTTAATAAATTGTTGAGAATAGTGTGAACAAGAGTTTTTCTGGTATCATCTCCTATATATTGTTACACTTAGTTAAACAATTCTTCTAATCATATTCTAATGAACATTCATACTCCAATAATTTTTAAGCAATATAAACGTATAGCTCTCAAGAAATAATTTTTAGAAAGTAAATCGAAATTCCAAATATTTTCATGACGTCAAAATTAAAATATTGTTTTTAGGGGCACACCTTCACTCTAGCGAATAAAAGTGTAAACTCTTTACATTTTTATTAATTTTAAGACATAGTTTTCAAAAAAACGTTATTTGATACTCGATTGCGTAATTCTCTTACATTCTCGAATGCAAAAGTAACATTTCGCAATCTAGAATCAAAAATAACTATAAATCAATTCAAAAGTTAATATCTTCCCTTTCTAAATAACAAAAAAATGGGTCGGTGACATTGTTGTACACTGTGCAGTGTGACTCCAATTTTCTTGTTCAATATCATCAATTAATCAAATAACTAAGATTCTCAAAACAAAACTTGAAAAGATGACGATTTGAAATAAATGGATAATTAACAGTTCTTCACGCAGTGCTATCGCTATGAATTCACAGAAAAATCAAACTTAGGTCATGCAACTTAGCTGCCACGTGTATATTGAGAATGGTAGCCCTAGGATGCAAAAAACATTTTGTTTATGCATAGTTTGCAATGTAGAAACCATCCAAATTTAGAAGTGGCCGTGGAAAAATAGCTATTATATAATATCTTCTGCAAAATAAAAAAAAAATCTAATGTGGGCATTATTAAGGCTGAAAAATTGCCAGTTGACACTGAAATTGACATTAGGCGGAATTGATTGCAACCAAAATTTGAGATATTTATTAAAATTCTGCAAAAGTCTCAAATACTGAATTTCAACATTGTTTTACTAACCGTTTTAGATTTATGCAAAAAATGCAAAAGAAAGTTTCATGTAAAATGCACTTCCGGTTCAACCGACTGTTATCAAAAATAGGAGGAGCACATCTAGGTACCATACATACATACGGACGTCAAGCCGAAAATAGTCAAAATGGATTCAGGAAAGCTCAAAACGGATACTTTCGCTGAAATCCCGAAATGTCATTTTTGTGGTACCGCAGTACTTGTACATTGTTCAAATAAGTAAAAATATAATCGTATTTCTCTTAAACTGTTTTGAAAATGAATAAATTACGAAGTTTATATAACAAATATTGGCGGAATGTTACCTAATTCATTTGTACATATATGTATTATTTGAAATTGAGCTGTTTTTTTGAAAAGAAATTATAGAACTCTATTGCAGCTACTATGTGCTATGGCGTCACTTTTCCTAAAACTTATGACTTAAATTCTAATTATTTTTCTGGAACGTCTATCAGCTTAAATTTGTGAAATCATTACAGATTAGTCACAACTATATTCACTAAAACATAAATCTCTTCATCTCTTATCATTTATTCCATTTTATAATAATCATATAAAACATGAAGAACAAATTATAAATGATGAATTTCAATAAACTTATAATAAATGTGAATCTGCAGGAAAAAATGAAAGGCAAAAATAAACTTGTACCCCGTCTACTTGGTGTAACAAAAGATTCTGTTCTACGTCTTGATGAAAAAACTAAAGAAATTTTGAAAACATGGCCTCTTACAACTGTCCGAAGATGGGGTGCCAGTCCTAATACTTTTACACTGGATTTCGGGGACTATTCTGATGCTTATTATTCTGTTCAAACAACTGAAGCTGAACAAATTCAACAAATTATTGCTGGTTACATTGATATCATTCTGAAGAAGGTAAGAACGAAAATACTCTATTCTTATATTTAATAGAATTATTTTTACTATATTCACTTATCACATTCCGTTAAAAACACATCTTTACTCTAATTGGATTTTTTCTTCAATTTTCTTGGATTTTCTTGTATTTTGTTTTCTGACAAATCCCCATGTAATCTTCTTGACTACATAACTATGTCATGATATAGTCTTTATAGTGTATTTTCTTCAACACATGGAACAGCTTTGCAATATTTTTTTTAAATTTTCTAATTATTTACTTTGAATTATCTTATTTTAGTCAATTAAATTAAGTACTGTCAAAAGTAATTAGTTACTGGATTACTAAGCTAGAACAGTTACTGAAGAATTAAAAATCGGTTCAATAAATTAATAAATTATTCGAGTAATCAGTTAACTATGATTGGAGTATTAGTCACAAATAATTTAACATCGGCTGATTGCATTTATACCATTCAATAAATATTTATTTCATATGACTAAATCAAACCAATATTTGCAGTAACATTCTTCATAAATGCGATAATTCAATTCTTAAAATTTAGAATTGTTTGTTAATTTCGGCTAGCTTAACAAATTTTTAAATGTAGTGAAATGAATATGAACATATAATCGTTAAATCTTGACTGACCGGTTGCGTTTAGAACAGTAGCCGCTTTTCGCGTCCAGCCGATAACTGTGATTGTAGTAGTATTCTTGATTGAATGTTATTGACAGCAATAATTTGAATTATAGATATTGAAGACAGAAATAATTGAATATTATGCATGTTTTACAGAAACAAGCAAAAGATCACTTCGGTATCGAGGGTGACGAAGGTTCCACTATGGTTGAAGACAGTATATCACCTCTGAAGTAAGTTAATCAAGTTTTTCATATAAGTAGATACTCGATTGAAGTGTCAAGAATAAAAGTTCTTTTTTGTTGACTATATGGTCCAAGATATTCAATTTTCTTCAGCTTTCAAATTGAAAACCTATGTTTTAAAAAATAATGATAATAATAAAGAAAACAGATCAATGTTATTGCCGTGACAATTTTCTCTCGTGTAGTGGAAAGTATTATTTTAGACGACTGCGAAAGTTCATATTGTCACAAATTTTGCTTGTGATTTAATTATATTCGTCGCACAATAACAAAATCGCTCACAGTCGCTTTTATTGAATTATTATTCTCTTACCAACCCATGGGTTTTGGGTTTAAATACTTTCCTCCAACAATAGCATTCAAATGTCTGACAATTGAGCAACAATGAACTAGCATTCAAATTTTCGAAATCCGAACATCTCAAGCTTTCAAATTTTTCAGAAATCTTTATCCAAAGTTGCCTGGAGCCAGAATTTTTTGGGTCTACAAATTGAAAAAGTTCTTGGCAATGAAGGATTTCCAAAATTACTCACTAATGCTCAAAAAAAGCTTGGTACAGTTTCAAAGCAATATCTGGTTTTTTAGAAAATAAAAGGGCTAAAAACCACCAGGAGTTAGTTGAAAAATTTATGTCGAACTTTAAAGTCATGTTTTACAGGATGTCTTTAAAAATTCATATGCTACATGCTCATTTAGATTAGGTAACAACATTCAGACATATGTACTTTGAAATACACGACAAACATTTTCATCAATACGTTATGGACTTGAACGTCTTTATCAAGGCCAATATGATAAGAATATCATGAGAGATTATATTTGGAATTTAATCAGAGCAAGTACTCATGAATATAATAGAAAAAGTAAATAAGGCAAATATCTAGTTTTCTCAAATATTTTCTAAACTAATATTGCAGTTAAAGTAATTAAAAGGATATACGAACAAATTTAATTTGAATTTTCAGTGGATGAGAGATTAAAATTAGAGATTCTCTTGAATATTCATTCAAATGATATCCACCTGGCTACAAAAGCAAACTTTCTTAAGCCCTGTTCAGACGTGGACTCACAGAGGACTCACTTCAGAATTTGAGTCTTAAGAAGAAGAGAAAAAATTTGAGTCGCTTGTCAAATAGAGGCGCCGCTATTTTGAGTCTTGCAAAGTGGGCGTTGTCGTTTCCTCATCTCATTGATAACTTCATGGTAATCTATGTCTTCGCCTTTTGTTGTTTTTTGCATCATTTAATTCTTTTTATCGTATTTGGAATGTGCAAAAGGCAGAAAAGTATAGCAAATACATTTCTTTCTTTAATTATTGCTAATTAGGAAACGAGTTTGAGAACAATACAAAAAAAAACTGGGTTAAAAAATAAAGGATATGTAGAGAGAGTCTTTATTCACTATAAAAGAATTAAGAACAGAATATTTACAGTCTTTTAAGAATTTTTTGAGAATTTCATTAGTAGTATTCAAACTCTAATCATTCAGAAACAGTTTTTCATCATATTATAAATAGAATAATCTTCTCAATAATTCAATATGAATTCTTTTTTAATAATCCAGTACAAAAGTACCAATGGAATAAATCAATTTTTAAAGGATTTTATTTTAAAAGTGGAAGAAGAGATACATTTTGACGCAACAAACAAGCTACACGTGTGAACGGCCAAGACTCAAAAATATTTTGTTGCTTCAAAAAACTTCTTCTTCTTAAGACTCAAATTCTGAAGTGAGTCCTCTGTGAGTCCACGTCTGAACAGGGTTTTAGAGAGTTTTTAGGATGAGAGTTACTTAACCTATCGTAATTGCATATTCATATCTCAGGCACAAATTTCATGTTGACCTGTGATTTTCAGCTTGACATAAGATTACTGCAAAATTATAAAGATCGTGTAAAAAAATTAACGCTCGTGATATAAACGTTATTTTTTTATCGAAGCGATAGATTCATTGGAATAATTCAGCAAATATTTCATTGATAAAATTTATATTGAAAGATTTAGAATCGTTTCCAATCATTTATTGTATTGCTAGCTATTTCTATATCAGTGAAACACAAAATATTGTTCATTTTTTGTAATGTTGTTTGAAAATTCAAAAATATTCAACTGGGGAAATGATGGGCGAAGGGCCTTAAGTGATCCAATTTATTTATTTATACCAGAAAATATTCAAAACATATTTCCGTACATGTTACAAACAGGACGTTTATAGGGAATCGTCCTCCCTCGACATCAGCTCAAATTTCTTCTTACATGTTTAAAATTATAATAAATGTTTTACAACGTTACAAAAGTTGTTCGCCAATTACCATGTAAGAAACATGTCTCTAACGGAGCCTCCCTTATGTGTAACTATGTTGGTCATATCTGTTTCTTAAATATAATTTCAAAACTTTTGTAACATGTAAAGAAAAAATTTTAGAGCTGATGATGAGAGTGGTTGTTTCCCTCGAAACGTCCTGTTTGTTACATGTATCAGAATAAATTTTGAATATTTTCTTTTATAAATATATTGGATCACTTGAAGCTCTTTACTCACATTTTTCGCAACTAAATATTGTTCACAAAAAATTTGTGAATATATGTATACCATTTGGATATTTTGGATGCGGTAATAGAAATTTATGCATCAAGAGTGTAAAGTTAAACATTAAGACATGAGGCCAAATATTTGGTGGCTAGGCTTGCCGAATCATTGAAATTATTGACAGAATGTTATAACACTTGTTTACGCTCGTAGTACATATAAAATTTTGCCTATGGCACTCAACTTCCATATTTTGACAATTATTAAACACACAGCAAGAGAGCTAGAAGCACAAGGTGACATTCAGATTGAACAAATATTCAAACAAATGGATCTGTGAAATGTGTTACAAACATGAATTCACAGAAATTCAACTGCTATGCAATAAAATAGTGATAAAACTAAAACGCAAAAAAAAACTTACTGCAAAGTAAGCATCGTTTCTGATCATTTATATAGTGTCACCTTTTCTAAAACTTCATTGATTATTATTCAACATAGTCAATGCCTGTTATTACGAATAAAAACTTTAAATATTCAATTATTGTATGCGTGATCTCTAAAATACTCTTCACAAATTTGTTTGTTTTAGAGCTACGATTTTACAACATGAAACAAGCAAAATTGGAAAAGTTAACACCGAATCTTTAGCAAAACCTGCCATCATGCGAGCTAGTGGAGATGGTAATGTATATTTTTATTCAAATTATTAGATTTTTTCAATTCAAATATAAATGCATTGTATAAACTTTGACATTTAGATTGCACAAATTATCAATTGGTAGTTCTTTTATTTTTTAATTGGAAAATAGAGTTTTTCTTCATTTTTGAGGACACATTGTTATATTTATTTTTTACGGGGGGTAGGATCTCGTCCATATGGTATGGGGCAAGTAGCAAGTGCGCAGTACACAACTGTTAGTGGTCAGGTCAATGTGGGACATGCCCCACCTACGGTAAGATATTTAGATTCTCTTTATTTTCTGTTTATATCCTCATTTTATATTAAAGCTAAACTAACTATACTAATAAATAAAATAACTGAGATAAATGCATCTATTCTAATATTGAATTTAAATGCTGAAAGAAATAATTCTAACAAATATGTATTTGTTTCATGCTTCTCTTATTTGGAGTAGATCCCTTCTCTGTAGGTACATACTTATTTTGATTTTATGTATTTTCAATTCTTTTGTTAATCAATCATTTCTTATTTGATCAATATTAGCAATTAAATATTACGTTGATTGATCACTGAACCCTATTCCCTATTTATGTGCTGGCTCATAATAAGCTATGAGTTGAAAATACAATTTTATTACTGTTATGACAAATGTTAATGTTAATCAAAATGCAGATAGAAAAATAAAATTGTGTTTGTAATAATTTAAATTTGACAATTGACTGATTTTCAGATAATAGTCAAAATTAAATATGAATGTACAATTTGAAAATAGAATCCTGAAATTTCAATCAAGTATTGGTATCACTTTCTACTTGAATTGAATTAACAGGTGACTAACAAAATTTCAATGTTTAGTATCCCAAAACTGATTTCTTGTGGATTAACACAACGCAAAACAGAGTCCAATTAATATAAAATATAACTAAAACAAATAATTGATTAATAAAACATATCTGAATGCTATAAACAGTAATTAATTTACATTTTATTCCACAGGTGCAACAATCAAAAATAACATCTGTTTTATCCGAACCACAACGGGCTTTATTATCAACAATCAGTGCAAGTCAGGAAGTTGTTGCGAAATCCGAGCTGGAATTGTCAGATCGCGCTAAAATCCCAGAGCTGGGTAGTGATTCTTCTGCTCTAAAATGGAAACAAACTACATTGGATACCAGCAAACAGAATGTCAGCTCTCAGTTAGCAGCAATGAACGCTGCTACTGCTCAGGTCAGTACAAGAAGTCTAAATAACATACATAAAAAATTATTCCGTTTTACAAATGAGATTACCATGAACTCGAAACCAATATTTAACGAGCAATCAATTAACACCTGAACTTAGAAATAATCTTTCAACCATATTATTATTACATTCTTTATAAATCAATTTATTTCGCATTTAATTAATTTTTAAATAACCACAAACATGTATATAAAAATCTCATTACAATAATATTTCAAAATAATTTAAATTTCTGATAATTTTTCTTGAAATTGTTTGTAGGTGGTCACATTGACTTCTGGACCATCAGAAGAAGTAGATCATACAGCTGTAGGCCAAGCAATCACAACAATTACAAGCAATTTACCGGAGATGACTAAAGACGTGAAGATGATTGCTGCTCTAATGGATGACACTAACATGGGAGATAAACTCTTAGAAGCAGCTCGTAAACTTTGTACAGCTTTTAGTGACTTACTGAAAGCTGCCGAACCTGAAACTAAAGAACCACGGCAAAACTTACTTAACGCTGCTTCTAGAGTCGGTGAAGCTAGTCATCAAGTTTTATACACAATCGGAGAAGAAACAGAAGAAAATAAAGAATTACAAGATATGCTGTTGTCTTTAGCTAAAGCTGTTGCTAATACCACTGCTGCTCTTGTTCTAAAAGCTAAAAATATTGCTGCTACTTGTGAAGACCAACAAACTCAAAATAGAGTTATAGGAGCAGCAACGCAATGTGCTCTTGCCACGTCTCAGCTTGTAGCTTGTGCTAAAGTAGTTGCTCCAACTTTGCACAGCCCAGCTTGTCAAGAACAACTTACAGCTGCAGTAAGAGAAGTTGCCAGAGCAGTCGAAAATCTTGTAACAGTTTGTAATGAAACATGCGATAATGAAGAATTAATTAACCAGTTGACAGATGCTGCTCAAGAAGTAACAAGAAGCCTAAATGATCTTTTGAATCATATTAAATTGAGCGGACGCGAAAGAGCACGAGAATCTGTCCAGGAAAGCAGTGTAGAGTTAATTTTAATTGCAACTGATAGGTTGTTTGCTTCCTCTGGTGATGCTGGAGAGATGGTGAAACAAGCTCGCGTCTTAGGACAAGCTACTGCACAGCTTATTCAGAGTATTAAAGGTGAAGCTGAACGACAGCCTGACTCGGAATTGCAGAGAAGGTTGTTAGCTGCGGCTAAAACTTTAGCTGATGCCACAGCACGTATGGTTGAAGCAGCTAGACAGTGTGCAAGCCATCCACATGATGTTGAACGACAAGATGAATTAAGGCGTGCTGCTGAAGAATTAAGAGATGTTACAAGTGTTGCTGCTTCTACTCCGGCACTTCGTACTCGTCTAATCAATAGACTACAGGTAACAATCTTCACTATTTTTATCTTCAATTATCTATTTCTTCAAGTAAGAATTATTTACGCATTTAGAACACTGTATATCATGTGCTATTGATAGGCCGTGGGAGCCGTTGGAATTTAATCTAAGCTTTTAATGCATTCGTATTAATCATTAGGCTTCATTATTATTTGATAATTGTTTATATCGTATAGATGTATTAGAACTGTCAAATATTCAAATAAGCTGTTCAGTGATTAAAAAGTCTAATTTTTCAAAAATATTTGAAACAGTGTTATTTTACGAACAATCATCATTGAGACACTAGCAATGTCAACAATGAATATTACACTCAAAATGATCAACTAAAAAATACTAATAAAAGACAACATTTATATCGGCTCTTGATAGAAGAAAACAATTTTAGTAGACTATATTTTTACTTATTATTTTACCGTTCAAAAACTAAAATACCCAAAATGGGTTGAATCCTCTTCGATATTTTATGCAAGAGAAACTGATGACGAATCTTTATACATACACGGATTAGAATGAATCGTTAGGTTACAACTGATACCTGTCCTTTAGTCAAAAGCTTAAGAATATAATTTAGTATCTATAGGTAATATTAAAGTATTATGTAATATACCATTACTTCTGAAATTTTAATGGAAAGATAATTCATCGTAGTTTATTCAAATAGGGAAAAAATGTTTATTTTTAAATAGACTTTTTTGATTTAAATTCTGTATATTTAATTTAATTTTTGACGTTTCGACTCTCTAACCGAAAGTCTTCATCAGAAAAAATGATACAAAAATAAACAATCATTTTTTCTGATGAAGACTTTCGGTTAGAGAGTCGAAACGTCAAAAATAAAATTAAATATACAGAATTTAAATCAAAAAAGTCTATTTATTATGATATAATTCTGAAAGTATGTATAGATCATGTTTACTTTTATTTTTTCTCTTCAGCAATGTGCCCGTCAAGCAGCTTCCGCTGCAACTCAATGCTTAACAACTGCCCATGCAAGCGCACCATATAACACCAACACTACTAGTCGGGATACACTTACTATTGAGTGCAGAGAACTTACTTCACATATACCTCCTCTTTTGGATGGTGTTAAAGCTGCAGCAGCCCATCCTCAAGACACTGCTGCTCAACTTAATCTTATTGATGTCGCTGAACAATTTTTACAGGTGAATAAAATTAGTATTTATAAATTTATTATATTATTATATTATAATCAGCTTGCTTGTCCTAGTGATAAGCAAATGATGAGGTCCGCCTTCTAAATCTCATTGATGTCATCTTTTTGTTTGAATTGTTATGCAGTATAATTTTTCATTGCTTTACAGCCAGCTTCTCGTGTAGTTCAATCGTCTCGAGCAGTTTTACCAACAGTAACTGATCAAGCAACTGTCCGTCAGTTATCTAACACAAGTCAACAATTGAGTTCAAGTTTGGGAGATCTTCGCGAATCTTTACAGCGTGCTCGAACTGCTTGCCACGGACTTGGCTTGGATGCTGCTGCACAGCTTATTCATGATCTAAGAGCTGAATTAGAAGAATTTCAGCGTGCTGTTGATGCACATAATCTCAGACCACTGCCTAATGAAACGGTGAGTACATACATCACAAACTCTTCTCGTCCTTTTATTTTCTTTTACTTTCGTTGTTTGTGTGACGCTTACAGTCTATGCACAGTCTATGCACAGTCGTTTGCCAGCGATCCGCCAGTGAATACTCTGTAAGCGATACGCCAGATATTTTGCTGGCGAGTCGCCGGCGAACGACTGTGTATACCGCTGTTAGAGTATGTTCCACTAGGCGACCTCAACGATTTGCCCACGACCGCAATTTTCGCCGTACCTCTTTAGTTAAACAATTATAAATGATTGCTGTGGTTGATGCTTCAAGTATAATGATGCGAGTGTCCCTCAAATGTCAAATAAACACAATTCGTGGTTAAGATCAAAAAGTAAATCAATAATAAGGTTAAACTAACCTGTTGCAAAAAGAATAAATGAATGTAATGAATCCAAAATGCTTGTGTAAATCAATCTTTCATAAATAATAAATAATGATAATGGGAGACCGTGAAATTATCTTTCAGATTGACAAATAAAAAACATCGAATTGAAATTGAAAGTGATATGAAATGTCGTAGATATTTCTGTTCAATTTGTTAAATGTGCCACCAACTGCATTCAATTATCATTTATTATACCAAAAGTAGTTGAAGTATTATCGATTATTTTTGTGGTGCTATCCAGTAGCGTAACTAGGATTTGGTGGCCCCCCCGCAACAACACGAAATGTAGGCCCCAATGACCTTTTGAAAATTCAGTGATTCAGTCATAAATGTAATATTTTCTATAATTCTTGAAGGTAAAAAAATAATTAAAAAAAAAAAATGATAATTCACATATTTTATATAAAATTAAATTGAATATCGGTTCCTCGGGATTTTTTATTTGCAAAATCTATTATAAGAATTTTTACATACAAATTTTCTGCTGCATGATGTTTTATTGCCAAAAGAGCGAGATTAATAATTCTATCTTGATTCATGCTATTTCTAAGATTGGATTTAATTATTTTTAATTTGCTGAAAGATCTTTTCCTACAGACACTATAGAATGATACCTATTCCACACGCTGTAGCGTGCAGAATAGGGATCATTCCGCACGCTCAGAGGTTCCTAAGAAAGCCGCATGGCGTCGCAAAAAACTATTTCATTACTGTCATAATTTTAATTCTTTTTGATTTTCTTATCATTTCTCTTCATAATGGAGTCGATATAAGTGATTTTATCAACATTTGATGAATTGGGATAAGATCAATAAAGCAAATTCTTTCTCAGAAAACGGTATATTTTGGTTATAGATATTCACGTGGACACTTTTGACACTGTAGAAAAATAACATCCGTCACTCGTGCGAATCGATCATACCATGCTCATGTGAATTCTGCTACTCGTCTTCGTCTCGTGACGGAATTATTCACATTCGCATGGAATGATCTCCATTTCGCACTTGTATCGAAATATACTATTCTGCTGCAGCCACAGTGACAGGAATGCTTAAAAATAGTAATAAAGCAGTGTAAACCTCACATAAATTACTTTTGATAAATGAATATTTAATTAAAATAATATCTATCATTTCATGAATAGTTGTATTGGCATTAATGTCCTTCTTTAGAAAATATACCGCATAATTTAATTGCATCGAAAAATTTTCTGATAAATCATCGCTATAATGTTTTTATAATTCTATTGCCGACATTTGGAGTTCTTTTTCTGATAATCTTGGCAATGTTCTTGGCCTTAAAAATTCAAAAAATATTTGCAATTTTTAACATTTCTTCAAATTTATTTTTAATTTGTGAATTGACTATGTCAACTGTTCTATAAAAAACATAAGCTTTAAATTTATGTTCGGCATTAACAAAATCGTAGTCGTCACATCACTCATCAAATTGACGTTTTCTTTTTGATTTTCTTGTACCTTTAAACTCGGGTATTATTTCCCATTTTTTGCAAATACTTTCAGATTCGGATTTTATTAAGAAATTAGAGTTAGCATATATAAAGCATCGGCAACGACAATTGGCAATAGATAGTCGAATATTTTTTAAAATCAGGTATAATTGGCAGCAGTAATAAACTAAATATATTATTATTTGGGTACAAAAATCGAAATAATTATGACTCAAATGTAACTTGGTTGGGAGATATTTTCATATCCAAATGGTATATTATAGTTTCGTGGCAAATTGTGTTGTGCCCCCTTAACTGCGCCCCCCCCCCCCCGCATTGCGGGGTTTTGCGGACCCTATTTACGCCACTGGTGCTATCACAAATGTTTATTGTGCTTGCGTTTGAATACCACGAGTGTGCAGCACGAGTGGTATTCACAAGCACAATAAACATGATGATTGCACCACAAAAATAGTCTATAATACTTTAACTACAAATGGTATATGGAGGACTTTTCCAGGAGTCAAACCATTTTTTCAAATTAGTTTCCTATGAATCTAGTAACAACTCACGTAATTTTCATAGGAACGAGTAAACAAACTTCTGTCAAACTGAAAAATTAGAATTTCTTGCATTTTCTTTGATGAATAATAGAGAAATATATTGCGTCTTCATATGGAATCTAGTTCAGAAAGGTTTGGTGATAGATCAGAAGATAGAATTGATGAAGATATTCAGAAAAATATTCCATTAAATACCAAGAAAGCACAAATTGGAGGTATCCACATCTTTGAGTAAAATACTCACTCTGACCACTAGTGTAATACCCGATGGTATTTCTACACGACCAAATACCCACTGATATGCACCGTTTCTATGGCGATTTAGCATTGTTAACCTTGTTATAAATACTACGAATGGAATAGTCTTTTATATTGATAGATTAAAAATATCGAATAATTCGTCATAGTTTGAAATCGAAAGTACAAATTGAAAAGACATCTTTTAAATTTAAATTAATTCAAATTTCTTTGTAATTTCTGCGAAAATGAACTCAATGGCCGCTTTGACTCACTTTTCAATTGCGGGCTTTGTGAGCTTGAAGCGGTAGCGATTAATGACGTCATCTATGACGTATTGATCCTGGACGTAAAGACCGCGATTGTCTTGTGGAACGATTATTGATGCAATATGAGTGTTGAGGTCGTCTAGTGGAACGTACCCTTAGTAATATTTGAAATACGACTGAAGTTAGCAAAAATCAGTTGGATACGGGTTGAAATTAGCATCATGAATCTTCGATATTCATCAGGAAGTACCATATTCATTTCAAAACAATCATCCAATTGACTTATTTTATTAAACTTCATGATGAGTATCATGTTTTTTGTTCAATAATTACTCCAGAAACTTATCATATAGATCGAACAATTTTCTTCTAAATGTTCTTATAATCGTCAATTGAACTTCCTTCTCAAGAGTTTTTCGGTTCTACCGCAAATGTACTGATTACCATTTACGTTTTTTGCTATTTTATTCATTTGAACTATCACATCCGGGTTTCATATATTAAGTGCTAATCCTATTATAATAAACTACTATTGATATATTAATTTAATTCGAGCAATCTCAATCATCCTGTAAATATTAATTATGATCTTTGATGAATATCGTATATCTCTATATAGTTCATAGAAGGTAATATTTGTGTATAATTATTATTGTGACGATGAACTCCGGAAATTCTGATATATTTAATTTTAAATTATATTGCTTAATATAAGATCCATTCTGACAAAATTAATTAATCTAAGAAATCGTTTGTAATTGTAATATAATTTTACTAATACACACTTATTACTAAATAGGCTGAACGCAGTGCCCAACAACTTGGAATTAGTAGCAAGGCCGTGAGCAACAATATTGCTCAGATGCTTAGTGCTGCTGCTCAAGGAAATGATACTTACACTGCACAGTCTGCGAGAGAAACAGCACACAGTTTACGCGCTCTTACTAGCGCAGTTCGCGGCGTCGCCGCTACAACTGAAAATCAAGATAATCAAAGAAAAATTATTTATAGTGCTCAAGAAGTAATGTTGCACTCAGTAAGATTAGTAGAAGAAGCTAAACAGGGACTTCAAACAGCTGATGGAAAACTAACTCCAGGCTTGGCCAACGCCGCTAAAGACGTCAGTAGCTCTTTAGCTCGCTGTGTAGGATGTCTACCAGGACAACAAGATGTAGATATGGCAATTAGCAGTATTCGTGAGTTGTGTCATTCACTTGATAGCGGCCATTTCCCTCAAACAAATAAGACTTACGGTCAGTTACAGCAAGAACTTAATACTGCTGCTGCTAACTTGAATGATGCTTCTTCTGAGATTGTTATTTCTGTTAAGAGTCCAACTATGTTGGCTAATTCGTCTAAGGAATTTGCTTGTGCATTCAATGAATTATTAGATGTATCCATGGAAATGGCCGGTCAAACTAAAGACACTGAAGTCCGTGGTCAAATGGTTATTTCTCTGAAGAATGTATCTGTCGTATCTTCAAAACTACTTACCACTGCCAAATCCGTTTCAGCGGATCCAACACTGCCTAACGGAAGAAATCAACTTGCTGCCGCTGCAAGAGCTGTGACGGATAGTATCAATCATTTGGTCAATGTTTGCACATCGGCTGCACCTGGCCAGACCGAATGCGATAATGCAATCAGAAATATTCAAGCCATGAAACCATTACTTGACAATCCTAGCGAACCAATCAGTGATGCTTCTTATTATGAATGTTTAGATGCAGTCATGGAAAAATCAAAAAGCTTAGGAGATGGTATGACTGGAATTGCTAATCATGCAAAGAAATCTGAGCATGAAAGATTCGGTGAAGCAGTTAAAGGAGTGAGCTCTTCCATTTGTGGACTTATTGAAGCAGCTGCTCAAGCTGCTTATTTGGTTGGCGTTTCAGACTCTAGTAGCGTAGCTGGACGACCAGGGCTAGTTGATCAGGCTCAATTTGCTAGAGCACAGCAAGCAATCCAAACAGGCTGCCAGAGTCTTACTAGTCCAGCTTCTGCTCAACAACAAGTACTTACAGCTGCTACTGTCATTGCCAAACATACTAGTGCATTATGCAACGCCTGCCGCATAGCCAGTTCCAAAACGACAAACCCAGTCGCGAAAAGACACTTCGTACAATCCGCTAAAGATGTCGCTAATTCTACTGCTAGTCTTGTTAAAGAAATAAAAGCTCTAGATGCTGATTATTCTGATATTAATCGAGATAAATGTGCTAAGGCCACAAGACCTCTTTTAGAGGCTGTTGATAATTTGTGCGTTTTTGCTTCATCACCTGAATTTGTAAGTGTTCCAGCTAAAATTTCAGTCCAAGCTAGAATTGCTCAAGAACCTATTGTGGAATCTGGTAAAAGAATTATAGATAGCTCATGTTCCATGGTAAAAGCTGCTAAGAGTTTGGCTGTAATGCCCAGAGATCCTCCAACTTGGCAAATGCTTGCTAATCACTCTAAGAATGTATCAGATTCCATCAAGAAACTTGTATCCAGCATTAGAGATAAAGCACCAGGACAAGCTGAATGCGAAGAATCCGCAAAGATTTTGAACCAATTAAATCGTCAACTAGATTCTGCTTGTATGGAAGCCGTGTCCCAATCATTGAGTCCCCGAGGTGGTGCTACATTGGAAGGTTACACAGAACAAGTTGAACAAGCAGCAAGTGAATTATTGGATAAATTGGAACCTTTACGACATGCAGCGAAATACGAAGCTGAAAATATTGGTCACTGTCTTAATCAACTCATGCAGTATTTCGAGCCGTTGATATCGGGGTCAATTGGTGCTGCTTCTAACATGGTCAACTCAACTCATCAAACTAAACTTCTTGATCAAACTAAAACAGTTACAGAATCAGCTTTGCAGTTCATTTACGCTACCAAAGATTGTGGTGGTAATCCTAAAGCTGTCAGCATTCATCCTGACATCGATGAGAACACAAGTTTGACTCGTGAAGCATTGCAAGAATTGATTTCAAACATTGAAAAGCTTTCTACTCAAAGTGGTATAGTAACTGGAGTAATTGATACTATCACCCGAGCAATCACTCGTTTATCGGATCATCGTATGTCTCTTGTGGGAACTTATAATGAATCAGATACTTATGTAGATTTCCAGACAAGAATGGTTGAAAATGCCAAAGAAATCGCGAAGATTGCGCAAGAAATGGTAAGTTTTCTTTCAATATATATATTTAATAAAGTAATTATGCCAAGATGAACAAAATTAATATGTTATCAACAATTGAAGACTCGAAATCAAAAAAGGTTTTATGGCAAAAAGTTGTTTTTGAGTTATTCAATATTTTCTCATTTTTTAAGAAATTTTTGGCCAGTAGACCTCAACAGTTTTTTTTTAATCCAAGTGTATTCTTATTTGTGTATATATATTATCAGAGAAGGAAAAATTTCAATTCCATCAATTAAAACTTTATAATCACCATATGTTCTCTTAAAAGATATTAAAGTCTATATATTCTTGTAATTATTGTATGAACAGCCGGTATAGTTCTCAATTTCATTTTTCAGAATACTAAAGCAAGTTCCGATGTGACACGCTTAGGACCGTTATCGGCTGATTTATCCCACAGATATACTCAACTAGCTGTTGATTCTGTTGGTGCTGCAGCCTCCGCTACTAATGGTGAAGTTGCTTTACGGCTTCGTGACGTTGTTCAGGCTCTCGGATTAGCTTGTGTCGATATCGTGAAAGCTGGAAGTCAATGTCAAGTAACGAACGACTCCATTGCCCAGCGTGACATGTCTGACTACTCTAGAATTGTCACTGAAAAAGTATCGCAAGTATTGGCTACTTTGCAGTCTGGATCGCGAGGTACTCAGGCTTGCATCAATGCTGCTTCAACTGTATCTGGTATAATCGGAGATCTAGATACTACTATTATGTTTGCTACTGCTGGTACACTTCATGCTGAAAATGAACACGATACATTCTCAGATCATCGTGAAAATATTTTGAAAACTGCTAAAGCTTTGGTCGAGGATACTAAGACTCTTGTTGCTGGAGCTGCTAGCTCTCAAGAACAACTGGCTGTTGCTGCTCAGAATGCTGTCACCACAATTGGTAATTTCACATTACATGCTTTAAGTGTTTGTCAATTTGACAGTGGTATTTTCTAAGCTCGTCATAAATATATATTGTTGTAAGAGAAGCATTTCTTGCGCACACTGTTCACACATACTTTTTCAGATACAGATCAATTCTCGCGCAGCCCGCGTAATTCATATCTTATTTTATTAAATCTCTGTGGATCGATTTTACCTCAGAAATTGAAGAATCAAGAGATCGTTCTATTCTATTGTCATTGATATCGGGAGCGATTTCATTTTCTATCTGCAATGTTCAGATGTTTTCTCCAACCGTTAACGGTTTATGTTCGATCTAGATTTTCTACGAGTATAAACCGGCATTTTATTGAAATTGATTTATTTTGAAAATCAACGTAGCACAGTTTAAGCCAGCACGGTGCCCGTAGCAAATTCTATCAAGAGGCTCTATCTTAATTTGAAAAAAAAAGGTTTTTATGGTCTTAACTTATGATTTTTTTTTTATGCTCAGGCAGGCGTGTGTGCGCGGGGTCCGTAGCATTTGCTACTCTTGCTATGTGGCTAATCCGATACTGCTTTCACCAGAATACCTCAAAATTGTTTATTATAGTAAATCTAACGAGAACGATTAGAACTATCGATTGAAATTTTAGCACGCGTCGTGGTTAAAAGTAATGCGGCGTGAATTTTTTGTATGCAGCAAAACTATCACAAAATAGCAACGCGTCCCACTCCACATAGCGCATCACTTCAAAATTTCCGCTATGTGAATTAAATTATTTGATTCTTCAACTATTTCGTGATATATTTTAATTTTCGATGTATGAAAACTGAATCCCTTATTTTCTTTACCATCCATGTTAATAAATTGGCAATCTACAATTTATAATCCGAACAAAATTCAACTTTTTGAATATTCATAGTGTATCTCAATTTTTGTCTAGCAATATAGTCAATTAGGTCAAACTGTCGACTCGTTTGAACTTGAAGTTTTTATTTATTAATTTATATCATTAAAAATGTATACATCGCGCGCGTGTGTGTGTTAGATGGCGATACTAGCGACTCACTTGTGAAAGGAAATTTTGTTAGTGGCACTGAATCAGTGTATTTTTGCTCTCAACCGGCGCCGGTGGTGCTTTGCACCCACCTTACTTCGTTCACTCTGGTCAAGCTCAACGTGGAATCTTGAGTCCGAGATAATGACGGCAGATCAAACCAAACATGAAGTGTTTAGAGCACCCTTCGTTTTTGTCTTAGACTCAAAACTTTACATCGAGCTTGACCAGAGCGAGCGAAAACAAAAACCACTATTTTAATGCCACTCACAATTTCACAAGGGTGTCTAGTATCGCACACACACTTATGCACAATGTATACATGTTATATCAAATAAATTAATAAATACAATTTACAAAGTCAACCTAATCTGACCGCCAATAGTTATTATTTTTCCCATATTTTTAATGCTAAAACAAATATTTTCACCAAGTTCCATTGAAATCGGAGGTGAAGTAGTACATAGACAGTTTGACTCTCAATTTATATTATGGTCTCACCTTTACTGACAAGTGCGTTAAAATTGCAGTTCAGCTAGCTGAAGTAGTCAAATTCGGAGCAGCGAGTCTTGGTTCTGACAATCCAGAATCGCAGGTAATGCTGATTAATGCTGTGAAAGACGTTGCCAGCGCGCTAGGAGATTTGATCCATGCAACAAAAGCTGCTAGTGGTAAACCAATTAATGATCCTACGATGGCTCATCTAAAAGAAAGTGCTAAGGTAAGATAATCGCTTCTTAGAAATAATTTTGTTTTTGAATTCGAATGTTTATCATACACACACTGATATAAGCTGTTTTCTTAACAATTTAACATTTATTTACCAGATTCTTAATCATTCATATGTTTTTGTAAACTAACAACTTGAAATTCGCAAAATATTATACTTCATTTTTTGTGAATTTGATTATAAATTATTCTTTTGTTGTTTTTTCTTATTTCATTTTTATGATGATATGTTATTAATATTGCGGGTGGACTTTACTGATATAAGTTTTACATATTAACTATAAAATGCGCACATGCACACAACGTTTCTTGTATTTTTATGAAAGTTTTCAATTAAGACCATACAAGGTGGTGAATGGCTCTTATATCATACCTACGTGTAGAAATTTTGTGTATAAAAAATTGTACTATTGTAATTGTTTCAATTACGTTAAAGAAGAAAGGAAAATTGAAATCCAAATTCTAGATTGAGTGTGAAATAACTGAAAAATAGCAATAATCATGAACTATATTGGAACAATTAACAAATACAAGACGTATAGTTTCTCGAAACAACTTGTGGCAGTATTTATTTATTAATACAAAAATATACCTAGTAATTACATAATTATTATGAATATCCATAACTCAGTACAAATATGCTAGCTTTGCGATCCGAAGGTCGCGGGGTCGAATCCCACCGACGAACAAAAAGTCAGTAAGATTTTCACTGAATTATAATATACTCTGTGACGTACTCTCCACTAAAAACTTAGAGTACCCGTAAATTGACGATTGGTAACCGCAACCTACAGCTGAAGAAATATCAAACAATCTACTGAGTGCACTTTAGGTGTCTGCCATACCTATAACGGGTAAAAGACGTGATTATTTTTTTTTTCTTTTGAAAGAATTGAAAAATACTGTTTGTCAACAATAATTATACTGACAAATTGAATATCAAATATTCGTTTATTGTTTTCTTCGAGTCCCATCATACACTATTTTTGAGCTAATTTGTTTCATCTATTTAATTTTTGCAAATTTAATCGAAGAACAAAGGGACAGATTACTGTATATATAAATACATAGAGAATTTTTAATGTTACTTCCAGCTTCAATTTCATGATACTATTTTGCAACTCACTTGCCATAATACTTTAAATAATTTAAATAACAAAGATATTCATTTCTATGAGATATTAAGAACTTATGCAAATTTGTCAATCGTTATAGGAAGTTTTACAATATCACTGTTAGTCATAAAATATAATCATGAAATATGTGTTAAAATGTAAATTTTAGTATCTGCAATGATAAATATGAATTTTATTGATGTATTTGATGGTTAAAAAAACACTACACTTCAGGACTAGAAAAGACAGTCAAAATTGTAACTAAAAATTACTTCAAAACGAAATATAAAAAGCTGGTTTTGTTTCATCATTTTTTTATACTGACAAAATCTTGCTTTTATTCTGTGCATAGAAAATCGGACGATCGGCTCTTGAATTAATTACTAGTCCAGCAAAAATGATTTTTTCAACTGATTGAGATGCAGACTTTCATGCTCTAAAACTTATATAAAAAACATTATATCCTAAAATAATCAAGCAGACAAATATTTATGACTTTCTAATTTTCTGTTGAAGTCTTATAAACCTAAGAGCTAGTCACCATCCTATATGTAGAGACCATAACATGTAAGACTATCAGTTCATCAGAATATGTCTCTAAAGTCCACCGTATCATATATTTTCTCTTTTATTCTTTACTTTTTTCTTCCAAATAATTCTTCCAGAAGAATGATCTGTTAGAATTTAATTTGAATGTTCGTTCGGTTCTGTTGAGTATTTGTTGTTTTCTGGAGGCGTGCTTTGTTCTTTTTGGTGGACTGTAAAGTGTGACTGTTCTGATTGACTGACAGGTTCTGGACTCTGACACTGATTGGTGGATTTCGGATCAGGAAGAGGAACTTATCCGTTTACTAAGCGGAAGCAGAGACAACGTTAACAATGAATGTCTTCAGTCTGATATAGTTCTTATAGTGTAAAACACGAACACGTTTGTTTAATGTAGTCAGAAATGGGTGTCATATTTATTGTGTGTGTTATTTATATTAATTTAATATCTATATACGAAATCAATCTTAACAACATTTTTGTTTTATATTTATTTTTATTTACTATTATCATTTCTTGATGTGATATAAATTTTACCTTTTTTCTGGTAAATAAATGTGCACTTTTTAATGAAACATTATTCATATCTTTTTATCTATTATCATAAACATTTATAGGTACGTACTTATTTCTCTGAAAAGTAACACAATAACGTCGTGTGGAGTAGTCATTTATTCTAACTTATCGCTAATAACACATTTTTCTGTGTAGAATATATTTGTATGCTATATTATGTGCTTCTTGCATGATTTATAGTCTTTTATTTGATATTTATATCCAACACTATCTTATTTTAGGTGATGGTAACTAACGTCACATCCTTGCTGAAAACTGTGAAATCTGTTGAAGATGAGCACACTAGAGGCACTAGGGCTTTGGAATCAACTATTGAAGCTATTGGACAGGAAATTCGAGTAAGCAATCCTGCTTCTTTCTCGCATATATTCGATTTCTTATCTGAGCACACTTAGAAAATACTTCTTATTTTATTTTAGGCACTTCATGCTGGAGATTCCCATAAGAGTGGGGTAACAGCAGAAGATCTTCTTCGCTGTACCAAAGCAATTACACAATCAACTGCCAAAGCTGTTGCTGCAGGCAATAGTAATAAGCAAGACGATATTATTGCTGCTTCTAACATGGGACGAAAAGCTATTTCTGACATGTTGGTTATTTGCAAAGTAAGTTATTTATCTTCGTCATATTTGTGTGTGATTTTATGGCCAGTTTTCCGAAAATGGATTCATGTGCCATGTCTATATACCTAATATTTTATTTTAAATACATTTATTTTGAGTCCATTTTTTGCAGGCGGTAGCATATTCGTGTGCTGAAACAACTGAACTTCGCCAAAGAACCCTTCTAGCAGGTCAAGAAGTAGCTAATCAATATCGTGAATTATTATTAGCAATCCTGTCTGGTAGCAGTGTGGATGCAAAACACAAATTGCCTCCCATTTCAAGAAAAATTGCCACTGCTGTTACTGAACTTGTAGCTGTTGCTGAAATTTTGAAGGGCACTGATTGGGTTGATCCAGATGATCCAACTGTCATCGCTGAAAATGAACTTCTAGGTGCTGCGGCTTCCATTGACGCTGCTGCAAAGAAACTTGCAAGCTTGAGACCAAGAAAGAGTGTTAAGGTATTGATTTTATTTTATCTTCAACTAATTAATATGAATTGAAATATGCTATTTACTAACAGCAATAGCTTTCGCAAGTGCCTCATACTAGAAAAATAAAGCCATTTTGTAAACTAAAAATGTTCGAAATAATAAAATCCTACAGACGTTGTACATACACTGGGAATAATAATCGATTGCTTTATATGTAAAATTCAAGCCATTTTAAATAAATTTATATAATCGTATCATATGTCTCTGGTTTGGTTCTGCAAAAGGAAAAAAAATTATTTAAATCTAACAAAAAAATCACTTTTCAAAATTTTTACATCTTTCGAAATTATTAAAACCACTCAGATATATTTTCTGAAATATATAGGATAGCCAAAATGCATTTTTAGTATTTTTTTATCTTTGACTATAAAAAAAATATTTGTGAAAATTCTTTTTAAAATTAAATTCTTGAATTTGTGCTTATAGTCAATTGCTATTTTTTAAATGAAATCACTGCAAAATACCTTAAATTGAACAATAAAAAAAAAACTATTTATACGAATGATTCCTGAACCCTTGAAAATTTGAAATTTAAATAATTAGATTGATTGTATGTTTCTTAAGTTAAACTGCACATCGACTTCAAATTATGAGCAATTTAATTATATAACCTGAAAAATTAATAACTGACTCTAGTCGCAAATTCAAAAATTTGAACTCGAATTTAAACTCTTTACAGCTTTTATAAATTGCATTTTCTCATATTTTTAAAAATGAAGGTTCTTCAAACAAAAAATAAACTATAGCTTTCATTGATTTAATCAATTTGATTATTCAGCGATGATACAAAAAATAGAGAAATTGATATTGCTAATAAGGCGATGTGCTATTTAACCAGGATTAATTCAACTGAAAATCTTGAAACCGGTTGTAAATTCGATCTATAGACATACTACATAATTTAGTCTACCGTTGTAAGATTTATTCAACCGTTGTGAGATGTTTAGTCAAATTTGATAAAAATAGTAGTATCTATAGACAACTGTACACTACGCTTGATCAAAAGCTGAACAACGAAATAAATTTCAAATTCTTTGTTCAAATTCAGACTTTTATTCAAAATTATCATCTTGATTGAGTGATTTGATTTCCCCTCTATTTTCTTAATAATGTTCTTATTACGTAATACAATAATTCGTAAAAGATTCATTTTTAAATGACAAGCTCTGAACTGAAATATATTTTTTTCTAAATTTATCTATATATCCTTTTCATAATTATGATTAAATTATAACTTTATTATTAGAGTGTAACTTGAGATACTCAAAAATTGTATGCAAAATGTTCTTTCAAAATTAGGATTGAACATTTTGATGAATAAAGTACAAAATAGTTGTTTGATCCATAATGTTTTTTTCTCAATTTAAAGGCTATAGCTATTGATCTCCTCATTTAATTTCTTTCTTATTGATGAAGTACTTTATATTGGCAATATAAATACAATTAAATAATAAGAACAAGTAAAGAAAACATTTATGTGAGCTATATGCTAATCGCACAAAAATACTTGATGATGATTCTACTCAAGTAGAATATTTGACTGTTCTGTAAATTAAATTATTTGATCAATGTTTTTTGAGTGATTCGAACATTTCTAGTGTTTAATTATGGGGCACTGATAAAATTTCTCCTGATTAATTAGTGTGAATTGATGTATTTGTCTGCGCCTTCTGTACAGTCTTCTGCATTCACTCTCTTTTATAGCGAACTGCTTGAATGTTTTCGCCAGATCTGCTTTATCAGCTTGTCACTGTGAGATATGTTTGATATTCTTGGTTGTTTGTTACAATCACCCAGGAGTCAAACATATTATTACAGCGATTGGCATATTCAACGCTTCGTTACATTTACAGGTAAACCTTGTCCATCACACGTTCCTAGGAAGATATATTACTACTGATCTATTCTATTACATTTGCAAATTTACAAAAGGTGATAAAGGCTCTGGGGTAGTTGAAAAATCTTGAATATTTGCTTTGCTAAATATTTAGAAAAAAATTTTATATATGCATATGTTCTAAATATAAATATAAGCTAAAAAAATATGCAAAACAAATTTTTATGCATATTTGGAAGACAGAGAATCGTTCGTTTTCAAGAGATAGGTCGAAATCGCGTTCTATTGTTGAGCAGATGTGTCCATTTTGTTGCTAAAAAGGCACAAGACAAAATTAGCTCTTTGGAAAATGATAACTTTTCTTCTCATAGTAATCATAGACAAAGTAATTTTCCCTGAGGTCGCTTCTGAATAGCTTTGCCGTCATGCTAATGAAAAAAATATTATCTTAAATTAAATATATACCCATCAAAAATTAGTCGATTATATAATTTTACCATATCTCACTTACTTTCTTGCGTTTAGTGAATAAAGTTTGTTTTAGATAGAATTAGGAAATCTAACCCAGAAATATTCTTGAATTAGTTGTGTCCTACGAGTGTACAAAATTCAACGATATATGTTTTCTCTTCATTTGAATTTGCCCCAATTTTGAGAATAGGAAAAAAATTAATAAATATTTGTATATTCGTGAAAAGATTTATTAAATTTGAAGAATAGATTCTGGCTTTCACGGATTATTTAAAACCATTTTTAGGGACCCTTATAATTTCATCATGTTCGTATGTCACATCCATTTTGCTTGGAGACTATTGGCACTATATAAATTAAATTTGGGAGGAAAGTGTTTCCAATGAAAAATTATAAAACGAAGTATAAAATTTCGAAAAAAAAAATTAAGTGTACATAATCGTGTGGTATGTCGTTAGAAAGATCATGAAAAATGAGAAAGAAGTCTTAAAATAACTTACAGTCAATAATTAGTGAGATATGCGCTCCAAAAGTCTTAAAAAGTGTGTCCCCACCTATAACTTCAACCATATAGTGGAAAACTCTGAAAAAAATAGAGATGGTAAATCTTGGGTAACACTTTCAATGAAAATTAGTCTGAATAAGATATGTCGCTTAGTCTTTGAAATAGGTATAAGATATTTTTGGTTTCCTACACGCTATTCTTTCTAGCTTAACGACCGCAGAAATAACTTTGTTTTCAACAATGCCTCTAAGAAATATTATGAAATGATGAACGATTTTCCCCACTACGGAACCCTTCATTGTGCGTGATCTGATACTCCTTCACTCCTAGGGTCGCTCGAAAGTAAAAATAATGACAGTCATGAGAAAATCAAATAGATTTGAAAAAATGTTAGTCGGAAACAAGCTAATTAGCGTTAATCTATTTCTCACAAATTAATATAGCTACCACAAATAATTAAGATTTATTGAGTGCAAACTTTTGTTATTTTTTTTGTTCCAATATCATGACCTTAGCTATTCTTCATTGTTCTAAATTATTATCGTAATCAATTTCTGCGTTCATTTAGTATACAGAATAAATTTCGTTTGTTAATTTTAATCGCAGTTCTATGTTCTAAAATCTACATTTGAAGCTTTTTTGTAAAATTATTCAAGGAACAGATATTAAGATTTTATAAATTTCCATGGTGAGCACCTTGTGATAATTTTAATAGCTACAGACCTCAGGGTTCAGTAGAAAATCGTCATTTGTTAAATGATTATCATGATAATATTAGCGTAAAATTAATATTTCTGTAATTATGTTGCAGGAAGCTGATGAATCCCTGAACTTCGATGAAATGATTCTAGAAGCAGCGAAAAGCATAGCAGCGGCTACTTCAGCTCTTGTAAAGGCAGCAAGTGCTGCTCAACGGGAGCTTATTGAGAGTGGAAAAGTTTCCCGTCGTCCTCTGACATCATCTGATGACGGCCAGTGGTCGGAAGGGCTCATATCTGCTGCAAGAATGGTCGCTGCGGCAACTCATAGCTTAGTTGAATCTGCTAATGCATTAGTGCAAGGTGCTGCAGGAGAAGAAAAACTCATCTCTTCTGCTAAACAAGTAGCTAGTTCAACAGCACAACTTCTGGTTGCTTGCAAAGTAAAAGCTGAAGCTGAGAGTGACAGTACAAGGCGCTTACAGTCGGCTGGTCAAGCTGTTATCAGGTCTACTGATAATCTTGTAAGAGCTGCACAAAGAGCTATTAGTCAGGAAGAAGAGAGATATTTAGTTCTTAACAGAAGAATGGTTGGCGGCATTGCTCAGGAAATTAATGCTAGGTAATATTTTACATTATTTCCACATTGCTTCATACATAAATGGATGGATATACATTGAATGAATGAATTATAAATATGAATGATACGAAAGAGGTACGTGTGGCGAAGATTGATAACTGGTTGAATGTTGTATGAGGTTCGTATCAATCTCATTAGAAGATATTACGTGATTTTTATGCATGAATAAATGTAACTATATTTTTGGATAGGGGTATCTATACAAACGGTATGTATGAATAATTGGCTCTGTATTGCTGAAAAATAAATCTCAAGCAACACAAAAAATATAACAGACGAAGATTAGAGAGTAGAAAAAAAATATGAAAAAGAAATTTTTGAAGCCACTACGTTTTACAAATGCACTAAAAAGCAGAAAACAGAAATAAAACTTAACTCATTACAGAAAATGAATAATTAAATAACATAATTAGTAGATTTGGTTCTCTATTTAATAGAAAATTTCAAACAATGATTCCAAAAAAATATGTAATTTTCTCCGCCATAATTGATAGAACGATTCAAGTGACAATTTGGTCATTACTATTTCTGCTGTATCATCTTTTCGTTAAAATTCAAACTAAAACTAGTGACGTAATGAAAACTATAATTTTTAATAATTCGTGAATAATTCACTATTTCTGTATATTTTTGTAATTATTAATAGTTGCATTTGAATATGTAATTTATGATTTTATAACCAATTCATTGTAATCTACATAAAGCGGAGGCCAGTATTGCTCATTTTGTTAAAAAATGTTATTTTCTATTGAAACTAATAAGATTTCTTATTCCATAAGTCTTTGACTTGATTTTTATTTTACATCTAATATATCAGGCTCCATTTGTAGCTCTCGATACTATAGCAGCAAATAACTCTTTATTAAGTATGTGTTAATCATTTCACAGTATATTCTTTATGTACAAGATAATTTTGAAATTAAAAAAAAAAAACTGTAGTACAACCAATCTTGGCTTCTAAATTAGTGTATTCAAGATTTGTTATTTCTTATTTATTTTGCAATTGTGCTAATCTCTAATTAAAAAATTTAAATTATTTTACTTTTGACTAATTGATGATTGCAATTTGTTTATAAGTTATTCCAGTTTTTGAATCCCTACACCTAGCAATCAGGATAACTGTTCCGAAAAGTGATACAAGCCGCTTCCATTTTACAAGCAGGTCTTGAAAAGTTGGTGGCTTGTTAACTTTGCGACTATCTACTGTCTTCTTACCGGGCTTTTTGCTGTTCACGAAAGGAAAGTTGCAGGCTTGTAACAATTCGCTTTAACTAGCCACTTGTAAAAGCCTCGGCTAAATTCTTTTCTTAATTTCTCTACAAATAATGAGTAAAATTTTCATAATATAATAATTTAGTATCCAAGATTACTGATTATTTCAACAAATTTACATTGAACAACATAGAAAAATCTGTGGAATATCATGGAACACTATTGATTCATTTTTGTTACGAATTTTTGTATAATTCATTCATCCCGCTGAATTTTTATATTTTAATATGGTTATATTGAATAATTATATTCAATATAACCATGAAAATCACTACAGTAACACTAATGTAATGACTGTAATCGAACTATTTCTAATACGTTCATCAACAAATATAATGCAATGTAAAAACATATTTTATTATTATGAATGTAAAACAATAATTTTTTTTAACTTGTTTTAGATCTGAGGTATTGCGTATAGAACGTCAGTTAGAAGAAGCCCGTGGTAAATTAACTGCAATTCGACAAGCCAAGTATAAATTGCGTGGTGGTGATTTATCTGGTGAAGAAACAGACGAATATACAAGCCCTACACCTGCTGTCTATGAGGGCTTCACGTCGCGGTGAGTGCCCGGCGCTCGCTTATTACTGGTGCCGGTGTGTGCTGTATTATGCCTCGTGGTCGCGGTACAGGTGTGTGATAACCCTATTAACCTAAACGCTTACGTGCATGGGCATGCTTAGCTTTAATACGAAAGAGAAATTATTTTTACATTTCCCGAAAAAAAAAAACAGTAAGTAAAAAATAATTCGCTTCGTTGTAGAAGTGAAATACAAATAGAATTAATCGATTTTTCAATTAGAATGAAAAAAAAATCATATAATTTTATTATACTCACAGTTAGTGAAAGTTGATTTTTTTTATTTTCAAATCAAGCAAGCCTTTTATTCGATACAGGTATAGTAGACACTATTTTTAGTGCACATTAATAGATTGATTGATGATTCCTATCCTAAGCTATAAAGTGCAGTACCAGTCATCAAGCCACTGGTACAATCAGTTTTTGTGGAAAGTACGTCACAGAATTTATTATAATTCAGTGAAAATCATACTGATTTTTAATGCGTGTAAAATTATCAATTATTCAAAAAATTATTTTCTCTTGCTTTCTATTAATTCGGAAATGTAATTTTATTCAACTTCTAACAAATTATTTTTAACAAGATCAAAAATTTAGTTGATGCTACTGACAAACAAAAAGCAAACAGTCAAAAAAGCCACAATAGCTCCCACACATTGCAGAATACCTTCATAGTGTTAAAAAATTTTTGTAGGAAACCTAAAACCGATAGCAGACTTTTTAAAATTCTGTGCAAGGTATTTTTCATAGAATTAGGTACGAACTATTAAACAGTATGAAATGTATATCTCATAGAATACCTCACTGAAAATCATTATCATTTTTATGGCCTGTCGTCCTAATTCAACCAAACTGCCCGGCAGACCTCAAAGAAATGCAAGCAATATTTCATATTCTTTTTTCTCATTGAATACAGTTTTCTTCTCAGTTTTAACAGTATAAAAATAACAATCTTACATAACAATTATTTGGATGGAACGTTTATTAAAATTACATTATTTCTTGCTTGTTGAAGTTTACTATGAAAAAACTGCCGGTTTGTTCAAAGGTCATTCGCTCATGGCAAACCTGAATAAGTTGAAAATAACTCATTTTCTATGAATTTTCAAAATAATTGTTCGTAAAAGGCTAGTGTTTCAATCTTCGGTTTACCTTAAACGAAGCTAATCACCTTATTGCCGGTATTTTAGTCCTTGGTTTATCATAAGTGGAGTTTAATTACCTTAGAAACGATTATTAAAACAATCATTACTATGGAAATTAAGCTACGTTTAAATTAAACCAAAAACTGGGCCTGGCGGCCGGTATTTCAGTCTTTGGTTTATTTTGAGCGAAGCTTAATTACTTTAGTAACAATTGTTCCAACAATCATTACTATGGAAATTAAGCTACATTTAAGGTAAACCATGGACTGAAATACAGGACCTAAGGCCCAGTATTTCAGGTTCAGTTTAATCTATAAATTACTTAAACGAAACTTAATTACTATGGTAACAATTGTTCTCACAATCGTTGCTACGAAAATTAATCCACAGTTTTCGTAATCCGAACACTGAAATACTGGGCCTTAGGACTGGTATTTCAGTCCTCGGTTTAACTTAAGCGGAGCTTAATTACCTTAGTAACATTGGCTGGGACCACAAGCTCTGTTTTTGGCTATACTAGCAGTGTTATTTTAAGAAGAGTTTTAAGGCAATATAAATATTTCAAGCTATTTTAAAGGAAAATATTCAAATAAATTTTGTAGACATATGTATTTTCCGTGAATTGTATCTGAAGATTATTTTCTAAAGTATTTGAGAAAATTCTAATTGCGTTAAAACACATCTTGACACAACGCTCTTAGTAGCGCCAAAAACAGAGCTCGTGGTACCAGCCAATTGTTCTAACCATGGATTGACATACTGGACCTTAGAAGTTGAACGATAAACCAAGGATTGAGATACCGAGCGTAATGTCAAGTATTTCAGGTCCAGTTTAATCTGTAGATTACTTGAACTAAACTTCATGACTATTGTTTTAATAATCGTAGCTACGAAAATTTATCTACAGCCTTTGAACAAGTTCTGGACCTAGAGCCCAGGATTTACCTTGAGCACAGCTCAATTCCCTAGTAATGATTGTTATAACAATAATTGGTACTTAGATAACTAAGCTTCGCTTAAAATAAACCGAGGATTGAAATAATGGTAACAATCATTTTTACAATGGCTGCTTAATCTAAAATTTTTGTAACTCGAATACTGAAAAACTGAATTTGACTACTATCTTTATATTGTTGAAATTAGGCAAAATCTATGGTCCGTATTCCCACCTCTTGGAATCGCACTATTTCAGCAAAAATTTTAATAAAAAGAAATAGCGCTATATGATGCAACATGAGATGGTAAGAGAAAGTGCATCAATTTTTAGGAAGTAGCGCTATTTTAAGAGGTGAGAATATGGACCTATATTTTGTTAGTAAATAAAATAGTAGTTTGGTACCCAAGGACTGTTTGACACAATGCATTAATTTATAAATTATGCTTTGAATTTTGATGCTGCATCAATTTAATGCTGCATATCAAATGGCCCTACGAATATATAATTACACGCTATTACTTGAATAGTCTTACACAATTTTATTGCTCACAATTTTATAATATCTTTAATCTAGCAATTCCTTTAGACAAAGTTGAACAAGGCAGATAATGAAAATCATGATTTTCAATAACCGTGATGAATTTTATTGAAGGAAGGTTCCATTTATGTCACGTTGAGAACATAATCCATTTATTGAATTCTCAAAAACCTGCCACCTGTTAACTGTTAACGAGCATATTTCTTATAAAAATTTTACAAATTGACAAATTTATTCTGTGAGATAAGTTTAAAGTATGATGAATTAAACAAATCGTTTACCTGCAACTAATTTTGTAGGTTTTAATTAAAGTAAACAACTTCATTAAAAATAGCCTGTAGCTCATAATTATTCTTTATACTTTCAATCTTAATTTTATGGTGAATGAATTAAAGCATAATTGAATTAAAAAACCACTAATATTGCATATGCACGCTTTGAGCTTTCAATGAATAAAGCCTATTTAATTTAGACGAAAAGCTTTGTCATATTGCATCGTACTAATTTTGCATTATTGCATGTATTAGCGCTCAGTACACAGTTGCATGTTCAAATGAAAATAACGAAGCATTGGTAACTGAACTCCGCTCACATTTCCAAAAATGTACGAAAACTGTTAGTAATGAATAAGTAAGTATTCTCAAACAAAAATATATACTATCTTAAAAATGTAGAAATAGTAAAAAATACACTTGAATTGAAGCATAATATAAATAAGAATTGTCGGCAAAGATTTATTTCAAAATGGTTATTTCATGTTGAAAATTTCTAAATATTGTATACGTTGGGTGTATTCCATTTGTCAAATCAAAACAAAAAATTAAAATGGTTGTGTCTATCATCTTTTGAATTAATTTTATAAATGTTTTAATCAAATTTCAATGGAATCTTCCAAAAAAAACCATAATTTTAAACATTTTCATACAAAAAAATATGAATACATAAAACTTCCCATTCATAATTTCAATAAAAGAATTTGCGGTACTGAATGCGACGTCACAAGTGTGGATCTTTGTCAAGTCACTGCAAACGAATATGAACATCATATTAAATATTTTGCATATTTATTTCTGTGCTTAAATTCACTTCAATAAATAGAATTTTTAAGAATTGGCCTTACTATCGACTTACTAGTGAAATGAAGCTTTACCATTGGTACTAAATCAGTGGTTAGTTCGCTATGCTCGCACTTAAGACAAATATCTCTGGATTTCAAGTCCGAGTTGAACGAGAAGAATACATTAAACTCCTCATAAGCGGCCTGGGCACAGCCGCAATCTTGAAACTACAGGAATACTATCAAGCCCATAAAATTGTGAAATTCTTAATTTCTTTACTATTCTCAAGTCGAAACAACAACCCATCGTGTGGATCATTAGGGATCTATAGTAGTTCATTTCAGTTAAGAAAGGTCCAAAGGCTCTTATTGAACTATGATTCAAGCTTTCTGATTGGCCGAAATGCGAACACAATACTCACATTAAATGCAGGATTTAGAACAAGCTTGTTGAAAATGAATTCAAGAAATGAAGCCAACAAATATATTCACATGTTTACTTTAAATCTTCGAACTGCACAAATCTATTTATGATAATTGATGGACGACTGACAACTTATGCAACTGACCTATAGCCAAGTGCGATTTTTGTGCTAATGTAAAATTGGTTTGCATTTTGGCCAATAAGAAGGCTTAAATCGTAGGCCTATAATAGCCCTTAGACCGTTCTTAACTGAAATGAACTATAATCAAAGTGATGGAGCAAAAAAAAATTGTGATATCTCATTGAAGTAAAGATCAAGAGTCATCAAGCTATATTTTTAGTTATAAATACAATTAAATAAATTTTATATTGTTATTAATTTATATTTTTAATCTTATTTTTTTAGATATGAAACAATTGACCGTACTCAACATCAAAACCAAAATTCTTCATATAACGACACCTACAGCAATCTTGTCAGTCCAGAAAAAGTCAACACCCTTGAAAGAAGTAAAAAGGATAACAAAAATGTTCAACTGTCTGAAATTAATGCTCTTGATAGTACTGTATATGGTGGCCTAAACAGTTATAATCAAAACTCCTCATTTAACAGTAGCTACGACAAATCATCAAGTTTAGAACACAGCTCTTTATATGATAGAAAATCAACATTTGATTCCGCGTACAACCAAACCTCTGATTACAAAACAGAAGCATATTCTTCATTTGGAGAAAACGCACCAAAATTTGCACAGCCATTCAAACCAACAAGTTTAACCAGTGCCAAAAATGATATCAAATCAGAAATGTCTACCAAATCTTATACGTCACCTGATGGTTACAAAACCGATAGTTATAGGTATGAAAGCTACCAAACAGCTACAAAACCAGTATCCACATTTAGCAATTCCAGTGAAAAATATTTCACCAGCTCTCCCCCATCAAAATTATATAGTCCGAATGAGCATAAAAGTTTTGATTCATATAAAAATGGTTCTGATCATCAAATGATGAATTATTCTAATTTAGAATACATAAACGAGCCACCTACTGTAGTAGGAACAGATTCGTTGGAGCAGAGAATGTGTAAACAATCTGTAACGCAAAAGATAATCCAAAAGAAAACTGTCCAAATGACTTCATCTAGTAAGCAAGAAACTTCTAGTAAAAGTTTTAGATTTGAGTAAATGCACAATTTAAGTCTGTCTTAACAGCACTCTTATAAATGGAAGCACGAATTAATCTTTTTATGCTTTTAATCAAAATTTTGAAACTTCTACACACAGTATATCTACTGTAAATTTCTTCTTTGGTGAGCAGCCCGCCATTATCAGTCGGTTTAAAAATAATAAGTACTATGCTTCGATCTCCTATTTTTGTTCCACATTTATTACGAAATTTTATAAAATAAAGAAGTATCCCAATCGGTGCATCCCTTTCTCACTAAAGGGATAAAATGCGATAGAGAAACATAAAGTCATCCTCATCAATATTATCAAAATACCAAATAGAAATATTTTAGAATGATTGAACAAATTGATAATGATTATGAGATACAATTCAATATTTGAATTACATCTAATCTGATATATCACTCACCATAATTTAATGCAGTATATACATTTGTATAATCAACAATCGTTATAATTGTCAGCTATATTCTTAAAAAATATCCCCTTCTTCTGATGATTTGATTCAAACGATTACTGCATGTTGACGCGCACTCACCAGAAAAGAAATAAACTATACTGTGTGTATTTTAAAGTGCCCTTAGTATATCTAGTTTTAGATTTTATGGTGCTAATTCTAGTGTCTTAAAAATAATATTTTATCGCTTTTTTTCAATTAATTATTGACGGATTTTAACCAAATTTATTTAGAACAGTATATTGTTTTTATCTTCTTTAAATCTCGATAACTGCCTGTTTTATTCTGTGGGTGTTTTGAAAATCAATACATTTTGATGAATGTACATAAAATATATGTGGAAACGTTTGAATATATAATGTTGATGAAAAATTTGTCTTTATATATGTCGTAACTTATTTAAAATGAATGAAACAGTTCATTTTATGTACAAATTTTTCACTAACAAATCACGATTTTATCTATCTTACATATTATCTGTTATTTGTTTTATATTCTTATTTGTTTTTAAATATATTAATTTTTTAGAAGTCATCTGTGCCAAAACTAATATTAATTTTAAATTTATGCCTTTTAAATAATTAAGTATAAATATATTGTTGAAATGTTGACTGAAAAATTCTTTATATTTTTATTCATCAAACTCTGTGCCTTATAAATTATTTTTTAGTCAGCATTGCTATATTATACTGAAAAATTATGTATTTGTATTATATTTGAATTAAAAATAATTTTTAAGGGTTGTTTGAAATGATTTAATTTTTAATATTTGTATTTTACAAACTGATACCGTAATAAATGTAATATACGTACGTATTAACTTATTTTTTTGCGTTTCATTTCAAGTTCTCAAAGATATTTTCATAAATCCTTGAATCTGAGAATAAAATAGTATAAATCAATTTTAAAAACTTGAGAATATTAGTATTTTAAAAATTCTGAAAATTGTTTATAGTTCATTTGAATCAAGAACGGTCCAAGGGTTCTTATGACACTCAGATTTGAGCCTTCTTATTGGCCGGAATGCAAATGCAGGATCCAAAATAAGCTTGCTGGAAATAAATTCAAGAAATAGAAGCAACAAATATATTCACATATTATCTCAATAGATTCAAATCTTGGGACTGCACAAATTATAATGGATTAACGATTGAAAAAAGTGCGATTTTTATGCTTATGTGAAATTTGTTAACATTTTGGTCAATCACAAGGTCTAAATCGTAGTTCCATAAGAGCCCTTGCCTTGGACCGTTCTAAACTGAAATGAACTATAATTTGTAATGGAAATTTAAAGAACATTAACTTTACGATATTAATAATAACCAAAATACTTTTGTTTTGCGCCTACCACTAATTGCTGAAACCAAGGCAAGTTTAGTTATATCTTTATTTAATCATAGCCTGAAGGATCTAAAATCTTTGGAGACAATTTTTTTAATTGCAGATTCTAGAACACTAATTGAGAGGATTACAGAAAAAATTTGAGAAGCACTGGATTTTTTTCCCGGGTATTCACAGAGACACCTGTAGCAGTGATGCAACTTTGTGTGGTTAAAGGCCTTTTCAAATATTTTTGTTTGGAACGCATTGAATTAATCTTTTATATAGTATCACGATTTTTGTGGTTATTTACTTGAAATTAGTAATGATTTAATAAGTTGTATCCATTATTGCAAGATATGCAGGTAAGTTTTTAAAACGAAATGTTGGCAATGCTTTTGAACTGTTTTAACAGGTTTCAGTTGCTGTCGAGGTACAACGTGAGGATTAATAAAAGTTTTCCGTTAGTAGTTTATTCTAATCAAAGTTATATAAACAATAGTCTCCGAGATATAAAAAGTTAACTGTAAGTAGATGTATTACTAGTTTATAATTATATCCATTTTATAAGATTCATCTATTTAAACAGCAGTTATAACCAACACTTTTCATTAAAACCTCTTGTCAAATTTTGATGTATCGCTTTGTTATTGTTTTTACAGCAAAATGTCGTCCAAGCAAACTGCTTCAATTGAAAATACTTATCAGAAGAAAACACAGCTAGAACATATCTTGTTGCGACCTGACACTTACATAGGTTCTACTGAACATGCCCAAGAATTGATGTGGATTTATGATGAAAAACAAAAATGCATGGTAAGCATAAATTTAGATAGATACAAATTGACAGAATTGCAAATCATTCAATGAAAGTAGATTATTGTTCAATTTTATTTTAAAGTTAAAGCTGCAAAATAGAAATTAGGATGACAACAGTTTGTGTTTGGTTGTAAATTCAAATATTCATAGCTTCAAAGAAAGTCTCCTGCAATCAAAATATACATCGTTGAAATACAAAACTTCTGTAACTTTTGAATTAGTCCTTCATACCTGTTTTGCAACATCTTTGTAAATATGTAAAGAAATGATACTCTTGAATGTGTGAATATTGCGAATATCAACATGTCAACATAATGGCTGTCGTCATGCAAAGGTATAGTTGATTAAAGATCGACATTATTTTTGTTTCTTTCGACAATCAGTGACAGCTAAAGCACAATATATCATTTCGATATAATATCCAAATTTGCTAAAAATCAAATATACTTCACTAGTAAAATAAGAGCTGAATTTTAGATCTTCGAATACCGTTATCCTAGTCTTGATTACTATGGTACCTAACTATTGAATAAAATTATATAGCAAGAGTAGAATCGTCCCTACTGTCCCTAGACATTAAAATATAAGGATCCTGAACCATAAACGGTATAGTTAATATATTAAGATCTCCTTGTACCGTTAGGTGTTGTTCTTATTTCTGCTGTTTTTTTTTTTTTTATTGTTGATAAACTTTCTTATCAGATCTGAAGTGGTCGTCTACATTTTTATGATTATTTTGTTCGGTTAGATTCCATAATTTCAATATCATACATTTTAGACGAAGAGCTGTCTTCATAAAAATGCAAGGTATAAGGAGCACAACATATTTATAGCTAAATAGGTTCCATTGCCGTTCTGAACACTGAATGACCACTCTGCCTGCGCGCTTAGGAAAATTAAGGCAGGGATGGACAGTCAAAAAGAATAAATTTCATAAAAAAAAAAAATATGAAGCTCTGAGATAAAAGTTATAGAAATGTGAAATATTTGTTGCTACGAAACGCGGAAAATTATTGACAGAGGATTTAGTGGAAGAGAAAAGATTGGCAGACTGCATCAGGGAGGACTGCACCAAAGAGATATTAACCAACGAAGCTATATGTTCAATGGCAGAGGAAAAAACGGAAGATAACATCGAGGCAGATTGTGATGACATCCGCGGTCTCGATCGCGCTTAACAAATTCACTCCGTACGATAATTCACCCAACACGATATATTATTTTGTTAATAATATCATGTCAACGATGAGATAATTATTTCTATATTATACATATATTAAAAGTGCTCTAAAATATATGTTTAATATTAGAATATTTTTTTTTTAATCACAAAAAAATAATATGAGAAATTGGAAACATTCTATTCCGCTGCTTACATCGGATTTATCGTACTGCATATCTTCTTTGCTTTCGCAATCGATATCATACTCAGATTTGATTTCTTTGAAATCTACTAAAAAACGACATCAAAAATTAAAAATGTATATATCAATAAATAAGAGATTGGAAGCGTGTACAAAGATTTGTATTTTCATACTATTCTTGATCAATAATAACATCTTTAACATTAGATGGTATTTGAGGCCCATCAAACATTCGGAATTGGTATTTGGAGTTTATTTCCTTCTATCCGCAGTCTTCTTGTATTTAAGGAGTCAAAATTTTCTTGTAAGCGTGACTCCATAATCTTGCGATATACATAGATCCTAAAAATTGCGGTCTTAATTCAGCTGTACTAGGAGGTATCGATAAAGCGTAAAATTTTTGAGTTTTTTTTTCTAAATTGTTCATTGACGTCATTAACTGTATAATATCTCGAAAATAGCGCAAAACGAGCATCATTTAGTTAACCAAGTGGTTATTTAAATATTAAACGTATCTTTTAGAGCACTCCTTATTATATATGTATAATATATAAATGGTTATCTCATTGTTGACATAATATAATTAATAAAATAATATATCGTATTAACGTATCGTACGAAATAAATTTGTTAAGCGCGATCGAGACCGCGCTCTTCATCACAGTCTGCCTCGATTTTATTTACCGTTTTCTTCTCTATCATTTAACATATAGCTTCGTTGGCAGTTAAGCAATTATTACCAATAGTTGTAATAATGAGCTGTTTTGATTTTTATATTACTACATATATAAAATTTGATTGAGCAATAAATGAAACGAGGTAATATTAAAGTGTTATATACTGTTAGTAAACTCCATGTCGACAAATATTTTACAATGCGGTATTTTTTTACAACAATAATGGATATGCTTCTTAAATATTAACATTTTACCTATAATTATCCCAAGATACTTGAATTCCGTGACAATTTCGATTGTGAAATTATTCATTTTGATCTTGTTATCAAATGAATAATTTTTTTTACTCCGACCTGATATAATCATAATTTTAATTTTAATTGGATAAAATGGTTGACGCTGACTGGATGTGTAAATAATGTAAGAGATATATTCTTGGGATTTCAGTCAATATTTTAATTTTATTTCTTTTCTGCCTTACAGTTTCGGCTGCACCTCAGCCATCCTCAAAAGCGCTACAATTTTATTTGATTACTAATTATTATATATGAATGTCAGAAATACTTACAAATGAATTATTGTTTAAAAAATTGAAGTTATACATTTGTTTAAATTTATATTAATATTAAAAAGCGAAGAAAGAAAGAGAAATTTTCTCTTGTCATATGCCACACCCGACATCTATGGAAGGCGTTGGCTAACTGCGTGTTAAAAAACGTGCGTGCACGCATTGTCAAAAAAATACATATTGACACTGGAAGTTTGTCAATTGATTGACACCACAATTGACAAACTTCCAGTGTTTTGTCAATTGATTGACACCACAATTGACAAACTTCCAGTGTCAATATATATTTTTTTGACAATGCGTGCACGCACCTTTTTTAACACGCAGTTAGCCAACGCCTTCCATAGATGTCGGGTGTGGCATATGACAAGAGAAAATTTCTCTTTCTTTCTTCGCTTTTTAATATTAATATAAATTTAAACAAATGTATAACTTCAATTTTTTAAACAATAATTCATTTGTAAGTATTTCTGACATTCATATATAATAATTAATAATCAAATAAAATTGTAGCGCTTTTGAGGATGGCTGAGGTGCAGCCGAAACTGTAAGGCAGAAAAGAAATAAAATTAAAATATTGACTGAAATCCCAAGAATATATCTCTTACATTATTTAATTTTAATGTCATTAAGTTTTAATTTATTGCAATTCAACCATTTTACGCATCTCTCTAAATCGTCATTTACTGTTTTTATCCAATTATCCATATCAGTTCTTTCTAAGTATGTATGGGTGTCATCCACAAAAACATGTATTTTATAAAATTACAAGATGTTTGGCAAAACACTTCATTGCGGGACAGCCATTCCAGCAGGCAATAGAGGAGAATAAGTATAATCAATTTTCACATGCTGCTGACTGTTGTCTACATTTAGATAATATCGAAACCATTTCAAAACATTGCTTTTGATGCATATGCCAATAACTTTTCGAGTAAAATTTCCCTATCATTAGTTTCGAAGACTCTTTTTAAATCAAGAAAAACACTGCAGACTATTGATCCAACATTATTTTCCATTGATTGATTATTTAAATACCAAAAGAAAACTTTTCAGAACTCATTTTTAATCATAAATATGTTTTAGTGGGTAATCAGTTCTGTATAAATTAATTTGAAACACAACGTTTCGACAGCAAAGTGCTGCCTTTTTTTTTCTTTACACTTGAAAAAGGCAGCACTTTGTTGTCGAAACGTTGTGTTTCAAATTAATTTATACAGAACTGATTACCCAATAAAACATATTTATTATATTTAATATTGTTTCACACGAGTGATTTTTTTCTAAACCCAGACTGTATAGAGGCAAGAATATTGTTTACATTTATATAATTTGAAAGTTGAACATATACTATAATTTCAAGTAATTTTTCACAAAAAGACAGCATATTAACCAATCGATAATCTTCTCTATTTAAAACTCCAATATACGGTAATCTACAATATCAAAATGTGATTTTATGAATTTAGCATAAGAATTTCGAAGTCGCAAGATGATAATATGCGAAACTTTAGCCAGTTTAAAGCAAGTGTCGGAGTGGTTTCGAACATCATTTTCTGACAGACTTATACCAAGTACTGCAGTATCAAGAATTATAAATGACTTCGGAAGAAATAGTTGCATCCAGCCTGAAGATAAAAAGAAAAGTAGATCCATTCATGTAATGGCAACGGAGAAAATAAATAAAATTATGACTATTATTAAATAATAATAATATAATCAATAAGAATCACTGGTGTAAACAAAAGTGCTGTTCACAAATGGTTAAAAAAAGAGCATTTTAGGTCTTCCCATTCCCAAAAACTATCTGTAGACGAAGCAATTTTTTTATGAAATTATTTTTGGAAAAATTTTTAATAGCTCTAATTTTCTGCAGAATATAATTTTTACAGACGGAAACATTTTTTTATTTATATGAAGAACAAAATTCGTTAAATATCGGGTATTGAAGTAGAGAAAATTTGAGGGAGAAAAGTAGAATGACCTACAAGATGTCCTTATTCAAAACCATTACATTTATTTTGTTGGATATCCAATGTATACACAGGAACCCTGTTCAATTAGAGCAATTAAACTATTACAACTGCACAAATATCTAATGTTATTCAAGAGCTTTATAGGCAATTGAGTCATTATTGTTCAGTTGTTGATGCAGAGATTTTAAAATTTACTTATTGTTGTTGTCTATTTGTTCGTTATTTGTTAAATTCCTTTTAATCTTGGATTTCACTTGAATTTTGTTTTAAGGAGGTAACTCGAAGACTGGCCGTATCTTTAATAACATAAGTACTTAAACTTTTGTTAAAACACTTTATAATGGATATTGACAATAAAAAAAATACATTTTTTATTTATTAGTCAATATGACAGTTTCTTTGAAACAGATATCAACAATAATTAAAGAGAATGTTGTATGAAGTCGCTCAGTTGATTTTTGTGAAAATAGTTGAAACAGATCTGGCAACGCTGTTTTCTTTGTAGTTTGTTTTGAGCATGGTGTAAAATAACCTAATTATTTTATAATAGCTCTAATATATTGATGATAAATGGAGAAACATAGTGTATGTGCCACATACTATTGCATCATTTTAATATACAAATTTCACTATAATCTATATTTTTGAGATAAAAAAATTTGAATTTCTTATTTTTCCGCGGTAGAAATAGTGACCTCTAAAACAATATCAAGGTCATGAATGACGTTTGGCAAGCGCTGTTGTCGCTTCTTGGATGGCCATGCTTGAGAAATTGTAACTTGAATGTTTTCATATTATTTTCCTTATAATTCAAAGAATACGTCGGTGAAGTGTGCTTTTCTTTTGTGAAAATTAAACATTGATTATTAGTGGACAAGAAGGAAGTTGATTTTCTGCAGTATCTAATCGTTAAGTTCTATTAATATTCCAATGAAATAATCTTGCTGCAATCTGCCATAAGACATTGTGTTATTTTTACGTTATTAGAACTATTATTCTTTATTTAAATGACCCATAAGATGTTCTCAAAATTTTTTTGAGTCGAATATGTGTATCTGATCTGTAACTTGCTATAAAATTTAAAATTTTATCTTATACCAAGTATGTTCGAGTTACCCCCTTAAGAGGTATAGAATATTTCTGATATCTTACAACTTGAGGAATAGTCCGTGAAACAGCGCCTAAATTTTTTGTTGATTACCGCTCATTTGAAACTTTGTGAGTGGCTTCATTGTGATGAGTCCGACAACTTTTTCATTTAGCAAAATTCTAGATTTGGGGGCGTTTACCCGCGAGGGCTAATTAATTGAAAGAATATTACCGTAATACTGATCTTTACACTAATCGAAAGATTTTTTGATAATAAAATGAAGGAAAAATATTGTCCGACATGAATATTGAGGCTACCGGTGAATCCGACAAGCCGCACTTGTCATAAGTATGTTGGTACTAATGGTAAGTATCTTGGTACTTATGACAAGTCGGACTCACCGGTAGCCTCAATATTCATGTCGGACAATATTTTTCCTTCATTTTATTATCAAAAAATCTTTCGATTAGTGTAAAGATCAGTATTACGGTAATATTCTTCCAATTGATTAGCCCTCGCGGGTAAACGCCCCCAAATCTAGAATTTTGCCAAATGAAAAAGTTGTCGGACTCATCACAATGAAGCCACTCACAAAGTTTCAAGTGAGCGGTAATCAACAAAAAATTTATGCGCTGTCTCACGGACTAGAATAGATTGAAGGATATGATGAATTTTCATGCAAAAATATCTATAATTGGCTGAGATATCCTGAGCTAGAGTCAATTGTAAAAAAGTATTATTTTTTCGTGTATTTCGCTGAAATAACTTTTTACCACAAATGTTCCTAGTCACACTCTATTAGAAAAACCAATTTAGAATCATTTCGATTTCTAGAGCACTTTTCAATGATGATCTACATGCCTAGTTAAAATCGTTGCAGTATTTCCGGAGAGTAGCGTCTATATACAAACAAAAAGATTAACTATTTTATACAGTAGGTAGTAAAGATAAAAAACTGAGGTTGTTATATCGCAATCGATGCGTGAAACAAATCTTTTTCGCGTCTCAACTTTATCACCATTTAAACGCGTAGCCGTTAAATTTCTGCGAATTAATGTTTGTAGCAGCTCTCACTGATCCATTAGTTCAAATATTTGTTGAATTTAAATGCTCTGGGATCCTTTGCTGTGTGCTATATAATTTTTAAAATATGGAAGTCGAGGGCCGTTGAAAAAATCTTGTATGCAATGCAAGTGTAAACAAGCATTGTGACATTCGACCAACCAAAACTTGGCCTCATGTCATAATTCTCAGTTTCACCCTCTTGTTGCATAAATTACTATTTGAATATTATTTATAAATTTTCAATTTACAGATACAAAAAGAAATTAGCTTTGTACCAGGCCTATATAAGATTTATGATGAAATTTTGGTGAATGCTGCAGACAATAAACAGCGTGATTCTAGTATGACTTGCATCAGAATTGATATTAATTCTGAAAAAAATACAATTTCAATTTGGAACAATGGACAAGGAATTCCAGTTGTTATGCATAAAGAAGAAAAAATGTTTGTACCCACCATGATTTTTGGACATTTGTTAACATCTTCTAACTACGATGATGAGGAGGAAAAAGTAGTTGGCGGTCGAAATGGATATGGAGCCAAGTTGTGTAATATATTTAGCACAAAATTTACTGTGGAAACAGCTAGCTCAGAGTACAATCAACAGTTCAAGCAAACATGGGGTAATAATATGAGTAAAGCATCAGAACCAAAAATCAGCTCATTCAGCGGAGAGGATTTTACAAAAATCACTTTTTGCCCAGATTTAGAAAAGTTTAAAATGGATCGACTAGACGATGACATAATTGCTTTAATGGCCAGAAGAGCGTATGATATTGCGGCTTCTACCCGAGGTGTTAAAGTTATGCTGAATGGTGAACGAATCCCAGTAAAAAACTTCAAAGATTATGTCGATTTATATATTAAAAATAATGATGAAAATATTACTAAACCTGCGGTAATATATGAAGTAATTAATGAAAGATGGGAAGTAGCTGTTACAGTTTCTGATAGAGGTTTCCAGCAAGTTTCATTTGTAAACAGTATTGCAACAACTAAAGGTGGCCGACATGTCGATTATGTAGCTGATATTATAGTAAAACAACTTCTAGAAACCATAAAAAAGAAAAACAAAGGTGGGATAACTATTAAACCGTTTCAAGTCAGAAACCATATGTGGCTATTTGTAAATTGTCTTATTGTAAATCCTGCCTTTGATTCACAAACGAAAGAAAATATGACGACACAGTCTAAGAAATTTGGCTCCAAGTGTGATATACCTGAAAAATTTATACAAGCATTTTGTAAAAGTGGAATTGTGGAGCAAGTACTTAGTTGGGCAAAATTTAAAGCAGAAAATGAATTAGCGAAGCATAGTGGAAAAAAGCAAACCAAATTAAAAGGAATTGCTAAACTAGAAGATGCAAACGAAGCAGGATCAAAAAATGCTCACAAATGCACATTAATTTTAACCGAGGGAGATTCAGCTAAATGCTTAGCAGTATCAGGACTTGGAGTAGTTGGAAGAGATTATTACGGAGTGTTTCCACTTCGAGGTAAATTACTAAATGTACGTGATGCATCGCACAAACAAATTCTCGATAATGCCGAAATAAATAATTTGATTAAAATTATCGGCCTGCAGTACAAAAAGAAATATACTAGTAAAGATGATATTAAAACTTTGCGATACGGAAAAGTTATGATTATGACGGATCAAGATCAAGATGGATCACATATTAAAGGACTAATTATCAATTTTATTCATACGTTTTGGCCTGATTTACTGAAGCAAAATTTTTTAGAAGTGTTTATTACACCAATCGTGAAAGTTTTTAAAAAAGATCGAGAATTATCTTTTTATTCATTACCAGAATTTGAAGAATGGAAGCAAAATACTTTGAACTATGCTTCATACACTGTCAAATACTACAAAGGTTTGGGAACTTCAACATCTAAGGAAGCCAAAGAATATTTTAAAGATATGGAACGACATAGAATTGCTCTAAAATATGCAGGAAATCAAGATGATAAACACATTTTATTAGCTTTCGGCAAAAAAGAAATCGAAAATCGCAAAGATTGGTTACTTAGACACAATGCAGACGTCAAAAGAAGAAGAGAGCTAGGTCTACCAGATATCTATCTTTATGCCAAGGGAACAAAAGCTATCACATATTCTGATTATGTAAACATGGAACTAGTTCTTTTTTCAAATGGAGATAATGTTCGATCTATACCAAGCGTAGTGGACGGTCTGAAGCCTGGTCAGCGAAAAGTGTTGTATACTTGTATTTTGAGGAACGATAAAAAAGAAGTTAAAGTTGCTCAGCTTTCTGGTTCTGTTGCTGAAAAATCTGCTTATCATCATGGCGAGCAATCGTTATGCATGACGATAGTAAATTTGGCTCAAAATTTTGTTGGCAGTAACAATATTAATTTATTAGAACCTAGAGGACAATTTGGTACGCGACTAAATGGCGGTAAAGATGCAGCAAGTCCCAGGTATGGCTTTAATTATAATTTTTCGTGCATTTAGTGTAATAGGTAGAGAGAAAGAATCGAAAAATTCCTGTATCTTTAGAGATATGGAGAACTTATAATTACAGTGGAAACTCGATTATCGGACCCTCAGTTATACGGATTCGCGATTATCCGGACTATTAACCGCAATCAAATAACTATATAAGTATATGCCCATAAAATACTTTTGCTCCTCATCGGAAAATCCAAAAACCCCAAATGCTTCAAAAATATCGGGGCACCTTTAATTTTATTATAATTTTTTCAACTTTTTTTTCATTTTTTTCAAATTTTATGATCAAGATTGCAATATTCAAATAATTTTAGAAAATCATAGAGATTCTGTAACCAAGCGTTAATTCACGTCGAGCGTTAACGTGAACTTAACTCTCGTTTTGTCATTTTCGTATTCTGAACCTGAACGTTGTTTCAAGTTAACGCCGATAGTCGACATTAAGTCACGCTAGCCATTTGACAGCGTTAAGTGTTACGTTCTCAGGTTATTTATATAAGAATAGTAGAAATATCCAACTACTCATACAAAATAAGTCAAAGAAACAACATTTAGCGATAAAGATAAGCAAATTCGACATTGGTCTCAAATAAGAAGATCAAACTTTCAAGAATTAAAAAATTCCCTCAGACTCAAGATTTGAATAAATTAGGTACTCCAAAATCAAATTTGCAAAATCAAGAAATATTCCAAATTTTTCAGTGCGAGTTTAAAAGTAGCTCCATGTTTTAAAGTATCTATCACTTCTATTTGAATCGTGAATAAATATCAGACAATTATATGAATCTATCTTATAAATTGAACCGTATATATTCTAGGAAGACAACTAAAGGGTATAGCCCGATAAGCTATGGAAAAGTGCCCCCACATGTAATTGATTGAAATGATAGTGGGATGGTATATCTATTATAGAGTATCACATATACCAAATTTTATCTCCGTGCGACCTTCCATAAGGTGGTCTAAAAATAAAATAGCTCTAACGTCCAAGTTGTCTTTCTCGGTTTCTGTCAATCCAATTAATATGAAACTTGGTATGAATGATGGTTGTACAAAGTTCATTTGCCAAGTGCAATAAGATATATGTACGATGATCTGAACTATAAAAAAATGACAAAAGTATTTTTTCAGCATCCATTACGGAGGATTTGGGCCGAACACGTTCACCAATTCTCTATATAATATGTATTTGTATCCAATCTATAACATTTCAAAGTTTCATTCATCTAGCTGTGGTGGAACAGGGTCAAAATGAATAAAAACTGATGTAGGTGCCTCTTCCACAGCAATACATAGTTCAAACAATGAACTTCTGAAATATGCGATCCTAAGAATAACAGAATATTCCATTTATTCAAGCTATTCAGCAGTTTCTGAATGAATTTTAGAAACTTGGTACCATTCAAGGAATATTTTTTCAGAATAAAAACAGTTAAAAACCGATTCGAGTACCATTTCCACAGAAATGCTCATACTACTATTCACTGTTGTAATCAAGAGATTGATTGTTGAAATAAAAATTCAAAATCTTCTAACTTTAGTTTTTCTTCGCCCTGTTATGATCTCACTAAAATCAATTCTCTGCACATATACATGCATACGTAATACTATTTTCATTAACAGCTTCATCAGAATGGTACGCTTTGTCTATTTCAAGTATAACCGATGTACTCAACTTTCGTTGATCTAGTTTCTAGTACAAACATTAAATCAAGATTTATTTGAGCTTCTACTTGAACCATTACTGAAAAATCAGCATACACTACCGCGTTCTTTATATATATCTTGCTTTTTTTCTCTACTATTTTCGTTTATGAAAAGATGCTGGATTATAATCTACAAAATAAATGATTCACAGTTTGGAAGCTTGTATAAAATTTTATATAAATTGGATAAAGTTTTTTGAAGCATTTATTGGTTAAATGAATATGTCAAATAGTTTCCTGAATATTTACGAAACTAAATAACACTCCTTTCTCTCCTCTATTTTCTTCATAATAACCAGATCACACAGTACATTTTTCACCCAGAAGATTAAAAAGTATGAAATGTCAAAATGAAATATGACAACAAATTGTTGAATTTCTTGTAATTTGATTGGCTGAATTTCACGCATTTCATAGAATTTTGAATGAATTATTTAACGCTAGCGTTAATCTAACGTCAGTGTAAATTAATGTTCAACTTTCACGTTAACATTTCAGAATACCATCTTAACGTTAGGGCGTGAAAACTACTGACGTTAAGTAACGCTGACGTGACTTAACGCTCGGTTCTAGAATCCCTATCAATATGTATGTACATACATAAGTACATACGCACGTTCGGAAATATATCTTTTAATAAATAATTTCTTGATAAACATTGATTTTTATTGCTAAGTTTAATTAGTTTTTGTTGTTTCTAATAAACACCTAGCATTAAGTATCATGAGAAAATACATATTGTAATGTTTATTACTCTTGAAGAATTGTTCATATTGAAATAAAAAATCAGTATTTAATAAATGAAAAAAAAAATAAAAGTTTTATTCACCAAAGTATGACTAAACAAGCACTATACAATTTATTTCTTAATTACTACTATTAAACTTCAACAACAAAGCTACTATTATTTATTAACAACAACTTATTTATTTATCGTGCTCTGCACTTAGCTGATCACGCACGGAATATTCACTTTATTTCACTGTTCACTGTTCCTCAGACAGGTTGTTCGCCCTTATATATACGCAAACCAAATATCTAAAAACTTCTACATTATTATCAAATGTCGCTTTGCACGACGTAAAGAGATAACAGGATCCGCCCAGACAATAGAGATGGACTTATTTTATTATTACGAATTATGACATTTTCGCACATTACATTATGTACAAAAACTACTTTTCCGGATTTTCGACTATCCGAATGTTCGGTTAATCGAGTTTTCACCTGTCAAAATATGCTCTTATGTAGATGTCTAAACATGCCCGAGAGTTGAATCAAACTGGGTTAAACTGACAGGGAGTTGACCAATGAACTAGGTTTCGATTTATTTAATTAATTTGATTGGCTAGTGATGACAAAAAATTATTTAATTGATATTGTTACCAAGGAAATGAGCCGTTTAAACTGAAATCGGCCATTACGTCCATTTGACACGGTGCATTGAATGTTGGATTTTATTTTGCATTTTGATTCTCTATTTTGATGCAAAAAAAAATGCACCATGTGCAATGCGTCTGACAAGGTTCATTTTCCTTTGCATCAAAATAGAGAGTCAAAATGCAAAGAAAAATGCAGCATTATGCACCGTGTCAAACGGCCCTTAGAGAAATACATGATTAAGTTTTTATATTTACTTCGTAGCATAGCAGATTTGCATTTTTTTCATATTTCGTCAAAAAGAGATAGAAGTGATACAAATTCCATTGGAAAAAATTTGCTGTGGCCGCACAGTACTTTCTCGACCATGAATTTCATGGCCAGTTTTATTTATCAATTTAGAGTGTTATATCAATTAACTCCATTGTCAGAGTGACAGATGCCAGATATATGAAATTACTATTTCATTTTACAATTGCTTTAGTTGATCCCAAATTTGGCATAATCTGTTCAATGTTATAAAGAAAAATTATTAAAAATCGGAAAAAATATTTATTTTAGATTTCTACTAAGTTTTAAATTGATACTAAATTAAACATCATTTGAATAACTTGTAAAAAAAATAATTGACAATCGTTTAATTAAATATGATTTTTGATACTTATACTACATTTATTCCCACAGGAGCTTCAATTTGATACCAAACACAATAACTACTTATTTCTAAAAAACAATTGACGAAGGTTTGCATGTGACGTGCAAATATGAGTAATAATAATTCTGATTTCACATTATGATTTTCATCATTCCATTTCTTCGCATCTTTTAGAAATATATAGCAAATTTTATAATAATTGAAATGTTATTGATAACGAATGAACCGATTTTGAAAAATGTTGTTCCAAATTATTCTAGGATCAATTTCAATTCTTTTACATTTTATGATAAATACTACAGTTTATAAAATAAACACAAGAAACAAAAAAGTTTAATCAATAAAATTTGGTACCACTGGTTCAAAAGATCTCATTCACGAATTTAAAACCAACTATGTATTTGATAGAAAGCTTAAATATGAAATTTCAGTTGAAAGTTCGTACACGCTCTAAAATTAGCGTGCTTTCAGACAGACAGATCTATTTTTTTTAAATCGTTTTTTAGATTTATTAGGATCTAAATCGTGAATAAGTTTTCAAAAAATCACGATCACAATACTTTCCCTATTATATATAGGTCGGGAAAGTAATAAACGCAGGAAACTAAAAAGTTCCTTCAATATAATGTTTGAATTCTTTAAATTAAATAATTCTTTTCGCTTCTGAAGATGGCTAAAGTGTAGCCAAAACTGGAGAATTAGGAAAGAAAAAATTAAATAATTGACTGAAACTCCTTATTTCCACTATTAACAAATAAACTAATTAATATTGCGTGAGTTAATTTTTTTCATTATAACAAATAGTAATTGAATCAAGTATCAATATCTACATTCAGAATTAATTAGAAAAGATATCGAGAAATTAATAAAATATTCCAAAAAGCTTAAAATTGATAATTCATGAAACAATTTATAATTTTTTTTTCAATTGGCCGCATAAAAATAGTGTATACAATTTTTTTCGCAGTTGTGCCTGGAAATTCGTTCTCGTGCGATATTAGTAACATGTACTCTTCTTGTACAGCATATTATTGTTGTAGGTACTTGAAACATGTGAGAAAATAAGAATTTCTTTTGATGCAGTAGTTTTTAATCTATTTAATGTCGGACTAGTTTATTATCGTTCCCATAATTATACTGATTCCAGAGTAATTACGTAACAAATAATACCCGAGGGCATTATTACTTTGAAAAATAAAAAACAAGGATATCACTAGTAACTAAAGTAATTTCTCTGACAGAAATCACAATGACAGGACATATATTGCTAAAAATTTTGATTGAAATAGTACATTAGTCGGACATTAAACATTGAAGACACCACGGGAGTTGAACGGACGATAATGTCTATGGTCAACGTACGCACTTTGGGTCCTCGGGAAGTACACTGTTGACCTCAGGCATTATTGTCCTTTTAACACCGTCAACACCTTAATAGTCCAGTCAAAATAGACATTCACCCTTGCATAAATTCCCAAGAAGCTGAAAATTGACATGAATGTTAGTGATACCATTATAATGAAGATGTGGAAAGTCCCCAACGATCCCGTGTGTGCAAAAAATTTTATGCGAGGTTGAAGCTCGCAAAAATGGGTTTTTTGGATTTTTTAGCGAAACAATCAGTTTTATGATATAAATAGCTGATATACAAATTGTAGATCTTTCAATTCTCTACAAAAATGGTCCCCACCCCTTTATTCCTAAGATCCACTATTTCTGAGAAAAAGCCATTCCAATGTTGTATTCTCTATTTATGCACACATTGCCAGGCCACCTATGAGGTAGTGTACTTGGTGCGTATTTTTCAATGTGGTTTGCCTGGTAGGCCTACTCTATGGTCCTCTTATTAAAGTTTAATATAATATTAGGTCTTCTTATTCAACTTCTTCTTCATCTTTATCTTCCTGAGCTGACGTAAATTGCTCAAATAGCGATACAACAGTTGTTTCATCGTTGATATAAGGATTATCTTCTGTTGAAGATTTAATATTTGAACACGACTGACTGACAGCTGGTGCAGTGGTGCATGCTTGTAAACAAGATCATCTTACTTTTTTGCAGCCGAATTTTGAATTACACTTCTTTCTGTAGCTATAAAAAAAAGGAGCTTTCCTAGTGCAGATGGAAGTAGAGTGTGGATTGATTCCAATACATTATTAATTAGCTTCCAACCCCATTCTTTTGGGTCCAGTTGATTACTAAGTCACACTTGAACTCGCTAATATACTTGATAGAAATGTTGATGAGCAGAAGCCAAGGTTGGAAGAAGACAAGCTAATTGAACACGTTTTTTATTAGGTGTATGCTTTGCAGAGATACGAAACGTAACTTATATATGCAAGTAATTTAAAGTAAGTGAAAGACGGACACTGCTACGTTGACAATTGAACAGCAGACAGATATTGCTCAAGGCCGCATGGTCACATAAAATGCATATTATCAAGAAAATAATTCTAGAATTACTTTTTCTCAGAAATGGTGAGCCTTAGGAAAAAAGAGGTGGAGACCATTTTTGTAGAGAATTGAAGGATCTACAATTTTTGTCTAAGCTATTTTTATCATTAAATCAACCGTTCCGCTTGAAGCCCCAGAAAACCAATTTATACGAACTCTGATCTCGTATAAAATTTTTTGCACACAAGGGATCGATGAGGACTTTCGACAACTTCATTATAATGGTATCCCTAACGTTCATGTCAATTTTCAGCTTCTTGGGAATTTATGCAAGGGTACCTCTATTTTAAGGCTAACTTGACTGGACTATAATTACTATAACAGTGTACATATATGTAATTATTTTTATTTACGAGCAGTAATAATAAATTTATGAATGAAGAATTTGATACTGTTTCTTAAATAAATATTTATTATGTATTATTAAATCATTTCACTGAATTTAACGAAATGAACATCTTTTTTTAGGTATATTTTTACTAAAATGTCTCCATTAACAAGAATGATTTTCCACCCGAAAGATGATGCCATTCTTAAATGTGAAGTAGATGATAACCAAAAAGTAGAACCTACGTGGTACATCCCTATAATACCCATGATTCTGGTTAATGGCTGTGATGGAATAGGAACTGGTTGGAGAAGTAAGGTTCCAAATTTTAATCCTCGGGATATAGTTGAAAATATCTACGCAATGATAAATGGACAAGAATTAAAATCTCTAACCCCATGGTACAAGAATTTTAAAGGAACTATCAATGCTTGTATCGATCAGAGATATATTACAAGTGGAGAAATTGTTATTACTGGGGAGAACGAAGTTGAAATCAGTGAATTGCCTATTGGAACTTGGACACAAACGTACAAAGAAAATGTTTTAGAACCTATGTTACACGGTTAGTATAATTTATTATATTTTTAATTTAAATTTTAATAATCTTTATAAATTTAGTGAGGATTCTAACAAGGTTTCTCCTATTTTTCTCTCACAGAAAAGCAATAATTTTCAATTTGGACTTATAATTAATTATTTACTTACTGGTATTCTGTAACAAAATTATCAACTTAGAGTTCTGACAAATAGAAATTTTTTTTTTCAAAAAGGTTTTTTGTCAGTGCTGCCTAATAAATATTTATTGAATAAAATATATAATGATCGATAAAAACTTATCGATTAACCTACGAATACGTCTATGCAATTTCTGATCTTGACTGTGTTGTGAAAGTGAAGCCATAAATGTAATATTGTTAGAGAGAGAAGGTAACTCAGAGATAGCTAGATTAGGCCCATGTTTATATGGAGGTAAATGGCGAGCTTCTCTCCATTTAGTATTTTCATCTGCATAATTGTAATAGTGGGTACAGAATATGCAAAGAGAAATATTCTCTTTTTTCTGTATCCAAAGACGGTATTATATTGAATAAATGGCGCAAGATTATACCACGGCAGAACAAAATACTGGAAAAACTGATTCAATTTGTGTGAAACATTTTACAGAGGGAAATATAAAGGAATGGTTATCTGAAGATTATTTTAAAATTATAATAGTAGATTTACTAACAACTCTGTTACGACTTTCAACAAATTGAAATTCAAAAACTGTTTAAAATATTGTTATTCTTACTGATAGAATAGAATCAAGCAATAAAACTTTTATTGCGCAGTTTTTTATAATAACTTTTATTCACACCAGAAATTATGTTAAAAACTGTCACTTTTTGTGAGATTGTAGATAAATGTATATCATATTTTTGTTAAATTTATCGTTAATGTTCAACAAAACTTTTCACAAGCAGTATTTTCTATTTTTACCTTTCTTCTGGTAAATGAGAAATTGTTTGTATATATTTTTTCAATTTCATTACGCCCATTGTAATATGAAATATCTATAAAATGGTTCATGTGTCTAATCTAATTCATAATTAAAAAACTTATGTTCAAAGAAAAGTTTATGAAACAGGTTTTATAATGTACTATTTTATTGCAGATTTTAATGGATAGAAATGCTAATTTTTTTTACTTTTGCCTTTCATTTTTATTTAATGAATAACAAAGTATTTACGTCAGGGAAAATATCAAATCTACCTGACAATTGTATTTTATTGAATATATATAATCATGTACATTATTTGATAAATTATGAATATTGTTTCTTCCAGGAACTGAAAAAACAAAATCTGTATTAGCTGATTATAAAGAATATAGCACAGATACCACAGCCAGATTTGTGATAACTACTATGCCAGGAGAATTGAAACTGATGGAAAAAGAAGGATTGCATATTGTATTCAAATTGCAATCTGTGTTGTACACATCAACTATGGTTTTATTTGATGAGTTCGGCGGTATTAAAAAGTAAGTATTTTGCCACTGAGCTTAATAATTCTTATTAGAGTTGATAATTTAAAATTTGAATCAGTAAAGCTATTAAGTAAATATTATTTTTGCTTTGCCAATCTGTTGTTTAGAATATTGTAGATTCCAAATTACCTCAAATAATGTATTGGAGAAAATTAATAAAATGAATTCTTACGTAATTTCGCCGAACAAAATATTAACTTCAAGAGCATTAAACTAAATAATATTTTGGTCTGGTTGCACAGTCTTTGGTTTATTCTATGCCTAGCTCAATTACCTTAGAAACAATTGCTCTGACAATCGTTACCTATGTAATTGAACTACGTTCAGAATAAACCAGAGACTGCAACCGGGCCTTAGGCCCAGTATTTCAGTCATTGATGTTTACCCTAAACGTAGTTTAATTTCCATAGTAATACTTGTTAAAATAATTGGCTAGTACCACAAGCTCTGTTTTTGGCTATACTAGCAGTGTTATTTTAAGAAGAGTTTTAAGGCAATATAAATATTTAAAGCTATTTTAAAGGAAAATATTCAAATAAATTCTGTAGACATATGTGTTTTCCGTAATTTGTATCTGAAGATTATTTTCTAAAGTATTTGGGAAAATTCTAATTGCGTTAAAACACATCTTGACACAACGCTCTTAGTAGCGTCAAAAACAGAGCTCGTAGTACCAGCCATTGTTACTAAGGCCCAGTTGTACAGTCTAAACTTTGGATAAGCTTAGACTGTACAACTGGGCCTAAGGTAATTAGGCTTCGTTTAAAATATAATGAAATACCGACCCTTAGGTCCAGTATTTCAGACCATGGTTTACCTTAAACGTAGTTTAATTTCCGTAGTAATGATTGTTAGAAAAAATGTTACCGAAGTAATTAAGCTTCACTTAGGATAAACCGAGGACTGAAATACCGGCCCTTAGTCACTAAGGCCCAGTTGTACAATCTAAGCTTATCTACAGTTTACTTAAACCGAGCTTATTTACTATGGTTACAATCGCTGAAATAATTGTTACCATGGGGAATAAACTTAGTTTAACTAAAATGTGGATAAACTTAAATGTTACAACCAGGCCTAAAATTGAAAGAATAATCACAGAAATTATACTTAAATGTAATGGTTAGTAACAGTAGAGTTATTCAACTCTTATTTTGCAACAAGAAGTCTATTTTGCTATTGATTGAATGAAAATTTATGACTACACTGAACAAGCAATCATCAGTTTATATTACAATGATATATTTCTTTGTTTTTGATTAAATTAATACACCAGATTGTCCTTGGGAGGGACAGAAACGCCTCGGACTGATTCTTGAATTTCTCCGAGAGTATGTTCACAACAAACCTCGAATATACTTTGCAAAATTTCATTTTGAATAGATTTTGATGTACCTCTGAACACTGTCGCTTCTTGAATATGGCTATTAAAAGCACTATCAAATTTTGCTAAAAAATCAATAAACTCTAAAGATATTCCTCTATTTGAAGAATATTTTTTCTCGTCGGGTCCGCGAAGGACAAGATTACACGTTCCGCAGTTTTAATATATTTATTCTTTTCGAGAGCACCTGTCGATTTTTGGTTTATGCTTAGGGATTTGATCCGCATAAACCTCACTTAGAGATGTAGCAATATTAGCTCTTCCTAAAAGATGAAAACTGACTATTAGTTTTGTGTTTGGCACTATTTTTGTGTTTATTTATTGTTATGCAGGGGCCACACTAATGTCTAATGCCGTTAAGTAAGGCGTTATGTGACAATTGACATATTGTCATTGACAATGTGTTCATTATTGAATAACGCCTTAATTAATGACATTATACATAAGTGTGGCCCCAGCATTATAGAAAGGTGTTTTAAATCGTTTATCTCATCTCTTGTCCAATTATAATCGCCCTCAAAATGTTAACGTACAAAACAGAAGAACGAATTCGTTTCCCTCGCAACCACAAATCCAAACAATTTTATTGAATATATTTTTGTCGAAATTACGTATAAAAGCATTTTTATTTTTGCACTGTCGCTTCTTATGCACCAGTGGCGTGCAGTCCATATGTGCAGGGTGTGCACTGCACACCCTATGAAAATACTAGAATTTACATAAATAAAATTAATATAATGGTTCATTGAATACTTCATTTTATTTCACAAATTTTCATTATAAAATCAGAGAAAGAGCGTATTTTATCTATTTATGCGACCAGAAATACGAGCGCGCCTCGCGGACCACTCTGCTATATATTTGAAACGAATGTCGACGCTTGAGGTGCAGATTTCTCACCTGCACGGCGAGCGAGGTCTGTTTAGAATAGTCAGTATAGGGAAAGTGAAGAAATAGAGTCTGGCAGAGAAAAAGCATACCGAAATTAGCAATCTCCTATCGCTCGTTCTCTCTCGTTGGGTGCAGACAGACTTTCTGCACCTGGAGCTGAATATTCAACGTTTAGCTGAGTTCTTTTTCAAACGCCTTTTATAAGTTTGTTTTAAAATAGTTGGAATATTGTTATTTGTTATTTAAGACAACAATAGTAGGTGAACACTTATTTTATACGTTTCTTAAATTATTTATTTTCCTAAAATTATCATTTGTAGAATGACAACTGAAAATAAATCTATAATTTGTGATCTACTGAAAAATCCTTTTTCACGTCGTGATGTCGGAACAAAAAATGAAATTATGAAAACAAGACCAACGCCAGACATAAAATTCACTCAAAATATAAAAATTAAAGGCCAGCGACATTTCCAAATTAAAATATATGAAAAATTTAAATGGATTGCTGGTTGTTGCGAGCAAAATAAGCTGTATTGTTGGCCATGTATATATCCCCTTCCTCACCACCGACTGTGCACACCTATCACAGAAAGTCACCGCACGCCACTGTTATGCACTATTTAATTAATTCTGGTATTGGATGACCAGTTTGTTTTATTCCAAGTTTTTTATTCAAGCTCAAAGGGCTAAATATCTGTGAATTTATATTTGTAGCAGCTCTCACTGATCCATGTTCAGATATTAGTTATAGTCTATAAAATTAAGCAGAGGAGGCACGTCATCAAAACATTACAAAATGAAAAGAACCTGTCGTAATGACAACGTAATGTTTATGTTTGGAAAAACAGAGAAAATAAATGCAATTTTTTGCATACTATAAGAAAAGTATATTTTAATTTAATTAACAATTATTTTATACTCAAATTTAATGTTTTCAACAAAATTTCATTCATCTACAATAATTGTTGTTTATTTCTTTATCATACGTTGGTACTATGAAGTTTGACTGCGTTTACATTCTCATTCGTTGCATTCGTTTTCGACATTTCAATGCGATCAACACGTGTTTACTTTGTTCTTTTTGGTTAGAATATCATTACTGTTGTCTTGTTGCGTATTAAATCTGGACCCCTATTCTGTAACTTTAGAGCTATCTCTATATCATCTGTGTTTCTATATTTAATGGTGGCATCTAGCGGAGACTGTTGGAAACAAGGGTGTATGACGTCATGTCAGTTGCTATTTCTTGGGTGTTTTAGAGCTACCACTGTAGGTGTTGCTATATCATAGAAACAGCTCTATATTTGACGTTTGAGGTTAAGATTCTGCTTATCGATATTTTGAGTTTGCATAAAGTTTTATGTATTGTTTATACGATATACATAGTTTGTTATATTTTATCAGGTTTAGCTCACGGGGTTTCGTGTATTAATATATTGAATTTCTATTTTGATTTTTCATTTTGTTTTTCAATTTTGTTTTTTAATTTGGTTATAGTTCGATGAATTATTTTAAAATCAGTCAATAGGATTTATACTTAAAGTCAAAATTATTATTGATCAAAGTTTCAAAAGCCGTGTTGCCAACTTAAATAGTTTGGAAAACTTTGATACTTCAATATCACTAGAATAGAAACATGTATCTATTCTGTACATAGAAACAGTCACTGTTGCCCGACGTCATAAATATAGAGCTAGCTCTTGTCTCTATTTTACAGAATAGACACCTGTATTTTTGCAAATATGCAACCCACATTATATTTTTAAAGATTAAATTGGTATAGCATATAAACGTAGTAATTACGTGACGTCATTATCTAGTTATAAATTTTGATGACGTGCCTCCTCTGCTTAATTTTATAGACTATATATCTAAATGTTAACTTATGATCTGGGTTTCCTTTCTGTGTGCTCAATGAATTTCAAAACAGTAAAGTTAAGTGTCATAATGATTGTTTACACTCGTATTGCATACAAAATTTTTTCTATGGCCCTCAACTTCCATATTTTTTTAATTATTGAGCTCCCAGCTAAAGATCCCAGAGCACAAGTCGACATTTAGATTCAACAAATATCCCAAAAAAATGGATCAGTGAGCGATGTTACAAACATGAATCCATATAAATTTTACTGTAATGATGGTTGTAAAACTGGACGCAAAAAAGCCTTATTTTACACATCGTTTGCGATATGACGGCGAAGATACGTAATTTTTTTGCACACTGATATTAGCGACTCGAAATTCAGTAGAAAATAAGTGAGAATTTTAGGGTCAAGCTCATTAAAATTTCAAAATAAATGTCGAAAGAATTATTTAGATAATGCACGACAACGGAAAAAATATTACTTTGAAGACGAATTGTGCAGATAACTATTATTTATATTATTTTGTTTATAACATAAATTTTAAATATTGTAGGTATGATCATGTGAATGATATTTTCCGAGAATTCTATACTTTGAGATTGAAAATGTATGTAATCCGAAAAGAATATTTAGAAAACCAATTAGATGCTGAATCTCAAAGACTTACATATCAAGCCAAATTCATAGTGGAAAAATGCAGTGGAAAAATTATTGTAGAGAATAAAAAACGACAGACTCTTGTGAAAGAATTGATAGAACATGGTTACCCTGCTGATCCTGTCCTTATATGGAAAGAAAACCGAGCCAGAGAAATGAAAGAAGAGCTTGATCAAGAACCAGCGGAAGACAATGAAAATGATAACACAACCGCAAAAAAATCGGATGATTCTGACAAAGGTATGTTATATTTTGTTGTACTGGATGTTAAATTAGAAAAGTTTGTTCAATAAGCAAAAAATGTTGTTCTTTTTACACAAGATTTAAAAATGGTATCGCTCAGAAGGTCATGTCATAACATTTAAGTTAGCTAGTTGCATAAATTACTATCTTGTAATTATTTGAAAATTGTGATCCGCAAATATACTTGAGAAATCGTCATGACGCACAGGGCCGAAAATTTAACTTTCAGCCCTTGTAGATAGGTTCCTAGTGTGTTTAGTTCGAGACCATTATTTCCAAGCAAATCTAGCATAATGATGGCTCAGATTTTTCGAGACCTCAAAGGTTTAATCGGCGTCTTTTGTACTGTGTCTAAATATGAACAAATTTCTCAATAAAGAGGATAAAGAGTTTATCATTGTGTAGGTCTTAAAGTGGTAAACCAACCAAATTGTGTTCACTTCTACGTTATAAGGAGCTTATCGTTATATAGAGTTTACCGTGTACTTTGAAGAATATATGATTTTTTCAAGAAGAAATATTTATTGGATAAAATGGTTGAAGCTGACTGGATAAGTGAATGTGAGTAATAAAATGCGGGAATTCAGTCAATTATGATTATGCATCCCAGCCTTCTTCAAAGGCGAAAAAATTTCTTTTCGGTGTAGCCGAAACTGTAAAGTTAAGAAATATTTATAATTGTCGAAGATATAACAAGTTGAACATGAAAAACTATTACAAAAATTATTTCTTATTTTCACTTCACCAAAAATAGTTGGAATATTGTTATTTGTTATTTAAGACAACAATAGTAGGTGAACACTTATTTTATACGTTTCTTAAATTATTTATTTTCCTAAAATTATCATTTGTAGAATGACAACTGAAAATAAATCTATAATTTGTGATCTACTGAAAAATCCTTTTTCACGTCGTGATGTCGGAACAAAAAATGAAATTATGAAAACAAGACCAACGCCAGACATAAAATTCACTCAAAATATAAAAATTAAAGGCCAGCGACATTTCCAAATTAAAATATATGAAAAATTTAAATGGATTGCTGGTTGTTGCGAGCAAAATAAGCTGTATTGTTGGCCATGTATATATCCCCTTCCTCACCACCGACTGTGCACACCTATCACAGAAAGTCACCGCACGCCACTGTTATGCACTATTTAATTAATTCTGGTATTGGATGACCAGTTTGTTTTATTCCAAGTTTTTTATTCAAGCTCAAAGGGCTAAATATCTGTGAATTTATATTTGTAGCAGCTCTCACTGATCCATGTTCAGATATTAGTTATAGTCTATAAAATTAAGCAGAGGAGGCACGTCATCAAAACATTACAAAATGAAAAGAACCTGTCGTAATGACAACGTAATGTTTATGTTTGGAAAAACAGAGAAAATAAATGCAATTTTTTGCATACTATAAGACAATGAAAATGATAACACAACCGCAAAAAAATCGGATGATTCTGACAAAGGTATGTTATATTTTGTTGTACTGGATGTTAAATTAGAAAAGTTTGTTCAATAAGCAAAAAATGTTGTTCTTTTTACACAAGATTTAAAAATGGTATCGCTCAGAAGGTCATGTCATAACATTTAAGTTAGCTAGTTGCATAAATTACTATCTTGTAATTATTTGAAAATTGTGATCCGCAAATATACTTGAGAAATCGTCATGACGCACAGGGCCGAAAATTTAACTTTCAGCCCTTGTAGATAGGTTCCTAGTGTGTTTAGTTCGAGACCATTATTTCCAAGCAAATCTAGCATAATGATGGCTCAGATTTTTCGAGACCTCAAAGGTTTAATCGGCGTCTTTTGTACTGTGTCTAAATATGAACAAATTTCTCAATAAAGAGGATAAAGAGTTTATCATTGTGTAGGTCTTAAAGTGGTAAACCAACCAAATTGTGTTCACTTCTACGTTATAAGGAGCTTATCGTTATATAGAGTTTACCGTGTACTTTGAAGAATATATGATTTTTTCAAGAAGAAATATTTATTGGATAAAATGGTTGAAGCTGACTGGATAAGTGAATGTGAGTAATAAAATGCGGGAATTCAGTCAATTATGATTATGCATCCCAGCCTTCTTCAAAGGCGAAAAAATTTCTTTTCGGTGTAGCCGAAACTGTAAAGTTAAGAAATATTTATAATTGTCGAAGATATAACAAGTTGAACATGAAAAACTATTACAAAAATTATTTCTTATTTTCACTTCACCAATAATTCGTGCAACGTTCTCCCATTTGTAGTTAAATTTAATTCTAGACTTATATTCAGCGATCTCAGAAACGTAGAAAACCTGGATCTAGGCATTGATATAACGTTTCTGAGCGACTTTTTCGGATTCTTTCTCTCACCTAATATAATATCATCATATATCGGTAACTCTTTCGCCAGCTACTCTGGCGACCGTACCTCTTGTGTCATCAAACATTTTTCAAGAAAATTTTGCAATTTCAATCTTTCAACAGGACGTTCATGTAAATGTCACCCAATGGAAAAATTATTACTTTTGATATTATTACTTATATTATTGGATTAATGATGTTCATGAATAATTTTGTCGCTTTTCTATTAATATTCACATTTGCAGGACATTTATAAGGCTAAATTAAATTGTTGCATAAGTAATGATAAGTATTTCAAATTACAAATTGATATAATACTCATGGTCGCCGGAAAAATGTGTTGAACAGATTTATTGCCTTGTCTGAATTTTTTGTCTCGGCTTCGTCTCAACTATGAAGTAAATAGCGACTATGCTGCCTAGTTAAGCAAATAATTTCTGTTTTAGATAAAACTGCAGTAAAAAATTATGATTACTTACTGGGTATGTCAATGTGGATGTTGACATTGGAGAGAAAAAATCAGTTACTCAAGCAAAGAGATGATAAATTAGCCGAATTGGCAATCTTACGGGAGAAAAAACCTACTGATTTATGGGTAGAAGATTTGGAAGAGTTTTCTAAAAAGCTGGATGAAGTTGAAGAAAAAGAAAGACAAGAAGAATTAGCAGATAATAGTAGCAAGAATTCAAAACAAAGCAAGAAAAAGGTAGAATTCACTCTTGATTATTCAAATTATTTATTACTAATTTTATTTTCTGCCAGATTAAGAAGATTGAAATAGATACATCTCCAGTTGGACGCCGCGTAGAACCTAGATTAAGTATGCAGATTTTGAGAGCTACAAAAGCACAAATAGCCAAAGAGAGAAAAGTTAATAAAACAAGAACAGACTCTCAGACATCCATAGTAAGTATTCAAATATTTTATTATTTATTAACTAAAAAAAATAGTACTTTAATTTAGATAAAGACTTCTTTCAAATTTATTTTATTAGAATCATAGTCAAAGAAATACGAACATACATGCCGATTGTAGGTCAAGATGTCAAGAAATATTGTTTTTAACTCTAAATTTTCTGTCTATTTGAGTATTCCAAATTTTAAATCGATAACTCTACAACTGTTGACTAAAAATTGCTCGTGTCTAATTATAAGATCGCTTTCACATTGATGATTTGGTCAGGCAACTCTCACGCACTTTGTTTTATGTGTAATCAAGCGCCTTGGTGCTATACGTATACACATTATGCCTATGTCACACCAAACAGTGGCCATGAGTGGTCATGAAACAACAGAAGGCACCTTCTCTGATTCAATACATTCCAATAAAACCATAATCAAGCACAACAAACGTTAAACAGAAATGAGTAGCATATGATATGCATAAACCTAGCAATTTTTTTTTCGTCAGTGGGCATTGTTGAAAATTAGAGGATCTGCTATTTTTATGGTCACTCATGGCCACTGTTTGGTATGACCTAGGCATTAACGATAGCGACTTAGGGTGCGTTCGGAATGGGCGCTCACACACATCAGCACTCTTGAGCGTTGCTTATATCATTTGCTTTTGCGCTCAGAATGCTCACTAAAGCAGTAGTGATATTATTGATGACGTCATAACTGGCATTCACAACGCTTATTTCATCGAGGTAATGTGGCGTGAGTGTGAACACTGAAAGCGTTCAATCACTCATCTTGAACGCTCACACGTGAAGAATAAAACAAATATAGAAAATAAATAGAATGCCTTTTTCAAGACAGCACATTGCTGTTGAAACGTTGTGTTTCTAATAAGATATACATAACTTTTTTACTCAATAAAACATATTTATATTCTATTTTGTTTCTCGGTCGATCATTTTTACAGCTCTATTACTGGTGGATATAACGAACAATCGAAGCGGTCCAACACAATTTTATTTTCATTAAAAACAGTGGTAATTAAATACAGAGTGATCAAAAATGATTGTCCGTGCCGCCTTGTTCTGATTTTTTCTTTTCCGCCTGCTTGAGATAGTGAGCTTCAAATGACAAATTACAGTTCCTCTGAAAACACTATTCTAACCTAATAATTTGGTAGAATAATAATGAATTCTCAATAATTAGTCAATAATACAGCTATTTACTCACTTTTTTGTTTATTGAGTCAGATTATGGGTGAATCCGTCATAAAATATGCAAAATATACGCCATTATAGGGAGTGAGCGACGAAAGAGTTGGCCTCTGGCGGCAGGAATTTAAACTAGAAAAACCGAGATAGATTTGAATTATATTGAAGATCATATGGAGTTTTGTCTTGAAAGACTGTTTCGTTTTTTCGATATTTATAGAGTTAAGAAATATTTTATAATAGAAAAACTACTATGAAGCCCAGACGATACTATTCTGTACCACAGTGCTGTAGTTATAAGAGCAAATAAATAAGTATATATCGATTTCCAATATAATCTATCTACCGAAAGCAGTGGCAAAAAATTGGAAACAAAAAATCGAATATTATATCATTTTAGTGTTTTTTACTCCTCAAAAACTAGATTCTTTGAAATCAAGAAGAAAAAATTAAAAAAGATCTAATTCATCCAATAAATTAGCAATTACAAGCATAGAAAAAAATGGTTCAGGAAACGGAAAATCAGAAATTTTTCAGAATAATAATTATTATGAATTTTCATGCATTTGAACAAATTATATTCATTTTTGTTGAAGCATCTCTTAAGTCCTAAAGAAACTTCACTCCCAACAGAAATATTTCAGGATTCAGGAAACAAAATGTGCGGAACTCATTGCAAATTTGTTAAAAATTCAAATTTTATTGCTCAAAATAAGATCAGTTACAGAAGTATTGATGTCCAGTGTGATTTAGGCAACTATGGGAAAACGAAAAACTTATCAAATCAATACTTAAAAATTACGCTAGAATGAACATCAAACTTTTTGATGTTCATTACTTGCGTCCAGAATGTATTGGATAATGAATAGCTTTTACAAATAAACGATGTGCCATGTAAAATCTGGATGAAATCTTCAATTCCAAGCTATGTGTCTGGAATGTTTTTACCACTACATCAAACTAATTCAAAAAAAATATCAGATAACTTAATATAGGACATATTTTATATTATATTTATAGAATTTTTCACACAAAAATCAAAGATATAACGTATATGATTGGAATATTTTTGCAGCGCACTGTTAATCTATCATATAAAGTGAATGCATATCACGGTTTTATCGCAATTTTACATATAACTGGCGAGACCTCTGGTGGCTGCGCTCACTCCCTATACTCTTGAAATGTCGGTAAAGTAGTTTCCAAAATGAATAAATTTATATTAACTTTTTGTAACACGTACACCGAAAGTATCCTATTACTGAGCTGACTTTTGCTTCGAAAGTTCTCAATTCCAAACCATGGTATCAATTGCATTAATTCTCTGTTGACTGGGAATTAATGGATATTTTTTCCCGCTGGGTAAAAATAAAATTGTAGATCATGGATCAGGATGCCGTTGGATTTTTTTATTTCATTGATATATGTCAAATTGATATTTGAAAGAAATTTGTATTATAGAATGTGTTCGTTATAGTATGTGCATTTATTGTGAACGGGATAGCACAGAGAATGTGAAAAATATCAATCAATAAAAAAAATCATGTAAGTTATGTTTCATTGTATTAGTTTACTGTAATGTGATTGCATTTGCAAAAATCTGTTCGTCAAATCGATAAGATAGTATCAATACATCCAAATTTATTAAAAGAATTTAGCAATGGGGGCTCTTCGGTGCACTTGTTACAAAAAGTACTATATGCAACACGGACACTGAACGACTGTCATTTTTGTCACGGACAAATTTGGCTGCACGGAGCTACGCCTTGGGCTTTGCCCTCGTCTTCACCGAATGCAGCCAAATTTATCCTGGACAAGAATGACAGTCGTTCGGTCCTTGTAGCATAATATACTATTATTCCATGAAGATAGTTTTGATCATATTGCGAACTTTTGCCTGTTATCTGTCAGACAATCATTATTAATCACTCTGTATATTTTAGCAAATTTTCTCCATTTCCTTTGATAAATACTATTGTATTTGTGGAATTTGTTAATATTTTTCTTAAATTTGATTGTGATCATATATCCTATCCCAAGAAAATTTTCATTATTCCCGAAAGCATGTGGCTTGATAATAGCCCCCGGTATAAGAATGAATGGTAGTGCATCTCCTATGTGCTGATAACAGCAGCTGTGACGATAATTACTATCCGGTACGTTCATCAATCAAAATGCGGCGCTAAGAGCGCTCCATAAACTCTGTATAAGGTGCGACCTCATGCGATCGAATATCGAAATTTGACATATAGAACTATAAATCGATTCATCGACGCGGATTTATATTATCAACGTATTCCAACGCAACAAATATGGAGTGTGTAGATGGAGGATTAAAATGTGAGCTGATTCTAGGTGCAAAAAATAGGGATGGCAAATAACCTGTTTAGTGAAAAACATTCTGTAATTACGGTTTAAATGATCGAATTACCAATTGAACAAATAATTATCATCATATCAACGAAAAATATTATATAGCAATTTATGCAACATTCTACTTGGACCAATCAGCGCCACGTCGTTTATTTAGCTGAAGCTATCAACATAATATAAAATATATAAAATCATATGACAAAAATAGAATTATGATACTAATAATATTCCTATCCTAAAAAAAATAGTTACAAAACTAACTGATCGAAGTTGTATTATCAACACTTTTCAAGAATATATTTACTTTTTTTTTGAATGTGTAATATTGGTCACATTTCTTTTATTATTTGGCAAATTATTAAACTCTTTTAATTTGATATTTTGAAAGTGTTGTTCATTAGAGATAACCCTCCTTCTATACACTCCATCCATAGCAACAAAGCTCAACTTGTTCAGCTTTGTCGCTGAATATTTTGAAGTGCCGGGAAATTTAAAATAGTACCACGGGACCGAATTTGTCGCTGAAAACGAGTGCTCCATGAATTTTCTGTTTTTTATACAGCGAGAATTCATGGAGCGCTCGTAGCACCGCATCTTGACTAAAAGACGAACCGGATAGTAGTTGTATTCAATTTTCAGGGTGAGAGGTGCAATAAAATTCATTTTTAAACCGTGTATTAGCCCGACGCTGCGCGGACGGCAGTTAATCTGAAAGCAATATGCTTGAAATAACTGTCAAAATTAGACTAACACCGATAAGCTTGTTATTATGGTCATTTGAAATAAATAACATCCAGCATTGACCATTAGTGAAAGGAAAATAGATTTTTCACGGGAAACAGTAAAACTCAATTGCATAAAACATGTTGTTAACTCAATTTTTAAATAACTTTTAAACAATAATACTTGATTGTTAGAATGATCTGCTTGTTTCTAACATTTAAACAACAATTTTTAATTATATTTATCATTTATATATGAAAATATCCTAATACAGTAAAGTCTCGCTTATCCGGACTGCGATTGTCCAGACATTTGGTTAATCCGGACAAGGGAAAAAAATGATTTCATTTTTTAAATAAGAAATTAATATTATAGTGATTGGATGGATTAATAACAGAAGAATATTATTATTAATAAGTATAGTTCATTTTAGTTAAGCGTTCTTATGGGACTACGATTTAAGCCTATTGATTGACTAAAATGCGAATACAATTCACTCACATTAAATACAGGTTTCAAAATAAGCTTGCTGGGAATGAATTCTAGAAATAAAAGCAACAAATGTATTCACATATTATCTGAATAGATACAAATTTTAAACCTTTGAACTGCACAAATATGTTCAGAATAATTTATAACAAATGAAGAAACTGACAGATAGCCAAATGCTATTTTTGTGCTCATGTGAAATTGGTTCAAATTTTGACCAATTCCATAAGAATTCTTAACCGTTTTTAATTGAAATGAACTATTGGTAGTAGACTGTAAAAATTTAATTTAATATTGTGGTTTGTTTTGTCAATCTTATCTCCTAAAGTGTATTTCTGAGAAAAAAAGTCGTTAAAATATTTGACATGTGCATTTCACAGCAAAGTCCGTTTAATCCTGACCTTCGGTGATTTGGACGGTGTCCGTTCCCATGTAGTCCAGATAAGTGAGATTCTACTGTAATTTGCATTTGAATATCAATAGGTAAAGGTTAGAAACACATGATTAAATATTTGACAATGTGATGAATGTTAATAATGGCTTTGTTCAGCCCGAAATAGCGATAGCAGCGATTGCTGTGAAACCATAGTGACAGGTCAAAATATTGCAGCAATCAGCGCTACTAAAATGGCATATGATGTGATACTGCTACGTAACACTACACCGCCGGGCTGAATGCGAATAATGCTTTATGCAACTATTACAGCTCTGTCATAGCTTCTTTGTAAATTTCATATTTTACTAATAGCATTCAGAAGTCTTGTCCGTCAAAAAATAAACCAACATATGAAAACAATTGAAGTCGTCTTAAGAGAGATGTTGGATAAAACTTGTGTGAAGGTCCGTTTGTACAATTTAAGCTTATCTACAGTTTAGTTAAGCTCAGCTTATTTCCTGTGGTAAAAATTATTTTAGCAATTGTAACCATGGTAAATAAACTCGGTTTAACTAAACTGTAAATAAACTTAGATTGTGCAACCGGACCTAAGTGACAAATGCTGGATATCATTTATATGTCAAAAAATACTTATCATAATTTTTTTTAGAAAAGCGAAGTGATTGAAACAGAAAAAGATGAATTTGATGTTATGCTCGAAAAAAATTCACAAACACTGAAAGAAAAATTCACCAGTAACATACAAAAAACTTCAAATCAGAAGGAAAAATTGGAAAAACCGACATCAAAAGAAAAAGTTGGTAAGCAAAATGCTACAGAAAATAAAAGAGGTGGAGGGAGAGGACGAGGAAGGGGAAAAGGTCTGGCTAAAAGTAAGACTGATGGCTTTGTACAAACAACTTTACAATTTGGAAATCAAAGTGAAGAAGAAAATCAAATCAAAGAAAAAGAGAAGGAAAATATTAGTTTAAATGATTCATTTTCTGATGATTTTGTATTCGAGCCTAAAAGAACTGTTAGACAAATAACTAACAAACAACCTGTTTACATACTTGATACCGACGAAGAAAATAGCTCTGCAGGGGATACCAAAGATAATAAAAATACTGATGATGAATTATTTGAAGATTCATCTGATTCAGAAATAAATTTGAGAAAAAAGTCAGGAAATAAAAAATCGAAGAAAATTTTTGATAGTGACTATTCTGATGATAATGAGGACTACACACCACCCAAAAAGATTAAAACAAGAAAGTAATTCGACTGAATGTTGTTCTTTTTTATATTTGTAAGTTATTATTTAAGAAAATGTATTCTTGTGTTGTGTCCTACTTAAATAGTTTACCTACTTAGTTGTTGTTTTTGTTCACTTATTTGAGTTATCCGTCATGTAATTTATTGTTTTATTTTCTTTCAATCAATAAAAATTTATGCAAAAGTACATATGAGTACTATTATTGAAAATTTCTACAGTGATCAAAAATGGCTGACCGTCACGTGACTTCGCATTACAATCAAAACTATCTTCACGGAATAAAGTTAGTATAAATTTATTTATTTTAGTAGCTACGTTACCGACATTGAAGGACACAGTGGCGCTTTACGTGATATTTATGTGGGTATTCTACATATTTTATATAAATTTTGAACTTTATGTCGCAAATTTATCCATAATCTGATTTAAGAAACAAAAAAGTAAGAAAAGTATTGAATGATTATTAAAAATTATAATTTTAAAATTGTCAGGTTAGAACGGAGCTTTCAGAGGAACCTGTCACTTGTAGTTCACTATTTCAAGCAGGCGGCAAAGAAGAAATCAGAATAAGGCGGCACAGTCAATCATTTTTGATCGCTCTGTATTTATTTATACATGAAAATTGTTAACTACTTCTACTATAAAGGTGTGGCGTGTGGAAGTGAAATAGGATAAATATGATAAAATAAAAAAAAAAGTCCGCCAACTAATTCCTAGGCCCGGTATTTTTCTTTAATCAAAATCGCAAATTCATGCTATTTTATTAACTTCATGGTAGAATATAATTGTATGGTAAAAACGGGTAAAAATATAAATTGCTCAGCAAAACTTAGAAATCCCTGATAAAATATTTTAAACAAACAATAAATATATGCTCGGCAGAAAAACCATACGTTTTACAAAAATAAACACTGCTTAAAAAAATTATGTTCATTTATTGAAAAAGTTAAATGCACATAAAAAGTATCAAATATTTAAGAAAAAATTGTGGATGTTCGTTAAATGGGACAAAAGCACGATTATAGGAATAGTCGCTCGATCAAAATGCTTAGACTTGCAATAAGAATAATAAACGTCTGAAAAAACTATTAGATACTCGATACAAATGAAGATATCAATATATAAAGTAACAAGTGTCCAAAATTGTTTGTTACTGTTGAAAACAAATAATCAGTGCATTTAAATATCATGCCAAAACAAACTTGCTAAATATAAAAAAAACTTGCATCATAAATCTAAAATCCAACAAGATTTTTCTGTTACAATTTATTTTCATCCCGCCACTTTTTATTTATCTTTTTTCTACGCTTTGGAACAGACAGTACTATCGACATCTACCTCTTATTCAGAGCTGTTAATATATTCAGGTAGAAGCTGCCGTTTTTCCTACTCAAAGAGTTTCCTGCCCTTGCTTCAAAGTCCATTATTATTATTATAACGACTTAATAGGTACTGTACTTCTTAAGGAAGTTGCACACAAAACCTTTCACACATTAGAAGCTTCCGAACAAATAATTAATTCATGTTGAAGTCATTTATTACCAGAATACCTATAATACCGGCTGACATAGTAATAGCAGATATATAAAATGAGCTTATCCCTCATTTCAGTTAACAGCCCAAAGGCTCTTACAGGACTACGATTTTAGCCTTCTGATTGGCCGAAATACGAACACGACTCACATTAAATGCAGGACTCAAAACAAGCTTGTTGGAAATGAAAGTAACAAATATATTCCCATATTATCTGAATGGATACAAATTTAAATATTTAAACTGCACAATTTATTTATGATAAATGATGCAACTGACAGAAGACCACGTGCGATTTTTGTGCTAATGTGAAATTGGTTCGCATTTTGGCCAATAAGAAGATTTAAATTATCGTACCAGACAAACCATTAGGCCATTCTTAACTGAAATGAACCATAGTGAGTAAATCTTTATCATGCAAAGGTGATGGTGATTTCAATATAATATCGCATAGTGCTATTGTGCGTTTGCATTATTTTATATAACATTTTAAATTTTTCATTGTGCAAATGTGTTTTAAATAACAAGCGCTTTATTCCTACCTACTTAATATTATCGTGAAACACACATTATGATGATACTCAGCCTTAGATCATAAATAATATCTAGATGGAAGGGCTGGAGGGAGTCCTATATCACACAATACAGTTTTGCGAACGGTTATGCTAGAAAGAGAAGAAAATATAGGTTACGTTAGAGGGACAAAGAAATAAAATATAATGAAAGAAAAATGAAGTGAAATGAACTGAGCATGTCTATCGAATTTCATTTGCTATTTATAAAAGTAATGTTAAGAAGATGTATTTTGCAACTAGAAAACGGTGAATGAATATAAATATTTTTTATAGAAATAAGAACTCATTACATCATGTGTTTGTCATTTTTCGGACTTGACAAACCGAAATTTGATTATGATCACGCTTGCGCATTTCATTTCTCCAGCTTTCTTACAATATATCTTCCATCTCTTTCCGTCGTAGCCGTTCGCAGTTTCTTCCATCTAGATATTATTTATGATCTGAGTACTCAGCAGACTGCCCTCTCCGTCTCCATGCCCTTTTTGCTTGAAGTTGTGTGCTAAGAGAGCGATGGAAGAAATGCATAGGATAAAGATCGAAATAACTTACAATTTCGCATTAAATTTCTCAAAGAGCACATGGTACATATTTTATAATAAATTAAATAAATATATGTGTACATGTTTGTGTTCCTACACAGGTTATACAGTATACCAGAAGTAAACTGGAAGGACTGAAAGCTTAATAACAACACTATGATTTTAATTTATTTTTTGATTCTACATAGAATTCTTCATATTGTAAGTTAATTAAGTCCTATTAGATACATATGATATCTAATAAGTCTCCGTTACCGAATGTCAGAATGTTATATATCGTGCATATAGGGAATATCATTAATCATTACTGCCATTAATAACGACAGGGGTAATAATTCGCTTCTGGGAAAGCGAAAGTAATCAAAATTTATTTTTATTTTCATCAATCCTGAAGGATTTAGCTAGAATGAGATACGTCGTACCTATAAAGTATATCATAGGAGTTATTGTTGCTAAATTACTCGAACTTATTATTAATGACAGAAACAAGTATTATCTACCAAAATATTTAGAAAAACTAAGTTTCTTTTGATTTTCATTAATCCTGAAAGACTTAGCCAAGATGTGTTACATGGTGCCTATGAGGCATATTATAAGTATTACTTTTGCAAAATTTAATCCTCAGGCTAACATTTATAACAACAGAGAAAATTATTTACTTTTGAGATACTGAAACATATCAATGTTTCTATCATTTTGGTTAACCTGAAGGATTAAGCCAGGATGTAATGCATCGTGTCCATGGGGCACAAGCGCTTGTGTTCATCCAAACGTGTAAAACTGTAAAAATGCTAAAATAACTGTGCGTTGGTGAGTCACTGCATCAACACTGGACATTCTTTTAATTTCGCTGAAATTCGCATCCTACATAACCGGACTATTCTGCACAAAAGGCTAACACTTGAAATGTTATTTATAAAACAAGATGATAATAATGTCAATGAGAAAACTGATACTATAGCCTTGAGCACCATTTATAATAATATATTGGGATGATTTTTGATGTTTTGAAATTGTTCATAAATATTTGTTTTTAATTTTTTTATTTTTATTTTTATTTTTATTTCGTTTAGTCTCTTGTGACTTGCATCCCTGAACATCTTGATGTGATTCTTTTTCATTGGTTGACTTCAAAAATTGACTGTTGTGACTTGTGCGTTTTTGCTTTTCCGCATTACACGGGCACTCACTTTATGTAACTTGTACTTAGTCTCTGGCTTTCATAACGGTCTGTTGTTGCCACGCTTAGTTTTCATATTTTAAAATCTTCTATATGTACATTTATTTATTCTTTTAATTTTGACTAAAAACATGTTTGTTTTTTCTCATTTTTATTACATCGACTCATAAAAGAAAACAAAATATTTATGTTAATACTACAGATGACAACATACACAAACACTAATTCTATTGTAAGTACATTGTTCATTACACCTTGTTTTTGTTTCTCACATTCTCACACTATTGTATAAATGTAGCACTCCTGAAGATGGTCCAGGTGGGACCGAAACTGTAGAGTAGGATAGAAATAATAAACTTGTGACTGAATTCCCGTACATAGTTTTCTTCATTTCACGTAACAGTCAGCATCATATAATACTTCCATATACGATAATATAAGAATTTCATTGTCCCAAAGTTATTGCTGAAAATTTGATTTACTGCCCAGTCTGTTTATTATCTAGAAAATACTAATAGCTCCACTAAACGGACTGTTTCATTCAAAAATTGTCACAAGATCATCATCAAAGGTTTTTTCCTTTCATAAGCAGCAGAAATGTTGAAAAATGTAAAATTCGTCTATCATATTACTACACTTTTACTTTTCCTTAATTTTAGAGATAAAGAATGTACAAAAACAGAAGTGAGGTACTGAAAAACCACTTTTCAGTGCGGTCACCAAGGTAGTTGGCAAAAGAAAGAGTATGATAATATTACATAAGGGTTGCCATTCGTCCTGGTATGTCACCGTTACCAACAATGGTGTCCCGGCATCCCGATTACCTATTAAATGTCCTGACGTCCCAATCAATAAAATCCGTAGAACGAATAACGCGTGTTTTCACTGATGTCTTCGCAGTAGTCGACTGAGAGAAATCGTCTGGAAGTGGATACCGTGGAGACTATTCTTCAATATAAAGTGAACTACATAAGTTGAGAAAAGTTTTACAAATTTGTTAAAGGACATCCAGCATTATTCTCCCAAATGAAATTAACAGATAAATACAAAAAAATAATAAGTACCTATATAATTCCAAAATTAATCTATCAGCTTTTATTAATTCTACGATTCCACCTATAAATATTTCTCTTCACCAAAATGTCCTGAACGGTCCTCGGGAGAATATGGCAATCCTATACTACATGAACTTGCCTATATTTCCAGTGATTTCATCTGAGTTTTCTATTCTGTTCCATTCTATAAATTCAGTGACCAATGGCATTTTATTTTTTTATTTCATCTAAATATTAACATTGATTGATGATATTTCTCTACTAATGGCAGAAAATTTACGTTTACAATTTTCAATACAACCTCATTCTCACCTTTTTTCACACAAAATAGTCTTTTCAACCAGATGAGAAAAAAAGAACCGGTGTGAGCATCACATGCAACGATCACATGACTTACTTGCACATCTTTTGACTGAATAATTGAGTTGACACTAACATTAACATAAGGCAAAAACGATTGCAACCAAAATTTGAGATGATCATTTAGATGTAACAATTCAATTCATTAAAATGCTATACTAAATTTTATCATTCTACGGCCAATATTCCGGAAGGTGAATTATACAAAAAATTTAAAAAAACTGTCAAGTGAATTTTACTTCCGGCTTAGTGAATTGCTATGAAAATATAATACAATAACCATGTAAAAAATCGACTTTGTAAGAATAAGAGCTGAAAAAAATATATGGTAGATTACTTCTACCCTGTCGCAGATCAAGGGGGTAGCTTTTTTTTACAAAGAACAGTCCCGTATCACAAGTTAGATAATGCGCCATACCATCTGAATTTCAAATTTGTGTGTAAGATAGATCATTTTATCAACAGCTAGATTTTCCTGGCATGCTTTGTAATGCCTCTCTCAATCTTTTTAGATTTTATTTGGAATAGGCACACATTTACATATACAAAATAAATAAAAGACAATGATTTTTTGTTGATTGAATTGAATTTGAATGTGGAAAATGTTTTTCTCGCGCATCAGCTCCTATGAAATGGATAATGGAAATATGTATATAGTATGTTTACCAGTCACCTCTCATGGCGAATATATGTATACATCATTAACCTCTACTCAAAACAGTCTTTGAACGAACTAGGAACCATATCGATTTATTATTATCTACAACAAATATATTTAATTGTCTAACATTTATAGCAAAAATAAATATCTAGGAAGTAGAATAATTCAACAAAAGGAAAACAAATTTAACTTTTGTTATATATTTATTTATACAGCCAGACAACGAAACATCTTATGCATCTGATCTATCAAACAAAAAGTGTAATTATATTAATAATTTCTGCTAGCTGAACAATAATAGTGCCATAGTGATAATGAATAAGACTCGCATGGTAAAAATTAAGAATTAAATTGAATCTCTGCTAGAATATATTGATATTAATTTGTACCATTTTCAGTTAAAAAATTATGGTCATAACTGCGTTCTTCCTGCTAAGCAACTTGAAGATAAATTTGCTATTCGATATTCCACAGGCCGTACTCTTTTCTCTAAAATATGTGGCTGGTTTCGTAGATTTATGTTAATTAGCGACTCAAATATGCAAGCAAATAAATTCTGCCGCAGTGAATATGCTTTGCACATGGAACGAAAAAACCAGTTAAAAATGGCACCCAATATAATTCATCCATTTAGCCCCTTTAGGAAATGGTGGGAGATTTTTATGATTGTGATATTTGTACATGTTTTAGCGTTCGTACCATTTGGAACTACTTTCAGCCTTTTGCCAAAGATGTCTAACATATATCAGTGGCAAGATTTCCCAAGAATTGTTTTTGATATATTCTGTATCATGGATATTCTGATAAATTTTCGAACTGGTTTTTATGATGAGCAACGAGAAATCAATATAAACTCCAAAGATATTGCCAAGTACATATTATCATTTTGAAGTGTGATTTTCACATTGCTATAATATTCAATATTCCAATTTGCTCATTTTTCTGGAGTACCAAACTAAATAACACATTACCAACACTGTTAAAAAAAATTTAATTTTAATTTCACTCCCAGAAATCACAATCAAATTGTCATTAATTTCGACCCAAAATTAAATGTTACAGGTCTTCAAAATAATGTCAGAATATTTCAATAGTAGATGAATATTCCTTTAGCAAATCAGTACGGTTTTATTGACGTCATTTACACCATTGTTCCTTAATTTTTAGGTGCCACTTGACTGAACAATGTCGTATGACTCGAAAGTCAAATGTGACATGAAAAATGCTGTCAATATTTCAATTCGATATTTTTTGTTTAAGTGAGGCTCAAAATTTTAGCTAAAGCGGCGCAACTAGTCATAAATGTGTAAAAAGAAGTAACAAAATGCTAGATAATATTGAATTAAATCAAATAAAAACATCCTCAAAAAAAAATCGGCCAAAATTTCTATCCTATTAACGCAAAAAAAAATGGTATTTAGAAATAGTGCCAATTTTTTTCCCTGAGCAATATGAGAAAGCGAGGTTTGCCAAGTGCGGAATAGTTTATTCTACAATACGTATTGAAATAACACTCATTAATACTTATTCTAAATGAGCTAAAATTTTGTAATCCAAGCCGAAGGTGAGGACTACGGTTCGCGATTGTGGAATACGCCATTCCAAACATGTTGTAGACAGGGAGACTATACTACTATAAGAAAAATGATGGTATGATTTTAAACGGTATATCAAATAATTTTCTCCAACACTGTTTTGGAAATTGCATATTCCATAACCAAAAATTAAGTTGGAACAAATGACATTCTAAAAAATCGTTTAGAATGATTCCGTATGCCGTTTAGAATGATTCTGTAAGCCTTTAGAATCATTTCGACGAATCAGAAACTGTTAGTTTGGCAGGCTTTGGCTACTACCATGGTTACTCCTAACAATTCAAGTATTCATATCTGCATTTGACGTTTGACATTTAATAATTTTTTAAGTTTCCTCTGAAATATTGGTGAGTTTCCAAAACCTTGTTAGAGAAAGTATAGTCTACAACATGTTTGGAATGGCGTATTTCACACTCGCGAACCGTAATCCGAGCCGAAGGCAAGGATTACAAATTTTTCGCTCGTTCAGAATATAAGCCATTCCAATACTTATTGTAGAATATACTATTAAACGATGTGTTGGAATGTCACTTGTTCCAACATAGTTTTTGGTTGTTGAATGTGTATATTCCAAAACAGTATTAGGGTTATATTATTCGAATATGTTATCGAACAAGATCCTAGGCTCAATAACAAAAACATTAAAACATATTATTCCTCCGTGGCACACTCACAGTCTCAGCAAAAACGTAACATGGACCGAGCGTTTCCATTAGTACAGGATCCGTTATAGGTATTCACCTGGACCGGTCAAGTAACCGAATTAAATTTATTTTTCATGAATAAAATATGTTCATAAAAGTGCTGTTGATGAGTTGCCTAAAGAAATCTGTTCAAGTTTATGTTTAATTAAAAATTCAATAATAATTTTTTCCATATCTTCGTCCATCTTGTTATCAAGCAAATTTAACACTAATTGAAAGTATAAAGCTTATAGAATATGCAGACATAGAGTTGTTTATCTTTTTCTGTACCACTTTAGATTCAACTATTTAAGTTCGATAACTATATAGGTTGCAAATAAATATTTTTAAATGATTTTTTGGACATCTAATAGCTAGCCGGGACGTCGAGACACCACTGATGATAATTCTCAATTGCAAATCTTTCTAATAATGTTGTTTGCATTTTAAATTTAATGATGGAGATAAAACTAGAATTAGTCTTAGATCCTATTTCTTGATTACTTTGATATCAATTATTTTTTACAATCTGTGCTACGTAAATTTATTTTCGGTATTCGTAATCCGACTTAAAATATTGTCCGGAATTCAACTATATTTTATTCGCATTGAGAACCGTCCAAGGCTCTTGTGGGGCTACGGTTTAAAGTTTCTGATTTGCCGGAATGCAAACTAAATCTACATTAGCACAAAAATCAGACTTGGCTATCCATTAGTTGCATCAACTTTTAATATGTAAATATATTTGTTGCTTTTATTTATTGAATCTATCTACAGAAAACCGGCTTCAAATTTTGCATCTAATTTGTGTGAATCATGTAGCTTTTTGGCTAATCGAAAGGGTCAAATTGTAGTCCCATAAAAAGCCTTGAACTATTCTTAACTGGAATATAGTATAGCAATTAAATTATTATTCCGGCGATTAGTTCATTCATCTGAAATCTAATAGCCCAATGTAAACAGTACTCGACGCCAGAACTCTAGTAGGCTTTTATTACATTTTGAATATTGAATATAGATAGCAATTTATAATGAATAAAAATCATTATTAGTGTTGATAGAATGTGAAAGATGAATATTATATCTTGTGACGCTTTCCTTGTTGAAATAATGATGGTTAATCACTATATGCATTTATTTTCAGGAATTACATGAAGAGCACATTTATATTCCATCTATTAGCATCAGTGCCGCCTCTCTATTTAACAACAAAAATTACATCGTATTCTGCCAGTCGACCAATTTTTTATATAAATCTTGTATTTAGTGGATTAAAATCTCTGCGTCTATTCACTTGCTTGCATTATATCAATAATTATGCAAAGGTTTGATAATATTGAAAAAAAAATACATCTTTTATATGTATTTGATTATAGATGAAAAATTTTCGGAATTATTACACGAAAATATTTCTTATCGTTGTAACAATTTTGTGTCTGTTCCATTGGATAACTTGTTTATGCATTGCTGTGAGCGTCCTTAGCGTCAATTTATATTTTTCGGATATACCAAGCGAGAAGTGAGTATGTTTTTTTTTTTAGTACAGGATCCGTTATAGGTGTCGACCTGCATCGATCAAGTAACCGAATGAAATTTATTTTTTTATGAATTAAAATATGCTAATAAAAGTAACGTTGATGAGTTGGCTAAAGAAATCTATTCAAAGTTATGTTGATTTAAAATTTCAATAATTATTTTTTTTCTATATCTTTATTAATCTTGTAACCAAAAAGATTTAACACTAATTAAAAGAATAAAACCTATAGAATATGCAAATAAAGGGTTACTCACCTTTTTCTATTCAAGGCTATATAATTGCCAGGTTTAAATGGGTGAATCTGAAGTGGTACAGAAAAAGGTAAGCAACCCTATGTTTGCATATACTATAGGCTTTATATTTTCAATTAGTGTTAAATTTTCTTGGTTACAAGATCGGTGAAGATATGGAGAAAAAACCTTGAACAGATTTTTTTAGGGAACTCATAAATGTTACTTTTGTTAACATATTTTATTGCATAACAAATATATTTCATTCGGTTATTTGATCGGTGCAGGTCGACGCCTATAACGAAGGTTCATTCCGATCAATTCTAATTCCATTTTTTTTTTCTTATAATACTGGAATAATAACTGTCACTCTATTTATTTAATCGGTTCTGTAATATTAGCAAATAAATAATGTAAATTTTTATATCTATTATAAATTATGTAAAAAGCTGATTATTTCTTTGATAATTAGCAAATAATCACTCACGAATCACGATGTCAATAAAAAAATTGATGAGCAGCTTTCAAGTATTGCAATTAGATATTTGAAGAAAAAAAATAGTATTTCCAAAGCTACTAAATTATGTACCCACTAGTTTCATGTTATAAATGTAGGTATAAGAAGAGATTGATGTAAATAATTCCCGGCGTATTTTTGGTAAGATATTAAATAAAAGAACACCAGGTCAAAATAATTCAAAAAATAATAATAATTTTTGCAAGCTTCGAACCAATTAAAAACACAAGATGGCGCAAAGGTTGCTTTTCTCCGTTGTAAACAAGTTGTAACGAAATTCAACACATTTATGGGTTTGTAAATTTATTGTTACTTAAGACTACAATAATATAACAAAAATATCCACTAATAAATGCTTATACTTATAACCGACGCTAAGCTAGACACTTACACTACACTTATTCATTATTTACACAATAACACTGTCTGCTATTTATTTTCACTGCTTTTTATTTATTTTGAACTGTTCACTTAGTTATTTTCAAGTTTACGCGGTCCGTATTCGAACTACCAATAATTATGAATCATGGTTCGACCTAGTCCTGGTTTTATACATCCTCGGGTAAAGTTTCTCGAAGCTTCCAGAAATTTCTAGTGGATTTCCAGAAATTCCACCAGACGTCACCACGTCTTAGACGCAATAAATGGGCAAAAGATAAATATTAAAATAGATTTTAATATACAGACTGTAAAAATCAGGACAAAAATCACAAATCTAAGCTAAAGTTTTGAGAATTGAACTGTTTATTTTAATTTTAAGTTGACATTCACATGCTTATGTTTTAATGGTTTTACAAAATTTACAGCTCATGGATTACTCATAACGGCGTGTGGAATTCATCATCTGAATTGGTATACGTTACGGCGTTGTTTCGTACATCGTGTATTGTTTCGAATGCAGAGTATGAATTAATGAATGATCATACTGTACCGGATCAGTTATTAGTTTGTATATTGTGGGTGATCTCAAGAATTTTATTCATAGCGTTTGTCAGTAAGTATTTTTCAAGTACAATAACAAATATCATTCAAACGTCAACTACACGTTGGTTTGTGCATGTGGAACAAGTGTCGGATGGAAGGATTTTGAAGAAAATGTTTGTAAGTCAAATTGAGGGTGAAAGATTGCGTGCACTCGAATAAATTGATATTTGTTGCATGAGATGAACTTTCCGAGTAGAAAAAATATAGGAAGTTGTATAAACAGGACTATGAATGTGGATGAAGCAAGAGATGTGTTGTTTGAATTAGATGTCTGGGGAAGACATATTGTTGGTTGAGTTTTGTCAACATCATTTTGATCTAAAGGTATGTATTTTTCAGGTTTGTTGATACAGATAACAAGATCATTAACATCCTCTCAAACTAAATACAAAGAAATGGTTTTGCAATTAATGCAATATATGCATCACAAGCAATTATCTTCATACACGCAGAATAGATTGATTTCCTATTACGAATTCAGATTCCAAAAAAGTTTCTTTCGAGAACAGGAAATTCTGAACACAATATCTGTACAATTACGTCAAGAAATTCTAATGCTCAAATGTCTAAAACTTGTAGAAAATGTACCTTTTTTCAAAGGTTTACCACAATCGTTATTGATGAGAATTGTGATGTCCTTGGAATTGGAAATATTTTTAATAAATGATGTTATAATCAAAGCGCATGCAAAAGGGACTTCAATGTATTTTATTGGTACTGGAACTGTTGCTGTCTATACGGAAACTGGAAAAGAGGTAATTACACATTTCATATAAAATTTATCTATCTATATTTCTTTTGCTTTCATAATTTTCTATTCAGTCTTAGATTTCAAAAAAGATAAAGAATAATGTGTGCATAAATTTATAGAACTCAAACGTTTAAATTAAGCTAGTCACGTATCTGGGGATACCCGATTTGTTGGATCTGCCAATGTGTGCCAATAATAAATAATTAAATAAGTATCATTGGAGATAAAAATTAAAATAGAAGATACCTGTGTGCCACAAGAATTCAAATCTAAGAATCAGTTTTTAAAACCACCATCTTAGACAAACAAGATGACGCTTTTAAAAACTGATTCTTAGATTTAAATTCTTGTGGGACACAAGTATCTCCAATTTTAATTTTCAATTAAAATGTTCCACAGCATTCTCACAAATGTCAAAATTTATTGTGATATCCATTTTATCATTGGAATTATTTACATTCTCTACACAATGACAAATTGTTGCTTGATTCACTCCTGATGACTGAACAATATACATTATTTCCATCACAATTCGATGCTCCCTAGTAGCATAAAATTATGTTGGTGGCGATAGAATTATATCTTGTAACTCTCCCGAAGATCTCAATAACTCTTTAACGATCTCAAAATTATTAATGCCTTTCCGTTACATTATTCGAAGAATCATTACTATGCAAAAATCTCCCAATATATTCAACTGCATTTATCAAACTTATAAAAGTGTAACGTCCATCAAGTTCGAAAATAAAAAGTCAATTTTTCAATAAATCCAAATTAAAATCCATTTATCAAATCAAGGTAATTAGCGGATATACCGTTTGAGCACCACGATCAGTTTTGTCCTAATCCCATAGGCCAGTTGAACATTTTCCTCTCAATTCCTATGTACTATTTGAACACAATTTATTATTTTAATCTTGCAATCCCAAATAAATGTTTCTTCTCTAAATGCCAAGAATTGTGAGATAAAAGAATTAATGAATTTGGATAACAAATTATTTTTTCTACGTTCACTATAGGAAACAGCATATTTCTTATACAAAACAAAACTAGACAAATAACAATTTCACATAACTGTGGGAAAATTCGTGAAAAATGATTTTTCCCGCCAGTTTAACCAACTTGTATATTAATTATTCATTTCAAATATTCTTTAGATAATATTTAGCAAGATTATTAATAATTTTTTTCTAATAAAAGCCACATTAAAATAACGAAAATGCATTGTACGAAGGTCTTGAGTGATCCAGCATTTTAATCAAATTGATGATTACAGTTTAAATTATGGTTTGAACGTTTTTCTGAGTCAATTCTGTATTTCGCAATTTATACATTAACATTATTATGTTTGTTAATAGGTATTAATGGCGTTTGGCACACTTATACTTTTGCCACGTAATCAATAATCTGTTATGCCAGCCATTCACGATCATGCCGCTTGATCCAGTGACATGATCAAATAGGTTTGATCAAGTAGGTTTGATGGTGTGTGGCCGAAATTCTAGGAAGGACATGCCACTTGACGGAAGGATCGAATTTCAATCTGCCAACTGTCATGCCGTCATGCTTGAACGTGAGTGAACACAGACATCATGCCATATCATCAGTTTGTGATCAGTTCTCTTGGGTTTTATTAGATGATGCATAACACTGTCTTGCTTTTCGATAATTAGGGTTACCAGGAGAGAAGATTAACAAACTGTCACAAATTTTATTGTGAATAATTTATTTACACAGGTTACAGTGCTAATCTTCACTTTACAAACTCAAATGATCACAATATTACTCACTGTTATTCGTACTGAAGTCATTGACTGAATGAATTCCTCTCCTAACTAACGCTCTTATATACCTAATCCGACAATGGCTGAATTTCTTCTTGAATTTTACAGCAATCACCCAAAACATTGTAAATTTGGACTACGCAGTGACTAATATTTTGAACAGGCCGAGTTGTTCTTTTCTGATTACGCCGTGATATGCTTTTCGACCTGCGCCGTATTAAAGTCATACATTTTTCAAGCGACGGTTCAGGCTCTTGAGTTTGCATTTTACGGACTTGGCCGGTGTTGTCCTTTATTACTGCTAGCAATGGGAGCTAAACAAGTGAAATGCACCACTCTAGATTTGCCACCGATTTTCTTGTAGATCCGTTTATTTTGTGGATCTTCTGGATGTTACAAATATTTTGGAACAAAGCAGACTGAAAATATCTTTCTTTGTTCTCCATTGGCACGCCAAATCGACAGACCCATTCTTAGTAACTTCTTGATTAGGAATAAATAATTTCTTTCTAGCTAAACAAAATCTCCCAGCATAAAGACTAAGTCGAACTTTTCAAAAAAATGCCAGGAGAATAATTACCACCGACAGAGCTGGGCAAATTACTTACAAAAAGTAATTAATCACAATTATTAATTACTTTGACAAAAAGTATTTGAAATACTTTAAAAATAAATACTACAAGAAAAAAAGGAATTGAATTACTAAATACTTTTGTAATTTTGATAAGTAATTTCAAATACTTTTTCAAATACTTATTAAACTGAGAAGAAAATATATCTTCATATGCACGAATATAATGCAAATCAATTTTAATCATAACAAAGTAAACAACTATCATTTAAATTATATATTTCTGTTTTTTTTTTAAAACTACCAATTTTTCGAATAAATCGTCCAATTATGTATGTCCACCAGAATAAAATTGTGAAACAGGTAGTAATTTGACGTATTTGTTGCCCTTCTCCCACATGAAACTTTTACAAACACGTAAGCTCACCCCTATCTACTTGCTGAAACTACTGAAAGTAACTCAAGTAATCCAAATACTCCTAGTTTCAAATACTTTGAAGTAATTTAAAATACTTCATGTAATTTGAATTACTGTAAGTAATTAAATTATCGAAAAACAATTACTTTTTCAAATACTCTCTAAAATTCGAAAAGTAATTGAGTACAATTATTTTTTTCTACAAAGTAATTCAATTACAAATACTTTTTGGGAAAAAGTAATTTAATTAGTAATTAATTACAAAAGTATCTAAATACTGCCCAGCTCTGACCACCGAATTTCTGAAGAAACAAGATGAAATTGAATTATTTTCTCAAGGAAAACACAATTTTACAAAACTTGCCGCTAACTTTTTCTTTTTTATATTGCTTCCATTTCATCTCGCTACTCATGCTCTAGAAGTTTTGCTTTAATAAATTTAATTATTGTTCTTGTAGATTTATCATCTTCATGATGGTCAACATTTTGGAGAAGTAGAAATCGTAATGCCGGAAATTCCACGAATTATGTCGATAGTTGCTATAGAACCATGTGAAACATACCGATTTGATAGAAAAGATTTCCTGCAAATTATCCGCCCTTATCCTGAATTACTAATGACCATTGAGCAAATAGCGACGGAGAAGATGCAACTTGTTTCAGCTATTGAGGAGAAGCACAGACATTTCTATCAAGAAAAGCGTTCTAATCGATTAAACATGATATAAGTATAGTTGTCTACTAATAATATACTATGTTATCATCAATTTATTAAAATTGTTACACTATCACAATTTTACTTTAGTTTAAAATGATGAAATATCAAAATAAAACAGTTTTGTTAATTCATATTTTCAATTATTGTTTGTTATTGAAGGTTTATTTTTTTTTATTTATGCGATTTGAACGGTGTTCATCGACAATTAAGTATTAATTTACGAGATATGATCAATAAATTCTGTCAATGCAGAAATCAGAAAGAAACACAGGAAATTTACCGAGTCACTGCAATTGACCTGAAAATCATTTATCTATAATTGGAACGCGAACTGCGTCAAGTTCCCTCTGATATAAACCAATAATTTTTTTTCATAATGGTAGCTTTCCAAGTATCAGAAATGGTACAGTGTTTCAAATGTGCTGACACTTGATCAAAGTATCAAAATAATCTATTTCTGATATTGCTGTGGTGTCCCAAATTTTTAAAGCACTTTTGGTACCGCCCATTGGCGTTCAGGAAATGGTTCATTCACAAGATCATTCTGGATTTATGCGAAAAATTCTAAAAACTGTTCAGTAAACTGCATATTATGGAAGTACTTAATACGAAATTTCAATATTCTACGGCTAATTGTATTCAATTTATGCAAAAAATTCGAAAAGATCATAAAATGCACTTCAGGTTCAGCCAACTAGTACAAAAATAGAATATAACCATTTAGATGCTACAGCAATTTCAAATACTGAATTTCAATTTTCTACGGCTATCCATTTTGGTTTAAGTAAAAAAAATCCAAAAAAGTTTCAAGTAAAGTGCACTTCCAATACAGACGTTTGCAACCATAATACGAGATGCACAACTAGACCTTAGATCAATCTTAAATACAAAATTTCAACATCATTCTTTCGACGAATTTTGAGATTTATGTGTTACATATATTCGCACATACATACATACATAATACGTACCGACGTTAAACCGAAAATAGTCAAAATGAATTCAGGGATGCCTAAAACGGATATTTTCATCAAAATCTCGAGACTTGAATTTTCTCTGTTTCCCAATACTTGTACTTTGTACAGGTAAGTAGAAACAGACAAAATTAAATACACCAACCAAATGATAAACATATGAAAGCGAAATGCGATGAACACTGTCGAAGCATGCAGTGAGATGTAAACCAATTTCTAGACATATTTCATCGCTCATAAAAAAATTCAGAATACCATCTTTCGGGAAGTGCGACTATAAAATGTAAATTTATCACTGTGGAAAAAACTTACAACACAGATATAACACAATGCAAGGCAATACTTGGAATGAAATGAAAATATGGTTAAATAAATATTTACCCTTAATAGAAATTTACTATTGCTATATCCTAATGTTGGTTAAACACAAGTATGAAATGCACGAGTGGCTTGGTTGAAATAACAAGCGAAGCTAGAGCTTTTGGAAGATCGTTGAGTGCATCGAAGAGTCTTTACAACATTTTATATTCGAGAATCCTAATTTCCGTGAAATAAAGACAAATTTTCATTTTCATATATATTTTATCTTTTGTAAAAGTCACGTTGACGATTACTATTGTTAATAAGAAAATGATACTGCGAATTGAATCGTTGTCACTGAAGTAGACAAATATTTTTTTTAAAATTTGTTCTTGAAAACTGTCAAAATCTAGCAAGAGCTTTTTTTTATTTAAATTAATCAAATTTATTTTGAGAAATCTCGAAGATAAATTTTCCAAAAGAATGATTTCTTGAAATAGCTTTCAAATAATTCTATCGATCAATTTCAAAATCTGATATTAATCGAAATACTGCGTCGAATGCCGTGAACCAGATCGAAATTGAATGATTCGTTCAGATGAACGTAGAAATCACGCGATCGGATCTTGGACTAACGTGATAGCAATCTTATGCTTATATCTTATCCATGACCGTGTCACTACTATGTCCACTGTGTTAAAGTAAGCCTATAGATGGCAACACTTATATAATCAGTGATTTGAGTAATATGTAACCTAAAATATATATGTTTGTTCTATGAAATCGAAAAACGTGTTTCTTCTACAACCTTAGTAAAAATAAAACAATTCCAAATAATTTCAGCAGGTTATGGGCCCAGGAGTGCTTTAACCACGAGTGTGAAAAGTTACAAGTTGAAAAAGAAAGTTGTATTAAAAAATTGAGACCAAGATGACTCAACAAAATCTACCTCAGCTAACAAGCACAAATTTTTCACATTGGAAATTTCGTGTAGAGTGTATATTAGATGAAAAAGGAGTAAAAGATGTGATTGAGAAAGAAGAAACTCAACAAGTAATAGATGCAATGTCTGAGAAAGCGAAAAAGGAATATTTGGCGCGTGACGCAAAAGCAAAATCCATCATTGTTCAGTGTGTGACAGATCATCATATTGAGTACATTAGGGATGCAAAAACAGCTTTCGGAATGATAAAATGCTTAAAAAGTGTCTTTGAACGAAAAAGCACGCTGTCAAAACTCTTCGTGCGAAGAAAACTCATGGCACTGAAATGTGAAGATGGAATAGAGCTGCAAGACCATTTCATAAAATTTGATGGGCTTATTCGTGATCTGGAAAGTACAGGAGCAGTTCTAGAAGAAGATGACAAAGTTTGTCACTTAATTTTAACATTGCCGGAAAAATATGACGTCGTAATAACAGCTTTAGAAGCATCAACAACAACGCTTACTCTAGAGCTAGTGAAAAGTAGACTGTTGGACACAGAGTTAAAATTCGAAAGCAATAACCAAACAAACTTAACTAATAATGAGTGTACATTTAGCGCGAATAACAGTAATCAGAGATTGTGTTACAGATGCGGTAGTAATCAACATTTGATTGTAAACTGTCCAAAGCCAAAAGAAGAAAATCATTACCGGGGACAAGCACAAAGAAGAGGATACAACTCTAGGCGAGGGAGAAGTCGAAGTCGAGGCCAGTGGAAAAATAATCAAAGAAATCGAGCGAATATTAGCGTCAATGACAATGAAGAAGAAGTTACATTCATAGCGTTATCAGCAGGAGGAGAGTCTAGCCAGGGTGTTGGCGCAACTAACGAAAGTTTCATCCTTGATTCAGGAGCTTCAGAAACACTCTTCTGCAAACACTTAGAGAAATATATGATAAATTTGGAAGAATTGAATCCACCTGTAGTAATAAAGGTTGCAAATGGCGAAACGTTAAAGGCAAAAAAGAAAGGACAACTGAAGGTACGTTATGACAACAAAACCATCATAAATATGGAAGGTTTAGTAGTAGAAGGTCTATCCTATAATTTAATCTCTGTACAAAAAATCAGTAAAGCAGGCCACAAAGTCATTTTCTGGAAAAATAATGCAAAAATAGTATCTAAAAATGCTACTATAATATGTGAAACCAAAAGAAATTTATATGTTGTTCAATTCAAGATTATAAATAATGAAAGTTATAGCTTAACAGCCGAAGAAAATAAAGATATATGGCATTATAGACTTGGTCATATAAACCGCAGAGGATTACAGTTGCTAAATCTACCATATTCAGAAAACAAATGTGATTCGTGCATGAAAGGTAAAGCAACAAGGCTACCATTCAAAAAAGTAGTCGAACCAAGGTCGAGTCGTGTTGGAGAGCTGTTACATAGGACCCATGAGTGTTCCAACTAAAAATGGTGAAAGATATTATTTAACTATAACCGATGACTTTTCACGTTACAGCAGTGTCTACCTGCTTAAAGCTAAATCAGAAGCAGAAGAAAAACTAATGGAATATATTAAACAGTTAAATGCAAGCAAGAAAACTGTCAGCAGAATAAGAACTGATCAAGGTGGCGAGTATACTTCTAAAAAATTTGCACTTTTTGTCAAAATAATGGGATCAGACATGAATTTACATGTAGCTACACTCCTCAACAATCAGGCGTGGCAGAAAGGTTAAATAGGAGTCTTTTAGATAAAGTACGAGCGATGTTTGTTGATACACAATTACCGAAATATTTATGGGGTGAAGCAGTGAGAACGGCAGCTTATCAACTCAATCGGTCTCCAACTCGCAGCCTAAATGGTGAAATACCTGCACAAATTTTTCATGGTAAACTTGATTTGACGAAATTAAGAATTTTTGGTTGCAAAGCTTGGGTATGTAAACTACCAAAAGGAGATAAACTGGAGCCAAGGGGAAAAGAAGCACGTATGGTTGGGTACAGTGGTAGTGGTTACCGTTTATGGGACCCAAATACTGAAGAAATATTCATATCACGAGATGTAAAATTCGAGGAAATGAATTTTAAATACGTAAGTGAACAAACGAAAAATCAAACAACAAAATTATATGAAGAAAAAGAAGATTCAGAAGAAGAAAGTGAAGAAAATAACGACAGTAATAAACAAGATAAAAGAATTTCTAAAACACCTAAACATCTTCAAGATTACGAACTTTATCAGGTGTATTGTCTTATTTCGGAAGAATCCGACCCGAAAGATTACTTAGAAGCAGTTAGTTCAGGAGAAGCTTGGAAGAAAGCTATTACAAATGAACTGAAGGCTCACCAAAAATTTAAGACATGGATAACAGCTGATCTACCCGAGGGTGTTACGCCAATCGAGACAAGATGGGTATTCAAAACAAAACAAGACGGAATAAAGAAAGCCAGATTAGTCGCAAAAGGATATCAGGAAAACTCAATAGAAAATGTATACGCACCAGTAGCAAAAATGTCTACTATTAGAATGGCTCTATCCTACGCAGTACAAAATGATTGGAAAATCAGGCAAATGGATGTACCGACAGCATTTCTGAATGGAAATTTGGAAACCGATGTTTTTATAACAGCACCAGATGGAGTAGAATGTGAAACAGGTAAAGTTTTGAAACTTAACAAAGCTCTTTATGGTTTGAAAGGATCTCCACGATGTTGGAACAAATGTTTCGATAAATTTGCAAAACAACATAACTTAGAGAGATCTAAAGGTGATGTTTGTCTATATTCTGGTGAGAACATTTGGCTAGTTCTTTTTGTTGATGACATACTATTATTTGGCGATGAAGAAAAAGTCAAGAATCTTATAAGAATATTAAGAGAAGAGTTCAACGCAAAAGATCTAGGCGAGCTAAGCAGTTTCCTTGGAACTCAAATAACTAGATCAGAAACTTGTATGCAAGTGAATCAAAAACAATATATCAATAAGATTTTAAATAAGTTTGGAATGAGTGACTGCAAAGGCGCACAAACTCCTATGCAATATAACTTTCAAGCCGATATTAATGAACAATTAGCAGTCGTACCTTACAGGGAACTTATAGGTAGTCTGCTCTATCTATCTATGATAAGCCGACCAGACATATGCTATTCTGTGTCATACTTGAGTCGATTCCTTGACAAGCCAACACAGTCCCTATGGATTGCTGGGAAACGAATACTTCGATACATTAAAAATACGCAACATATGAATCTCGTATTTACTAAGAATCCTGAAAGTGAGGGCATTTTAGCTTACTCTGATTCAGATTGGGCTGGAGAAAAGTACGATCGCAAAAGTGTTAGCGGGTTCGCAGTATATTATTATGGTAATCTCGTATCCTGGTCCTCAAAGAAGCAACAAGCTGTTGCTCTTTCAACTGCAGAATCGGAGTACATAGCATCAGCAACATGTGCAGCCGAGTTAGTATATTTAAAAACATTAGCATCAGACTTTTCTAAAAGTGAAAGTGTTCAGTGTTGTATGCTAGTGGATAACCAAAGTGCTATACACATGTTAAAAAACCACGAAAATACACAACGCAGTAAACATATAGACATTAAGGCACATTTTGTTAAAGATTTAGTTGAAGATAAACAAATAGAAGTTAAACATGTAGCAACAAATGAAAATGTAGCAGACATATTTACTAAATCTTTGAACTATCCCAAATTTAAATATTTTCGTGAAAAATTGTTAATTTTATAGTATGTATTACAATTTCAACTTTTTCATAATTTTGTATTTTTTGTTCTTTGTAAAGTTAAAATTGAAGGTGGGTGTTAAAGTAAGCCTATAGATGGCAACACTTGTATAATCAGTGATTTGAGTAATATGTAACCTAAAATATATATGTTTGTTCTATGAAATCGAAAAACGTGTTTCTTCTACAACCTTAGTAAAAATAAAACAATTCCAAATAATTTCAGCACACTGTAACGGATTAGCAGTGTTCTATAGCCGTATACTACGCGTATGATAAGCGTACTATTCCCGTTTCATAGCCGTGTAGTGCCCGTCCTATTCGTTGTTCCACTACCATTATTTTGGACAAGGAGGAAGAAAGAAAAAAAGCACTACTGGATTCACAAATCTCCTAGGAAACGGAATATCGTAGAAGAAAATTGGACACTATATATGGTGATGGATATAAAAATTCGCGGTTGTAACCCGTAGCATACGCGGATCAAACGCAGATAGGCACCGTAGCGTGCCATGCATGGAGCGTTCCGGCACCTGCAAAATATTCTTGCGTCGGATTCTGGACGGACACGGTCATGGTACGGTACGGTGTTGGCCGGTAACGGAACGGTGTAGTGAGCATTGTCTTATATCAATCTATACAAATAATATTTTTTTGCTTGTATCGGTACGGGCACGGTCATGGTATGGTACGGTGTAATGGGCACAGACCTTTATAGTCTTAGCTATACCTGCCCATGCGTTTTTGAATTTATTCAATGAATTCTTTCGAAGATTGTGCTACAGAAATCTACAATCATACAACAAAATCAGTGCTTGCTATATTGTTTAATATAGATAAAATAAATACATAACTATTTGTATATCGAAACTGAAAAACATGTTCTTTTCAACTGGGTTTGAAAAAATTATTTTTAGCCGAACTTACAAAAAAAAAAAAAGTTTGATCTTCCAATGACCATACATTTCTAGTCTCGCAATTCCATTTATTATTTTTTTAAATTTATATTAGAAGTTGATTGCTAGTAGAGTTATCCAAGTTGAAATAACTCCTATGGTTAAAACTTGAGACTGATAATAGAATACAATATATTCAAAAATTATCTGGATGGATATAAATTTGAGTCTTAAAACTGCACAGATTCATTAAGAATAGCTGATGAACAGTTGGTAACATTTCAGCCAGTCAAAAGGCTTGGGTCGTACTCTTCCATGTTAACCGTGGATTCTAATTGACGTAAATAGAATATAGCCTCTACCATTATTCTGCAGCATGTATTGTCAGGTTTTTGTGATATTGCTTCCAAGTGATGCTATCGTAATTTTTAACAAGTTATTTAAAGACTGTATGGTCATAAGAGATATAGATATCAAACAAACATTTTTGTAACAATTCTGAAAAAAATAGTTTCATAATCACCAACCAACAGAAATATTATATTTCATAATGTAATATTGTAACCAATCTTCAACTGGCTTATAATATTTTAGTAATGGCTTAACACTTATGTACGTTTTTCCAGTTAATATTTTCAAAAATTTGGACCAATGTTCACTTGCACCTAACGACATCATTTTCCTGCAAATAATTTTTATTAATATATGTTGTATATATCTTTCCACCTGTTGCATCAACAAATAAAATATTCAAGTGTCTTTTGAATTATTATTTCACTTTTAAAAGGAACAGATACTTGAATATATTAGTCCAGGGGCAACAATCATAAATCGTACGTCACGGAGTACAGAAAAAAGATTGTTCAGAAAATAGGAAAAAGAAACCCAAATCTCTAAGCTACCCAAGCTATGTTCCGTTCTATGTCGAGTTACGGCATATCTTATCTTATAGTCTTTTTTGATACAATATAAAAATAATAGACACCAAATATGACGATTACTACGCAGAAAAGCTCCTTTGTTTTTTCAAATTGGTTTGCCTAAATGTTGTGATAATGTTAATCAATTTTCCCAAATTGTACTTATCAATTTTTTCTTCTGTATTTGATGACGTATAACTTTTAGCGGTTGCTGTTTGGACTATGAATATTTTATTAATAGTGTATTGCGCAACAAGTGCGATAAGTTGGCGATTGACACTACCGCACGAGCTGCATATACTATTTTTTTATTACGAATGCGGCATAAGTATTATTTTGGGCTTATTTTTTCCGGGCGGTAAATGGTAAGCGTGCGACAAGTAAACTTGGCACACGCAAAAGACAAAGAGCCATTTACCGCCCGGAAAAACGTGCACAAAATAGTTCTTATTCCGCATGAATAATGAAAAATTAATAATCTTTGTTTTTTAATATTACTTCAATTTAGTTCCTGCTTTTTTTGATCCATAAATATCACATCTATGTAAAGGAAACGGTATGTTGGCATCATCATTTTCTAGTAATTTTCCGAATATTGTTAGTTCACACATTCCTTGAAACATTTCCAGCTGAAGAATTGCGCTCAAAAAATATCTGCAAATAAATTTACAATGTGATAATAAGTAATTACAAGGATACTTTGAATTTGAATAATTAAAAACTAAAACATTTCGCAGATATGAATCTTACAGCGACATAAGAAGTTGCATTTCTAAAAGGTAGATAATATTTCACATTTCAAATTCTTGTTTTTATATTTTTTACATATTTTACATGTGAATTAAGCTGATCTACATCTAGTTTGTTACCTATATTCTTAAAACCAAACTTGCCTGATATAAGGTGTATTATCTGGTACATGAAATTTTGCCCCAGCATCGAAATATTTCTCGCTTCTTGGTTCAGGAGGTACAATGCCCCGTAATTTCTTATTCAAGTGCCAATATGCTTTGTTATATTCTTCGGGTTTTATTTTTCCTTTGAAAATGTCCCATCGATATTGATCTATTATAAAAGCAAAAGGTATCTGTGGGATTTTTGCTAAGGCTTGCTGTAATAATAGAATAATATCCAAATTTTCATCCAGCAATTGCTGATCAGTTATTAAGCCAAGTCTGTGTAAATGTTGAGGAGCCATTACTCCAGTCATTATGGAATCACCAATACTTTCTTGTAATGCTGAATTAGTTCCATCCTGTAGAAAAATTAAAGCATTACTCAGGATATTTAAGAACAAAACATTATTTTTTACTGTCTTCTACCATCTTTTTCGAAGTGTTTCTGCTGCGTTAATTACAATAGTCCTAGCGTGTTTCTCATAGTTTCATGCATATCAGTCAAAGTTCTACGAATTATGATCAGACGAAAGTAAGAATTAGTTTAAGCAGCGACCGTGAAAATACCGATTTCATTTCTAAAAGGACAAAACTTTCCGCAAATATGGTAATTATCCCGACAAGGCACGAGCGCTAGGGCTGAAAACAGTGAAAACCTGATCAGATCAGATAGCAAGAAATTCTCTACTTCTGGTACAAATTTTGTATAACTACGAGTTTACGACATGAAAGCATAAATTAAATGTCAAATCGTTGACAATGAACAGTTGTATTAAAAAATATATCGTTCAGCGTAATTGAACCTTGATCAAGGTAAGTAATCAATTATATATATTTTTGTAACACGTGCACCAAAAATTTCCCATAACTAAACTGTTTTCAGCTTCGAATGTTTTCAGCTCCAAACCATAGAAACAATTATCATTATTTCCTGTTAACAGAGAATTAATGATTATTATTTCCCTGTTGAGAGGGAAAAAATAATAATTGTGGATCATGAATACCGTTGGTATTTTCTTATTTTATTGTTATCTGTCAAGTTGACATGGATGAATTTAGGTGCATGAAGCTACGCCTTGAACTTTGTCCTCGCAGCCAGTTGGACAATAATGACCGTCATTCGATCCTTGTAGCATAATATATTATTTTCACTAACTATGCTCATGACATGACAGCATGTAATCACTGTTAAATCAAATATTAGAGCCTCCTGTAGCACTTAAAGATGAGTTATCTACTTTAAAGTTGACCAGAATATATGGACAACCTGTTTAATTATGTGTCGCTTTTAATTATTTACTGAATCGTATTTTTTATTATCGTAATGCTACCTATTTTTGCTTTGAAAAATTAGTTTTTTGTATTAAAAAAAAAACCAGCTTTATGGTTTTATACTTCCATATAAATAGAAGTGATAAGTATTGTTTTTGCTTAAAACTTCCATGATCTAATAGTACTATAGTTTGATAATAATAATAATGATTTGACTGCTTCTCAAGCTGTCAGCTTATAGCCCATTATTGAATACTTTTCATTTTCAGTTTTAATTATTACATTACATATACATTTTAATTCAAAGTATCCTATGACAAACACAGACTATCATGCTCCGGGCAAGATTCGAACCCACGACACCAGTGGACAGCGGAGTAGGTAATAGAGATATGCCGGATTGTTACAAATATATATCCACGGATACGGATACGGATTTATAGTGTCTATATCCGCGAATACGGATACGGATACGGATCTCAACTTTTTTAGCCGACGCCTGTGCACGTGATCTTGGATCGATCAGTTTTTCAGTACAGCAGGAATTATCTATTATTTACATCGTAATAGACTTTTGGCGGACAAAGCTGCTAAGTTACTCTTGAAGTAAAATCTACAATTACTTTATTTCAATTACATTGAATTGTTTTTAAATTTTCTGAAAAAGCAATTATTTAATATGTTGGAAGCTCATGTGATAATTATTTCTATAAGCGTCTCATAAAGATTAGATATTTGATCTCACCATGAAGATAATCAACCTCTCAACTTACTATTATAAATTTTATATAACTAAATTTTGCAATATAAATGTTCCAAATATATGATTTTATGAGATAAAATTAATTTGAATTGAAGCTAATATTATTTACTTGCGAAAATTTCGTGTACTTAGTTAAATTTATTAATGCCAAAGATTCGTTAAGGATCCGCTGAGATGTCACGGATACGGATACGGATACAGATCTTTTTTTCTGCTCGGATATCCGCCGATACGGACACGGATACGGATATCCGGCACATCACTGGTAGGTAACTTGAGCGCTCCCTAAACACACTAGCTATCAGTGCCGGCTATAGTTTAATAGCGAAAACATTAGCTGCCCATTGCAACCGCAAAAAATAGTAAACGGTGTGTCCACTACGGATAGACTTATCTATACTTGCAGAAAATGTTATTATCGATAAATGGAAAAAAATCATTTCCCATTATTTATTTAGCTTATTCTATTGATAAGATTTTGGTTCACTGCGAGAAATATATTTGGCCTATACATCCAAGATGGTGTGCAAAGTGGCATCCCCAGGGATGGAAAAAAATATTTTAAACTCAGGACATATCTACATCTGTTTTTACTATTTAAAAAAAAATAAAGTAAGGAATTGGCTCAAAAACGAGAATATATGCGGGAAATACCCACGAGATCGCTGTTTATATGCTTGAAAGGACTATATCGAAAAAGACAGTGGAACTAGGTGCTAAGGTTATGGATAAGACTTTTTATGGTGAAGTTCTTATTCTCTTAATCTTTCCAAGATTTCTTTGTTCCTTTTTACTTGGAAATTTTTGAGCTGGCTCAACTTTTCTAATTGAAAACAAATACGAGTACAAAAAAAATATATTAATTTTCTAATAATGTATGTCCAGTGAATAATTCATTCTGTTAATAAATAAAGTTAACATTCCATTGGATTGATAATTGATTTGCAATTCTAGACTTTATTCAAAAATTAATTGGTTTTAATTATCCAAAAAAAGATCTCAAAAGATGACCTGTATTTATACAATTCATAAATTTCGTCATACGCAAATGAAGTAAATATACGAGAATATGATTCAAAAAACATGAGAAATATTTTTCTTATTAGAACGAATATAAGCCCTTATCAGAATTTGGGATAATTTTAATATTAGAACAATACTCACTTGAAAAATTGCAGGCTGATCTTGGTACGCCATGTAGTACTCAATATGTCCCATTTCATGATGAATTACATAAAAATCCTCCATATCCAGTTTGGCACACAACAGAATTCTAAAATTGAATAATATAAGAAATAACTTAATCTGCTTCGACTAATTTACCTGTAATCATTTTTATCAAACATATTTGCAGCTGTGCCGTGACAGAGTGTGGAATTTTTAGAATCTCTTTCAAATTTAGAATATTTCCAGAACTTTTCCGTCATTTGTGGTAAACCCAATGAGACATACATATCTTCAGCAAGCCATACCTGAAATGTATACATAGTTCATCAATTTGATACAATATTAAATTTATATTATTTTTAACATGTACCATTTCATTAATAGTCCAATTTTTCTTCAAAATATGGTCATTCAGATTTAAATTTTGTTCTTCAGGAATCAACAATTTTGTTAGAGAGCTCCAATCTTGAGCCCACATATTACCTGAAATATGTATTAATTTAATTTTTAAAATATTTTCTATAATAAGATAATTTACCTAATAAATGCGATGGTATGGGACCAGTTGGATCTATAATTTTGGGTCCATATTTTTTCACTAAAGCATGTCGAATTACCGCATGTAGCATTACATACAAGGGATATATTTCATCATATAACTTTCTCACTACATTCTCCAAATTTGGAATTTCCACTTCCTCTCTCCATGTTTCCCCAATGTCATTATAACCTGAGAAAAATGTAATTAATTAATATATATCTTTTTTTTTATATTCAGGTATCCAAATCCCTAGTATCAATTGAATATATTGGAAAATTAATTCTGTCTATTCTAAATTATGGTCCGGTTGTACAATCTAAGCTTATCTACAGTTTAGTCTTTAGTTGAACCAGTTGAACCGAGCTTATTTACTATGATTACAATTGAAGAAATAATTGTTACCATACTTACCATTTAGTTTAACTAAACTGCAGATAAACTTAGATTGTACTGTAATGAATTAGATGTTTAAGAATAATGTTCAAGTAAATTTTGATCAGAATTGTACTTGATGCGATAGAAATTATGTTTGTCATCAAAAATCGGAAGGAATAGGTTTCGCGCTTCCGCTGAGGGAGGCTGGAGGCAGTCTTCAATTAGTCTTCAATTGGTCTTCAAGTATTAAAGTTTGAAAGTCGTTACTTCCAAAGAAAAGTTGATAATAATTTTATTTTAGCCAAAAGTTTCAAGATTTGTTCTATTATAGTTCAGCAGAATAATATCAAGGCCCGTAATTAAATATTATATTAATTTTTGATGTAAAATAAAGAGAAAGACTTCGATCCCAAAAAGCTTCATTTGTTTAAGGTAGGAATGTTTTATATTCAAAATTTATATTTCAATTATTCATGTTCAAGTATTAATTGCGTAATTATTTTTAATCATTGCTATTGTTGTATTATAATTCTATTAAATATTGTTAAAAATATTCAGTTTTTTATTATTCAAATTAAATAACGCCTCCGTATTATGATATAAATTTAGAAATAATCATTTACTAGAAAATAATAAATTTTGTTGAACAAAAAAGTTGGTAATAATATTTAACAATTCCCAGATAAATAATGAGGTAAATGAGGGGAATTGTTACAGTACAACCAGGCTTAAGTATCATATGATACTTCGAATATGCATAAACATCTCATGATTCCTCCTTTTAGAGCTAAATGCTTTATTATGTATTCATTGTTAATAATCTAATAATAATACATATATGTATAGTCCTACGCCGTTTTTACAGCATGTTACATTCCAGGAACGAATGCCTTGACCAATCACAGATTACTGTTACTCTACTGAAAATAAGCTTAAATTGTACAACCAGGTCTTAGATTATATCTTTCAATCATTAAATAACTCTTCACCTGATAACTACTATGGGAATAATTATTGCCTCAGATATTGATTTGCATAAATTATCTACCAAATAAAGTAATTTGGTGATTAAAAGCGCGGTCCTGAATGAATATTTTTATAATATTGATAGAAGAATAAAGAGGGAAACGAATTGTAGACATAAATATGATGTAGGATTGAAAGATTCTGTTACATAAGAATATTTATGTATGAATGCAATAAAAAGAACTATAATCATGACATAGTTTTGAAATAATAAAGTAATCCTTTACAGTAATAATACTTTTCTCTAACACTGTTTTAGAATCTACACATTCTACAATTAAAAACTATAATGGAACAAGTGACATTCAATCACATCGTTTAGAATTAATCCGTATATCGTTTATAAGAATCTTTCCATCATCATTTTCGACGAATCAGAAGCTGTTATTTTGGTAACTATGATTGCATGTTAACCATGAGCGTAGCTAGGGGAAGAGCAGAATGGGTACTGCACACCCTACAAAACTCATTGTTTACCCTAGAAATTTAGCTTTCAACTTTACTGCACATTTGAGGAAGATGCCACTTTTAGTCAAGGGAATTTGACAAAAAAAATGATATTTTTTCAAGTCAGCGAGATTCTTTGTAGAGAGTTAGCTTTTGGAGGACTAATTAATGTATCAATGTCCCATCCAAAATTTGAATCGCGTGAAAACACGAATTTAATATACTCCTCAAATTTTAGTTGGAACATTCATACCTTAATTATATTCGCGTTTTTACGCATATGAAATTCTAATAAAAATCAATTATATTCTAAAACCAATGCATTTTATCAACAAACATAACAGCGTTAAAATTTCCTACGAGGACCTTCTATAAAATTTTATTTTCTGCACCATTTTTGCCTATCAGCAAACAAAGCAAATGCGCATAAATCGAAAAATCATATCATACAATATGACTTTTGGATAAAGAGATTTTTCATGAATTTCGGAAAAACAGTGGAAACAATCAGCATCGTACAATTAATCTTTCTATAGGAGAACTAATTACAAAACTTTTTTCGATATAAATTTTTTTGATAAAATAAATAGTTTTTGAAATAGTTCGAATTTTTTCCATAAAAACGCGATGAATCGCGTGATAACACGAATATAACCATGATATATCCCTCAAATTTTAGTTGGAACATTCATACCTTATAATTAGTTAGTACCCCAAAAGCTATTTTTCTGCAAAAAATCTTGCTGACTTATGAAAAAAAAACCATGTTCTTCCAATTCCCCAGGATAATGACTGAATTTTATAATTTCAAGGCATTACGTATGTATTTCTATTTCTAGTTTTGCGTTTGACGTTTCAAAATTTTGAATGTTCCTTCTAAATTCTTGGTGAATTTCCAAAATCTTGTCATATATATATTCCAATACTTATTGTAGAATAATATATTCTACAACAAGTAATTGATAAGTTATCTAACGAACTGGTTTCCATGACCCTAAATAACATTTTAAACACATCTTGACTAATCCGTGGCTTCAAATGCACAACCTGAAATTGGCTTTTGACATTAGCAGTTGATATTTCTTTCTTATTTTTTTTTTCGATTGATCTGAGCCTTGTTACTTTAAATACTTGCTTCACTCGTGTCTAAGAAAACGTTTATAAAAGATGTTCCTTAATATAATATTATTTTACGAGGACAATATTAAAATAAGTGCTGCCAGAAGAAAATTATTTACAATTATATTGTGACTTAAGTCACATTCCCACCTCTATCATAATCATAATCATAAGTCTTAAGTCGTAACCTTGAGAGTTTGACACACGCGAAAACATTGGAGCGTTTCCTGCTCTTGTCTTAATCATAGTCTTAAGTCGTAAGTCTTAAATCGTAATCATAAAAGTTTGGCGCGCCCAAACTTTTTGTCGTAATCATAAATAGAAAGAGATGGATATATATAGCGCTATTTCATTTCATGGAATCGTTGCTGGTTTCATTATTGTTATTTACTTTTGTAATTGAAAGAAAGGTTATAGATATAAAAATGTGAATAGAAATCAAATTATCAAACACGACACCAAGCAAACAAAAACCAAGATGTCAAAATCAAAATGAAGTTGATGGATTCAGTGACCTAGAAATCACTACTTATCACGATATTTTCTCAAATAAATTAAAATAATATTGTTTTAAATATTTCTGGATATTTTATAGCTCTTAAAATAATTCTATATAAAATATGATTCATTTCATATATGTTATTCCATATTTTAAAGAGTTATGGTATGTTCACATACAATTGAGTATATTTTATAAATGCATTTATTATTTATTATTTGTTATTCAACAAATTATTTTTTTCCTTAGCAAAGTAGTATTATTTCTGTACAACAGTGAAATTTAATTATTGATCATTTTGAATATATTTCATTACTTTTTAGATTTAATTGTGAACAAAATATTATGATTATGATAAGAGCTGGAAACGGTCGAATTTCCTGAGACTATGATTATGATTACGACTTATGATTATGATAGAGGTGGGAATGGGACTTTAAGTCACATTCCCACCTCTATCATAATCATAATCATAAGTCTTAAGTCGTAACCTTGAGAGTTTGACACACGCGAAAACATTGGAGCGTTTCCTGCTCTTGTCTTAATCATAGTCTTAAGTCGTAAGTCTTAAATCGTAATCATAAAAGTTTGGCGCGCCCAAACTTTTTGTCGTAATCATAAATAGAAAGAGATGGATATATATAGCGCTATTTCATTTCATGGAATCGTTGCTGGTTTCATTATTGTTATTTACTTTTGTAATTGGAATATATTTCATTACTTTTTAGATTTAATTGTGAACAAAATATTATGATTATGATAAGAGCTGGAAACGGTCGAATTTCCTGAGACTATGATTATGATTACGACTTATGATTATGATAGAGGTGGGAATGGGACTTTACAAACATTTACGATACGCATAATATATTACTTCGTATAAAAGCCTGGGTCAGGGAGTACCGGGAGAGATCACTCAAATGGAAGAATTTGGCGCTTAGCTACTACCATCTAACGGGAGCGGCCGCACCTATTTTTTAATTTAATTTGAATCTTGAATCTTAGTTACCATTGAAAAAATTTGAACAAATGTCGATGTAAGTAAATAAGATTGTTTGTCAATATCAATTTATGATTTTTCCAATTTCCAATTGTGTTTGTGTATTGATTTTAAAAGTTAAACGCTACAAAAAGTTATTAAAAAGCAAGTACTGCGAGTCAATTGTAAGTTTGTCTTATATTTTTCTGTTCGCATGTTATAAAATTAATCATTCTAGGCGCACATCTGCTGGTTCCATTCCGCGACCTGCAGTTTTTATGTCAGTAAAAATGCAATTATACATTATTTAGTTAGAGCACAATGATAAATATTAGGCTGAGTTATTTTCTGGACCTCACAAATACCTGGAGTTTCAAACAATAAATGAATAAGAAGCATTTGGGATGGATGAGCATTTGCCAGCTGCAATAGTAACGTGGTGCTAGAACTGAAAATGAATATTTGTTACGGAAGATGCGCCATTTTCTCTATATCATATGAAACCAAGAAAAAGTAATACTCTCCAGTCTTGAAGACCTTGAAGTTACTTTAGAATTCAGGCAGTCGAAGAAAGTTCAATAGGATCATACTCACATTGTGTCCACGCTTCTCGAAAGTGCTTATTGATTTTCTTGTCGTTATATAGGAGGTAGAATGAAGCAAAAGTTGAATATTTATGAAGAAAAAATATTAAATACTGTAAAAGTGACTTTGCTGAGACAGTAAGATGCTTTTAAGTTCAAATGAAGTAAAGACAATGGAAAACGTCACTTTTTAATTTCATTTATTTCCTCGATTAATCACATCTCAAAACAATTTAAACTGGCTACAGTCTTGAATTAGTGATTTTCATCGAATTTTTTTTTCTTAATTTTGTTATAACTCATTCTAGTTTCTATCTACTGCCTATTTATCACCATAAGTGATTCAAGATTGAATTTAAGAGACCTAAATTAGAAGAAAACTCACTAATCCAAAATTGTGGGTTAGTATGAACTCTTTTGAGAATACGGCTACTGATTTTTATGCTCTAATAGAATAACTTCAAATTTTTTGGAACATTTGTATCCAATGTCTTCTTACTTTTTTTCACAATGGAATTTGAATACTGTGGAAAGTAATTCCAACATGAAGAATGACCTACAATTGAAAGAATTAGAGAAAAATTTGAACATTTCTTTTTAGCTCAAATTACCAATTTACATAACTATAGAGTTGGATCAAACTTCAGGCATATGAAATTACTTTATTTAATTTAGAGTTTGTAAGATATTAAATGTATTGCAATACTGTAAAAGGTATGATCCACAGTTGGAAAAGACGTTTTACAAAAATAGATTATTCAAATTCATTGATTGATAGCGTTTTTAACACAAATTTTGAAATAATTCAACAACTGCGGATTTATTTACTACAATTGGATCACACTTTATGCATAAAGTAACTTTATATTGTACCTCAAACCTGATATTTGCACAAATATTTTGTTGATAACATTGATTCACACGTAGAAACATTTATAATACACGTATTTTTGAAAAATTTCTTTGACTTTTCTGTTTAGTACATAACTACAAAAAACTAATTTAGATCTGAAACCATGGTTACATAGCTATCAGAGACCTCGGTGGCAGCGGCCGCAACTATGTTCATGCGCATAATTTTTAACATTGAGTGATCACTCCCGGTACTCCCTGGCCTGGGTTTTGATGGTAATAGTGGTAATATCAGATGTATCAAATATTTATGTCATAGTATTGTAATGCAGTCGAACATAAATAGTAGACATAATCAGGTTTTATAAACTCGCTCCTCAGCTTGTTCGATCAAGAGCTCGTATATAAAAACCTTCATTATGTATTTATGTACTACATAAATAGCTATAATGATATACAAAATCGTAAATTCCTTTTTACAGAGGTCTATCTTTAGAGGTTGAAAATCTGAGCTCATTAGAAATCTTAACAGGTTTATGGGTACATTCTAATCAAATTCCTTATAGTTGGAATGTCATGTTCAAAAAATCTACTCCATTGAATATTGACTGTTTCTGAAGTACTTGCTTTAATTAATTTCTAATTAAATATTGAAGGGTATGTTTAAATCTTCATTCCTATACATTAATTTTTGATGAATTTGTTTAAATACTTATTTTGAATGTAGTCCGTTAAAAACTAGAATGAGACGGAGTATGCTTAGAATTCAACTGTAAATCCGTTGAAAATCTTAACAGAGTGTTAATTTTGTTTGCTAACCATAGCAACATACATATATCATTTATTTTTATGAAATATTACATTTGTATTACGCCTCAATAAATATGAGATTGTTTTCATAAAATTATTTAAAAATCAGTATATCACAAGAAAAACTGGAGGATGTTCTACCGTTATCTGAACTTCACGTGCCACGACGAATAAAAAGCTCGCTTTGCTCGCTCGTTAAATACCGTATCCGCCTGTTAAGATGCTTGCTACAAAAAACAGCATCCGAGAAATTTTGATAAAATTTGAATATTATGAAGTTTAAGTAGTAATATGCAAAATATCACAAAATTAGAATCACCTCTGGATTAGTTTGGTTGATATTTGAATCCTCAATAGATACTTTTTTCTATGTGTATATAGGGTCTTATGGGACAGCATAACACATTTGCTACTGTTTGGGATATTGTCGCGATAAAAATGGAAAGATATGAACAAAAAACTAATAGATCATGAATTGAATATTCACAATCATTTGATGAAAATAAAAGTTACAGATTGGTGAAAATAGTAGATTGTTTAATAAGTAAGGAAAAGAGGTAGTTTTCTAGTGAGTGTATAAGATCAATGTACGAGCGTAGCGAATGCATTAATTATACACGAACTTGAAAATCTACTTTTCTTTACGTGTTGAACATGCTATTTTTTCGTGTACTTAAGAATAAGTATACAAAAATAACATGAAAATTTAAAATTTGACATTACATAAATGTTTTTATCAAAGAAGCTATGTCAGATTTGTTTTTTAAATTTTTGTTGTTAACATGGTCATGGTAACAAAACATAACGACCAATAACGACGAGTAAATAAACAATTTTCGAAATGGATCAAGAAGAGTTTCCTGATATTTTAAAAGCTGTCAGAAGCAACCTCAAATTTACTCCCGACAAAATCAAAAGAAAAATACGAAAAATATTACGAATTATTTTGCCAGTGGAGAATAATGAAGAAAGTTCAGGGAATTAATGAAGATATTTTAATAGCTTACTTTTTTGAGAAGGTTAGTTTTATAGTCTAACTTAATATTTTTATTCAATTTTGAGGTTTTAAAGCTACATTATTAAATCCGTAGCAACAGTCATAAGTAAATCTTTATTCACTAGTGACTTAAAACGAATTATTATTGATTTAAAAAAATTTAAATCACTGTTGGAATTCCTTTTCATAAAAAGATTTCTATTTCTGAGGAATAATTTTCCCAACTGCAGCGGCTGCTTCGTTCAAAATGGTATCGGGGACGAGAACATTGTTTTAATCACTTTCTTCCATCATTTCAGACAATACTTTTCACAATTATAACGCTTCAATTCAAAATTCACAAAACTGACAGTTTACTGACACTCATACTCCCGAATGTTTGAAAAACAAACACTCGTCGCGATATTAACGAAGCTTCCTTGCAACTGCAATTTGATTTTTTTGAATTTTGTTCCTCAGTTTCATGTTCCAGAAATTTACGCAAAATTGAATAAAATTATGTATACAAACACGTGAATTAAACCTCTTTATTTGCTCAAAGAATTAAACCACTCGCGCTAAACGCGCTCGTGATTTTGAACTTTCTTCTCGCAAATAAACAGTGGTTTAATTCACTTGTTGTATAAATAACTATTATTATAATTTTCATATTTTTATAGGCTAAGACTTTTAAATCCTCAACATTGTGGTCAGTGTATTCTATGTTAAAAAGCACGTTGCAAATTAATGAAAATGTGGACATTTCTGTATATAGAAAGTTGATTACATATATAAAGCGTCAAAATGAAGGGTATATGGCAAAGAAATCTAAAGTTTTGAAGATGGATCGTGTTATAATGTTTTTGTCGAAAGCTCCTGATGATTTATTTCTGTTCATGAAAGTTGTATTAATTTTCGCTCTTCATGGTGCATGTCGAGGTGATGAGCTACGTATGTTACAAGTTGACAACATTGAAGATAACGGATCTGTTTTGGTTGTCACATTGCATGATACAAAAACAAAGAAAAAACGCGTCTTTACAATCTTATCAGATGTGGGAGGTGTCAATGGAATTGCATTATATCGAACATATTTGAGTTTACGACCAAAAAGTATTGGTCATCATAGGTTCTTCGTATGTTACCGAAAAGGCAAATGTACTGTGCAGCCAGTAGGAATTAATACTTTCTACAGTATACCAAGAAAAATTGCAGAGTATTTACAACTTCCAAATGCCAGTAGTTACACCGGACATTTTTTCCGAAGGACTTCTGCGACATTACTTGCAGAGAGTGGGGCTGACATCCGAATGTTGAAAAGGCATGGAGGATGGCGTTCGAGCACCGTTGCCGAGGGATAGATTGAGGAGAGTATCGAGAATAAAATAAATACGACAAGAATAATTTTTAATGGCCAGCATAACGTTAGTAAGCAACCTTAATCTATTGGAACTTCCTGTGTCTCATCAACAGTAGCATCAAGCGAACGAGCCAGCACTTCTTTGTCAGTTTCGGATTTCCAGTCGATGGCATCTTCTTCTGGCACAACATTTAATAATTTACACAATTGTACATTAGTAATTAATATTAATAAGTGTAATGATAATGAATAAATTTGTTTGTATTGTTTGTTGCTATGAAGAAAAGTGTTTCTATGCAGAAAAGTGTTGTTAAGTGGAAAAGTGTTACTAACGAGCAAAAAAGCACTTTTCTTTATTATTTTTTATCCAGAAAAGACGCTGTTTTCTATCAAGTACACGAAAAAGATATTTTAATTTAAGTTCAGTTCAATTAATCCCTGCTCCTGCATTCTCTATCTCTGTCTAATTCAACAATTCTTCATAGCTCTGTCTCTCTTATACTTTATATACAGTATCGATCTGCATTCTTTTTTAGTTATTTTAAGCGTTTGACTTACAGATGGTAGTTTTTTGTAGCAAACATCTCAAGTTATTAAAAACTTCATCTTGAAGACATATGTCAAGATCAAGAGCGTCTAAGTCAGTAAGCTATTTTTGAATAAATAGATATCTAAATATTTTTTACCATTATTAATAGCAGCTCCATTCATAATAGTAACTAGCCTGGGATAATATTGTTTAACTGTTGGTCCAACTGTATCATGCCAAGATTTCCACACCCAGTGAAGTTGCTCAGGGCTTAAATTTGGTCTTGTCATGAGATTCTCAAGATCTGGTTCTCCTTTCAAGCAAATTTTACCAGTGTTTGGAATACCTTGACTTCCTGTGACCGGCCAAGAATCCTCGGGAACACAAACCTCTGCGGCTGAATAAGCTGCAGACATATTGTCCAATATATCCGATAACTCCCTGTAATATTAAAATTAAAACCAACAGAATTTTTTTATAATTGTTAGTGTCACCTGGTTTTAAATTTGTTTTTATAACATTGAAAGCTAATTGAAGTTTGATAAATTGAAATTTTCAAAGACCTGGATAAGTAAATCCAATTTACGGTAATTATATTTTATTGTGATTCAATCATTATTTGGAAAATGCATTTATAAAATATTATACAAAAAAAGTTTGAATCCAAAAATTTTTTTTGTCAACAGATATTGTATTTATTCAGTCGAACATTTTGCTTTTTAATAGATTATACACACTTTTTATATGGTACGCAAAGAAGATTCAGATCCCAGTCTGGGGCTGTTTCAGGGATAAATACTATAGTTCCCAATTCTTTTACTCTTTAAATACATTTTCCCATCAAATTCAGATTTTTTTTTATTTGCAGTAACAAGTAAGCCAGTCTTAGAAAATGCAACAAGAGAAATGATAATACTCTTAATTCGACTTACTTAGCTTGTTCCGTATTATATTTTGGTCCTCGACATAACAGTTTCACCATTCTTTTCTCCTGAATATTGTCAGTTTCTTCTTCTAGATTGTGTAACAAATCACACACTTCGTTTTTCCACGCGGTTTTCGCAGCTACAAGAACAGCACCTTGCTGCTGAAGCATGCTATCAGAGTCTCCATCAGACATCATTGTCCAAGCCATTCCTGCACCCAGTCGATTGAACTCTTGCAACTCGGAGTTTATTGTATCTAGCCAGCGACTCGCTGATATGGAAGGATAGTAGGCTGAAAAATAAATTTCATCTTTTATCATCCGGAGCCCTTGAGTGTATTTTCCTCAGAAACGACATTTTGACAATAGTGAAAAAAAAAAATGTGTCCAGCATAGTTTTTATCAACATCCAATATTTTAAAATCCTAGATGGCTTTTGGCATCAAACTGAAGAATCTTTTTAAAAAAGTTTGATAGTTGTGGCACATTTTGCGACTTTTGGCTGAATCTGGGTTCAAACCCGATCATCCAGAGCCGCCCAGACAGAAATTAAGTGTATTAAATTGCTTTAAGGAGCTTATATCTTTTATCATTTTAATTGTTAAGTCAGGTAATTTACAGAAGTTATTCAATAAATGTTGAGGAGTATGACGATGCTATCAACGTTTGGAGGTGTAAATGTTGAAAATTTCAAGAAAATCTTTCCTGAAGTATCATTTTTACAATGTGATAAATGGGAATGTTTGAAACTCGAGTTGAGAAAATACAATTTTGGTTATCATGGAGGTCTTAAATATGAAAGAAAAAGATACGTTATAGCATCCAAGCTGCTGATAGGTATCTTCAAAAATATAGATAAACATTGAAATTTTCTAGATATTCAAGAAGGTATACTCAATGTAGTACTTACATCAAGAATCAATTGAAATTGAAATATATTATAATTTTAGAATTTATCTTTTAAAATCACCAAAAAAAAGTAGTATTTACAGTCAAGTTATTTTGTTATATCTTAACAAGCCTTCAAGAAACATTGTATGCCGAGGTACACATACTTTTCGCAATATATGCTCCGAAAGTATCCTGTTATTAAACTGAATTCTGCTTCGAAAGTTCTCAATTCCAAACCATGGAAACAATCATCATTAATTCCCTGCCCTTAACCGAGTGCAGCCAAATTCATCCTAGATGATAAATGATGGTCGTTCGATCCCTGCAGCATAGTATATTATTTCCATCAACATTTGTAATTGTAGTTTATAAATAAATACACATATTTTCCAAATTTCTATTTAACAGATGAATATAAAATGAAACAATTTTAAACATTCATATGATCCACAATTGCGGTAATTTGAAAATAAATAAATTGAATTCTCGTTACTAATTAAGCATGCATTCAAACCAGTAAATCCAATTTGTTATTTTTTTCCTCGATAGAGCACACAAAAACAGTGATAGAATTGAAGTAACCTTAGCAGAGGAAGAAATAATTAAATCAAAAAACTTATGCTTCTCGTCCGCAAATTCGCACGTGAAATTTCACTTTATCCGTAAATTATCAAGAATATTGCTATCCTTATGAACGATATGAATCAACCGATCGTTAATAGAATAGAGTATAAAGATCCTGCACGAAACCCTATAATTTTGGACATCGGTGAATTTTGGAAAAATTTGTTATAACTTTTGGTCAATTGAAAAACGTTCTCGAAATGACGCTTATAAGATAACTACATATACAATTTTCAAATGATATTCGTTATAACTTTTGGTCAATTGAAAAACGTTTTCGAAATGCCTTGCTATTTACCTTCCCTATTTGCTCTTGGACCAACAAGTAATTCAAGAATACGGAACTTGTTAAACATTGGAGTATGCGCGGCGCGCTTATTTCAAATAGCAGTTTTAACATGGTCTGCGACAAATGTAATAATAACGGCAAAAAAAATATTATTGCAAAATGAAAATTAGCTATAATTCAAAAATTCTGATAGGTTTATTCATTTTAATATAATAATATTATGTATATAAAATGCAATTTTAAATATTCCATCCATAATATCTGAACATTTTACAATGACTCGGGACAATTTCACAGTGGCTCGAGCCGCTATAAAAACAGCCTGTCGCCGCCACTGTTGGAAACCAATAGATGTTGATGTGCTGATAAAGTCTTCATAGTATCATGACCGAAAAATCAATGGTCTTCGATTTAGAGATATTTCAATTTTTTAATTGAATTTAATATACAATCTGTTATCCGATACCAATAATATGAAAAGTAAAGAACACTTTTTTTTTAGTGTTGTCAAACATTACACAATCGGTAAATGTTCCTCGATTAAAAATCACGGTATATTTTGTGTCACAATTGAAATATATCTACGAAATAAATTCTTCGTCTGTGGAAAACATTCCGTGTCTGTTCAGCATCTGCGAAAAAAATTTCATAAACGATTCACTCCTGCGAAAACATTCCGGAACCGTTCCACACCTGCATAAAATATTTATAAATCTTTCTACACCTATGGAAAGCACGAACTCGACCCGCTCCTGATCCGAGTTCCACTGGCTGATCCCTAGTAGCTTTTTTCTCAATGAATTGTGAGCAATTAAATAGTTCTGAATCGAAAATCATTGATTTTTCAGTGGTCTTACCATGGAGACTTTTATTTAGTACGCCAACATCTATCAATTTCCAAAATTTGGATCCATTTCACCAAGGTCCAAAATCATAGTGTAATGTTTATTACTTTTGAAGGATTGTTTATTGTTTAAATAAAAATCACTATTTAATAAATGAAAAGAAAATACAAGTTTATTTCTTTGAAGTATTGCTAAGCAAACACTATACAATTCATTTCTCACTTACGACTATTAAAATTCAATAACAAAGCCACAGATATTTATTTTTAACAGCTTATTTTACTGATCACTCACTGGATATTCACTATTTCACCGTTTTACTGTTCACTTTTCCTCGATCAGGTCGTTTGCTCATATATATATATATATATACAATTTCAATTTGTTCGAAAGGGAACTTTACAACTGTTTCAACTAATCTTTGTTGAAAGCTTCTTTTCGAAATCTTTCTTTTCACACGTCAAACTTTGATTCACCACTGTATACCTTTTTACACTGTCCTTTTTCTTTTGCCCATGATAAACATACTTTCTTCCGACGATCTATCAACGGATTTTTCTCATTAGTTTTAATATTTTCAAATAAATAACTCGTAAATATAAAGTACGGACTTATATATTTTCTACAACATTCTCAGAAAACATTCAGACCCGTTACGATATTCCATGTGCAGATACCTCAAGCAAGTAATCCTTCTTAAACTTTTGCACACTTTCACTAGCTTTCATTGGTCTCTAATTTTGGGGCTATACTTACGTCTAACGCCATTAATTAAGATGTTATTCAACATTAACATTAAACGTAGGTGTAGCCACGTCTTAGTGCGATAATTTATTCACGACGTTGATAGTGACGTGAGGCGTTAACACGTTCAGTGCTGACTTTAACTAGCATATGTTATATACGGACGGCTATGTTTTTTTGTTATCAAACTTCTTATTAATAGAAATAAGAGTTTTTTTTTTTTTCATTGAAATGCATAAAAATACCGTGTGGGTAGGGAGACATATGTTCCAGTGTTCCTCCATTTTTTCCATTCCAAATATGATTATTTTGGATGTTTTGATTGCAAGAACAAAAAAATTCAGGAAAGAGAAGAATTTACTATTAGTAACTAAAGTTAACCCGTAGCCACCAAGTGGTTATAAGCGGAACTATATTGTAAAGTGGATTCAATCTTAATTTCCATATAATCGTATGTTATGTTATTGATTTTGTTAGCAATATTTAGTGGCTTTTTTGAGATTGTTTGTATGAAATTTTATACTACAATAGTTCTTAATGGATTTGTTCAAGTAAATTTAGTGAAAAATACTTGGCTTTCGACTCGTTTGTTACATTATATAACCTCAAAATTAGTCTTTCTCAAGACTATACTCTTCAAAAATGGTTGTGTTTATGGATGTCATACCAAATTTAGTCGAAATGTGGATTTAAGTTTCCGTAATTTTCCTAAAAAGGGAGAAAGTGTCTGTAGTAAATGAAGTTGGCAGCTACGAATTAGTTAACAAACGAGCTGTGTGGATTAGAAAAATTCGTACAAGAAAAACTGAAAGCTGGAATGTACAATACAAAAATATCGTAAATACTTTCCCGTAATATTATTTTCTTTGAAGCTATGAATTTTATAACCTCACGCAGTCTTCCAGTTACAACTAAAAACTGTATATAAATAAGATGATTTTGAAAGAAAAAACTATATATTATAAAAGAAGAAAGTTAATACTTTCCCGCACAATTGGAATTGAATTAAATCATTTAATGAAATATGAATATTTCTTTGGTGAATATCAACGTATTTACATTGTAAACAGACTACAAACTTGCCGTAAGCCACTTTTGATCCGCCATTTTGTAAACACAGTGCTGCCGCCAACAGTAATTTCAGTTGCCAATAACGCACTAGTGCGTTATGCGCACTGAACGTGTTTTAAGCGATATATCGGTTGGCGGTCTAATTCGACACGTCAAAGTGATCAAGCGCATTATTTATTGCAATGTTGTGGGCTTGTGACTTCACTAATATTTATCTTTGTCAACTGTCATTGTAAATTTTGAATACACGAATTAAAATTCAGTAAGTTTTTGTTTGAAATAAAAGTATCACTAAAGTTATACAATGGAGTGGTGTAATGGGAGAGTCATCGCGTTTTCAGAAGTGTTTCAAAAGGAACTCTGTTCATATGACAATGCTTTGACGGCCAATTAAGTGACATTTATGATGACATTTATCATTGAATGCTAGTGTGGTCATTCAATTTAATGCACAACTTAGAGCGTTATATTGCTATAATAGGCATTAGACGTTAACATAAGTATGGCTCCAGCATAACAGTTACACGTTGAACGACCAGTAATTTTTCTTTGATGTTAATATTTGCAGCTTCTTCAAATTCAATGATATCTGGCACTATGGATTTGGTTAAATTAATAATATTTTTGAGCAACAAGTTCACGAATTTTAAATACTATTGCTGTCGCTCAAATCGCAAACTAATGCTGCCAATACAAAAAGTTATACGAAAAACAAATTCGACTTCAGCGCTATACACCATCTGAAATTTTGAGACTGATCGAATAATTAATTGTCAAGCGATTTGAGCACTACGATTTTTTTCTTCTCATAATGAAAACGTACCTAACTGAATTTTTGTTACAGTTATTAGATCTTTGCTGAAATCATTTTTATTCACAATTTTTATTTTGAATATAGATACACCATGTATCTGATTTGAAATACATGTCTATATTTAATATCCCGTATTACTACGGCTATGATTATTTTTGTGAGTAGATTACATTATTACCAATTCTCTTCTTCCTCCCATCATTTTTCAAATTAATTGAAATGTTTAAGTCTTGATCTTTCTAGAAATAGTTTGTATTTTCATAAAAAAAAAATTACGTCTATTTTATTATATTTCATAACTGTGTGTTAGTGATGCGGCATATTATTTATGATAAAATGTCATTTAATAATGTTAAATGGTAATTAAAATGGCATTTAATACATTTGTTCCCATGGCGCTATATATATTTGAGATTCAAAGCTATTTTTTAATGCACGAGCGGCTTGGTTAAAAATACGAGCGAAGTGATTTTACACGTGTGTCTTACAATTTTTCTATCTTCGAGCGTCCTAATTATCATAAAATATTTAATTATTCACGAATATCTTTTTACTTACTTGTAAAGTACAAGTAAGTATTGAGAAACCGACACCTATCGAGATTTTGATGGAAGTATCCGTTTTGAGCATCCCTGAATCCATTTTGACTATTTTCGGCTTGATGTCGGTACGTGTGTATGTGCGTTCGTTCGTAACTTGCAAATCTCAAAACTTGTTGAACGTATAATGTTGAAATTTTGTATTTAAGACTGGTATAGGGTCTAGTTGTGCACCTCGCATTATGGTTCCAATCGTCTGTACCGGAAGTGCACTTTACTTGAAACTTTTTTCGAATTTCTCTAATAAATTTAGAATGGTCAACCGTAGGATGTTGAAATTCAGTATTTGAATTTGATGTATCAGAATGGTAAGCTGCTATTTTTGTATTAATTAACGGCATGAAGCTGTCGAAGTCCTATTAAGCGCGAGCAGAGATCTTCAAACATTTTTAACATTAATATTAGACATTTCTTCAGAGTCGTTTCATCAAATTGGTTTGTGCTGCCTCAATTTGGAGTTAGTAGAAAAAGTATAGTAGGATACCTTGTTTTTAAAAAACTCATGTCCAAACAGACGTTAATCACATATATTACATAATATACTATTGAACTTCAAATAAATTATAGTATTTGATCAACATATAATGGCTATATTACATTAGGATAATTCAGCATTCGCCTTTTGCTCGTATTTTAAATTCACTCTCGAGTAATACATGGACAATATATACTCGTTAAATAATATACTTCTATAGAAAAGAAATATAGAAAGAGGATATTTCACAAAACTATTGGAATCTTCTGTAGAAAAATTATTCTTATTTCTAAAGCAGAATAATTTCCATTGAGAAAACATTATTTCATCGAGTATTTCTGAAATATTTTTTTTCTAAATTCGTCTTTTCAACAAGAGTCCATATTTTACCAAGCCGAAAAATATTCTTTACTTTACAAGTATTTACAAAATATCAAAATTAAAAATGTCAGTCATTTATATTCAATCTTACATTTACGTGAAAAAGTTGTTCCTCCGAATGGAATGAACAGAATCACATTCACTAAAACAAAGAACACACTAAATGCATTCACCATTTTATTTACATGTATTTTAAGGTTTATTTTAAAATGTACGGGAGTCACAAAACAAATGATTATTTTCTCATCGCGCAAATATTTTATTCCATTTGAGGCTTTCAACGGGCATGCGCAATAGGTACCTATTTTTAATGAGCATATGTAGCTTTTACTATTTAGAATCGAGTGTCTATAAGCTAACATATTCTAAAACCTTATTTTTGCGTCGTTTGACATTAGAAGTAGACCATTTTCAGACAGGCAAATAATACTGTTACAGCTCAGGCAGGCGAATTGTTACTGCAGAAACAAATATAAAATTTCGGTTTTTTCGGACTCAAGTTCATACTGAAATTTTATTTAAAATGTATTAAATAACTGAATCTAGATTAAGTACGGTTTATAATAAACACCACAAATAATATTTCAAATAATCAGAATGTCAATTCAATATTTTTAAATAATTAAATATAATTCAGTACGAGTCTCAACCATCATTTCACATTTACCGGATCAGTATGAAATTTTCAATTTATTATTTACATTTAAAATCGATACTCCGATTTTCCATAATCTATTAAAAATTGTTTGAATTTGAATGTAACGTATCTTCGACAAAAGTTTTCAAAGTAGAATAATTTTAAAGATTCTTCTTTCTCTTGTATATATTCAATTTTCTATACATATTTATTTTAGCTTTTGGATTGCTGTAAAATACTATAATACGTCTTTAGAATATTTAACTTGTTTTGAATATCTGTAGATCTGTATTCTTTTTAACACTTTTGAAACAAGTTCATATAGATAACACATTTCTTGATGAATACCATTATCGATCTATGAAACTAATATATATTTTTTAAATTATCGATTCTTACAATTGTAATTTTACTTGTCGCAGAATAATGTTATTAAAACATTAATAATGTGATAATTTGTGGACATGTTTACATTAAATAATTTAGTGAATTTATCTACCAGATTATCCATCAGTATTTTACAACATACGGTGTGCTGACTTAAAATGAATGACACCTGACATATCACATATTAGAAAATACTGTTACTGTTTTTTCCGAACATATGGTGGCTGTAGAAAAATAGTAATTTATGCAACAAGAGTGTAAGCTCAAGTATTGTGACATAAGGCCAAGTAAAAGTTATGAGGCTTGTCGACCCCAAGCAGTAACACTTTTGAAACAAATCAGAAACACACAACAATTGATTTCCTTGGTAATAATTGTAAAGATGTATCAGCTGCAGTTCCTGCTGAATTTGACGGTGTGTAAGAATTTCTTCATAATTTTTCATTATCTCCAATTTCAATATTTAGAAAATTACGAAGCATACAGCCAAAATTATAGAGAACAAGTTGACATCAATTTTGCAAATAACTTAACAAATTGGTGGTGGTAACATTGGGATACGTAAGCAAAATAAAATGGGAAAATTGTTTGGAGCAACTAAGTTAAGACAAGACTATAGAGCTTTGAATTGATATCAAAATAGACATCATTTAAATAACTTGCAAAAAAAATAATTAACAATCATTCAAATATCATTTTCAACACTTTTACTAGAACTATTACCACATAAGCTTTAATTTGATACCAGAAACGACAGGACGAAATTACTTATTTAAAAAAAAATACGAAAGTTTGCATATGATGTCTAAATATTAGTAATAATAATTCTGATTTCACATTTTATTTTCATTATCTCTTTTCTTCGCATGTTTCAGAAAAAACGAATTATATAATAAGTCTAATTTTAATAATGAACCACTAATAATTTTGAAAAATATTTCTGCCAAGTGCTGTTCCAAAATATCCAAGGATCAATTTCAGTTATTTTATGTTTTATGATAAATACTACTATTTATAAAAGAAACGCAAGAAACTAAAAAGCTCCATCAATAAAAACATTTGGTACCACTAGTTGAAAAATACCAGCTTTTTAATAGAAAGCTTGAATTTAAAATCTCACTCAAAAGTTCGTACACGTTCTCAAGTTACCGTGCTTTCAGACAGGCTCACTTTCTTTCGAATCATGTTTTTTGGGCTTACTATGGTCTAAATCGTGAAGATTCATCAAAATCTCAAACTGTCAAAAATCATGATTATAATATTTCCCCTTTAAGTAAAAAAAAATTGCAATCGCTTATTAGTTATCTATACAAAAGTGAATTAAACCACTGTTTATTTGCGAAAAGAAAGTTCAAAATCACGAGCGCGTGTAGCGCGAGTGGTTTAATTCTTTGAGCAAATAAAGAGATTTAATTCACGTGTTTGTATACATAATTTTATTCAATTTTGCGTAAATTTCTGGAACATGAAACTGAAGAACAAAATTCAAAAAAATTAAATTGCAGTTGCAAGGGAACTTCGTTGATATGCGACGGGTATTTGTTTTTCAAACATTCGGGAGTGTGACTGTCAGTAAACTGTCAGTTTAGTGAATTTTGAATTGAAGTGTTATAATTGTGAAAAGTATTGTCTGAAATGATGGAAGAAAGTGATGAAAACAATGTTCTCGTCCCCGATACCATTTTGAACGAAGCAGCCGCTGCAGTTGGGAAAATTACTCTTCAGAAATCGAAATATTTTTATGAAAAGGAATTCCAACAGTGATTTAAATTTTTTTAAATCACTAATAATTTATTTTATGTTCGACTGCATCATAATCATGTAGTTTATGGTTGCATTTAGTGCCCATAATGTGCCACTTAATTGGACTAGGACTTTTACTTTATATAATTGGACGGAACTGTCACTGTCTAAAAAATATCACAAAAATATATTTTTTTTTGACATGAAATAAATTCAAACAATTAAATCCACATATCATTTATTATTGTAATGAATACTTATAACACAATTAGTATTGTCGCGAATATTCAGACCCGAAGATAAATTCTTCTTGTTACAAAAACATTTTTCTCTCAATATTTGTGATTCTTTGGCACTTGCTGTACACAGCTTTACTCTTTCTGAAGTATTCATTTATTCTTTTCTATCGTATTTATTCTTTTCTACTCTTTCTGAAGTATCCATTTATTCTTTTCTATTGTATTTAATCTCTTCTACACTTTCTGAAGTATTAATTTCTTCTATTAAATTGAATTCAATATTTTTGACATCTGCAAACAAACAGCAAAAACAATTGTAACAATAGCAACACTAGCAAAGCACACCAAGTTATACTTACCGAATTTTTGAATAGGGAAATCAAGAAATATTTTCAGAAGATATCCTGCGTCTTTAGAGCAGTTGGACATAAAGCTTTGTATGTAATTCGTACATAAACAAACTTTATAGACTCGCCTTCCTTATTAGACTCGCTCGCGCTCCTCGCTCGTCCATAACCAGCGGCTCGTCCAATAAAGTTCTATATTATATACTAATTACATAAATAGCTATTAAATCACTAGTGAATAAAGATTTACTTATGACTGTTGCTATGGATTTAATAATGTAGTTTTAAAACGTCAAAATTGGATAAAAAAATTAAAAATTAAGTTTTTGCTAGTAAATATTGATTTATTTACATAAAAATTCAAAAAACAATTAAATTATATTTGGAATCATTTCGATATGGCAATTAATCAAGAGTGAAATATATAAGAGATTGAAGAATTTGAAAAGCAAAGGAAAATAATACCTTAGGGACTGTGAAAAATCCCTAAAAAAGAATAAATATGCTGAAACGACGATTTTTAGACAGATTTCGGTTATTATCTTTAATAGAAACACACTAGAGAGTAGAAAGCAACAAGAACAAAGAAAGTATCTTACAAAGAATGGTTGATTGACATATAAGAAAAGAAACATTTTAATTGATTTCATACACTTCGTATAAAAATTACTTACGTCTACATTTTCTTTCACCAGAAAATTTCTCAGAGTGCGCTATACGGAAAGATAAATAAATGTGGTGAAAATTGAGATTGATGTATTGATTTACTGACTACACAATTTTAATTGATAGGCATACTATGCTATGCTTAATCAAGTAAGCAAATAAAAGTATCAAGTGTAACATGAACTCTTAAAATCTTTATCAGAAAAAACTGTTGAAGACTTCAAATAATTTCTTATGAAATAAACATACTTTTTCTATTTGGGTATCATAAAGTGTACTTTATGAAACTCGTTTGGGTATCGTAAAGTGCCTCTTTATAGAACCCAAACCTAATTTTTATTAGGTTGGTAACTACGTTGCTAGATAACCTAGCTGTCATTTTGATATGTCAAAATACAATATATTTTGAAGAAAATTCTTAAATTGTTCAGGTTTTTTTTTATTTATTTCTAAGAAGTAACATCATTCAAAATAACAAATGTTGAAAAGTATTATTGATATTTAAACAAATTACGTATCTGTCAAGATTGAGTACTACCAAAATTAAATATTCTTTATTGATATTTTCAAAATAGAAAATTGATTATTCATATGTGAACCCAATTAGAAAAAATTGTATAAGATACACGTTTCATAAGACATTTTAGGTCACTTGTTCATTAGAACAACAATTACGCCTGCTCTAAAATCATGTTTTATGAAACTTATATCTTAATATACTATTTTATATGTGAAATCATACTTTTATAATTATTTTAGGGTTGTTCGACACACTGCATTTTACTTTGCATTTTGAATCTTCATTGTGATGCAAAGGAAAATGCTAGGAAATAGGTTTGGGCTCGCTTTTTTTGCAAAAGAATTTGGGCGCGAAAAAAAAATGGTTCTTAATGTTCATGATTAGTTTTTCCAATCAAGATTTTCCCTTTTAAGATCAAATTTAATTATTTTTTAATTTCAATTTTATTTTTATGACGTAATGACTCATGAAACAAATACAAATAATACGTAGGAATGAAACCATAGCTATCCTTTATTTTATTTAGTCAAAGAAAAGTTACTGTGTGAGCTGAGAAGTTAATACTAATCTCGGAGATAGGAAAGAAAACAATTTCATTGGCTTCAGTTGAGTCTTTTGTTTTCATTAGTATAGATCCCCTGTGGCAGCACTTGTTCTGGACCAATTTAATTTGCGATGTCCTGTAAGAACACCTGAAGATGTATTATTTTCTTAGCATGTTTTCATGTTATTCGACGTCCACCTTAACATATTTGAGAATCAATCTATTAAAGCTTCTCAATTGTGATGTAATTTGCTATCCTAATGTTATGGATTGAACAGTCGAATTAACAATGGATTCATCGTAAACAAAAAATGCTAACATATGTTTACTATTTAAAACCAGAATATTTACAATTAGGACAATTATTCGTTCTTCTCAATATAAAAAGTGAACATAATTTTCAATGGGTTTGTTTTAATGCAATAAACTTTGCAAATGTTATAGAGTAATTTTTTCTACAAATAGAACTGAGATGTGTTCAAGATTTCAATGAAAAAGATATAATTTTAGCGAAATAAACCTCGAGTTTTTGATTTCAAATTTTCATAATGAATTTTTGCAGTTGCCAAACATGCAGAAATAATTTATTCTAATACTGTTCTGGAATCTGCATTTTTGACAATTAAAAACTATGTTGGAACAAGTGATATTCCAACGATGCATTTAAAATCATTCCATTGATATTTTAAGCTGTTAGTTTGGTAACTAAGATTACGTATTAGCAATTCATATGCTAACTTCTGGGTCTGCGTTTGACATTTCAAAATTTTAGAAATTTCTTCTGAATTCTTGGTGAGTTTCCAAACTCTTGTTAGAGACATATTTGGAATGGCGTATTCTACACTCGCGAAATATAGTCCTTGTCTTCGGCTCGAATTACAAACTTTTCACTCGTTTGGAATATAGGCAATTCCATTACTTTATGTACTATTAATTATTATTTTATTGAAATTCAATTGCCATATATTATTTACTATCTGTCATAAATAACAAAAAATAAATCGTTCTGGAATATTCACATTCGACAACCAGAAACCATGTTGGAATCGTTTAGAATTATTTCGTATACCGTTCAGAATCATTCCATTGTTATTTTCAACGAATCAAAAGCTGTTAGTTCAGTAACTATGATTACGTCTTAGCAATTCAGATATTAATTTCTCTAACACTGTTTTGGATTTGCATATTCCATAACCGAAAATTATGTTGGAACCAATGACATTTCAAAATATCGTTTAGAATGATTCCGTATGCCGTTTAGAATCATTTCGACGAATTAGAAGCTATTAGTTTGGTTACTACTATGGTTACTGCCTAACAATTCAAGTATTCATTTCTGGTTTTGCATTTGACATTTAATAATTTTTTAATTTCTTTCTGAAATATTGGTGAGTTTCCAAAACCTTGTTAGAAAAAGTAGGTATAGTCTACAACATGTTTGGAATGGCGTATTCCATACTCGCGAACCGTAACCCTCGCCTTCGGCTCGGTTTACAAACTTTTCGCTCGTTTGGAATGAGGGCCATTCCAATACTTATTGTAGAATATACTATTCCGGCTCTGCGATTGACGTTTCAAGATTTTAGAAGTTTCTTGTGCGTTCTTGGTGAGTTTCAAAAAATCTTGTTAGAGAATAATATATTCTACAAGTATTGGAATGGCCCTTATTCCAAACGAGTGAAGAGTTTGTAATCCGAGCTGAAGGCGAGGATGTTGAATACAATCGATAGTAACCGTTTACGAAACTAGATGACGTTAGTAGTAGTAGTGTAATTCACAATGGGCGTAGCATAAGAAGTACATAACATAATTCTTATGAAAATCTTATGCGTGTTCACAATGAGCATAGCATAAGCAAAGCATAAAAATTATTTTATAGGGATATTGCAGCCTGAGTTGGTTATAAAATATAGGTGCTTTTAGTTTTTAATATCTGTCACAATTTAAATCACTTGTCCTAAACAACGCTTTGCTTTATTTTTGTTTTGATTCGATTATTTTATCAAAACAGCTGTTTTAAAGACTCCTTTTTTTAAAATTTTATATTTGAAAATATTTTTCATTGCTTTTGTTGTGTTTCTTATATTAAAGCTCTTGGTTTAGTGCATTACTTTTGTTTCTGCACATGTTTGCAATTAAATGTCTTTTTTGGAAGACGAAACTCGTTTAGTATTGTTATTAAAACAAAGATTATAAATATTCCTAACCACAAAAACAAGTTTATTTTCATTCATTTGACACATTTACTGTCTGTGTCTGTAAAACTATATTGGACATGCGCATTAAGAAAATATATGTGTAAGAAATACGTAAAGTTGAGATGATTTCAACTTTCTTATGCAGCTGTTATGCACTATGCAAGCATAAGAAATACGTAAGAGCATTGTGAACACGGCCATAAGAATCGCACATGTTCAACTTTATGTCTTATGTATTTCTTATGTACTTCTTATGCTTACACCCATTGTGAATTAGGACTAAGAATAGTTCGTTGACAGTAGCAACTATAATATTATTATTATAAATAAATAAAAACCGTGTAATCTTTTTGTTGTGTATATTATTGATTTTGGATGGATATATCACTACAATAGAGGACCACAGCTTACAAGTTTGCGGTGTTGAGAAAGAGCTATTTTGCGGTTTAGCTAAAGCTGTTCTGTGGTTCAGCTATTCTCTCGCTTGTAGGCTGAGGAACATTTAAGCTGCGCCTCGGGGAAGAGTCTATGAAAGAACTAATTCATGGACAGCTACGGAACTGTACGCAACTGCACAAAGAAGATATGACTACACTCACATACACTGTGCAGAGTCTGGCCAGAAAAGCTTTTGCAAATTGTCCTGGTTCAACAGGAATACGTAGCAATAAAACAATTCATGGACGGCATCGGCGACGACGAGTTTGACCGGGTCGTGCGGTTAATGTATCCGAAGACGATTAAAGAAGCGATAACAAAAACCCTGGAAATTGAGATAAACATGAAGGAGTAAAGACTGACGAAGAGAGTTACGTGGCTTGAGCACGATAATAAGGGAGAGCTCGAAGTGAAAAAGACCACGACTTACACAAGGAATCGCTAACGAGAGCGTTCTTCTTCTTCGATTTATATCAGCCTCACCTAGAAAGACAAGAAAAATGAGATGTTAGCACTATGGCAAGGAGGGCCATCTTCGAGCAGTTTGTCGTGCAAGTGTGCCGTCGATTGTGGCACGAACATGTCGTCGGAAAACTAAATTTAGCCAGTCTTGAAAGGCAGAGTCTGGCTAGATTTCCCATCGAGAGCCCCGAAATCATCGATCCCCAGGTACTGAAAATAGAAACTAGTCTAGCTATAGAAGGGTTCGTGGAGAATGTACCATGTAAAATGCTACTAGATACTGCAGCGAATGTCACTATTGTACATCCTAAAGTTTCTGCAAAAATAAGACAAATTCCAAAAGAATGCACCCAGAACCAGCCGGTTTTACTGAAGACAGCCAATGAAGAGAGAATACCAGTAGTTAGTGTTGAGGAGTTTGAATTCACAATAGGCTATTTGAAGAAAAAACATCAAGCACTGACTGCATTCTCGGTGTCAAGTTCCTGCGAGATCATAGTTATGCCTTGGACTTAAACGGTGATATCCTGCGCATTAGTAATGAAGAGAAGTACATTTTAACTGTCGACAAATAAAAATAAATGTGGTGGATGTTGTTGCTCCAAATAATTTCCTATTACCTTCTCGTTCAGAAGAAGTGTTTCCAATTAAGCTAGACAATGCCCCAGAAGGTAAAACGTACGCCTTTGAACCTAGCAGGACATCGAGCTGGAATGAATCCATTATACCAGCTAGAACTCTGGTAAAATCTTTACGACTGGTGATTAGAATTATAAATGTTTTGAATTATCCAGTTCGAATTAAAAATGAAACACCGTTAGGCAGAACATTGATTCTTAAGATGGAAGGAACAGTTTTCAAGAAGGATCCATTTTCAAGAGAACTGTGCCACACAACTTAAGATTTGTTTATCAGAAGCAGCGCTCACTTGACAAAGAAGTCTCTGGACCTCTCCAATAGTTCTGGTGAAGAAGAAAGATGGTTTCACTCGATTTTGTATGGATTATCGGAAAATTTAACAGGATAGCAAAGAAAGATTCATACCCTCCTGCCGAGAATCGACGATAACCTCGATGCTGTCGAAAATTCAAAATGGTATTCTATCTTAGACTTGCATAGTGGATACTAGCAAGTCGAATAAAGATAAAGAAAAGATAGCATTCACATCCTGTGCTGATGAAATTCAAGAATCTTGAAGAACAATTAGCCCGTTGGTTGGAATACCTGCAGGTATATAATTCTGAGATCCGACACAGACTTGGAAAAATTCATACTAATGCGGATTCTTTGTCCCGTCGACCGTGTGATAGAGAATGTAATAATTGCCGTACGCAGAGTAGAAAATTTTGAGCAAGATGGATCCGTATTATCAATGCACGAAGTGCAACAGGCTCAACTGGATGATTCTGTTTTGAAGCCGATCATTGAATGGGTGAAGACCGACCAGAAACCTGCTTTCCAGGAAACATCAACTATGAATCCAATCACCAAGGCCTATTTGGCACAATGGAATTCTCTGAGATTGAGAAACAGTTTATTATATCGACTTTGGGAGAATACCGATGGAAAAAAATTAAAAGAAAAACTAATAGTGCCGAAAAATTTGAGAGAACGAATTTTGGACCAGTTACATGATAACAGCGGTGGACATTTTAGCATGAAAATGAAACATGTACTTGGTTGTTGTCATGGATTATCAAGAAGCTGAAACAGTTGCGAAAATCCTTATCGAGAAAGTGATTTCAATATTTGAGGTGTCGTTGATGTTACAGTCCGATCAAGGTAGGAATTTCGACTCAGAAATTTTCAAATGCTTGATAAAAATTTTGGACATTAGCAAGATAAGAACTACAGCGCTACACACACAATCTGATGAGATGATAGAACGTTTTAACAAAACAATTCTAGATAATCTATCAAAATTCGTCAACGAACACCAATGTGATTGGTATAAGAATAATATTCGTGTGTGCCTACTAGCGTACAGGTCGGCAGTCAATGAATCCACTCAGTACACTCCAGTCAAATTGATTATGGGTCGAGAACTGCGGTTACCGGTAGATACGGTTGTTGGACAGCCACCTGAAGACAACAAGCAATACTTGCCGGACCTCATATGACCTGCAATCAAACGGTTCTCAGTTCCAGCAAGACGATTTGGTGTAGTTCTACAACCTCAGGAGAAGAAGAGTAAGGTATCCCTAATTGCAGAAAGACTGGAAAGGACCATACAAAGTCATAAAATGCTTGAATGATGTTGTAGGTGAAAGTAGTTGCTCAACAGTTAAGCAACACTGTGGCTGCTGATATAGAAACATTTGTTTCAAATAATCATCCGGCAATGCCATCTGAGGCAATTTATACTGCTGAGTTTGTTCATACCACAGACAGCTTATTTGATAGCATGAATGGAAGCACTTTTCAACAAGACAAAAATAAAATTTACAAATGTGTTTTAACTTCAAAATCACCAAATATGAAATTTTGGACTCACATGTTACAAAAAATAAATCAGTGGAAATTTATACATAAAGAAACAGGACAGCAGCTAAAACATCGATTTAAATTCAACAATGGGTGGATAACAACTCTAGAAGCAATTCAAATGTTGTGGGTTGAACTTCAAAAAAAGGATTCAAATTCCTGAATATACGTTGTTTGAATCAAGATCCATTGGAAAACTTATTCTCTATAATACGCCAACATGGAATGCAAAACACAAATCCACAATGTGATCAATTTATAGCGGCTCTCAAAAGCTCAGTATTAAATGGACTAACTGCTCCACTAGGATGCAATTCAAACTGTGAAGAAGATGACGGTGTGTTGTTTGATGATCTGAAACAAGTTTTGCTTTCGTCTTATAAGAATATTCCACCAGAACGCGAGGAGGTTGCTAATAATGCAGAATATATTATTCCAGAAATTAGTCTAGAAAATCCTGATAAAAATAATATTTATGAAAATCAGACATTAGCTTATGTAAGTGGCTATATTCTTAATAAAATTAATAGTCCACAGTGCAATATTTGTGAATTGAATATTTTTATTGAACATCCGGAATCTAGTCATTTATACACATTATTTAAAGAACACAAGAAAGACAAGGTTTCTTTAACATTGGCGAGTCTGATTAAGCTCGCAGCGCCAAGTGAGAATATCACGAACTAACGGAGATGTGATTCAGTGTGTTTGGCCGTAAGGTATAATACTAATATAATTATCAATAACTTTTAAATACTACTTTTATTTCTATAATTTTTCAGTTGTATATATATTTTAAAGCATAGAAATTTTATAAGTTGGTTTAATTTTACATGATATAGTTTAAATATCGAGAGTTTTCAACTTTATATGTATATAATCTTCGAAGTTTAGAAGTATTTTGGTAGTTTTTTGAATTATTAGATTAGTGAATCTTTTGAATATATTCTGTTTTTTATAGAATGGATAGACCAGTAAAGCTGAAATTGAAAGAATATTTCATATATTTGAATACAGAAACTCTAGATGTGTATGCGAAGGAGAAGAAGTTTTAGATGCCGGATATTTATTATTATGCGGTGTTTTGAATAAAAATGTGACAGACGCAATTAATATTTACGCACTTTGCCGTCAGACATCGGCACTAGCAGAATATCCGCATATTATGCAGGGGATGTTAAAAACAAATGAATTAAATAACTTGAAAGTAACAACCATGACATGTTTTTGCAAAGCTGGAAAAAAGCGGCCGTTGCAAGCATGTTTCGGCTGTACTTTTATTATTTACTAGGTGCTTTATTAGTCATATGTAGTTGCATGCAGTTATAATCGGCTATTCTTTTGTTTTGTATCAAGTGCTTGATTTGTCACTTGATTATAAACGATAGCAAGAGACTGCAGGATGACTGAAAAAATTTGAGTATATTTTGAAATGAATTACTCAACCTTATTATCATTAAAATCCGTTTGAGTGATTTTATTCAATCACCCAAAACATATTTTAATGAGATTTTATAGAAATTTATCTCAGATTATACTCTTAAATATAAGTATTATCTCTTACTATTCCGTTGGCCTTTTGTTTTTTTGTTTCAGAAAATATATAAAAGAATTCGAAGTGCTATCATCTTCAACAGATATAAAATGTTCCTGGGTAACCACTTTTTGGAAATGCGTGAAAACTTAAATTTCTGTCCTTTTTCTGTATGGATTTACATCCATACACTGAACAATAAACATTACTCATGTTGACAAATAGTGCAAGATAAAATTTAATGTTTAAATTTGTTTAAATTTAAAGAAAACAACACGAATCCCGTCTAAGCGTATACAATTTATCACACCTCCGGTAGTTCTACAATCGGCCGCCAGATAGAGTATCGCTTAGCAAGACTCGCCAATATGCTACTGATAATGTTATGATATTTCTTAAACATATTGGCGACAATTAACTCGTAGCCCTCTAGCGGCAACCATTTGAACCTTCCAAAACGGTAATGTGTATGAAGCGTCATAAGACGTAGTAGTATTATTTTGCTTTATTTGTGTCATATCTTATGATTTTGATTCTTTTTTAATTGTTCGTTTCGTTTCTTAATTTTTCTAGATCTAATATTCCTAATAAAACCAGAATTTTTCAAGACTAATTTCCCTTTTTAATCTTTATTCCTAATCTCTCATTTTTTCTGATACTCTCAAATATCTATCATTATAGTTCCTGCTAAACCAAAAATAAGCAATGTGAGCTGTTGTGTGTACGGTTGTCATTCGAGGGCGGCTAAGAATCGAAATTTATGTTTTCATGGCTTTGCGCGGGAAGGCGAAAGAAAAGTTTTTATTAACAATAATCTAGGGGCGATTCAGAACTTGTGGAAAAAAGAAAGCATGGATCTTGGAAATATGAACTGGCAAACCAGTTACAAAACACATGAGAATATGCAGTTTACATTTGTTGCATTCAAGTAACTAAAGAGTTCTCTTGGTACTAGCCGGAGAACATAACAACCAAACACATCCATTTTTATCTGCAAATATATGGATCATGAAAGAATAATCCATAAAACAGAGTACATAACGTTATAATATAATCTTGAAATTTACCAGAATGATAAAATACAACCCCCTTCACATTCAAACAAAGTCTCAAATTCCTTTCAAATATAGCAAACAATACATACAAATCGAATGCAACGTCAAACACATTACCGTTTTGAGCCGCCATGTTTGTATTACAGCAGCGCCGCCATCGGTAATTTTAGTCGCCAATATACGATATTCGCAACTGAAATTAACCCGTAGCCACCTAGCGGTTATAAGCCGAACTATATTGTAAAGTGGATTCAACCTTAATTTCCATATGATCATATGTTATGTTAATGGCTTTGTTAGCAATATTCAATGGCTTTTTTGAGGTTGTTTGTATGAAATTTTATACTGCAATAGTTCATATTGGATTTGTTGCAATTAATTCAGTGAAAAATACCTAGCTTTCGACTTTATTGTTAAATTACATAACCTCATTGCTATACTGAAATTAGTCTTTCTCAAGATTTTACTCTTCAAAATATGGAATCTAAACGAAGAAGTGTTAAAAATTGTTGTGTTTATAGATGCCATTCCAAATTTAATTGAATTGTTGATTTTAGTTTCCATAAATTTCCTAAAAGGGGAAAAGGAAAGTGCTGGTAGTAAATAAATTTGGAGACTACGATCCAGTTCATAAACAAGCTATGCGGATTAGAAAAATTCGTACAGGGACAGCTGAAAGCTGAAATGTACAAAACAAAAATGTCATAAATACTCCCTTGTAATATTATTTTCTTTATGCTTTAAATTTCATAACCTCATTCAGTCTTCCAGTTACAACTAAAATTCACATATAAATAAAAAGATTTTAAAAGAAAAAACTATATATTATAAAAGAAGAAAGTCTATACCTCCCCGCGCAATTGAAATTGAATTAAATCAACTCTTAGGTTTGAAATTTCTATGGAAATATTCTTTGTTAGAATTATTCATTTTTTGAATGTTCCATAGCACTTCACATTATTTCACAATTTTTTGTGTGAAATTATTATATATGTGATTTCTTCTTTATTTGAATTAAATCATTCCATGGAATATGAATATTTCTTTGCTGAATATCAGTGTATTTACATTGTAAACAGATTACAAACTTGCCGTAAGCCACTTTTAAGCCACCATTTTGTAAGAACAGTGCTGCCGCCAACGGTACTTTCAGTTGCCAATAGTTTATTCATATTTAAAGGAACATGGTTGTAATCAAAATCTACTTTCGAAATTAACATTGATAATTGAAAATAAAGTATCCATTGATTGGTTCACGTGCCTAGAGCACAAACATGATTTCATAAAGAGTTTTTTAAATATATCTTTACCTTTTTTAATCTTCAAATTTTATAAAGATGAAGCTTTGAAACATCTACAAATCAAAAACAAAAAACTATATGTAAAGAAGTATTCGAAAATTTTGAATAAGTCAAAATAATTTTTCGCTTAGATTATTTTTTTCAAATGAAACTAGTGAACTAGTAGAACAGGTAGAGCACTAAAAACATAGGTATTATCATCCGCCATTCTGTGTCCTGTCAATAAAAAAAAGCATATGTAAACCAATGTAAACATTACAGGAAATGCGTTGTTTGACGAGGATAAAATGTTATAATAACTTGAAAAACTAAAGAAACTATGATCGGAGTGACTCATTAATGTGCCGAATGATTTATCATCTATTAGCAGCAATTGTGGATGTGAGATTCACAGACGAATTATAAGTATTTCATATAAAAGTACGTATATTCAGTCAAAATTTCCATCTAAAGTTATAAGCAGATTAAAATTTTGATTGAAGTTATCTCAGTTCATTTTAATATATATTTTTATAAAACTTTTAGACACGATCATAGAATCTAACCTCAATTTCAAGCAATAATTGATTAATATATTTATGTATTATACATTGGTACCTATTGTATAAAATATATATTATATATTTACATATATACATGTATTATAAGTATGAATAATATATAATCAATTATTTCTTCGATAAGTAAAATATTACGAAACAATTTTTTATCAAGACATGCGATACCTATAAAAAATTGCAAATAGTAGATTTCCATGTTTTTTATCCCTTAGATGAGAGCAGTAAAATAATGAATCTTCCAATAAATACGCATAAAAGTTCTTCTAGGAAAGTTAAAGATTGCAAAGTTTGAAGATAAACAATAGAGTTTTACATATTTAGAGATCCCATAATGCAATAAATTTGTCAGATTGTTCTCAAAAATTGTATTACAGAATACAAATTAAAATTGATATCCTGATCGGCAGTACGGCGGTGCTATACCGCGGCTCGGTGATACCGATTAGGAAGGCCTAGGCCCAGCAAGGGCTGTTGCGCCAGTGATGATGAATGATATTCTGAGTATTTAATATTACTCTAATTATATATAATAATTGAAAACCGGATAATTTGATTCAACATTTGAAAACTGAGAATTATGAATTGAGGCATGTAATTTGATTACAAATAATACAACATGCCAAAAATAAATAGTTTGATAGACTCCGATATTATTTTATCACGTTTTTTACCTAAAGATTAAACTATTTCGACTCAATCATCGCGTTTTCTGCACTGTTCACATATGCTAAAGAGCTTTCTAAGGACACGAAATGGCGGATGATAATAGGAACCCAAGGAGATTCCAAAAGTCACAAAGAGATGGCTGTATCAGCATGCACAGAAATTTTCCAGTGGCACTAAAACGGTGTAAACTAGTATTAAAACAAAGAAAATGTATGTTTTTTTTTGTTTCAAATAAAAACAACCGAAACATAACCTAAACCGAGCTTTTTAAGCCAACTAGGATTGGAAGACAATAAAGTGGTGATTGTTGTCCGCGAGGCACACACTTGTACGTATTTAGATGGAATGCACTCTGTTTGAATGCCACTGACTAAGGCAACACGTGTGCAAGGTACGCATGCGCGTACGAATTACGCGCGTGCGCACGTCTTTGGGTTCCTATTCTACTAGTGAGCCTTCTTTTTGTTTATTAGTAGAATTTTTTTTAAGAATATTTATCTCAAACTATGACTTTGTTATCTTCAATTTCTTAGTTTTTTTTTGTTACTTAATGTTTAACAAAATAATTTATTTTTCGCACTCCCGGGAGTAAACAACGAATTTAATCCCTCATTTCAGGGACTTAAGTTTGAGTTTAGTCCCTCCGGGATCTAAAATGATCAAGAATCCCAAGGGACTAAAGTAAAATAAACAAATTTTTCTATGACAACTAAATAATCAAAGTACTTACCTAAATGTCAAATTGAATTTTGTCATTAGAATTCAAACCTTCATTCTTAATTTGTATTAGCATTATTGCAATTCACACAATTTCACAAATGCATCGTATTGTTGTTCGTAAATTTTCTAGACTTTTGGCAAAATCATTTTACAGTTACCTCTTCCGCAGCCTTATCAATATTCAATTTTATCACTCATCTTTTTGACAGCAAGCTTATTTATTGAACAACTGCTGTAGCCAGTCTTGTTTCTATGGTGAATTTACTCAACATTTTTGTATCAAGTTTGTAGTTGTCAAAATTGTAAGATAAATTAATCTTCTTTAGACTATTGTGATTCAATATAATACGGTAGTGCGAAAAATAGCGTAGATAACACATGACTTAAGTGCCTTTAATCCCTCAGGTGAGTATTGCCCTCGACTGCGTCTCATGCAATAAACTTCACCCTCAGGATTAAATCAAGCACTTAAGTCCCTCGTTATCTAAACTATACTAAAAGGCCAAGTGTAAGGATTACTAATTCGACTTTGCCCGAGGCTACAGCCAAAACGGTTCAGTCGATTTTTGAAATTTTTTTTTTATAAATTGCTTATTCACGAGGAGGAGTGCCTTTTATATGTTAGAAAATTATTTCATGTATAGTATTTACAGGAAAAATCAAAAACCATCAGTGAGAATTGTCAAAAGTGACAGTTCGAAATAATATCAAGCTATCAATGCTAAAAAATTGATGAACATCGGGTCCCTTCTGTCAAGTTTGACATACATGTATTGAAATAATATTCAAAACATTACAAAATTCACTATTGAATCAAGATTTTAAGTATTGTTTTATGGATAAAACATTTAGATGAATAATTTGTGATGTATTCAAAGCTTTCAATAAGCTTATTTCGATCAAAATAAATTTTTTGACATTCAATAGAATGTCAGTGTAGCCAACTTATTTCCCAAACAGAAACTGCACATGCGTACTCGCTTTGACGCAAAATGACAATGCCAGTTCACAAAAATGTACACATCTTATAAATAATAAGTAAGTAGTTCAATTGAATAATATTAACAAAATGACGATTTTATGTTATATTTTTCAGGCTATGCTCAAACATTTTTTGAAATAAAGTATAATGTCACAATGCCCATGCATTTTCAGTACAAAATAGGAAATAGGCATATTTTGTACAACATAAATCCTCTCAAACAAGCGATCGCATAAGTTTCAAGATGATTCCATCATGTAATTGTTATAAGGAGAGCGATTATTATAATCAAGAAATTCTTAAAGTGTAACTCCATGTAATATTTTTAAGGTTATGCTCAAGGATTTATTGGAAGCTGCTATAGCAGAATGCTTGATGAATACGATTCCAAAGTGATATTGTTAAAGAAAATTCAATTATTTGTAGGCACTTAAGAAGAATTGATAAGATGTCAAATTTTTGTTCAAGTGATATGAATTTAATTCACTAATAATAATTCATCCATCTCCCGACGATCCATCATTTGATTATACTATTTTCAAGATACGATTTATACTCTAATTTATAATATAGTTTCCCTATAAAATAAGTACTGAAGATTAAATGCCACTTGGAATATGTCAAGGACCTATAGTTTGGTACATGTGGTAAATATTCTGCAATGAAAAAATAAATATTCCAATTAACTTTGTATTTGAGGCATTGTGGAAGATAATCCTCCTGAAACCTGCATTGCGCTGATGAAACACGATAAGTTTGGGTGTAAACGATTTAAATAATAAAATAATACTTAGATAAACTGTACGTATATACCTATTCTGTATATCTACTACAATCATTCAACAATATTGAAAATTTCTCAAAAAGTATAGGAGACACATGATATAAAAAGATTGAAAGTAGTTATTCTGGAAAGAGTTTTCGCGGAAAATGTTGGTAGATTATACGGGTTACTGTAAGTAAGAATTTACTGTTGTAATCAGCTGATTCCAAACAATCAACACAGACATCTGTTCCAACAGTTGGTAACATTGTTAGGTGTGACGTAGACGCTTGCGCATGCGTAATATAAAGTGGTTAGAGATGTTTTGCAAGAGTCAGATATTATTGTTCTTCTATTGTTTGTTTATTGGTAACTATAATTAACCCGTAGCCACCAAGCGGTTATAAGCGGAACTATATTGTAAAATGGATTCAATCTTAATTTCCATATAATCGTATGTTATGTCACTGGTTTTGTTAGCAATATTTAGTGACTTTTTTGAGATTGTTTATATGGAATTTTATACTTCAATTGTTCTTAATGGATTTGTTCTTGTTAATTCAGTGAAAGATACTTGGCTTTCGACTTTATTGTTAAATTATATAACCTCAAAATTAGTCTTTCTCAAGACAATACTCTTCAAAATATGGAATTTAATCGAAGAATTGGTGATATAAATTGTTGTGTTTATGGATGTCATTCCAAATTTAATCGAATAATGGATTTGAGTCTCTATAATTTTCCTAAAAAGTGTCTGTAGTAAATAAAGTTGACAACTACGAATTAGTTGATAAACGAGCTGTGTCTGTGTGGATTAGAAAAATTCGTACAAGAAAAGCTGAAAGCTGGAATGTACAATACAAAAATGTCGTACATACTTCCCCGTAATATTATTTTCTCTGAAGCTATGAATTTTATAATCTCACGCAGTTTTCCACTTACAACTAAAAACCGTATATAAATATAATGATTTTGAGAGAAAAAACTATATATTTTAAAAGAAGAAAGTCAATACTTTCCCGCACAATTGGAATTGAATTAAATCATTTAATGAAATACGAATATTTATTTGGTGAATATCAACGTATTTACATTGTAAACAGACTACAAACTTGCCGTGAGCTACTTTTGATCCGCCATTTTATAAATACAGTGCTGCCACTAACGGTAATTTCAGTTGCCAATAATATCTGTTATTGAAATATATTGTAATTGGGAAGAACAAGAATGTTTTGTTGAATATAAAGGAATCGGATGACGAGTAGTCAGATGATAGAACAGCTGTCCGCATTTTCATTGCTTCAGTCATCGATTTCATTATTTTGATCAATCCCTAAATATTGTATTCGATTAAATAGGCACTTCGAACAGCTAATATTGATTTTATGAGTAATTTTGCTGCTCTCATCAAAAAGACTGCAACAGCAATTTCTTTCAAACTAGTACTGTTATTGTAGTGAGTATTATGATCATATTATCAACAATAACTCCTGAGTAGAAATCATCGATTGTAGATTGTCACGAGCAACAATCATTTGTTGTGAGCAACTTAATTTTAATTTTAATTGTGAAGTTATTGCTGATTCACTAGATAAACGATAAAAACTTGGTGAAAATTATTGTTGTCATTTACTAAATTCCAATTGCGATCAATGGTTGATTGTTGCAATCGGTAGAATGATTATTCAATGGATATTGTATTATCAACCACATACTATGATGAAAAAGTTATTAGTATAATCAACAAAAAATGCTACCTACTAGACACTATCAACAATTGATAATTGGGATTACCTTCTCTATCATTGCTATCAACTAAATATTGTCTCAATCAGCCCATCTATTGTTGTGATCAACCAATAATAAATTTATTGCTACAAGCGAACAACGATAATCCCTAAATCATATTCTCATCCAATCAATCATTATAGGGATGAACAAAATATTGTTGCAATCGATTGCAAACTGATAGCTCTGATCATTCAATGATCACTGGAGTGAAAAAATCCAAAACACAAAGCGTAGATGATTTTATTCAACAATTCAGGGTTGTTTTCTGATTTATTTTTATTGTAGTCAAAAAACAACCGATTGGTTCTCTATTCAAGCAATTTATTCTTTATCTTTTAATGCTGTTTCAGATGTGAAATATGAGTCAGCATAACAACTGAGACCTTAATTATATCTACCAGTTTTTCTGAATAAATACATTCAGGCTACCAAGTTGAGTCTTAACTTTCAATTGATTTGGACAAATTCGCTTCGGATTTAAAATATCGTTGGAGATATATTTGGAGCCAATTTGCTTTTTGTAATAAAATTTTGCACAAATATATGAAAGTGAGGTTCATAGCGTCTTGGCTTGTGTGAAAATAAGCATCCCGAGAAAGGTTTGAATTCTCAAAATTACATTGAAAATAAAAACGCCCTTATTCTTTGTTCAGACCTGGAAGAAAAGTTTCTTATTGAACTCGATCATTGTGTCACATCGTATATCCTGATTTTGTTACAAGGGTCGAAATTGATAGGAGAATGAACTTATTGAATGGCTCATAAATCAGGTGTAGAGGACAATGGGGAAGAAATGTGTATTATTGTAGTTACTCTCAATTTTTTTTCCGCTATTGGTATGCAACTTCATTTAAAATTGAAATCAAAATCAACAACTGAGATGCATTCACAAAGAAGTATGAGGACAGTTAACGCTTTCAATGAATCTCTACGTTTTAGACACTACTTAACCCAAAAAAACATAATTTAAAAGAAAGTCAGTCGTTGTGTTTGTTTATTTCTAAAAGCACGATAACCTGAGATCGGCTAGAAATTTTCGACTAAAATTTCACATTCAAGTTCTTTATCCAAAAAATAGGTTCATATTCATAAATAAGATATATTCAATTGGTGGTACCAAAACTTCTTTGATGGAACTTTAGAGTTCTCTGCGTTTATTTCATAAACGGTAGTACTTATCCAAGAATATAATAGTATATTGTGCAACAAGTGCTATAAGTTTTTGATTGCCCACGAGAGCGAATTGGGCAATTGACAGTACTGCACAAGTTGGAGATACTATTCTTTATTACGAATGCGAGATAAGTACTAATTTGCACTTATTTTTTTCGAGCGATAAATGGTTTGCGTGCGACAAGTTTACTTGTCGCACATAAATTATACCTGGCGCACTCAAAAGCCAAAAAGCCATTTACGTGCACAAAATAGTACGCATCCTGCATGAGTAATAAAAAATAACTTAGATTGATCCCTGAATGAATTGGCACAACATTCACCTGGAAGATTTCCCGAAATTATTAGCGGTTTTATTTTATTTATTATAAGATTCGATAAATTCTTTTAAGGTAGGGAAATATGTATTATCAATGAGAAATAAGAATTATTTATACTCATATTCAAACGCCCTATGCCAAGGTTTGACGATGGTAGCGTTGATGATGCGTTCGATAAAACAGGTTGCAAATTAGAAGGAATAACATGAATGTATAAGAAATTAATGATGTTCGCTAACTCTTACATTGTGTTGCCAATTAAATACAGGAAGTAAAGTATTTTTACAGGGGTATTAAAAATTTGCAATTTCGATGCAAATATAGAGCATGTTAATTCACGCACCACGGTCTTATATATAGGTCTTGACACTGGCATCTCACTACCATTGGCAAGGAATTGACTCTTATTGAAGTATTTAGTTATTATTAGTTCCTCAAGATGTGAGAAGCTGTAATATATTGTAGTTGATGATTATAAATCTACTTATGACAATAGTTCAAGGGAGATTGAGAGGAACATTCACTTGTCACAAGTTCAAATATCAATTTTTGTCAATACAAAAGAATTAAATGTAATTATTATGAAATATTGGATATTCTATTGCTACTTGATAGCATTATCTTGGATATTATTGATATTGAGTGCTATATATCAATAAATCTTAGGATGTGAAATTAAATATTCAATCCAGACTTGAATGATTCGAATCGCTGTTTCTTGTCTTTCTGATGCACATTTTCTGTTTTCCTCGCACACTTATTTTGTCCATCGTAACGCCGTCTTTAGTAGTTTGAATAACTAATAAGCCGCTTTGATGATAAATACTCTTACCGGTGAGTATCAAGACCTATGTATAATATTGGAAATTGTGCGGCAAGAGTGGTTCTTTTGAATAGATATTTCTACTAGGGAAACAATCTCGCCATCCCGTCGCTAATCTTCAAGAGAATGAAATCGATGATTTTCTTAAGGATTCATACCTAAATATGATTTGAAACTGTCAATCAATGTAATCACGGGCAGAGAAAAGTGTAGTAATATAATATGAATCAGGGGAATTACGTGAGCTCAATTCACATCCGAGATTGATCTTGTCAAGGAAGAATTCTTGTCAGAGAAGCGGTACATATTTGAAGCTGCGACGCCTAGAGTCTCTGTAATTCGTGAAGAAGTTGAAATCAATAATTTTTCTCTTGATTAATACATGAAATAACATTGGGAATTGTCTATAAAAAAGAGTGAAATCACGAATAGGGAAAAATGCAGAAATTTAATATGGAGCAGGAGAATTCTGTATGCTTAAATTATGATTGGGACTAATCTTATTAGGAAATTATTTTTGCCGGAGGCGCTTCACATATGGAGCTGCGAAGCCTAGCGCTTAGACCTGCGAAGCAGGTCGAAACGCTAGTCCTATATACTAATTTGCTTAAATTTTTGCAATTACAACTGTCAGTTGGATGTTACCAAAAAAATTTTTATCCATCGCTACAGCTTAAACGGTATATTTAATTTTGTTCATTTCTTCTCTATTCAATACATCTTAATGAGGACTAGTGCCTTTTATATATTTGAAAACTGTCACATGTATAGTAATCACAGGAGAAGGCCAAAACCATCGATTACAATTGTCAAAAATGACAGTTCACCGGCCGTCGAAATATTCTCAAGTTATCTCTGACAAAAAATTAATGAACATCAGGTCGCTTCTGTCAAGTTTGACATACAGGTATTTTAAATATTTCTCAAAATATTACAACATCACTATTTAATATAGATATTATGTATTGTTATATAAATAAAATATTCAAATGGATAATTTGTGATGTATTTGAAGCTTCCATCAAGCTTATTTTAATAGAAATAAATTTTTTGACATTCAATAAAACGTCAGTATTGCCAACTTATTTCATGAGCAGAAACTGCACATGCGGACTCGCATTTGCAGTCAATGACAGTTCACATCAATGCACACATCTCATAAATAGAAAGTAAGTAGTTTAATTGAATAATATTAACAAAATGACAATCTCATGTAATATTTTTCAGGCTATACTCAAACTTCTTTTGGAATAAAGTATAATGTCACAATACTATGCATTTTCAACACAAAATAGAAAACAGGCATATCTCGTACAATATAAATTCTTTCAAACAAGCGATCGCATAAGTTCCAAGATGATTTCAACATGTAATTGTTATAAGGAAATCGATTGTAATAATCAGGAAACTTATTTTTGTAATTCAAGTGTAACTTTATGTAATATTTTCTAGGTTATGCTCAAGGATTTATTGGAAGCTGCTATAGCTGAATGCTCGATGATTATGATTCCAATTGTTATCAGGAAATCAATTCTATCAATCAATAAACTTACTTTTATATAAGATGCCAACGATAGCTCTTTTCATAATTGGAATTTTTTTGTGCGCATGCCTGGACATCCGCCATGTTTCTTGGGCACTTAATACGTAGATAAGCCGTTAATACTATGTTTTCAATGTGAGATCTTAGGAAACTCATATTTATTACAATTTTGATAGATATTTACAGTAAAATCATGATACACGCTTTTTAATGAAAATATATATTGTTATCAGTTCACAAAGGGGCAGAATAGCGCTGTTGTTATGGAATATGTCACAGCGATATGCGTAGTAAGTGATTTTTGGACAATTAATATTATTTAATTAGCTTTCCAAAGCCTTGTCTTGAATTTCGTCTAAAACTTATCAAATCAACGAAGCAAAAGTATCTGAAATTATGTCCAGAATGTGTTAAATGTGATCTTTTACTGAATTTTTTGATTATTACCCTCTGTATTCAGAATTAATATTGTATTGAATAATTTGAACCTAATATGAAAATAATTGTCATACTAGCGTATCAATAAGTTCTGCTTTATTACCACCATGAGGACGAGCATAACATTTCAATCATCGTCGTTATTGTATACACACCATCAATTACTCTTTCATATTATTGAACTGGTAATAGTGGTAATGATCGTTGTTGCCCAGCCTTATTTATAAAAAGTATTCTGGCTTTTGCGACAATTTTTTTTAGATATTTCTCAAATCGAATATATCCATTCAGGATCATCAACGGAATAAGGTTATTCATTGGTATGTATTCATAATTATCCAACTAACTCCGTATTTTATATCGTAGAGTCGAATAAATCATTAAGAAAAGTATTTGAGATGAATGGACCATAAGCATGTATTCATGAATACACTAGACAATTTATCTTATATTTGAGAATATTTCAGAAACATGCATACAATAAATTCATGATTAGCGCTGCAGGTTGAAGAGAAGTTCAGTCAGTTTACTTGGTATCTATCTAATCACAAAATTATAGTTTTGTAGTGATAATATTGAAGAAAATTTAATTATTTGTAGGTACTTGAGAAGAATTAATAAGATTTGAAACGTCTGCTTGAGTGATATGAATTTAATTCACTGATACTGATTCATCCATTTTCCGACCATCCATCATTTGAATATACTATTTTCTAGATACGATTTATATCCTGATTTACAATATTGATTTCCTGTAAAAAAAGTACTGAAGATTAAATGCCACTTGAAATATCTCAAGTAACTATAGTTTAGCACATGTGGTAAATATTCTGCAATAAAAAAATAAATATTCTCATTAACTTTTTATTTGCGGTTATGTAGGAAATAATTCTCCTGAAAACTGCATTGAGCTAATGAAACACGATAAGCTTGGGTGTGAACGATTCAAATAATGAAATAATACTCGAATAGATTAAACGTATTTATTCTGTATACTATAAAAAAAGTGACCAATTGGATATTTATTATGGATGTTCCTATTCACTGGGTAAATGGAATGGAAAATGATAAGAGATAATTACTTGATGATTCTGCTTTCGATCCCAAAAATTCGATCGATGTACATATACTGCAAATATTCATTCAAAGTTTGATATAAAGACAATTATATCATACTGCTATATACCGTTGAAAGATCTTTGGCTGTATCAAGTTCATTGGAAAGAGTAGCAAATCCCAGTAGTTCTAAGATTTTGATCTAAAGTTTCTGACATCTAATAGCATAGGCTCTGATGTTTATTCATGAGCTAATGATTCAATGCGTAGTAGACAGATCTGATGTATGCACTAGAGACTTGAATGCCATTGTTGAATTCAAGAGTTCATTGTTGTATACAGGTTATACACAACAAACGTAGCCTATATGGATTACAGAAGATATGTATCCAAAAGATACTCAACTTGGAGGAGTTCTTAATAATAATTTTGTACATAATATTCCATTAAAATATCAGTGAGGTGCTCTTTCCACGTTTTAAATGTATGAATCAGACATTAACGCATATATTGCAAGGACCAACCAATCCAATCGTACATTTTGTTGAGGTACAACAATGAAACATGCAATCATCAGCAGATTATAAAATCCCTTTCAATCAATGAAGCCAATACATTGGGAATTCAATTGAATCAACGAATAGGAGTTTACATTGATCAAAATTGGTGAGAACCATCAGGCCATAACCTAACAATGGATCAAATAGAGTAATGACATTAGATTACGACAATGGGGCCATCCATCTGAATTTTTTATCTGTTTAAAAATATAAATCAAATATTTCTTGAGGAACTAATTGTACCTAAATATTTTGTACAATAATCTATGAATCATCAAATGGATCATGTTACAATAGGCGTGTTTCTTCGACAATCATACTGTGCATCTCAGGATCATATTTGCTGTATGTGAATCATGATTATTTTTTGAAACAAGAAAACAACGAATTACGAATCATGGATCATTTATTGCAGCGATCCTATAGTGAGAATACTAAATTAAATATTTTGATTTGAGAATATTTATATATTCGTTTTAAAAAATATATTTTATTGCTATGATTTTTGGCGATTTTTTTTCTTTTGATTGGTTAAAATATCAGAATTTTTCTGTATTGATTTTTATTATAATTCATCAAATAGTCTGTTTTTCATGCACTATCTATTATTGTATGATTATTCCTATATTTATTCCATCATATAAGATGCGGAATGTGCACTCATTGTATTACCAACGATTTTCTTGTTCCGTTCTATCCGCCATTTTTTAAATTTACACAGTTTCTGCTATCGCAATCATCGTGAACATGCAAAAAGTCCGATTCAAGAGGGTAAGGGGATTGTCATTTTGTGATCACAAAGTGAAGAAGTGAGGATAACAAATAACGACCCAAGAAACATGAATCACTTAATCATTGTCACTTAGATCACATAGATTGCCTGAAGAAATGATGACACAAATTCATAATCAAGTATAAATAGTTCTATCAATTTCGTATTTGTAGTATTTCTATACTTCTCATAAAAGCTGCATTGAGCTGATAAAACACGATAAGCTTGGGTGAAAACGATGATGAAAGTATCATTTGTCATTATTCATTCTTCCTCAAATTTTGAGATACAAACGGAACGTACGCATACACTTCTAAACCGTTTGTGCGCATGCGTCAGTTGTCAATTATTAATCTGTTGCTGCAAACTAATTTGAAATCTAGAAGTGATGTTATTCTATTAAACTTTCGTATGCGAATAGGGTCTTCCATTAGACCATAAGTAATTTGGATAGATTTTTACAATAGGAACCTAGTGGTAGTTATAAAAGTAAAAAGAGATGGCGCCACAGAGATTCGAAGAAATTTTCCAGTGGCACTAGAACGGTGGGAACTAGTATTTTACATTCAAGAAAAAGCAACTTTAACATAACCTAAAACGAGCTTTCCAGGCCAATTAGTATTGGAAAACAGTAAATCAGTGTTTTTTAGTTCAAAAAATACAGAACCTAACCTAAACCGAGCTTTTTAAGGTCAAGTAGTATTGGAATACAGTAAATTAGTGCTTTTTCAGTTCAAAAAAAAAAGCAGCCAGAATAAAACCTAAACCAAGCTTTATAAGCCAACTAGTATTGAAAAAAATTCATTATTGTCAGCGAGCCACACACTTGTACGTATTTAGGTGGAATGCTCTTTGTTTGAAAGTCACTGACTATAGCAATACATGTACAAGGTACGCGCATGCGCACGTCACTAGGTTCCTAGCATAAAAGTGAGCCGTTATTTGTATTTGTATTTTTTTCTATCAAATATTCTACAGCTTTTACAATACTTATTGTTTTAGCGATGTGAGAAAATGAAATTTTATATGTTCACGAAAAATTAGAATGTCGTGACATGAGAATATTCTGAATTTATAATGAGACAGCAGATTCTAAAATATTGTATCAATCTGTATAATAGATAACAATGTATGAAATAGTATATTGCAGGGAAAGTATCAAGTTCAATGAATAATTGTTAGAAGTGATCAAAAGTATTTTTTTCTATGGTTAATTTATGTCATGAATGGTCCAAGGGCTCTTACGGCATTACGATTTAAGTCTTCCAATAGACTGAAATGCGAATATGATCCACTCACAATGAATATAGGTTTCACAACAAGTTTGCTAGAAATGAAGTCAAGAAATAAGAGCAACAAATATAGTCACATATTAACCGAATGGAGGCAAATTTGAATCTTCAAAATAATCTGTTTATGATAATTGATGAGCAACTGATAAATGATGCAACTGACACATAGCCAAGTGTTATTGTGCTTATGTGAAACTGGTTCGCATCATGGTCAATCGGAAGGCCAGAATCATAGTCCCAAAAGAATCTTTGGACCTTTCTTAACCGAAATGTATTATAGAATTATAGTTATTCTATGATCTATTTCAGTTGAAAATGTGCTACTTCGATTTAAGTCTTCTGGACCAGTCTTACAATAGCACAAAATTGTACTTTGCTATCAGACAGTTCCATCTACTGTTAGTCGTGCATCAGACATCAATAACATCATAACTGAATTCATGCAGTCAGAAGATTCAAATTAGATCTGTTCAGGTAGTTGATGTATATATTTGTTGCTCTTATAACTTGATATAATTTCTAGAAGCAGTGTTTCAAATCATGTGTATTCATTGAGAGTAAATCGACTCAGTATTCCGATCAACCTGGAGGCTAAGATATTGGTCCCATAAAAGCTCTTGGATCGTTTTTAACTGGCATGTCGAATAAAAAGTGTATTATTCAAAGTAATTAGGAGAGAATATATGCTATTTCTAATTTGTGAAAACTCTCAGTTTGAATCAAGAAAAGATTGGTTAAAAACAACAATGGAGGTATCAATTAACATTATTCATCTGTTGAGAAATGTAAATTATGAAACTTCACTCAAATAAACTGTAAGCATATGATGAATTCTGTTTAATTACTCAACTAAATTTGTATTTTGTACCGTAGAATTGAATAAATCCTTAAGAACAGTTTTAAAGGAAAATTGAACATGACTAAGTATTTATGAATGCACTAGACAATTTATACCACATTTACAAATATTGTAGAAAACATGCTCATAATGAATTCATTATTAGCGCTGCAGGTTGTGAAGAGGTTCAGTCAGTTTACTTGGTATCTAATTACTGCGTATGTCAGTGAAATTATACTAATCCTGCTGATTCATCCATCATCCGATGATCCATCATCCGACGATCTATCATTTGATTATACTATTTATTGGTACACTTTTGCGCACATTACCAATTTCAATTCACAACAATGTACACATCTCATAGAAGAGAAAGTAGGTAGTTTAATCAAATAATAATAATGAAATGACAAATCTCTGTGATCTTCTCCAGGTTATGCTTAGAAATTACTAGGATAGGAGTAATATGCGACAATATTATTGCATTTTGAATACAAAATAGGAAACATGCATATTTCACACTATAAAATTCTTATCAAACAAGAGATCGTAGAGTCATGTAGTTATTGAATGAACTTCAAGATGAAATTACCATATAATTGTTATAAGAGAATCCATTCATATAATTAGGAAATTTATTTTTGTTATTAAGAGATATAATATTATTGTTATCAAGATGAAGTAACCAATTGTTAGAAACAAAGTATAGCATGAAATTTGAGTCCATCATCGTCAATTTACAATAATTTCAATCTCTTATTTCTAGCAACTTGAAGTGGAAGATATCAGCAATCACATAAAATTTCTTGAACGCAATCAGAAACTCTTCAACTGAATTCTGCCAAAGATGTGCCTGATTGATCTCCATTAAATTCATTTTGTTATCAAAAATTTTCAAGGGGCTCTGAAAGAAAAAGCTTGTGTTCATCGGTTTATGTCTATCATCTTGCAAATTTTCAGTAATTGGAGCAAATGTATATTTGAAATTTGATTATGAATACAATAGGTAACATACTCGAATATTATTGAATGTAACATATTCAATACTTGCTCTGCATAGCTTTCCTAAATATTTGGAATTTGAAGTTACAGATCTAAGTTTTCAATCATCAATTTTTTCGCTATTGGTGTGCAACTCCATTCAAAATTAAAATTAAAATCAACCACTGAGACGCATTTGCAGGAAAGTATAAGGACAGTTGTCGCTTTCGATGAATCTTCACTTTTTAGACCCTACTGAGCCCAAAAACATAATTCAAAAAAAGTCAGTCGTTGTTTGTCTATGTCTCAAAACACGAGTACTTGAGAACGCCTAGAAATCTTTGACTGAAATTTCATATCCAAGTTTTTTATCCAAAAAATAAGTTCATATTCATAAATAAATAGGCACAACATTCACCTGGAGCATTTCCCAAAATTATTATCGGTTTTATTTTATTGATTATGAAGCTGGATGAATTTTTTTAAAGTAGGGATATAATTATTATCAATGCAGAATTAGAATTTATTATACTTATATTTGGACGTGGCATGCCAAGGTTTGTCGATGGTAGCGTTGACGATGCGTTAGACGAAAAACGTTGCGAATAAGAAAGAACAACATGAATATATAAGTAAAAATTTATGTTTGCTAACTCTTGGAATGTTGCAAACCTAATACTTGAAGTAAAGTATATTCTTAGTGGTATTGGCAATTTGTAAAACTTTTGCAGTTTCCCATGCAGAAATAGAGCATGTAAATTCACGCATCACGGTTTTATATACAGGTCTTGGCACTAGCGTCTCACTACCATTGGTAAGAGGTTGACTCTTATTGGAGTATTTAGCTATTATTAGTTCCTCAAGATGTGATATATTGTATTTGATGATTATATATCTACTTATAATAATAGTCTTAAGCCCGGTTGAAAAGATGGTTCTACTAGAGGAACAATTTAGCCATCTCGTCGCTAATCCTTAAAGGGAATGAAACTAATGATTTTCTCAAGGAATTTTACCTAGATATCATTGGAAACTGTCAATCAATTCAATCACGGGCAGAGAAAGTGTAGCAATATAATATGAATCAGAGGAATTATGTGAGCTCAATTCACATTCGAGATTGATTTTGTAAAAGAAGAATTCTTGTCAGAGAGGCGGTACATATATGGAACTGCGACGCCTAGTGTTTCTGCAGTTTGTGAAGGAGTTGAAATCAATAATTTCTCTCCAGATAAATACATAAAAAAACATTGGGATTTGTCTATAAAAAACAGTGAAATCACGAATCAGAGAGAATGCAGAAATATAATATGGAGCAGAAGGATTCTGTAGGCTAAAATTATAATCGGAACTAATCTTATCAAGAAATAATTTTTGCCGGAGGCGGTTCACATATGGAGCTGCGAAGCCTAGCGCTTAGACCTGCGAAGCAGGTCGAAACGCTAGTCCTATATACTAATTTGCTTAAATTTTTTGAATTAGAACTGTCAGTTGTATGTTCCCAAAAAAATTTTTATCCATCGCTACAGCTTGAACGGTATATTTAATTTTGTTCATTTCTTCTCTATTCAATACATCTTAATGAGGACTAGTGCCTTTTATATATTTAAATACCATCACATATATAGTAATCACAGGAGAAGGCCAAAACCATCGATTATAATTGTCAAAAATGACAGTTCACCGGCCGTCAGAATATTCTCAAGTTATCCCTGACAAAAAATTGATGAACATCGGGTCGCTTCTGTCAAGTTTGACATACAGGTATTTGAAATATTTCTCAAAATATCACAAAATTCACTATTTAATATACATATTATGTATTGTTATATAAATAAAATATTCAAATGGATACTTTGTAATGTATTTGAAGCTTCCATCAAGCTTATTTTAATAGAAATAAATTTTTTGACATTCAATAGGACGTCAGTATTGCCAACTTATTTCATGAGCAGAAACTGCACATGCGTACTCGCTTTCACGCAAAATGTCAACGCCAGTTCGCAACAATGTACACATCTGATAAATAGAAAGTAAGTAGTTTAATTGTATATTATTAACAAAATGACAATCTTATGTAATATTTTTCAGGCTATACTCAAACATTTCTTGGAATAAAGTATAATGTCACAATACTAATGCATTTTCAACACAAAATAGAAAACAGGCATATTTTGTACAATATAAATTCTTTCAAACAAGCGATCGCATAGGTTCCAAGATGATTTCAACATGTAATTGTTATGAGAAAATCGATTCTAGTAATCAAGAAACTTATTTTTGTAATTAGAGTGTAATTTATGTAATATTTTTTAGGTTATGCTTGAGGATTTACTAGAAGTTGTTATAGTAGAATGCTCGATGATTACGATTCCATTTGTTATCAGGAAATCAATTCTTTCAATCAAGAAACTTACTTTTATATGAGATGCCTACAATAGCTCTTTTCATAATTGGAATTTTTTTGTGCGCATGCCTGGACATCCGCCATGTTTCTTGGGCATTTAATACTTAGATAAGCCGTTGATACTATGTTTTCAATGTGAGATTTTGGGAAATTCATATTTATTACAATTTTGATATATATTTACAGTAAAATCATGATACAAGCTTTTTAATGAGAATATATATTGTTATCAGTTCACAAAGGGGCAGAATAGCGCTGTTGTTATGAAATATGTCACAGCGATATACGTAGTAAGTGATTCTTGGACAATTAATATTATTTAATTAGCTTCCCAAAGCCTTGTCTTGAATTTCGTCGAAAACTTATCAAATCAACGAAGCAAAAGTATCTGAAATTATGTCCAGAATGTGTTAAATCTGATCTATTAGTGAATTTTTTTATTATTACCCTCTGTATTCAGAATTAATATTATATTGAATAATTTGAGCCTAATATGAAAATAATTGTCATCCTAGCGTATCAATAAGTTCTGCTCTATTACCACCATGAGGACGAGCATAACATTTCAATTATCGTCGTTATTGTATTAATACATTATCAATTACTCTTTCATAATATTGAACTGGTAATAGTGGTAATGATCGTTGTTGCCCAGCCTTATTTATAAAAAGTATTCTGGCTTTTGCGACATTTTTTTTTAGATATTTCTCAAATCAAATATATCCATTCAGGATCATCAACGGAATAATGTTATTCATTGGTATGTATTCATAATTATCCAACTAACTCCGTATTTTATATCGTAGAGTCGAATAAATCATCAAGAAAAGTATTTGAGATGAATGGACCATAAGCATGTATTCATGAATACACTAGACAATTCATCTTATATTTAAGAATATTTCAGAAACATGCATACAATAAATTCATGATTAGCGCTGCAGGTTGAAGAGAAGTTCAGTCAGTCTACTTGGTACCTACATATCTAATCACATAATTATAGTTTTGTGGTGATATTATTGAAGAAAATTTAATTATTTGTAGGTACTGGAGAAGAATTAATAAGATTTGAAACGTCTGCTTGAGTGATATGAATTTAATTCACTAATACTGATTCATCCATTTTCTGACGATCCATCATTTGAATATACTATTTTCTAGATACGATTTATATCCTGATTTACAGTATTGATTTCCTGTCAAACAAGTACTGAAGAATAAATGCCACTTGAAATATCTCAAGTGACTATAGTTTGGTACATGTGATAAATATTCTGCAATAAAAAAATAAATATTCTCATCAACTTTTTATTTGAGGTTATGTGGAAAATAATTCTCCTGAAAACTGCATTGAGCTGATGAAACACGATAAGCTTGGGTGTGGATGATTCAAATAATAAAATAATACTCGAATAGATTAAACGTATATATTCTGTATACTATAAAAAAGTGACCAATTTGATATTCATTATGGATGTTCCTATTCACTGGGTAAATGAAATGGAAAATGATAAGAGATAATTACTTGATGATTCTGCTTTCGATCCCAAAAGTTCGATCGATGTACATATACTGCAAATATTCATTCAAAGTTTGATATAAAGACAATTATATCATACTGCTATATACCGTTGGAAGATCTTTAGCTATATCAAGTTCATTGAAAAGAGTAGCAAATCCCAGTAATTCTAAGATTTCGATCTGAAGTTTTTGTCATCCAATAGCCTAGGATCTGATGTTTATTCATGAGCTAATGATTCAATGCGTAGTAAATAAATCTGATGTATGCACTAGAGACTTGAATGGCATTGTTGAATTCAAGAGTTCATTGTTGTTCACAGGTTATACACAACAAACGTAGCCTATATGGATTACAGAAGATATGTACCAAAAGATACCCAACTTGGAGGAGTTCTTAATGATAATTTTGTACATAATATTCCATTAAAATATTAGTAAGGTGCTCTTTCTATGTTATAAATGTATGAATCAGACATTAACACATATATTGCAAGGACCAACCAATCCAATCGTACATTTTGTTGAAGTACAACAATGAAACATGCAATCATCAGCAGATTATAAAATCCCTTTCAATCAATGAAGCCAATACATTGAAAATTCAATTGAATCAACGAATAGGAGTATACATTGATCAAAATTGGTGACAACCATCAGTCCATAACCTAACAATGGATCAAATAGAGTAATGACATTAGATTACGACAATGGGGCCATCAATCTGAATTTTTTATTTGTTTAAAAATATGAATCTAATATTTCTTAAGGAACTAACTGTACCTAAATATTTTGTACAATAATCTATGAATCATCAAATGGATCATGTTACAATATGATGACACAAATTCATATTATAATATAAATAGTTCTATCAATTACGTATTTGTAGTATTTCTATATTTCTCCTAAAAACTGCATTGAGCTGATAAAACACGATAAGCTTGGGTGAAAACGATGATGAAAGTATCATTTGTCATTATTCATTCTTTCTCAAATTTTGAGATACAAACGGAACGTATGCATACACTTCTAAACTGTTTGTGCGCATGCGTCAGTTGTCAATTATCAATCTGTTGCTGCAAACTAATTTGAAATCTAGAAGTGATGTTATTCTATTAAACTTTCGTATGCGAATAGAGTCTTCCATTAGACCATAAGTAATTTTGGTAGATTTTTACAATAGGAACCTAGTGGTAGTTATAAAAGTAAAAAGAGATGGCGCCACAGAGATTTGAAGGAATTTTCCAGTGGCACTAGAACGGTGGGGACTAGTATTTTACATTCAAGAAAAAGCAACTTTAACATAACCTAAAACGTGCTTTCCAGGCCAATTAGTATTGGAAAACAGTGAATCAGTGTTTTTTAGTTCAAAAAATACAAAACTTAACCTAAACCGAGCTTTTTAAGGTCAAGTAGTATTGGAAAACAGTAAATTAGTGTTTTTTCAGTTAAAAAAAAAACAGCCAGAATAAAACCTAAACCAAGCTTCATAAGCCAACTAGTATTGAGAAAAATTCATTATTGTCAGCAAGCCACACACTTGTACGTATTTGGGTGGAATGCTCTTTGTTTGAAAGCCACTGACTATAGCGATACATGTACAAGGTACGCGCATGCGCACGTCACTAGGTTCCTAGCATGAAAGTGAGGCGTAATTTGTATTCGTATTTTTTTCTATCAGATATTCTACAGCTCTAACAATACTTATCGTTTTAGCGATGTGAGAAAATGAAATTTTATATGTTCACGAAAAATTAGAATGTCGTGACATGAAAATATTTTAAATTTATAATAAGACAGCAGATTCTAAAATTTTGTATCAATCTGTATAATAGATAACAATGTATGGAATAGTATATTGCAGGAAAAGTATCAAGTTCAATGAATAATTGTTAGAAGTGATCAAAAGTATTTTCTTCTATGGTTCATTTATGTCATGAATGGTCCAAGGGCTCTTACGGCATCACGATTTGAGTCTTTCAATAGACTGAAATGCGAATATGATCCACTCACAATGAATATAGGTTTCACAACAAGTTTGCTAGAAATAAAGTCAAGAAATAAGAGCAACAAATACAGTCACATATTAAACGAATGGAAGCAAAATTGAGTCTTCAAAATAATCTGTTTATGTTAATTGATGAGCAACTGATAAATGATGCAACTGACACATAACCAAGTGTGATTGTGCTTATGTGAAACTGGTTCGCATCATGGTCAATCGGAAGGCTAGAATCATAGTCCCATAAGAATCTTTGGACCGTTCTTAACCGAAATGCATCATAGAATTATTATTATTTTATTAAAATTATGATCTATTTCAGTTGAGAATGTGCTACTTCGATTTAAGTCTTCTGAACCAGTTTTACAATAGCACAAAATTGTACTTTGCTATCAGACAGTTCCATCTACTGTTAGTCGTGCATCAAACGTTAATAACATCATAACTGAATTCATGCAGTCAGAAGATTCAAATAAGATCTGTTCAGGTAGTTGATGTATATATTTGTTGCTCTTATAACTTGATATAATTTTTAGAAACAGTGTTTCAAATCATGTATATTTATTGAGAGTAAATCGAATCGGTATCCCTGTCAACCTTGAGGCTGAGATATTGGTCCCATAAAAGCTCTTGGACCGTTTTTAACTGGCTTGTCGAATAAAAAGTGTATTATTCAAAGTAATTAGGAGAGAATATATGCTATTTTTAATTTGTGAAAACTCTCAGTTTGAATCAAGAAAAGATTGGTTAAAAACAACAATGGAGATATCAATTGACATTATTCATTTGTTGAGAAATGTAAATTATGAAACTTCACTCAAATAAACTGTGAGCATATGATAAATTCTGTTTAATTACTCAACTAAATTTGTATTTTGTACCGTAGAATTAAGTAAATCCTTAAGAAGAGTTTTAAAGGAAAATTGAACATGACTAAGTATTTATGAATGCACTATACAATTTATACCACATTTACAAATATTGTAGAGAACATGCTCATAATAAATTCATTATTAGCGCTGCAGGTTGTGAAGAGGTTCAGTCAGTTTACTTGGTATCTAATTACTGCGTATGTCAGTGAAATTATAGTTCTGTAATGATATTGTTGCAGAAAATTTAATTGTTTGTAGACAATGAAGAAGAATTGATGAGATTTGAAACGTTGGTCCATCTTCCGACGATCCATCATTCGATTATACTAGTTATAAGTACGCTTTTGCGCACATTGCCAATTTCAATTCACAACAATGTACACATCTCATAGAAGAGAATGTAGGTAGTTCAATCGAATATTGATAAAATGACCAATTTCTGTGATCTTCTTCAGGTTATGCTCATAAATTTCTAAGATAAGAGTAATATGCGACAATATTATTGCATTTTGAAAACAACATAGAAAGCATGCATATTTCACACTATAAGACTCTTATCAAACAAGAGATCGTAGAATGATGTAGTTATTGACTAAACTTCAAGATGAAATTACCATATAATTGTTATAAGAGAATCCATTCTTGTGATCAAGAAATTTATTTTTGTTATAAAGAGATAGATTATTATTGTTATCAAGATGAAGTAACCAATTGTTGGGGACAGAGTATAGCATGAGATTTGAGTCCATCATCGTCAATTTACAATAATTTCAATCTCTTATTTCTAACAACCTGAAGTGGAAGATGTCAGCAATCCCATAAAATTTCTTGAACGCAATCAGGTACTCTTCAACTGAATTCTGCCAAAGATGTGCCTGATTGCTCTTTATTTAATTTATTCTGTTCTCAAAAATTCATTTAGCTACTCAAAAATTTGTAATCATCTAGGAAGATAGATCTGTTGCAAAAACGTGTTTTTTTGAAGGGGCTCTGGAAGAGTGGAGCTTGTGTTTCTCGGTTTATGTCTATCATCTTGCAAATTTTCAGTGATTGAAGCAAACGTATATTTGAAATTTGATTATGAATACATTACGTAACATACTCGAATATTATTGAATGTAACATATTGAATACTTGCTCTGCATAGCTTTCCTGAATATTTGAAATTTGAAGTCACAGATCCAAGTTTCCAATCATAAATTTTTCCGCTATTGGTATGCAACTCCAATCAAAATAAGAATTAAAATCAACCACTGAGACGCATTCACAAAAAAGTATGACGACAGTTGTCGCTTCCAATAAATCTTCACATTTTAGACCCTACTGAACCCAAAAACATAACTCAAAAGAAAGTCAGTCATTGTGTTTATCTATTTTTCAAAACACGATAACTTAAGAACGCCTAGAAGCCTTCGACTGAAATTTCATATTCAAGTTCTTCATCCAAAAAATAGGTTCATATTCATAAATAAGGTACTTTCAAACTGTGGTACCAAAACTTCATTGATGGAATGTTTGAGTTTTTTGCGTTTATTTCATCAACGGTGGTATTTATCAAAAGATATAAAATAACTCAGATTGATCCGCAAATGGATTGGCACAACATTCACCTGGAACATTCAATAAAATTATTAGCGGTTTGATTTTATTTATTATAAAGCTCGATGAATTTTTTTAAAGTAGGGAAATAATTATTATCAATGCTAAATATGAATTTATAATACTCATATTTGGACGCTGCATGCCAAGATTTGTCGATGGTAGCGTTGACGATGCGTTTGACAAAAACGTTGCAATTAGAAAGAACAACATGAATATATAAGAAAAAAATTATGTCCGCTAACTCTTAAATAGTTGCAAACTCAATACATGGAGTGATATACTTTTACAGTGGTGTTAGCAATTTGTGAAACTTTTTCAGTTTTCCATGCAAAAATAGAGCATGTAAATTTACGCATCACGGTCTTATATACAGGTCTGGGCACTAGCATCTCACTACCATTGGTGAGGGGTTGACTCTTATTGGAGTATTTAGCTATTATTTGTTCCTCAAGATGTGAGAAGCTGTAATATATTGTATTTGATGATTGTATATCTGCTTATAATGATAGTTTTAGGCCCAATTGGAAAGATGGTTCTACTAGAAGAACAATTTCGCCATTTCGTCGCTAATCCTTAAAGGGAATGAAATCAATGATTTTCTCGAAGAATTTCACCTAGATATCATTGGAAACTGTCAGTCAATGTAATCACGGGCAGAGAAAAGTGTAGAAATATAATATGAAGCAAAGGAATTACGTGAGCTCAATTCACATTCGAGATTGATCTTGTCAAAGAAGAATTCTTGTCAGAGAGGCGGTACATATACAGAGCTGCGACACCTAGTGTTTCTGTAGTTTGTGAAGTAGTTGAAATCAGTAATTTCTCTCCAGATGAATACATAAAATAACATTGGGAATTGTCTATAAAAAACAGTGGAATCACGAATAAGAGAGAATGCAGAAATATAATATAGAGCAAAAGGATACTGTAGGCTAAAATTATAATCGGAACTAATCTTATCAAGAAATTATTTTTGCCGGAGGCGGTTCACATATGGAGCTGCGAAGCCTAGCGCTTAGACCTGCGAAGCAGGTCGAAACGCTAGTCCTATATACTAATTTGCTTAAATTTTTGCAATTACAACTGTCAGTTGTATGTTCCCAAAAAAATTTTTATCCATCGCTACAGCTTAAACGGTATATTTAATTTTGTTCATTTCTTCTCTATTCAATACATCTTAATGAGGACTAGTGCCTTTTATATATTTGAATACCATCACATGTATAGTAATCACAGGAGAAGGCCAAAACCATCGATTACAATTGTCAAAAATGACAGTTCACCGGCCGTCAAAATATTCTCAAGTTATCCCTGACAAAAAATTAATGAACATCGGGTCGCTTCTGTCAAGTTTGACATACAGGTATTTGAAATATTTCTCAAAATATCACAAAATTCACTATTTAATATACATATTATGTATTGTTATATAAATAAAATATTCAAATGGATAATTTGTAATGTATTTGAAGCTTCCATCAAGCTTATTTTAATAGAAATAAATTTTTTGACATTCAATAGGACGTCAGTATTGCCAACTTATTTCATGAGCAGAAACTGCACATGCGTACTCGCATTTGAAGTCAATGACAGTTCACATCAATGTACACATCTCATAGATAGAAAGTAAGTAGTTAAATTGAATATTACTAACAAAATGACAATCTTATGTAATATTTTTCAGGCTATACTCAAACTTCTTTTGGAATAAAGTATAATGTCACAATACTATGCATTTTCAACACAAAATAGAAAACAGGCATATCTCGTACAATATAAATCCTTTCAAACAAGCGATCGCATAAGTTCCAAGATGATTTCAACATGTAATTGTTATAAGGAAATCGATTGTAATAATCAAGAAACTTATTTTTGTAATTTAAGTGTAACTTTATGTAATATTTTCTAGGTTATGCTCAAGGATTTATTGGAAGCTGCTATAGCAGAATGCTCGATGATTATGATTCCAATTGTTATCAGGAAATCAATTCTTTCAATCAAGAAACTTACTTTTATATAAGATGCCAACAATAGCTCTTTCCATAATTAGAATTTTTTTGTGCGCATGCCTGGACATCCGCCATGTTTCTTGGGCACTTAATACGTAGATAAGCCGTTAATACTATGTTTCCATTGTGAGATTTTAAGAAATTCATATTTACTACAATTTTGATATATATTTACAGTAAAATCATAATACAAGCTTTTTAATGAAAATATATATTGTTATCAGTTCACAAAGGGGCAAAATAGCGCTGTTGTTATGGAATAAGTCACAGCGATATGCGTAGTAAGTGATTTTTGGACAATTAATATTATTCAGTTAGCTTCCCCAAGCCTTGTCTTGAATTTCGTCGAAAACTTATCAAATCAACGAAGCAAAAGTATCTGAAATTATGTCCAGAATGTGTTTAATGTGATCTATTACTGAATTTTTGATTATTACCCTGTGTACTCAGAATTAATATTGTATTGAATAATTTGAACAAAATATGAAAATAATTGTCATCCTAGCATATCAATAAGTTCTGCTTTATTACCACCATGAGGACGAGCATAACATTTCAATCATCGTCGTTATTGTATTAACACACCATCAATTACTCTTTCATATTATTGAACTGGTAATAGTGGTAATGATCGTTGTTGCCCAGCGTTATTTATAAAAAGTATTCTGGCTTTTGCGACCAATTTTTTTAGATATCTCTCAAATCGAATATATCCATTCAGGATCATCAACGGAATAAGGTTATCCATTGGTATGTATTCATAATTATCCAACTAACTTCGTATTTTATATCGTAGAGTCGAATAAATCATCAAGAAAAGTATTTGAGATGAATGGACCATAAGCATGTATTCATTAATACACTAGACAATTTATCTTATATTTGAAAATATTTCAGAAACATGCATACAATAAATCCATAATCAGCGCTGCAGGTTGAAGAGAAGCTCAGTCAGTCTACTTGGTACCTATCTAATCACAAAATTATAGTTTTGTGGTGATATTATTAGAGAAAATTTAATCATTTGTAGGTACTGGAGAAGAATTAATAAGATTTGAAACGTCTGCTTGAGTGATATGAATTCAATTCACTAATACTGATTCATCCATTTTCTGACGATCCATCATTTGAATATACTATTTTCTAGATACGATTTATATCCTAATTTACAATATTGATTTCCTGTAAAATAAGTACTGAAGATTAAATGCCACTTGAAATATCTCAAGTGACTATAGTTTGGTACATGTAATAAATATACTGCAATAAAAAAATAAATATTCTCATCAACTTTTATTTGAGGTTATGTGGAGAATAATACTCCCGAAAACTGCATTGAGCTGATGAAACACGATAAGCTTCGGTGTGGACGATTCAAATAATAAAATAATACTCGAATAGATTAAACGTATATATTCTGTATACTATGAAGAAAGTGACCAATTTGATATTTATTATGGATGTTCCTATTCACTGGGTAAATGAAATGGAAAATGATAACAGATAATTACTTGATGATTTTGCTTTCGATCTCAAAAATTCGATCGATGTACATATACTGCAAATATTCATTCAAAGTTTGATATAAAGACAATTATATCATACTGCTATATACCGTTGGAAGATCCTTGGCTATATCAAGTTCATTGGAAAGAGTAGCAAATCCCAGTAGTTCTAAGATTTCGATCTGAAGTTTCTGACATCTAATAGCCTAGGCTCTGATGTTTATTCATGAGCTAATGATTCAATGCGTAGTAGACAAATCTGATGTATGCACTAGAGACTAGAATGTCATTGTTGAATTAAAGTACATTGTTGTACACAACAAATACATCCTATATGGATTACAGAAGATATGTACCCAGAAGATACTCAACTTGGAGGAGTTCTTAATGATAATTTTGTACATAATATTCCATTAAAATATCAGTGAGGTGCTCTTTCTACGTTTTAAATGTATGAATCAGACATTAACACATATATTGCAAGGACCAACCAATCCAATCGTACATTTTGTTGAGGTACAACAATGAAACATGCAATCATCAGCAGATTATAAAATCCCTTTCAATCAATGAAGCCAATACATTGAAAATTCAATTGAATCAACGAATAGGAATTTACAATGATCAAAATTGGTGAGAACCATCAGTCCATAACCTAACAATGGATCAAATAGAGTGATGACATTAGATTACGACAATGGGGCCATCAATCTGAAATTTTTATTTGTTTAAAAATATGAATCAAATATTTCTTAAGGAACTAACTGTACCTAAATATTTTGTACAATAGTCTATGAATCATCAAATGGATCATGTTACAATATGATGACACAAATTCATATTATAGTATAAATAGTTCTATCAATTTCGTATTTGAGGTTATGTAATATATATTTCTCCTAAAATCTGCATTGAGCTGATAAAACACGATAAGCTTGGGTGAAAACGATGATGAAAGTATCATTTGTCATTATTCATTCTTTCTCAAATTTTGAGATACAAACGGAACGTACGCATACACTTCTAAACCGTTTGTGCACATGCGTCAGTTGTCTATTATTAATCTGTTGCTGCAAACTAATCTGAAATCTAGAAGTGATGTTATTCTATTAAACTTTCGTATGCGAATAGAGTCTTCCATTAGACCATAAGTAATTTGGGTAGATTTTTACAATAGGAACCTAGTGGTAGTTATAAAAGTAAAAAGAGATGGCGCCACAGAGATTCAAAGAAATTTTCCAGTGGCACTAGAACGGTGGGGACTAGTATTTTACATTCAAGAAAAAGCAACTTTAACTCAACCTAAAACGAGCTTTCCATGCCAATTAGTATTGGAAAACAGTAAATCAGCTTTTTAGGTTCAAAAAATACAAAACCTAACCTAAACCGAGCTTTTTAAGGTCAAGTAGTATAGGAAAACAGTAAATTAGTGTTTTTTCAGTTCAAAAAAAAAAAAAGCCAGAATAAAACCTAAACCAAGCTTTATAAGCCAACTAGTATTGAAAAAAATTCATTATTATCAGTGAGCCACACACTTGTACGTATTTAAGTGGAATGCTCTTTGTTTGAAAGCCACTGACTATAGCAATACATGTACAAGGTACGCGCATGCGCACGTCACTAGATTCCTAGCACAAAAGTGAGCCGTAATTTGTATTCGTATTTTTCTTTATCAAATATTCTACAGCTTTTACAATACTTATTGTTTTAGCGATGTGAGAAAATGAAATTTTATATGTTCACAAAAAATTAGAATGTCGTGACATGAAAATATTTCAAATTTATAATGAGACAGCAGATTCTAAAATATTGTATCAATCTGTATGATAGATAACAATGTATGAAATAGTATATTGAAGGAAAAGTATCAAGTTCAATGAATAATTGTTAGAAGTGATCAAAAGTATTTTTTTCTATGGTCCATTAATGTCATGAATGGTCCAAGGGCTCTTACGGCATTACGATTCAAGTCTTTCAATAGACTGAAATGCGAATATGATCCACTCACAATGAATATGGGTTTCACAACAAGTTTGCTAGAAATAAAGAATAATTCTAGTAGAACTATGAAATAGGATATTTAAACGATTGTCAATTGTTTTTTTGACAAGCTGTTTTAATGATGTCTAGTTTGATATCAATCTCAAGCTCTCTGGGAGATAGGCTTAGTAGGAATATAAGATAAATAATTAGTAGAATCCACGTTATGATATTAAATTTCCGGTAATCAAATGTCATAACTGTATGTTTCATTGAATCAGAAAAGAGCTCCCCATTTTCAAAAATATTTGTTTGATGTAGGGACTTGAATATAACCGCAATCCGCCATTTCAACAATGACACCCGTAGCTTTGACAATGACAGCTGTTACTTTGATGACAGCTATCATTTCGAAATATGAAATTGATTGATGCAACACTCTAAATCTATGACACAGCGATGGAACCGGCCAAGAAATTTTTTGTTAGGGAAGTACTGTGTGACCGCAACAGATTTTATATGATAATATTGTGCAACAGGACGAGCCCCAATACTAGCACAACATAATTAATTTCACAAAAAACTATCAACATGATGGAAGAAAAAACTATCATACTATAACTGATTTTTACTGTAAATACGTTATATAAATCGATTCCTATAAGATTTCTGGTGATATAACTGTGTGTCATCCAATTTCATTCAAAATTATATCAGATTAGGCTGAACTGGAATAGAAAGAGAAAATCAATACTATACTTTCATGAATTTATGTCATTTGAATCATATAACTCGTTATTTCCAGTCAATAACATGACCTCATTTGAAAATTTGCTTTTTCTTCATCCACTTCTGAATTTGGTGGTTTACACATCGCAAACAATGCGTCTTAGATCTATACAATCAATTCATATGAACGTTCTTGTGACCTGAATTTAGTTTATATGAATTTATCTTGAGAATCGTAGAAGAAATATCGTGTGGCGTCAACAACATGTGCAAACTAGTATTATTGAATTCGGAAAATATTTTCTGTAACTCAGTGATTCTTGACTGTAAATAGGAAGTCTTAACATCGTCATAATGCTTGAGTTTACACATTTGTTGCATAAAACTATCACCTCTTTATTATCTCGAATTGTCTTGGCTCTAGAGGTCCTATTTTAATTTATAGAGACAGCTTGTAGACAGATCGCAGTCTTTTTGTCAATATTAGGATGTCATAGTTACATTTATAGGGACTTGAATATTGTATGATCGACAACTTTATGCTGGCAGTTAGTTAAGAACGATGTTTGGATTCAGACTCAAATACAGTTCAATCATTCTGATCTATCATCAAATATAATAGTATAATTTTATTGTTACTATTTTATGACATACGAATGTCAAATCTGACATCTAAATAAGGAAACTGACTCTACCCTGTCTCTTACTTCTGAAAGACTGTCTTCAATAATGATCAAATCGCTTCTCTAATTGTCCGATAGGTGGTACATGTGTCGAAAGTCTATAGAATGGCGTCAAAAGACAATCTTCACAAATAAGAATTAAACCCCAGAGCGACTTTGCGCACCAAACATACCTACAAATACATATTTTTGGAAGAATTCATAGCAAATAATAATCAGGTAGAACGAATTGATTCCCGCATGTGAGAATATGTAATTTTGAGAGATCATGGCGAGACTCTCGTCGAGACTCGAGACCGAGACGAGACTGACCTACTCGAGACCAGGGCGAGACCGAGACGAGACTCAGCCAGGCAGGACCATCACGAGACCGAGACGAGACTCACTGAAGTCTCGTCTCGTATTGTCTCGTGGCAACACTATCTAAAATTATCAGCGGTTATATCTTATTTATTATAAAGCTGGATGAATTTTTTTAAAGTAGGGGTATAATTATTATCAATGCAGAATTTAAATTTTTTATACTCATATTTGGACGTGGCATGCCAAGGTTTGTCGATGGTAGCGTTGACGACGCGTTAGACGAAAAACGTTGCAAATAAGAAAGAACAACATGAATATATAAGTAAAAAATGGAAGAATCATCTAGATGATGAAAGCGCATTTTTTGAATGCTTGTTACTTCAGAGATTTCGCAACTAACCATCTCCTACAATTACTGAGCTTGGAATCAAGCAGTTTGGGCAAAATTACGAAATTGCAGCTTCCATTTAGTACTAGTTTCAAGTTGACTATCTGATAGGTACATAATTTATGCATGTACAAACTCAAAAATACCTTTTAATCTTCATTGTTTAGTTATTGACTGTTGGGAGGTCATGTGCTGTACCTTAAAATGATAATTTGATCTTTATCAAAGCTATATAAGAAAATACACCAAAAGTAAACAAATTTTTAACCAATAATAATAATTCATTCTAATAAGCTTCAAATTCACGTCAAACAAGTCATTGAATGAATCCCGGACAGATTTGACAACTGTACATAATAATAGAGACACCCGCGGCGAAAGTTGTAACTAAATTTTTATCTACTTTAATAAATTTTAGTTGCCATATCCCTAATGTCATAGATATCTATGGACATTGTTCCACTTGAAACAAGTAATTGAATAATTCAATTTTCCACAATCACTGAGCTTGAATTAGAGCAATTTGTGCAAACCTACGAAACAGCAGCTTTTATTTAGTACCAGTTTCAAGTCTGTGAATAGTATAGTTGCTGAGATCTCAGCGTCATGCCAGCCAGCCAGCCAGCCAAAGTGGATATAATAGCGCTTTTTTCGGAAAAATGCGCTAAAAATTAGTTCCACTTACTCTTGAATTGTTGCAAACTTAATACATGGAGTAAAGTATTTTCACAGTGGTATAGGCAATTTGTAAAACTTTTGCAGTTTTCCATGCAGAAATAGAGCATGTAAATTCACGCATCACGGTCTTATATACAGATCTTGGCACTAGCATCTCACTACCATTGGTAAGAGGTTGACTCTTATTGGAGTATTTAGCTATTATTAGTTCCTCAAGATGTAATATATTGTATTTTATGATCATATATCTACTAATAACAATAGTCTCAGGCCCGGTTGAAAAGATGGTTCTACTAGAGGAACAATTTCGCCATCTCGTCGCTAATCCTTAAAGGGAATGGAATCAATGATTTTCTCAAGGAATTTCACCTAGATATCATTGGAAACTGTGAATCAATTCAATCACGGGCAGAGAAAAGTGTAGAAATATAATATGAATCAGAGGAATTATGTGAGCTCAATTCACATTCGAGATTGATTTTGTAAAAGAAGAATTCTTGTCAGAGAGGCGGTACATATAAGGAGCTGCGACGCCTAGTGTTTCTGTAGTTTGTGGAAGAGTTGTAATCAATAATTTCTCTCCAGATAAATACATAAAAAAACATTGGGATTTGTTCATAAAAAAACAGTGAAATCACGAATAAGAGAGAATGCTGAAATATAATACAGAGCAGAAGGATTTTGTAGGCTAAAATTATAATCGGAATTGATCTTATCAAGGAATTATTTTTACCGGAGGCGGTTCACATATGGAGCTGCGAAGCCTAGCGCTTAGACCTGCGAAGCAGGTCGAAACGCTAGTCTTATATACTAAAAGGCATAAGGTACACTTTCAGTTAGCCACGGCTACAGCCTAAACGAGAACTCTGATTTACATGATTTTTTTTTTATAAATTTGATATTCTTGACGAGCAGTGCCTTTTGGGGGTCTCAATTTTTTCAGTCTCATAGGTTTCGTGTAAAAAATCAAAAACCGTCAAAAATTCATCCTGGACATAGTAGGCACGTACAAATAATTGTTGAACATCGATGACGTCTGTCAGCTTTGACGTTTAGGATCCAATATTATTTCATTGAATATTGCAGAATGAGAAGGATTTTCACAAATTTATGTATTAATACATCTATTACAAACATGAGCAAATCACTTGTGATACATTTTGAGCTAACATTATGCTTAAATATTAAAATTGTTATTTTTTTGACATTTCGATAAATTCAGTATTGCCAACTTATTTCGCAAGCGAAGAATGTACATGCGTACTCGCTTCCACGTGAAAATAGTAGCCATGTACAAATAATTGTTGAACATCGATGATATCTGTCAGCTTTGACGTTTAGGTTTCAATATTATTTCATTGAATATTGCAGGATGAGAAAAATTTTCACAAATTTATGTATTAATACATTTATAACAAACATGAGCAAATCACTTGTGATACATTTCAAGCTAATATTATGCTTAAATATTGAAATTACTATTTTTTCGACATTTCGATAAATTCAGTATTGCCAACTTATTTCCCAGAATGTACATGCGTACTCGCTTTTACGCAAAATTCCAATTCCAGTTTCAACAATGTACACATCTAATGAATAGAAAGTAAGTAGTTTAATTGAATAATATTAACATAATGACAATTTTCTGTAATATTTTTTAGGCTATGCTCAAACATTTCTTGAAATAAAGTAATATGTCACGATATTCATGCATTTTTAACGCAGAATATGCCTGATCGCAGCATGGATTAGTTGTTGGCTAAGTTATAGAACGATTTCAACATATAATTGTTATGAAGAAATCGATTCTTATAATCAAGGGATATTTTAATTTATGATGTTTCTCTGTTGTGTATGAAATAATTACTGAAGATTGAATGAAGTTTGAAACATGTCAAGTATAGTTTAGCTGGTACATGTGGTAAATATTCAACAATACACGAGTATTTATTTAGATATTCAATATTGTTGATTAATAGTTTAGTTTATGCTATTCTCACATCTCTTTCAGTTAAATAAATTTGAGTTGAAGACTTGATAAACCCAGCCAATCGAACATTTCGCTTGAGTCAACAATGAAACAAGCAATAATCAACTGAATATTATATTACGATAATGGAGCCATCAATCAATATTTTGTATTTGTTGAAAGATATAAATCATACATCACTCAATGAACTTAAATAACTCCGTATTTGAGGTTATGTAGCGAGTAATTCTACTAGAAGCGGCATTGAGCTGATGAAACACACTAAGCTTGGGTGAGAACGATGATGAAAATATCGATTGTCATCATTTATTTTGAAAAATGTAAATTATAACACATTACTGCAATAAGCTGTACGTAAATATTCTGTATAATACATATCATTTTATTACAATATCAAAAGTCACTAATTTCTTATTTAGCGTGGATGTTCCTATTCAATTGGTATACAAAATTGGATATGAAATATTTTCTTGATGACAAGTACATTGGGGAGAGTAGCAAATCTCAGTGGTTCAAAAACTTTGATCTGTAGTTTTTGACATCTAATAGTCTAGGCTCTAATGTTGATTCATTTCATGAGTTGATGTTTTAATACGTAGTATAGGCAATTCTGATGTATGCACTAGAGACTAGAGTGTGATTGTTGGAATCATGAGTTCATTATTGTACACAGGTTGTACACAACAAACATAGCCTATATGGACTACAGAAGATAAGTACCTGAATAATGCTTTTTTCAAATGATTCTCTTCTTGAAGAAGTCTTCAATAATAGCGTTGTACGAATTATTCAATTCAAACATTTTTGCTCTCTTTATGTTTCAAATGAGTAAATCAGACATAGACATATATATTGCAAGTACCATGAGATCTTAAACTGAAAGTTGAAACGTGCATCACTGCTATTAGTGGTACATTTTACGACTAAATTTCAATAACCCATAGATAAGACCCTTGTAAGAATAGACATATACGAACAAGATTTTAGAACCAAATTAATTCATCTACTTACATACAGGCCTGTCAAATTGTTAAATATTAACGAGATTCATGGCTTTTTGGATATTCTTTGCCTCAAATTGTACAATTTTATTAAACGTCAACAGAATATATCTTTGTATTTGAAAACTACAAATACGATAAAATGGTAGATGACGTGAACGAAGATAAAACGAAATGAGAATTATTGGTTAGAACTTCCCATTAATAATAATCGGTAATATCGATGAGAAAAATCATATATGGGATTGGAAAAAATAAATTTCTCAAGAAATGTAGGAAACACATGATATGGATAGATTCAGTGCTTTATTCTCAGATTATACGTATTCAAGAAAGGGTTTTCGCGGAAAATGTTGATAGATGATACGGGTTGCTGCAAGTGAAATTTTACTGTTGTAATCAGCTGATTTTAATGAATGTCATTGAAACAATCAACACAGACATCTATTCCAACAGTTGGTAACATTGTTAGGTGTGACGTAGACTCTCGAGTGCGCGTGCGCAGGCGCGTGCGTAAGAAAGAGTGAATAGAGATATTTTGTGAGAATCAGATATTATTTTTCTTTTAGTGTTTGTTCATAATATCAGTTATTGAAATATATTGTAATAGTTGAGAGAAATCATATATGGGATTGAAAAAAATTTATTTCTCAAGAAGTGTAGGAGACACATGATATGGATAGATTCAATACTTTATTCTCAAATTAAACGTAGTTATTCAAGAAAGGGTCTTCGCGGAGAATGTTGATAGATGATACGGGTTGCTGCAAGTAAAAATTTACTGTTGTAATCAGCTGATTTTAATGAATGTCACTGGAACCAGGGAGTACCGGGAGAGAGCACTCAATGTTAAAAATTATGCGCATGTAAATAGTTGCGCCCCTTGCTACCTGAGGTCTCTGATAGCTATGTTACCATGGCTCCCAATCAATGACGTCATTGCTCCCAATCTAAATTTATTTTTTGAGGTTATGTACTATAAATTGAAAGACGTCAATATTTTTTTCAAACAAAAATACATATATTATAAATGTTTGTACATGTAAACCAATCTCATTGACAATATATATATAAAAATATCAGGTTTTGAGATATAAAGTTACTTTATGCATAAAGTGTGATCCAATTGTAATGAACAAATTCGCAGTTATAAAGTTCATTTAAAATTTCTATTAAAAACGTTACAAATCAATAACTTTGTATAATGTATTTTTGTAAAATATCTTCACTAACTGCGTGGATCATACCTTAAAATAAAATCACTTTTTACAGTATTGCAATACATTGAATAGGTACCAAACTCAAAATTAAATAAAGTCATTTCATGCATTAGGTTTGACCCAGCTCTGTAGTTATTTGGTAAATTAGTAATTTGAACTAAAAAGCCATGAATCAATTACTTTAAAGTGTCTATTTTCAAAAAATGTTTTTTTAATTACTGTGAGTCATACTTCATGTTGAAATTACTTTTTACAGTATTTCAACTCCATTGTGAACAGGACTAAAGAAATACTGTACACAAATGTTCAGAAGAATTTAAAGTTATTCTAATACACAATATCAAAATCAATAGCCATATTCTCAAAGGAGTTCATACTAACCAACAATTCTGGATTAGTGAATTCTCTTCTATTTTAATTCAATCTTGAATCACTTATGGTGATATGACGGCAGTAGATATGAACTAGAATGAGTTTTAATAACAAAACTGAAAATATTAGGACCAAAATCACTAATCCAAGATTGTAGACTAGTTCAAATGATTTTGAGATGTGTGATTAATTGAAGAAATCAATGGAAAAAATAGAAAAATATTTTAGAAGTATTATTATAGAATAATCACTGAATTCTTCAAATATACTTTGAGCTAAAGTGACGTTTTGCATAGTTTTCACTTCACCTGAACATAAATTCATCTTACTGTCTAAACTGAGTCAATTTTACTGTATTTGAGATTGTTTCTCCACAAATATTTGTTTTTTCTTCATTCCACTTATTGAAGCTTCTTCGGCTGTCTGAATTCTAAAGTAATATCAAGACTGAAGAATATTACTTCTTGGTTCCATATGATATAGAAATATTGGAGCATGTTCCATTACAAATAATAATTTTCAGTTCTAGCACCGTGTAAATATTGCAGCTGAAAAATTTTCATCCATCCCAAATGCTTCTTGTTTACTATTCGAAATTCCAGGTATTTGTGAGGTCCAGAAAATCATCTAGTCCAATATTTGTTATTATGCTCGAACTACATCATGTGTGTATTAATGCATTTGCACTAATAGAAACTCCAGGCCGCGGAATGGAACCAGTGGAGACGTACCTAGAATAATTATGATTTATAATAAATTAACAGAAAAATATTAAACAGACTTACAATTTACTTGCGGTGCTTGCTTTTCAAAGTCTTTCTGTAACGTTCAACTGCAAGTCGTTGTATGGGATCCAAAACAGCCAGAGGACGGCTGTCTTGTCCAGTTAAGTATCTATTTGTTCGCTTACACCAAACAAAAATAGAGAACTTAACAGTGAACAAAACAAACGTCTTCGAAATATCGTGGATCCCACAAGTTAGTCTTGTTAAGTCAGTATTAGAAGTCACGAAGTCCACAGTCCGTTTCAGTACACGTCTTTCATGTCCAAGTCGAGGTAAAAGTCCAAAAGTCTTATCCATGACTACTTTTACATAATACATGAACATAGTTCTAGGTCTTGTCAGTCCGTTCACAGTCAGTTCTTGTCGTTGTATCAGGTCATGTTCCGGTAAGGTCTCAGTAGATAGTAAAAGTCCAGTGCAAGTGTCACACAATCTAGCGTCTGTCAGTTGAAAATTTGGAAAATTTCTTTTTTTTTTGGTGCCGGAAATCTTATCATCGGTTGACCAGCGTAAAGAAAACAATCCGGCACGGAACAACATTTCTTCGAAATTGACATCTACAAAAATTATGAACATCATTTATATTATATTATCATTATATAGTATCAAATTTGCATTGTACTCACCACAATTTTATGTATGAATCATAGAAATGAGAGCTTACCTTTTTTAATCGATTCACAATCTCAAAATTATAAAAAATAAATAGTAATAACGCAAGTAAAACTCTTAATTATCTGTATTGACAATTATAAACAATTTTATTTACTTAAATCGACATTTGCTCAAATTTTTTCAATGGTAACTAAGATTCAAGATTCAAATAAAATTGAAAAATAGTTGCGCCCCTTCCCGCAAGATAGTAGTAGCTATGCGCCAAATTCTTCCATTTGAGTGATCTCTCCCGGTACTCCCTGACTGGAACAATCAACACAGACATCTATTCCAACAGTTGGTAACATTGTTAGGTGTGACGTTGACGCTCGCGTGCGCGTGCGCAGGCGCGTGCGTAAGAGATATTTTGTAAGAGTCAGATATTATTTTTCTTTTAGTGTTTTTCATAATATCTGTTAATGAAATATATTGTAATTGTGAAGAACATGAGTTTTTTGTTGGATATTAAGGAATCAGATGACGAGTAGTCAGATGATACAACAGCTGTCAACATTTTCATTGCTACATTCATCAATTTCATTATTTTGATCAATTCCTTGATATTGTATTCTATTGAATAGGCACTTTGAACAACTAATATTGATTTAATGAATAATGTTGAATTGATTTCAGTACAAGTTAAATCACAATTCCAGAGAAAATTGAATATTGTAGCTCTATACAAGGAGTCAAGACTAGGGCTGGGAAAAATATCGATATATCGATATTTATCGATATTTCTCCAAATATCGGACTTCGATATTCATTTTTTTCCGTATCGATATATCGATATTCCGATAATTATCGATATTTATCGATAATTATCGACATTTATCGATATTTATCGATAATTATCGATACTTATCGATATTTATCGATAATTATCGATACTTATCGATATTTATTGATAATTATCGATAATTATCGATAATTATCGATACTTACCGATATATATCGATATTTATCGATATATATCGATATTTAGCGATAATTATCGATATGTATCGATAATTATCGCTAATTATCGATATATCGATAACTATCGATAACTATCGATATTTATCGATATTTATCGATAATTATCGATACATATATTTTTCGATAGCTATCAATATTGATATTTAGCGATAGTTATCGATAATTATTTATATTCATTGAAAGTAATCATCGGTATTCAACAATACTTGACGAAGATTTTTTTCGATAAAGTTCACAAAAAATATGACTACTCCTCTTACTTAACACACAATTGCATGGAAAATTGTGAAAATTTTGCGAATAAATAATAATAATTTGAGAAATCTCTTTTGCAAAAAAGTTTTTCCGCAATCCCGGGAGTAGAAGACGAATTGAATCCCTTATTTCAGGGACTTAAGTTTGGGTTTAGTCCAGAAGCATCTGAGATGATAAAAATTTCCAAGGAACCAAAGTAGAATAAACTAATAAAGACCAAGTATCCTGAAGTAAATTTATTTTATGAAACAAATTCTAATCAGTTTGAGCTTCCTTATGACAACAAAACCATTGCTGTCAAATAATCGACTGTCATCTAACAGAGTAAATTTCATTTACTCTGGAGGTGAAATACTCTGCCCTTTATAAAACCGGGCATAAGGAAGTGAATAATCGAAGTACTTGAGTGTCGAATTGAATTATTCGTATTAGAGTTCAAATCTTTATCATTGATAATAATTCATATCAATATTTATATCAGCATTATAGCAATTTATACAATTTTACAAATGCATATTGTTGTTCGTGAATTTTCTAGTTTTTCAGGGTAGTAAATTCTTCTTACCTTTTCTGTAGTCTTAACAATATCATCAAATTTCGCACTCATCTTTTTGAAAGCAAGCTTATTTATTCAACAACTGCTGTAGCCAGCCTTGTTACTATGGTGATTTTTCTATCAAGTTTGTTGTCAATATTGGAAGATTGAATAATCTGTTTTTAGACTATTGTGATTCAATATAATACGGTGCATTCAATCTCTCAGGTGAGAATTGCCCTCAAATTCGTCTCGTGCGTCTCAATTTCCGATTTTTTCCAATCGATATATACTCCAATAATTATTATCAATATTCATCAATAATTATCGATATAACTCAATAAATATTGTTATTCATCCATAATTATTGATGTTCATCTATAATTATTGACTTCCATCAATAGATATTGATAATTATCGATATTCATCGATAATTATTGATATTTATCGATATTTATCGATAATTATCGATATTTATCGATTATTATCGATATTTATCGATATTTATCGATATTTATCGATGTTCATCGATAATTATCGATTATTATCGATATTTATCGATATTTATCGATATTTATCGATATTTATCGATATTTATCTATATTTATCGATATTTATCGATATTTCTCGATAATTATCGATATTTGTCGATAATTATCGATAAATCGACATATCGATATATCGGAAATTATCGATAATATTTCAGTATCGAATATCGATATTTGAAACTGAATATCGCGCAGCCCTAGTCAAGACATGTAGCGTGAGCTTGTGAGTAGTGCCTGAATGAATAAGAAACATGTTTTTGGAAAGCAAAAGTATAGCAGAGTGCATGAGCTCCAAAATTATTACTATAGGAACGTGGAACATGCATGTTTCTCCGAATGTACCATTGGAGCTAAGTGACTAAGACTCAAAGCAGTGATTTAGAAGGAAATCTATGAGGATCAATGTTACTACGGAGAAAATAGTCGGTCTTTCAATCTCGCAATTGAGCTCAGAAATCAGATACGCTAATTCATGGAAGGAATCAACAGAATGATTCTCCTGAGAGAAATATTTAGGATAATGGGTATAAGTGATGAAAACACAAAATTTCAACTGAAATTCTATTTCACTTTTCCACTCGATATTCTCGGTTCCACCTGGAGTAACCATCTTTTTGTATATTCGATGTACATGCATCATTTCAGTCAGCATTATCAACCATATCTATTCAAAATAATAGTGAGTGTTGCAAAGGAGACAGAAAGATTGTGATTACATACAAATTGACGAGCGAAGCAAATTGTAAGGATGTAAGTATGTCGTCAAAATAAAACAGAAGGATCACATGAGTTGTAATAACTAATACTCTAATTTGTATTCGAAAACAGTAAAGCAATGACTGAGAATATGCGAAACATGGCACAGACATGTTATCTCGCTGTGAAGTTTTGAATTTGGACTTTGTAATTCGTAGAAGAGTTGGAATCAATTTATCCGATTGATGAATACATGGAATAATATCGAGAATTGTCAATAAAAAACAGTGAAATCACGAGTAGGGAAAAATGCACAAATATAATACGGAGCACGAGGGTTTTGTGGGCTAAAAATATACTTGGAATTTATCTTATAGAGACAGAATTTTTGCCGGAGGCGGTTCACATATCGAGCTGCGAAGCCTAGGGCTTAGGCCTGCGTAGCAGGCCAAGCGCTAGTATAATATACTATTATATAAATCAATCATCTCAGAATGAGACTGTTTTTTGTTCTATTATACTTTTTCTTATGTATTTTTTTTTTTAATGACATGACTGCCAAATCGATTGTGATATTTTGCACATTTAGTTTATTTTATTTTTAAGTTTAAAAAGCTTATGTAATTTTTGTTCAAGATTATCACTTGAAAATGATATTTTGTTGTTATTTTCTGATATTATTCAAGTTTTGTCCTTTGAAATATCTTTAATATAATTTATAAATTGTATATTATGTGTTTTATTCAAGGTGGTTATATGAACACTGATCAACTTCAAATAGCCGAATTAAAACTCAACCATATACAATTCATTAATAATTACGGGTTCATACTGCCACCTGTTATTTTTAAAAATACGCGCCTCTAATATCACAAGTGAATATGTATAGTTTTGGTTTGCCAGGAGAACACGAGTCGCAGCACTATCGCGTTTCTAGGCACATACTGCCGACTTTCGCTTCTAGTTTACCTTTATATTCTGTGGCACAGATCATAAATGTGGTTTCCAGGTTATATCTATGTGAATACTGATACTGATCTCTAGATCAGTGCAAATACGTATTTAAATGTCTTATTTCATTGATAAATGTTTGATCTGCCTTCAACATACAAATAATCTCAAAATTATCACGTTTCATGATATAAATGGAACGAGTTTTCAAGATAAATTAAAATATTTTTTACCTGAACTTGTAAGTATGACACTTAACCTCAAATTATTATCATAACTGTACGTTTTATTTATTTAAGGAGTTCAACTCAATTATTCCACGATATATTTGTGTAAATTGTGGAAATAATTTGAGTATTTGCCACGATTTCAAACAAAAATGCTTACAAAATATAAGAACGTACGAAAAATATGCTCAACAAATAAACAGTAGATGTCCTGATTTTGAACCACAAACTGAGATCGAATTTGTAAATGTAGTTGACAATGAAGAATTTGTTATTGAACAAGAAGTAAAGCAAGAATTAATAATTGATGGCGAATTAGATTCATTACCGCATGAAACTGAAGAGAATATTGGAGATAATTCATTCCGAAGCGAAAATGCTGGCGGACATGATGAAAAGAAACTATATAATAAATGCCAAAATAACGATGAAAAATTGTACAAATGTGAAATATGCAACAAATCGTTTAAACGTTTGTCAAATTTAGAAAGACACCAACTCACTCATACAAATAATAAACCATACACTTGCAAAATTTGTAAAAAATCATTTCGACAAGCAGCACATTTAAAAAGTCACCGATCAGTACATACAGGTGAAAAACCGTATGCTTGTAAAGTTTGCAATAAAAAATTCAGGCAGTTAGGTAATTTAAAACGACATCATTTGACGCACACTGCTGAGGAATCTTATTTCTGTGAAATTTGCAACGAATCATTTATACATCAACAATCTTTGAAGCAGCATGAGATTCTACACACTGGTGAAATACCATATACTTGTGACATTTGCCATCAATCATTCAAGCAGTCACGTTATTTAAGACGACACCGTTTGCGTCATACTAGTAAAGAAACATATATTTGTGAGGTCTGCAACAAATCATTCCGACGGTTCCATGCTTTGAAGAACCATAAACTTTTACACAGTGTTGAAAAGCCATTTAGTTGTGACGTCTGCAACAAATCATTCGGACATATGAAAATTTTAAAGAACCATAAACTTTTACACAGTGTTGAAAAGCCATTTAGTTGTGAAGTTTGCAAAAAATCATTCCGACGTTTATTGTCTTTAAAGGCGCATAAATATTTACATAGTGATATACAACCATTTACCTATACCTATACGCTTGGCTAATGGAGTAAGTAGCGCCTCGATGCAGCAGATTTTAGAAACTCGTAGGTTATAAACGAATTTTGACGTATTTTATTAAATAATTTATTTTTTTATTTTTGATTCAATATACTTTTTATATCAACATTCAAGTTATATTTGTCATTATAATTTCTTTCTTTTTTTTAGAGAAAGTTTGACTCGTTTTGCAATTAGAAGAAGATCATTAACTTTGCAGCCCTTGCATACTGCATTAACAATTTGCTTGTATCTGATTTCATATCATCGGTGTATTCGTTTTAAAGCAAGTATTTTTTATGTTCACATAGATATAAATTGCTGCAGCGTGCTTGCAATATCCTTTTTCTGTCTCGCAGTTACAATTGGCAATTTTAATTATTCGATCTTCATTAATCTATAATACGATAAATTTTCCAAAAAACAATAAGCAATTTTAAAAATCGAGTTATACAATTCAAAACAACAAAAAATAAATTTCTGCTATTATTCACAATACTATTGAAAAAAGTATGAACCTTCACAACTGGATTGTACGTTTTCTGGTTTGTTCTTTCCTGGAGTTTCGCGTAATACAACTCCAATGATTTTTTTACATGCATCGCAAATTATTTCTTCGAAATTAGCAACATGAGAACTAAAGACCAGTTTATTTCTTCTAAATGAATTTCACCATGGTAGTATTTAATAATACGATAACAAGACGAAAAGTTCCTCAAAAAACATACGTATAATTTGGAATCTTCAGGCAATTAATTTCCTTTGGGCAAACTTTTTTGGCGAAAGCATTCAAATTTAACTCCTTCAAATCTACAGGTTAATATCAAGATTTTTCTTCTATAATAAACTTGATGTTTTAAAATAAAAATTGACATTTCATTTCCGTTATCATATCTCTTACCTAAGAGTTTATTCTCGTCGCCGCTGGATGGCACGCGTGCTCCGAGCTGCCCAGATTAGCCAAGCGTATGCAACACATCCTTCACTACAAAACAACACTTACAACGACATTTGATGATTCATTCTAATTAAAAATAATAATTCAATATTGTAAATCATTCTGACAATAAAAACTGGAGAATATATTTACAATTGTTCTTATTACTTACTTGTACTAAGTACAAGAAAGTATTGTGAAGCCGAGAAAATTCACCTATCGAGATTTTGATGGAAATATCCGTTTTGAGCATCCCTGAATCTATTTTGACTATTTTTTGCTTGATGCCGGTACGTGTGTATGTGCGTTCGTTCGTAACTTGCAAATCTCAAAACTTGTTGAACGTATAATGTTGAAATTTTGTATTTAAGACTGGTATAGGGTCTAGTTGTGCCCCTCGCATTATGCTTTCAATCGTCTGTACCGGAAGTGCACTTTAATTGAAACTTTTTTCGAATTTCTCTAATAAATCCAAAATGATCAACCGTATGATGTTGAAATTCAGTATTTCAACTTGATGTTGTATCAGAATGGTTATATGCTATTTTTGTAAGAATCGGCCATGCCAGAAGTGCAGTTTACTTGAAACGTTTTTTGAATTTTTTGCATAAATATAGAATGATCCGCCATAGCATATTGAAATTTCGTATAAAGAGTTTCTATAACATCTTATTGTACATCTTGCATTATGATTGCGATCGGCTAAACCGGAAGTGCACTTTACTTGAAACTTTTTTTAAATTTTCCGCATAAATTCAGAATGATCAGCAATAGGATACTGGAATTTAGCATTTGAAATTGCTTAAGCATCTAAATGATCATCTATTTTAATAACAATCGGCTGAGCCGGAAGTGCACTTTATATGACAGACTTTTTTAATTTCCCGCATAAATTCTAAACAATCAGTCGTAGAATATTTAAATTTTGTATTAGTCACTTTTATAATATCTAGTTGTACACCTTGCATTATGATTGCTATCGACTAAGCCGGAAGAGCACTTTATTCGAAACATTTTTTGAATTTTCCGCATAAATCCAAAACGATTGAACGTAGATTGTTAGAATTCAGTATTTAGGACGATTATACCGTTTAGATGCTCATATCCTATTTTTATTGAGATCCACCGAGCCGGAAGTGAACTTTACTTGACAGTCTTTTGGAATTTTTCGCATAAATTCGAAACGATCAGGTGTAGAATATTGAAATTTGGTATTTCAGTCTGCTGTAGCATCTGAATGATTGCCTTTTATTTTCATAACAATAGACTGAACCGGAAGTGCACTCCAGTAGGAATTTATTTTTTAATTTTGTGCATAAATTCAGATCTGTTGGTAGTCGGAGAATTTTGAAAATCAGTATTTAGGAATGTTGTAGTATAAGAATAATGGCCTACTGTTTCCATAGCAACCGACTTGGCTGAAAGCGCATTTTACTTGACAGATTCTTAGAATCTCTTGGGTAAATCCAAAACTATTAATTGTGGAACGATGAGATTTTGTTTTTGATTTTATATATCCAATGATATATATGATCAAACACAAAATCACATCGTATTATATATATATATATATATATATATATATATATATATATATATATATATATATATATATATATATATATATATATATATATATATATATATATATATATCCAATGATGTACAAGTAAGTCACGTGATGTTCACGTCAGATTTTTTTTACATTATGTAATGTACAACAAATCAAACAAATTTAGTATTATTTGAATCACTCTTGTAGAAATTTCTATTACCGTTTTACATACTAAATGTGACTGAATTTTGTTGATACAGCTGCTCAATTTCCAAAACTATATGTCGTTCACATTACTTGATTATCATGTCGCGATAGCGAGCAGCAATCAATATTTTTGCCTGATCAGCTGTTTCTTCAAGAAAGAATAGTCCAATGATGCTTCCAGCACCAAAAAGTAATACGTTGTGAATGCATTTGTTTCTCAATAATTAATTGTGGATTCTCTGATTCCCAAATGCGACAATTCTCGCGATTGACGAAGCCATCAAGATTAAAATGAGCGTCATCGCTGAAAATGATTTTGTTGAAAAATTCGATAATCTATTCAACGAATTATCTTCGCTGTGTTAGTTTTGGAAAGTAAAATGACAGATCCCAATATTAATTGATGGAAATAAATGTTCCTATATAAAATTTCAGAACTATGATATTGACAACTTCAAATTCTTATATGTATACTTTCAACTAGTATTTAGAAATCTGAAAGGGAGAAATTTCACAAAATTAGATTAAAATTATTTTTTAATGTATTTATCCAACGAACTCACTGTATTATTGTAACAATTAGATTTGCTTAATTTATTGAAATTGGAATTTTCATCACATTTTTTTTTATTAATGTATTTTCAACATGATGATGCCTCTACCCATTTTTATCGTAACGCAAAGGACTTTTTGTATAATTGGTTAGGAAACTGATATATTGATCGAGGAGACGATATTTCATGGTCAGCAAGATCATCCGAATTAAGGCTGTTGTCGTGGTACATTATTGTCAAAAAGTAAAGTCTGGCGTAACTACAAAAAACGCTTTGCAAGCTGATATATATAGATGCTTGTTATTCTTGGCAAAATGTGTTCATAATACAGATAGTTCAGTACATAGATTTTTATGATAATATTAATGAATAAAGACTGAGAAATTTAGAATAAATTTAGTGGATGCCTGAATTTTTTGTCGGAGAGTGTATCTCAAACACGTTCATCGTAGTGTGATATACACGATTACTGGCCGGAAAAATAGCTTGGCAACAATGTGTTCAATTGTTATCTCAGTATAGAAAACATGTCCAAAAATCTAACGTAAAAAGGCAAATTTTAAAACAAAAAATCTTAGATAAAATTAATTTTATTCATAATAGATATTATTGTTTAGCTGAAACCATTAATAAGCAACTATTTCAATCGCTTTCCGTTTGAATTTGCAGGTCGGATAGTACAATGCAATGTTTAGTGATGTACAGTGTTGCCAAGTTGTTTCTGTTCAACGTGTCGCGACGTATTTTATATATAAAATGTTCAACTTTGCGCTCTCATATCTAAACAATAAGCTGGTCAATAATTTTCTTTTTATTTTCAAGTAGGCAGAACATGTACATCAATACACAGCTAGTTTTTCAAAAGAATCTGACTGTTAGTTTTTGCATAAAAAATTAAAACTGATATAATTGCTGCCTAAAATGTATACTCTCCATGTTAAAAATTTGAAATTTAACTGCGTTTATCTAGAGTTTGAGATGGTCAATCGACTTCAAATTTTAGGGATTGTTGTATAATAATATTCTGAATAAGTGTACATAAATTTGGAACATTCTGATACTATGCCCATAGCACGACAACTACCTTAAGCACCGCTAGACTTTTTCTAGAACAGCTTTTGAACATTCAATTTAAATTTATTCTTAACGCTCTTAACAACTCTTTTTTAAGTTTAACATTATTATTATTATTATTATCATTATTATTATTTTCAAAACCTGGTATTAATAGCTCAAATAATTTGGTCAATACAAGCGTGTGAATTAGACTATTTTCTTGCGATTAACTCCCTCTAGTGGGTAAGCAGTTCAATTTAACTCAATATAATTTTATATCAGTTTCAATAGCATTGAAGTGACTTTCTAAAAATGTAATAATATATAAGTGGTTCCATTTAAAAATGTTGGAAACATGTATTTGAATTTTGAAAAAGGGTAGGCGGTTGTTGTTTAGAAAAAATAGCGAGTAGTATTGTTTTTTTGTTCTGTGACGTTTTTTCAGTTTTGAGCACGAATAAAAGTGTAAATGAACATTGTGTTTTCATTCTTGTACATTTTCAGTATGTTCACACAGACTCTGCGAATTGTAAGTACCCAATAGGTTATGGGCCCAGATCACGTCGGTTTTGTGACGGACATTGTATTGTATTGTGTGAACAATTATTTCGTGTGCGCGTCGCGGTCAAATTTGAGTCGTCGTTTCGTTTTTTGATTATTGCGTCGGTTGCGCATTCCTATTTCTGTGAGAAACATGGCCGAAAAGGAAACAGTTAATCTTACGAAACTTGATGGAACGAATTTTGCAATGTGGAAATTTGGCATATTATTTCTTTTGGATGCTCAAGATTTAACTGAGTATGTAGAAGGGATTGATGAAATGCCCGATAAAGCGACGAAACTGAAAGAATGGAAAATCTGGAAGAAGAATCAGTCGAAGGCAGCAGTTATCTTATTAAGTTCTGTTGAACAATCTCTTCATGTAAATTTAATTAATTGCAAGACACCACAAGAAATTTGGAATAAGTTGCATGCATTTTATGGTGAAACTAGTGAAGATGCAAAACAGCGTTCTTGGCAGCAATTCTATGAATTTCGAGTAGTTGAAGGTGAATCAGTAGCATCACAGATGGAGAAGTTTGAAACAATCTGTAAGAAGTTGGAAGAAGCAGATGATAAACCTTCTGAAGTAGCAGTGATGTCAAAATTGTTAAGTAGTCTACCGTCACGTTTCTCCGCATTTACAATGGCATGGGAATGCACTGCGAAAGGAGACAAGAAAAAAGATAATTTGATTGCAAGAATATTACGTGAGGATAGAAGGTTGTGTTCATCTGAACAAGAGATTTCATCTTTGGCATTACAAACCAAAACAGTAAAAGATGAAAAAGTAAAGACTGATAGAAAATACAAGAAATTCAAGAGTTTTAAGAAAATTGAAAACTTGAAGAAGAAGTATCCTTGTAAATATTGTAAAGAGTTGGGTCATTGGCAGCGTGAATGTCCTAAAAGATTAAATGATGAAAAGAAGAATTGTACAAGCTCGTATTCTCATGAAACATATATATGTGATATATGTACGTTTTACACTGAAACTTCCGATAAAGATGAAAATGTTTGGTTGGCAGACTCTGGTGCTAGTATGCATATGACATTTAAGAGAGAATATTTTAGTGAATTGAAGCAGTCTCAAATTGTTCGTTTTGTTAGAGTTGCTAGCAATAAGACGTTGGAAGTTGCAGGTATTGGAACTATTGATATAAGAGTTACAGTCAATTCCAGGCAGTTTGATCGACAGATGAGAGATGTGCTCTATGTTCCTGAATTAAAACGGAATCTGTTTTCAGTGGGAGCTATAAACAACAGAAAATTTTCTTTTCATAGTTTCAGAGATAGATGTGAAGTTCGAGAATTGAATGGTACTGTTTCTGCTGAAGGAATAAGATATGGGAATTTATTTCGAATGTTGTTTGAAGTAAAGCTATCGGCAAACTGTAATGTAGCTGAAAAAGAATCTCTGAAGTTGTGGCATGAAAGACTTGGTCATATTAATTTAAAATCAATCAAGAAAACACAGCATGTGTGTGAAGAAAATGAAATCAAGCTTGCGAATGAAGATTTCTTCTGCGAGGCATGCTTGTTTGGTAAACAAGTACAAAAGTCACATCCTGCAAGAACTAATGAGAAGATATTCAAACCTGGAGAAATGGCACATTCTGATGTTTGTGGTCCTGTTAATATCAAGTCTCCGAGTGGAACAAGATATTTCGTCTTGTTTAAAGATGAGTGTACAGGTTTCAGAAATGTGTACTTTTTAAAACAGAAAAGTGAAGTTTTCCAGAAATTTAAAGAATATGAAGCCCTGATTTTTAGACAGACAGGTAATCATTTGAAAATTCTTAGAACTGATAACGGAACAGAGTATTTGTCGAAAGAATTCAAGACTTTTCTTCAAGAAAAAGGTATCATTCACGAGTTATCAGCAGCGTATGTTCATGAGCAATGGACGTTCTGAGCGAGAAGTATGATGTTTGGAAAGAATGTGTCTGCAGAATTATGGAGTGAAGCTGTAAATACAGCAGTCTACATATTGAACAGGGTTGTCTCAAAACAGTCGAATCAAATTACGTCATATCAGAGATGGTTTGGTCGTAAACCTGAATTGAAGCATGTCAGAATTTTTGGTTGTAATGCGTATGTGAATATTCCTAAAGAAAAACGCAAGAAATTCGATGTAAAATGTAAGAAATGTATTCTGGTGGGATATGATGGTAATTCTAGAAACTATCGGCTCTGGGATCCTGAGAAGCGACAAGTATACGTAAATTGTAATGTAGATTTTGATGAATCGAGTAGTATGTTTCAGAAGGCTGAAAATGATCCAGAGACCGCAACTCAGCTAACATTAGATTTTGGGAATGAAAATGATGTAATTGGAATTCTGCCAGAAAATGAAATCGAAAATGAAAATCATCTTGAAGACAATTTTCAGGAAGATAATGAAAATGAGATACCTCAACCTGAAGATGAACCTCAAAGAAGACAGCTGCGAGACAGAAGCCAGATACGAAGACCCAATCGTTATTGTAATTGTGTATTGTTAGAAGGTGTAGTACCGACTACGTACGAGGAGGCAGTAGCTTCTGTTGATGCTGAAGGTTGGAAAAATGCAATGGAAGAAGAAATGAGTGCACTTCAAGAAAATGGTACCTGGAAAATAGAAGGACTTCCTGAAAACCATCATGCAGTTGGTTGCAAATGGGTGTATACTGTTAAAACAGATAAAAATGGTGTAATTATACGACATAAAGCCCGACTTGTCGCAAAAGGCTTCACTCAGCGAGAAGGAATTGATTATTTCAACACTTTTTCACCAGTTGTGCGCTATGAATCAATAAGAGTTTTAATGGCCATAGCTGCAGCTGAAGACTACGAAATTGCTCAATTCGACGTAAAGACTGCATTTCTTCATGGTGAGCTTGAAGAAACAATATATATGGAGCAGCCTCGCGGTTTTGAAGATAAAACGCAGCCAGATGCAGTATGTAAGTTGCAGAAAAGTTTATACGGACTCAAGCAATCCGCAAAAAGTTGGAACACAAAATTTGTGAATTTTTTGAAGATGTTCGATTTTAAAGCAACTGACAGCGACAAATGCGTATTTATTGGAAACATTGATGATGAAAAAGTGTACTTGGCACTTTATGTGGACGATGGATTGATTATGTCGTCATCACAGATAACAGTCTCAAAAGTTTTAAATTTATTAAAAGATAGTTTCAAGATCATAGTTGAAAAAGGTGATTATTTTATTGGGCTTGAAATAGAACGTGATCGGTTGAATCGCACCATTAAAATTGGACAGAAGGCCTATGTTACCAAGGTTTTAAATAGATTTGCAATGGAAGGTGCTAATCCTGTTGGTACTCCATCAGAAGTTGGCCAGCAGACTTGTGCAAATCAATCAGAAGATGACAGAAATATTAGAGTTCTACCATATCGAGAAGCAGTTGGTGCTCTTTTATTTGCTGCTAGAGTTAGTCGTCCAGATATTGAGTTTGCAGTTAATCGTGCTAGTCAGTATGTATCGAATTATAGTGAAGAGAATTGGAAGAATGTGAAGCGCATATTTCGATATTTAAAAGGAACTTTGGACTATGGAATTGTTTATGGTGGCAGTGGGAGTAATTTACAGTTGAGTGGTTTTACAGATGCTGATTATGCAGGTTGTACAAATACACGAAAATCCACAAGTGGTTTTGTATTCATGTTAAATAATAGAGCGATATCATGGTCCAGTAAAAGGCAGTCTGTAGTAGCCCTTTCAACAACTGAAGCCGAATATGTATCCTTAGCTCATGGCACAAAAGAAGCAATATGGCTAAAAAAACTTCATTGTGAATTAGGATTTCTATGTTTGTAGACAATCAATCAGCTATTAAATTAACATCCAATGACGAATATCACAGAAAAACTAAACATATTGATATTCGTTTTCATTTTGTTCGCGATGTTTGTAAACGGGGAGATATAAGTGTTAAATATGTACAATCTAATGATCAATTAGCTGATTTATTGACTAAGCCTATACCTACTAATCAATTTCAAATATTGAGATGTAAAATTGGTTTGAAATTCAAATAAGTGGGAGTGTTGGAAACATGTATTTGAATTTTGAAAAAGGGTAGGCGGTTGTTGTTTAGAAAAAATAGCGAGTAGTATTGTTTTTCTGTTCTGTGACGTTTTTTCAGTTTTGAGCACGAATAAAAGTGTAAATGAACATTGTGTTTTCATTCTTGTACATTTTCAGTATGTTCACACAGACTCTGCGAATTGTAAGTACCCAATAAAAAATCATATGAATGGTTACTCTGAATATCAACACTATATAGACAAAGATATTTTTTAAATGTGTATATGGGTTGTATCTATTCTTCAGCGGAAACATAATTTCAATATACTGCCTTAGTGAGGAGATATCTTCCGCCTCGTCACCGATGAGACACACTGTATTTTAATTATATTTAAAGGAGGGGCAGTGACTAGTTTGGTGCTAAGTGAACCTATGCGGTCTGGCCAGACCTTCACCGAGTTTCATTGTTGTGTGACTTGTCAGAGTTTTTATAAGACTTGACAAGGAGATTTTTTGTGTTGAATAATCTACTAAATGATTGAATGGACTGTGCGGTGTAAGGGAGAGAAAAAAATTGATAATAAGCTTGATTATTTGACTTGGCACAGGGTATACACCATATTTATACTAATGCCAATTTTAAGCTATCAATTGAAAAAACCTTCAAATTGATGTTTGTCTTCCTTTTCCTCCATACATGAAAAACCAGTCATACTCTATTCATATTCATTTTGAATCTTGGAGGCGTGCTGTATGATTCAAAACTATATTTACTTTATTTGCTTCATCTATATAGTGTTACATTACGGCACACGTCACAATGACACATATAGTAATGACATGAATAAAAATCAAAGAAAATATAGAACATCCACTAAAAAATATGAAAAATGATGATTCCATGTTTCTCTCATGAATATTTATTAACCAAACACTACTAAAGGATAAAAAAGTAGCCTCTTCAATTATAAGTATCTGCTCTTGCCTATTACAGCACCAGATACAAGTCTATCATGTTTGAAAATGTCAGAATTTGTCTAGGTCTGGTCAGACCTAATAGGGTCAATTTAAGATAAATCACAGTAAAATCGATTTTTTTTGCTTTGAATATGTCAAAATCGCTTTGAAGATGGTCTCATCGGATTCAACAAGTCGAGTTTATAAAAGTCAACAAGTTTCAGTTCTCAATTATTGTTGAGGAGAGAGTAATTGAGCATTGAATTTCAAATAGGTCTGGCCAGACCTTATTGGACCTCCTAGGGTTAAGCATATTGCGCGCACGAAGGAATAGGAGATTCGGAATACTTCAAATTTATATGGAGAAGGAATGCAGACAGCTAAAATTATATACAACTGTCCTATTTTAATTTATAGCTGAAAACGATATTATTCCTTTCTGGAATATCTCGAAAAATATACACCGAGTGCAACAATGTCTGACATCTAATTTTCCTTTCCCCGTGGACAGGAGGATGGGGGGACAGAAGGAAATCACGTTAAAATCTAAAAAAAAAGTTTGCCTGGAGGAGTGCAAACAGCTAGAATTATATACAGATATCCCATTTTAATTTACCGCTGAAAACGATATTATTTTTCTCAGGAATATTTCGAAAAATATACACTGAATAGAAAAATGTCTGACATCTAATTCTCTCTTCCCCGAGGAAGAAGACGATACCTAATAAAGACGAAACACGTGTATACAGTTGCCTACCGATCTAAGATTATGGTGTCAAAACCGATTCTTAGATTTGAAATTTTGTGGAACAAATAATTGAATGTTTCAGAATTTTTGATTGTTTTCAATTTATGTGGAAAATTCGGAGAGTCTGTTATATAGAGTGCACTTCCGGTTCAGTCGATTAGTACAATAATAAGAGATAACCATTCAAATGCTACAGCAATTTTTAATACTGAATTTCAGTATCCTACGGCTAATCTTTCTGGATTAATACGGAAAATTAAAAAAAAGTTTCAAGTGAAGTGCAGTTTCGGTACAGACGATTGCAACCACATTGCGAGGAGCACAACTAGATACTAAGCCAGTCTAAAATACAAATATTCAACATTATACGAATATTTTCATCAAAATCTCGAAATGTGAATTTTGTCGGTTTCACAATACTTACTTTTTGTACAAGTAAGTATGAAGCTCACTTAATTCAATTTTTTTATTGGTATGCTTCGATGATTGATTGATTTCATTTCATTTATACATTTGTTCTCTGATTGCTTTTATTAGTTTACCGGAATTGAAACGGTATGCATTTATTGTAAAAACTTAGTTACTCCAGATTTAATCATTTTTAGATGATAGGATGGAAGTATATCAAATATTATTCCATACTACACCTTACACTCTCCCTTTTTAAGTACTGTTGTATCAAGAATAAATGTATGCAAATTTTTGTCTAACAGAAAAAGGTACTTTATCGATATTTCCAAACACTTTGAAGCCACGGTGCCGGAGGTTGTGGCAGAATGAGACTCGGCACCGTGAGTTTTTCTTGTTTTACACATAAAAATACATGTTCCAGTGTAATTGCCAAGTGTCTAACATAAAAAGGTAGTTTGTGCGTTAAATTCACATAATGAATAATTAATATTAATTGCTTCTGGCAGAATTAAAAATGGCACCGTTGACTTTTAAGGGTAATGTTTTCACGAAGAATCGTTTAGAATACGTAAGAATCGTCTAACGATTCAAGGTAGTATTTCCGAGCGGGCTCTTGGACTATAGTTGTATTTTTTTCGTCAAAGATCACTAATGAAAATTAGTGCCAATTCACAATGTACGTAAACATAAGAAGTACGTAAAAACATAAACGTAAGAAATTATGTATGTTCACAATGGTCGTAACGTAAAATATTAAAATAAAGTGTTTTTTTCATTTTACATTGGTTCAAATTAGGGTTATTGATGTATTGTGTAGGTTTCTCTGACTGTCATTTTCAAATATCCTGTTGATTTCGATTCTGTTTCGTGTTTACTGTTTTTCTTTGGTTTCACTTATGTTTCACTTTTAACAACTTGGAGTTTAGTTTGTTATGTTTTATTGTATGATGTTTGATAAAGATCTTGCGATTGTTTCACTATTATTGAAACCAGATTGAAACTGCGTTATAAAAGTCGCCAACGAGAGAAATATTAAGACGAGGAAGAAATTGTTGTTTTTTTTATTAATAATTCTATGTCAATCTAAAGCATGTTTCGATCCAGGGTGTTGTCAACAGTCAGATGAAAACATGTGTTTGAAGTTGACGCATGCGCTATTAGTTGTTTCGTACGTAAACATAACATGAAGTTGAATTTATCTCACGTCTTTACGTTTTCATTACGTAGCTCTTATGTCAATACGTAAACGTAAGAGCATTGTGAACACGGGCATTGAAATATAGTAGTTCAACTTTATGTTCATGTTTACGGTTACGTTCTCCTTACGTTTACGTACATTGTGAATTGGCACTTAGAGGATCCGCTATTTTCATGAGTGACGGGTGCGTTCTGTTGTTTCATGAGTGCTCACTCATGGTCACTGTTTGGTGTGAAATAGGCATAATGGATTACGGTCGAATTTCGATCACTGGACGACCACTAGTTTACATTATCTACAAAAGTCAATGCTTTTTCATCAGTTTCTTGTGGATTTATAGATTTGTAAGACTTATGGATCTATACAGAATTGCAGAGCTTTCTTGAGATAAATTTAAGAAATGAAAGTAACAAATATATTCACATATTATCTAAATAGCTACAAATTTGAATTTCCAAACATACCAAATTTATCCACGATAAATTGATGAACAACTGACAGTTGATACTAACTGACAGCGAAGTTCAATTTTTGTGCAAATGTAAATTCTTTTGCATTTAAGCCAATCAGGTGGCTCAAATCGTAGTTTTGTAAAAGTTTTGGACCTTACATAACTGGAATAGACTATAGCACAAAATATGGGAAGTATATTGAAATAATTTTATTTTCATTTAAAATATAAATATTACAAAATATAACATCATTTAATTTTTTTATTTACATTATTGCTTAACAGTTTGAATGATTTAATCAATGAGATAAGGACTGTCTAAAGCTCCTAAGCCTGCTGCAACACCGCCTTCATTAGCCGTAGAAATTTTTGTTCTCAACATATGACCGACTTGTTTGTTGATTTGAATAGAAGTTTCATTACTGAAATACAAATTATTTTAAATTTGGAATAAAAATTTATAGCAAATAGGTATACATACCCAATAACAACTCCAAAAATGCCTAGTTCATAAACAAGTTCGGATACAGTAGGAATTTCTGGTCCACCTGGCCGTATCATATAACCTTTAGTTATTGGAGGGTTGATTCTTTCCATTAAAATCCAAGCGGTTCGTTCCTTACTATCCTTCATCTTCATCATTACATTTCGTATATCTTTTCCGTATACGTTGTTTCCACCGCCTTCTCTTTGTGGTTTTAAAACGAATCTGCACAAAATATTTATTCAACTAACGGCTATCGGCACAAGTGATATCTTACTTTTGGAAGAACTATGTTTGTCAACAACTTTTTTAAATAAATCTTACTACTAAATTCAAATAAATACTGCCCATATTTGGTCTAAGCAAAATGACGCAGATAACAATTAGCGCTACAAGTGGTTTATTTTATTGTTAACATTTTTTAAAAAATTTGTATATTTGTCACCACTTGTGCGAATATGAAAAATTAAATTAATATTGCAATCATGTGCAAATCCATAAATCTTACACGGTGTCTATTTTGTAACTAGAAAGTTACCTAGTGCCATCAGAAATTAACCATTTTATGCTATTCTTGATAGAATCTGAACTATTTTCACCATGCCGAATACATATTCATCTGGTCCTAACCAGCTGAATAAGCCTATTCCACCAAGAATAGCATAAAATGGCTGATTTCAGATGGCGCTAGGTAACGAATACGTATTACTTTATAATTACAAAATCGACACCCGTGATCAATAAATCCATAAGAAACTGAAGACTTTATAGATTAACACAGAATTGCAACATGAAATTACATGGGACAAATTTTGACAAGCATAAAATTCAATCAGTGGTGGAACTATAGAGTGAATGGAAGAAGAGTTATCTCTAATATATGGCGATCCGTTCAAAATGTAGTAAAGTTTTGTAGACAAATAAGGGGTACAAAGAACACCCGACGCAGTTGAAAAGAAAAAAATTCGAATGATTACAATAATTCTTCAAAATGGCTTGGCTATTGAAAAGTATCATAAATCATTTGCTCATGTGTTAATTGGGTACATAAAAGTGAAATTCATGAAAATTTATCATATTTAAAAAATCAACAAATATATCTTCAAAAATAAATTGTCAATTTGACATTTGTTAGGAGATTTGATATAAATTCAATATGGAAAGCGCCGCTAGAGGTGCTACGAACGTTGTGTCGGTAGCGTCATATATGTAATACTCCTATATAGCTAGTTCCCATAAGTGGAGGTATCACGGAGAAAGAGCGACAGCAAAACTCGTTGTGCGCAAGCGTCGCGGCTTCGATCGATGTTTGAAAGGTTATTTCCAAAGATAGATGACGCTTGCACCAATTGCACGGAGTTGCTCAATTCTCAGGCATGCTCACAAGGTTCATGGTAGAGTAAAAAGAGATAGACGTATAATTGTTGAACCGTAATGTTTTCGCCGGTTCCGCGTATCCAACTAGCAATATAGGAGTATTACATATATGGGTAGCGTATTCATGCCATACCACTATATTGCTAGCGCCCATAAGTAAAGGTGTCACGGAATAAGTGAGGCGACTATTTCTATCTCTTTTCTTATAACTCGACCCTAGATTACTAGATTTGCAAAGTTGCTCAGTTCTCAAGCATGCACATAAGACTCGAAATTCTAGAGAAAGAGATAGAGGTATAGTTTTCTGGACCGTAGTGTTCTCACCGTTCTCCAGACCCCTGCTACCAATATTAGTCTAGTCAATAAATTAAAAAACGTGTTAATTCTTGTTACTGCAAGTTAGAAAACGTGCAATAGTTCATTGAACTTGTTATGACGTCTAGAAAAATGCAAAGTTTTCAAACCCGCACATCAACAATTGCAAAAGCTATCAACAATTCAAGATTTCACAGTAAAAGGTTCTACTTTTTTGAAAATTACTCGAAAACTATTGGTGCTAGAGGAATTTTACAAATAGATTCTTACACAGAAAGAAATTTTGAAGAAAAAATAGGGTTCCGCGCGATGCAGTTGCACTGCCTTGAAACCGACCATTAAGGGTGTTGTTTACCTAAATTTTATTTCTGTTCAGCTCGAACAAGGGGTTTTCAGTGCATGCAACCTAAATATCTTGCTCAATCATCTGGTAGTCTATATATGAATTTATTCAAAAGCAGGTATGTAGTTCTCCTAATAGAAAGATTTATGACATAGGTTTTGGATTCATTATTTTCCGACTCGAATAGTACCTGAATTTAATCTTCAATTCAGTGGTTAAAATGTTATCTGCAGATATTTAAAAAAAAAATATTCTACAATATCATTTTCAACTTAGGAACAAGATGTAAAATGAACCAGATATTTCGTGAATAAAACCTTTAATTAAATATCCAATCAACGCTAATATATAATATAAATTATCAACTGAATTTTCTAAAGAAGTGATAATCCTGCAAAGTAATTTATGGGGGTATAAATAATGTATTTATAATGATTTCAGTCAAACATGATTCTATTAGTGTCAGCGGAACAGGGTTTAAGGGCAAAAATCAATAATACCAGGAGATTTTCAGAAAAATAGAATATTTATTTATATGAAAAAATATAAATTGGTTTTTGAGTCGCCCGACATGTTCATCGTAACGCGATCGATAACAGACCGACTGTGTTGAGTGGGGTATGTGTGTGTGCGCAGTGTGTGTGTGTGCAGTAAACTTAAAATGATGTTAATGAGAACATACGCAGATGGCGACACTAAAATATAAAACCATAAGCTCGCATACATTCATAGTTTATAGTAAATCAATATGTTTTAACACTTCCCCTCGAGTGATGGGTTTATGTTAGCGTTGATTTCATGATTGAAGATGGAGTCCTGCGGCCTTCGTGCACCAGCTGTGCTTTGGTCTTGGCAGAGCTTTTGTCAGAAAATCGGCTATCTGATCAGACGTGGAAATGTGGTCGACGACAAACGATTTATTCTGGATAGCGTCTCTAACAAAATGATGCCGTATATCAATGTGTTTCGTTTTGGCGTGAAACACAGGATTTTCCGCTAGCTTGAGTGAACTACGGTTGTCGCAGTAGACGACAAGGTTGGCTAGCTCGTCGTAACCCAATTCTTGAAGAAAACGTTGTAGGTAGATGGCTTCTTTGGCACATTCAGACAGAGCCATATACTCCGCTTCCGTTGTCGATAGGGCGACGGTGCGCTGTTTTCTTGCATCCCAAGAGATCGGGCTCCCACCAAGCGTGAAAATGTAGCCCGTGAAAGATCGACGATCTTCAACACAACTGCCCCAATCTGCATCAACGTAGCCCTTGAGTGGAAGATGATCCCGCTCGTAAGATAAGCCGATATTAGGTGTATCCTTTAAATATCTCAGCACGCGCTTCGCAGCAGTCCAGTGCTCCGGCCCGTAGCAATTGTTGTATTGCCCAAGGTAGCTCACGGCGAAGGCGATGTCGGGTCTAGTGCAGACGGACAGATAAGTGAGTGCTCCTACTAGCTCTCTGTAGGGGAGCTTCTCGTCGTCTTCGGAAAGATTGGTCCTCTTGATGAGTTTGGTGCTGATGTCCATGGGAGTGGTTACGGTGCGACAATCGACCATGTTGAATCTGGCAAGCAGCTTCTGGACATATCCTCTCTGGTGCATGGTGATGCAACCTTCGGATTGGCCGATTTCGATTCCCAAGCAGCACTTCGCGTAACCAAGATCTTTGATTTGAAAATGTTTGGCTAGATGACGACCCAGCTCGGAAGCCCTTTTCTCGTGGCGACTGGCGATCAGGATGTCGTCCACGTATACCGCTATCAGTATGGCATCTTTCCCTGAACCGACGGTGAAGATGCAGGGATCCGATTCAGTTGGAGTTGCTCCTAAGGACCGGAGTGTCTGGTGTAGCTTGTCGTACCAATTGCGACCTGCCTGGCGCAAGCCGTACAGCGATTTCTTCAGGAGGCACACCTTGTTTCCTTTACGAAATTCGTTGAGCGCGTTTTCGGCCTTGGCGGAGATGACGCTGGTGGGCTCCTGAGCAATTATCTCCTCCAGGATTTTTTCGTAGTTTTTAGGGGCTTCCATATGTATTACGTCGTGAAGTTCGCCATTTAGGTATGCCGTGGTCACATCATATTGTCGAATTTTCATATTGAATCTTGCTGCGAGTGACATCATGAGACGGATGGATCCCGGACGAGCAACAGGGGCGAAAGTTTGTGAGAAATGAATCCCAGGTTGTTGGTTGAACCCTTGGGCAACCAATCTTGCCTTACGCTTTTCCAATGAGCCGTCCGGACGGTATTTGTTTCGTAATACAATCCGACTTCCGATGACCTTGGAGCGCTGCGGTCGATCCACGAGAATCCAGGTGTCGTTTTCGAGGATGGATTTCATTTCTGTGGTGATGGCTTGAAACCATTCGTGGGCGTCTGGCCCAACCATTGCTTGGCTCATCGGAACCTCGGAGATGAATGTCTCTTCGATGTTCGTAGCATGTTCGTTAGTTCCTGTTTTCTTGCACGGTCGAGGACGTAGAGTGCGTCCGACGCTGTCGGCGGCATACTCATCAGCTCTTGTCTTCTTTCCTTGTCGAGGGCGCAAGCTGCATCTGACGTTGTCGGCTGTCGGCGCGGCTCGATTAATCGGTTCTTCAATGATCGTGTCATCACTGTCATCGCTCTCGATGATGTAGTCGCTGTCGTCCTCTGCATCGTGATTGGAACTAATCGTTGATTCAAGGAGTGGACAATTCAGATTTAAATCATCGGCAGGGCCGAATCCGCGAAATTCTTCAATCTCATCAGATTCATTGAGGTCAACGCCCTGTTGCTGTTTGCTGATTTGAGGAACCAAATCGAATTTCACGGACTTTGGTTGATTCGGTTGGTTCTTTGCAGATGATTTCCGATTTGTTGAGCTCTTTTTGGATATTTTTGGAGCAGCGGCGGTTTTTGAGTTCTTGGACTTGTCCTCGGTTTCGTCCTTGTTCTCATGGTTCTGTTCCACGAATTTGACGTCGCGGCTCACTATTATCTTCCTCTTGTCCGGCACCCAGATACGATAACCCTTGGATTCGGTCGAGTAACCGACCAGGATACCGTTTCGGCCACGCTGATCGAGCTTACTTTTTCCTGGTTCTCTGTCAAGGTAGATGACTGGACTGCCGAAAACCTCCAGGTGTGAGATGTCAGGCGGTTTGCCTGTCCATAATTCGTGAGGTGTTTTCCCGCCTAACCTCTTCGACGGTAGCCGGTTTCGCAGATAGTTTGCCGTATTGATTAGTTCTGTCCAGATCGAATCTGGTAAGTCAAATTCCAGCTTCAAACATCTGGCGGCGTCCAATAACGTACGGTTTCGCCTTTCAGCGACGCCGTTCTGTTCCGGATTGTAAGGCACTGAGAGTCGTCGAGTGATGCCTTTGCTCTTCAGGAATTTGTCAAATTCTCCGCTAAGATATTCACGACCATTGTCCGACTGGAGACATTTGACGCGTTTGCCGGTTATGTTTTCAACAAGCGCGATATATTCGACCGTTGCGTTAAATACGTCAGCTTTTGATTTTAGAAATCGGATTTCGCACCATCGGGAGGCGTCGTCAATAAACGTGACGAAATATCTCGAGCCACCCAAGGATGTGATTGGATTAGGACCCCAAACGTCTGTGTGGATGATGTCCAGCAGGCTTGTTTCACGTTTCGACTCCTGTGGAAACGGGGCTCTTGACATCTTCCCCTTGATGCATGTGTCACAATTGAACTGACTGACCTTGTCATCGAGCTGTATGCCGGTCACTATTTTGTCGCGCACTGCGTCGGTTATGTCGCGCGCGTTTGCATGTCCCAGACGTCTGTGTAACGTGTCGAGTGATACTGTCTTGTCTTTTCGCGACACGGCACATGCTTTTTTTTCAAGTTCACGTACATAATATAAATCTCCGACACGATCCGCGCACAACTCTATTTCGCCACTCGCGTTGACAACCATAGCGCCACGTTTCTCGAAAATCACGTCGCAACCGTAGTCCGTGATTTTGCTCACCGAAATGAGATTTGTGCGCAAGTCCGGCACATAGGACGCATTGTTAAGTGTCACATTCAATTTATCACCGGACACGTCTGTGTTAAACGAAACTGTTCCTTTTCCAACAATCTGAGTCGAAAAATCAGTCGCGAGGCTCAGCGTAGAGCGTTTGTTTTTGTCGAGATCGCGAAAACTGTCCGAGTCGCGGCACAGGTGTGTCGTCGCGCCACTATCGAGACACCAATTTTGTCTCTGCATTGTCGACGTTACAGAGTTACCAACATGGAAACAGACGCTGCTGGATTCTGTTGATTTTTCTTCGTTTGGTTTTTTGTTCTTTTGGTTGAACCAGCAGTCGGATTGTTTGTGGCCAATCTTTTTACAGATTGTGCACTTTGGCCTAGTCCCATTTTTTTGTTTATCGTCCCTGTTATTTGTCGGTGATTTCTTCTTTGACGGAAATCGCTGCTTGTTGACAAACATGGCGTCGGATTTATCGTTTGACATACCATTTTTGCGGGCTTCGCTTTCTTCTGTAATTTTTGCGCGCAACGCTTCTGGAGTCGGCAAGTCGTCTCGTGACTCGATAGCACAGCGAAAGTTTTCGTAAGAGTTTGGCAGACTATACAAGAGCATAATTGCCAGTTGATCTGGATTTATTATGATCTCCATGTCGCTCAGTTTGTCGACAGTGTCGAAAAACTCGTTGAGGTGCTCGCGCACGTCCCCATCGTTCGCCATTTTGTGAAGTGTGAGCCTCTTCAAAAGTGTTGCTTTTCGAGCTGGCTCTCTGGACTGAAAAATATCGCTGAGCTTCGTCCACATTGCTCGCGATGTATCACAATTTTTCACTTGCTTGAGTTCAGAAGGTGAAATGGCCAAGATTATGTCGGATCTTGCTTTCCGATGGTTTTTCTCCCATTCCAATATGGCATTGGCATTATTGGCACCTGGTTCCGGCTTGACTTTTGCACCGCTAACATACTCCCACATGTCATTTTTTATAAGGATAGCTTCCATCTGAAGCTTCCAAGTATCATAATTTTGTTTGTCAAGAAGTTCGATTCTCGCGCTATTCGCACTCATCTTGAAACACAAAACACGACCGAACTTGCGGACGAACACGTGGTACGTAGTTATCGTTTTTGTCTTTTGTTCACACTGAATAGTTTTTATTTCATTGAACTCGAGGCACTGGGCTCATAACCTGTCAGCGGAACAGGGTTTAAGGGCAAAAATCAATAATACCAGGAGATTTTCAGAAAAATAGAATATTTATTTATATGAAAAAATATAAATTGGTTTTTGAGTCGCCCGACATGTTCATCGTAACGCGATCGATAACAGACCGACTGTGTTGAGTGGGGTATGTGTGTGTGCGCAGTAAACTTAAAATGATATTAATGAGAACATACGCAGATGGCGACACTAAAATATAAAACCATAAGCTCGCATACATTCATAGTTTATAGTAAATCAATATGTTTTAACAATTAGAAAGTTGAATTATTCCTAATTTATAATAATTGCCAAATCCAGGTTGTAATGGGCAATAATCTAATTTAATAAGCCATTGTATAAAAAGATGCAAAAAAAAAGTTGGGACAATTTTTTCTTATTTTTCTCGTTCACGAACTTCGATACTTTCACAGATGTTTCAAAATTTGCTTCAGATTTTTCTGAATTGATTGAATAAAGGCTTAGAAACTTGCTTCGTTGAACTAAAATATTTTCAAGATGATATTTTTTCCAGTTAAATTGGAAGGCGGCAATAATATTTTCATTTTAAATAGAGAATCTTTTTTTATTCTATCATTCGATCATGGCAATAATTTTGCATATGGAATATTTGAATAATAGATTGTTTAACAAGTAGAGAAGAGTGAGAGTTTTCTAGTGATTGTAAATGTTTCAATTCTCGAGCGAGAGCAACGAGCGAGTAAATAAATTTATACGAGCAAAGTAATATCACTTATCTTTCCGTGTTGAACATGCTATTTTTTTGTATACTTGATAGAAAAACTTGAGTGGAAGACGCCAAGAATAGAAATAATTTTCTACAGGAATACTTATCAAAGTTGTGTTCTTGCAAAAACGTAGTAACGGTTTTGACAACTGCCAAGCAAAAGCATGATAACAAACAATAGTATATTGTGTGGCTAGGAACGAAACAAGACGATTTCAGTCGAGGGTGAGCGTTGCTTGCCCGAGCGAAGCGAGGTCCGACATCACTCTCGGCTGAAATCGTGTTTTGTCCCCTTGCCACTTACTGTATTTTTCATAATACCTGCATTGAAACTTTTCATATTACAAATTTGTCATAACAAAATGAAAAATTCTTTCGATTTTGCAGGTAACAATTTGAGAGTAGCTGCTTGTGCTTTATCAATTAGATGTTGTGGTGTACTTATAATTGTCGTATTCATTCTTTTTTCTTGTAACTAATCGTCGTATACAAATAACAAATATTTTCTGTATATATTCTCAGGACGGGATTGAATGATTGAATATTATGAATCTGTTAACGAAATGTTATGGAGCAAACTTGTAGCAGTGAAGAGCATATTATTCCTTGGAATTGTATAGAATTCGACTTTATATGTTGGCGGATGACTACAAACAAGTAAATTTTTCAAATTATTAATGAATTTCTCGTCGAAAAATATAATACCTTGACCAACATGTTTAGAGAAATTAAAAAATAAGTAACATGGGATTGTTCATATTATTCAATAATTGTTTATTCCATATAACAATCGAGTTCATTATTCTAATTTTTAATTTTATCATCAAAACTTTCCGTTGGAAATCAAAAATACTAATTTCGAATATAGACACAATTTTTTATTTTTTTTTTCAATTCATTGATAATCTACTGCAAGTTTAATACTTGGAAAAATATCTTACTCATTTCTAAAAAAGTATGACGATCATAATGTGTCAAGTCAGACTTTGAAATCTTAACACTGTCAAAAAATTTGCTAGGATTTCAAGTAAAATCTGCTTGAGGACACCTGTAAATCTGCATTATTGATGAGCACTATATTTACTTTGTTAATTATGCCTTTGCATCATCATAATTATAGATAAACATAATTCACGTGATTGTGATAAAAATTCATTCTGATATTATATGAAAGTGGCAAGACGAAAATAATAGAATGAAATACATAACAATAAATTTATGTATTTTGCATATTCGACCGCTCTGAGAAAGGTGTCTAATAAAAGAACAGGTGGTAAGGGATTATAAATATATGTAGCTCACAGATAATATTGATAGACCGTCAGATAGTCGTAGATTTGAGTGCCCCATTTTGTTTTCTCTGCCTTCAAGAGTTTTGATAAGTATGTATATTTGGAGTATAATAATGCCAAAATTAAAGCTGCACCGCGTGGCTGTTGAGGAAAGAAACAACAGAATAGAATTCATATGATACATTATGTGTGTAGCAATGGATATATTGATAAGTAGTTTTAGTATATCCAGAAACATACGTAAAAAAAAAAAAAAAAATGTTAGATGAGTTTGTTTTTAGTTGTTGTATTGTCAGTTGAAATATTTATTATTTATCTTTTACATTCAATAAAATTATATGCAGTTGGTGTTAGTTTCATTAGTGGCCAACATAATAATAATTAATTTTAAATTTTTATAAAACAACCTGTTTTGATCCAATTTTCTCGTTTCTGTCATGCTTACGAAATGAAATTTAGGGAAAAAAGAGTCTGCGAAAAACGATAGGCAGAAGGGATCCACTTGGAATAAGGGCTCGATTATGCAAAAAAATTATATCAATTGTTCACGTTCTTCTCGTTTCTGCCGTTTGGACGTATGAAAGTTGATATCATAAGTATCTCGTAAAAACGAATGGCATAGGTTTTTCGAATGACCAAGTCAAGATATGCACGAAAACATTCAGAATTTCAAAATTCCGCTCACATGAATCCATAGATATAGTGATTTACAACATACTGAGAAAAAGTTGTCATAAAAGCAGAAATTAGATATCCATGTTAAGCTCAATTTTTCAGTTTTTTGTTCATATATTTATAAATAAATAAAATTCGAATATTGCATACTCATTTTCATATACTATTAACGTATATACAATATATTATCAAAAAAAATCCAATGAAATAATCATTATATGCAACTTACAGCAAAATGAGTGAATTTATATGAGAAATATATGCGTAAAAATTGCAAAATGTATGACTCTTTTCACAAAAAAAGGATGAAAATTTTAAAAATCGGGGAAGCAGATTCCATGTTTTGAAGATTTATCTATCAGAAGCACTACTTGATCATTAAAAATAATCTGTGACGAGAAAGAATTAGAATGCGTAAACCATGTTTTCATGATTTAGGTAAACGACATCCTTAACTACAAAAACTATTTTTTACATATATTAAATATTAATTTAAAAATATCATCAATAGTTTTCGAGTAATTTTCAAAAAAGTAGAACCCTTTTCTTTGAAATCTTCAATTGTTTATAACTTTTGCAATTGTTTATGTGCTGGTTTGAGATCTTTGCACATTTTTCTAAACATCATAACGAGTTCAATGAGCTATCGCACGCATTTTAATTCGCAGTAGCAAGAATTAACACATTTTTTAATTTGTTGACTAGACTATAGAGTAATATTACAAATATGAGCGTATTACACTGAAATTAAAGAATATCTGTGTAGCAGTATTTTTTGGACGATTGGGCATTTTCATGTATTTTTAGATCCCGTATTCAAAGTAATACAACGTTTTTACCACACAAGCTGTGATTGCTATAGTTTTGTTGACTTAGTCTTAATTCACAATGAGCGTAAGCATCAAAAGTACTTAACATAATTCTTATGAAAATCTTATGCGTGTTCACAATGAGCATAGCATAAAAATTATTTTCATTACTTTTGGTTTTGTTTTTATATTAAAGCTCTTAGTTTAGGGCATTACTTTTGTTTCTGCACATGTTTGCAATTAAATGTCTTTTTTGGAAGACGAAATTCGTTTAGTACTGTTATTAAAACAAAGATTATAAATATTCCTAACCACAAAAACAAGTTTATCTTCATTCATTTGACACATCTACTGTCTGTCTGTAAAAATATATTGGATATGCGCATTAAGAAAATATATGCGTAAGAAATACGTCAAGCTGAGACCATTTCAACTTTCTTATGCAGCTGTTATGCACTACGTAAGCATAAGAAATACCTAAGAGTCTAAGACCATTGTGAACCTGGCCATAAGAAAAGCACATGTTCAACTTTATGTCTTATGTATTTCTTATGCTTACGCCCATTGTGAATTATGGCTTACCGCCCATTGGTAAGCCGCTAAGTAAAAAATGGTCAATGCTCACACTAAATACCTATTTATTGACATAAAAGTTGAAAGAACAATTAAAACAATTTTTTTTTTTTTTTAAATAGGATTGAAACTTTTGATATCATCAACAACTACTGAGTAGATCTCCCAATCGTACAAAAACATTTGTAAGCATTAGTCAGTAAGTCCATTTGTAACAATTTCGTATAATTTTTGAAAAGCTTATCAAGGTTCAGCCTTTAAACTCTTATTCTCAATCGGTAAACTGGACTTTCTGATCTTACTGCTTAGTAGTTTATTTGAGTATTAAGGTCAGTAACTACAGTTTACAGGATATTATACGAGATCGCTAGAAATGTACTTATTAACTGTGATGCTTACAAATTTTTTTGAACGATTGCAAATATCTACTTATCGCTATTAAATTCAACGTGTTCAAATATCAATAAAAATTCAGTAGTTGGTAATGATACTAACATTTCCAATCCCATTTTAATAAACAAAATCGTGATAATTGTCCTTTCAACTTTTATTTCCATTTTTTTACTGATCGCTTTTGCCAATAGATCAAGTCTACGTAACCATAGCATGGTGAAAATAATATACTACCTGGAATACAGGATCTGTAAAAACATGAAAACGTCAAATCGTGCAAGAATAAGTATTTTACTTACTTTTCTGGATGTTCAAGAGCCATTTGAACAGCCAAATCTCCATATTCATCAAAATCTAAACTGTAAAGTCCAGTAAATATCTCTTTAACAGCTTCTATCTTATGTGGATCACTTAAAAACAATTCTAGCGAACCGGGTTTTGCAAGAGCTTGTTGAACCTTCTTTGTGCCTGCCAAATGGTATTGTATAGAAGGACATTTTATTGCTCTGGATCTCTCAATCAGAAGTCGAGCGTCCCATTCTCTTTGACTTGGATATTGATTGGGTTCGTAGCCTGATCGAAAATATACTACAGACACTGTTTTACCTTTGCTGAAAATATAACAAAATATAATCTAAACACTTTTTTCAAAATTAAATCATAATTGCAGGTGTTTTGGGTTTAAATTCTGTATATTTTATTTATTTTTGACGTTTCGACTCTCTATCCGAGTCTTCATAAAGAAATAATGATCCAAAAATAATCAAGGATCTAAAAAATTGAAAACATACAGAAGACTAGATACTTGCCTTGTTTATTTGTATATCATTGTTTTTCTGATGACTAGGATAGAGAATAAAATATACAGAATTCAAACCAAAAAAAACCTTTCAAATATAAGTACCAATTCACAATGTACGTAAACGTAAGGAGTACGTAACCGTAAACATAAACATAAAGTTGAACTACTGTATTTCAATGCCCGTGTTCACAATGCTCTTACGTATTTCTTACGTTTACGTATTGACATAAAAGCTACGTAATGAAAACGTAAAGTTGAGATAAATTCAACTTTATGTTATGTTTACGTACGAAACAACTAATAGCGCATGCGTCAACTTTAAACACATGTTTTCATCTGACTGTTGACAACACCCTGGATCGAAACATGCTTTAAATATGATTGACATAGAATTATTAATAAAAAAAACAACAATTTCTTCCTCGTCTAAATATTTCTTTCGTTGGCGACTTTTATAACGCAGTTTCAATCTGGTTTCAATAATAGTGAAACAATCGCAAGATCTTTATCAGACATCATACAATAAAACAAAACAAACTAAACTCCAAATTGTTAAAATTAAAACATAAGTGAAACCAAAGAAAAACAGTAAACATGAAACAGAATCGAAATCAACAGAATATTTGAAAATGACAGTCAGAGAAGCCAACACAATACATCAATAACCCTAATTTGTACCAATGTAAAATGAAAAAAACACTTTATTTTAATATTTTACGTTACGACCATTGTGAACATACATAATTTCTTACGTTTATCTTTTCACGTACTCCTTATGTTTACGTACATTGTGAATTGGCACAATACATGACGTAGATAAAAGGTCAAAGAATAGTAAACCTTTCCTATTGCTTTCATCTTTACAGTTATTCAATTATCAAATTTTTGTACCTATTATCTTTGGATGACTGTATTGACGGAACTAATCATGATGGATGTTACTAACAAAACAAATGAATTGAAAAAAGGAGAGAAAATGAAGAAATAAACAATAAAAGATTGCAATATAAAGTCTCCTTTTGATTAAAATATTTTATTTCACGATATCGCATACCAGCAATTTTCTGTTGAAGTAAAATTTGATACTAAAACAGTTTTTTTTTTTTCATTGTGATCAAGTGGAGAAGTGTCCCCGTGTAACAACAATTGTAAGTTAGTTATAAACAGGTGTCTATGTGTTATAGTGAATAGTGATTGTTTGATTTTAATTAGTTTTCTAAGTTCGCACTTTGGAAAAACATTCCTGTAACCCGAATGAAATGCACTGCATGCGTCTGTGGCAATCTTGGACCGAAATCAATTCTTTAAACTAGTGTAATAATAATTGTAGGTTAGCTCGCTACGCTTGCACTTTAACTTTAGGAAAATGTCCTAGAAGCTTATTCAAGCCTAGTCACATCCCATTAACAAAAAAAGAAAAAGATATACTGAGAAAGCGAGTTGAAACTTTTGCAATTTTGACCTTAAGGTGCGTTCTCACGAGTCAAGATTAGTTGACCCATTTTAGTTGATCAACACAAGTTGAATAAAAACTGTAGTGAGAACCTCTGTTTCGATAGAGTTGATCAACAAAAGTTTGACCCAGTCAAACTTTTATCGTTCAAGTGTTGAGTCATCACGAATTGCTTTTAAGTTGAAACTTATCTCGAAACGTCAACTTTCGACGACTGTCTAGTACACTTGAAAGTAACGCAGGTGCTTGTTTGATTTCAGAAATTTTAAATTGAACAACAAAATTATCTCAAGAGATCTGAAATTGCTGTGATAAAATTTTTGTAATTATCTTTTGAAAATGATTGTTTTGAAATCATCGAACGGATAAATATGACGATAGAGATGCACGAGATAATGCTTTGAGTTCTAATATTAGGAAAATGGATTTATTTTTATGCAACAAATTTTTTTCTGTAGTTGTTCTTTCAACAAAACTACAATTAATTGTACAGATTCACGCACAACTGCATTCAGCGCCATTTTGAAATTGAAACTGTTGATCAGTTTATGTTGAAATGTGTGAACAAAATATGAGTCAAGTCGTATACAACTTTTATTGATGAACTTAAATCGTTCAAGAATAGTTGACTCGTGAGAACGCGCCTTTTGATGCAAGGCATCTAAACTCAGATATTAAAGCTCTCTCACTCACTATCAATTTTTGATATTTTTCCTTCAAGGCCAATTACCACAGTTTTTTTAATTTATAAGATCCAGTGGCGCTACGATAATATTTGAGGGGATATCTTGTTTTATAGACAGTATTTTCAAGAGAAATTTTGACCCAATTGCAAAGAGCATTGTTCACATTTTCTTGCATGCTCAAAATTTTAAGCATAAGATAGTTAAATACTTCAGCAGATGCATGTCAGCGCAAAAGTGAGAAAATCAATAAAAATCAGAGATAGTATTCATGTAGCGGAGATAGAGAACTTTGAGGGAAAAATTGAAATATTGAAAAACAAATCAAGACTAAGAAATGGAAATTACAGCAGGGTAAACATAAATTCAGATTTGACTGAAAGAGAGAGGAAAATACAACGTCAGTTAAAAGAAATAGCAGACAAGGCAAAAAGGGAAAATAAGAGAGTAAAAATCAAATATCAACAGTTAATAATAGATGACGCCAAATGGGTGTGGAACCATGAGGAGGGAAAATTGGATAAAGCCAAAGAAACCAGAAACTGTGGTTCAAAAAACTGGTGAGCTTAATGAACAGTAGTGCATAAGAAATGAAAATTTATAAGACGACAAGGCGTGAATATGGTTAATCGACTGAGGGAACATACAAAGATAATAATAATCAAATTTGGAAACTAGCAACATGGAATATAAGAAGTATCAATGGAAAGGAGTTAGAACTACAAGACGAATTTAGTAAAGCAAATATTGATATTTTAGCAATAACCGAAACCAAGAAAAAAGGAACAGGAGAGATAATAATGGAAGATGGGAATGTACTAATGTATAGTGGAGTATCAATTGATAAAAGAGCAGCAGCAGGGGTGGCTTGCCTAATAAACAAAAATATAGTAAATGACATCCAAAAATGGGAGGCATGCTCCGAACGTATAATGAAATTAGAGCTAAAACACAAAAATGGAAATTACAAGACAGTAATAGTAGTATACGGGCCAGATGAAAATGAGTTAGCTGCCATCAAGGACGACTTTTGGGAACAACAACATATTGAAACTGAAAATAGCAAAGGAGAACTTCACATACTAGGCGATTTCAATGCCAGAGTTGGGAGACGGCACGATGAGGATACAACAGAAATCATAGGCAAATATGGTGAAGACAGAAGGAATAATAATGGCGCTCGGCTAATTGACTACTGTTCATTAAATGATTTAATAATAACAAATACATTTTTTCAACACAAATTAATTCACACATACACGAGACTCGGACTAGAGAGCGGATCGTTGATAGACTACATACTAGTGGAAAGAGGAAACAGAAAATTGATAAAAGATGTCAGAGCTAGAAGAGGGTCAGAAATATATAGTGATCATTTTTTGATAGTAGCGAAAATGAAGAAAGAATACAACGAGCAAGGAAATCTAAGAGAAAATGTAGGTAAGAGAGAAACGTCGTATGAAACAATAAGAACCTACAAACTAAAATCGCAGGAAACAGCAACAATGTACGAAAAAGAGGTAACAAAACAAATGAAAGAACTCACAATGGATAGTGAAACTGATATTGAACAAAATTGGTTAACGCTCAAAACAATTCTAACAAACGTGGCAAAAAAATTTTGCGGAACTTTCAAAGTAAAAAGTAATAAGAAACAAATACCATAGGGAACCAAGACATTAAAGAAGAAATAAAATGCAGAAAGAGAACCTGGATGAAGTACCTTAGCAACAGAACTCAAGAAAACTACAACATCTACAAAGAGCAGCGCAAAAAAGTTAAAAATTTGATAAAAATAGAGAAGGAGAAAAGTTGGATCACATTCGGAAATCAAATGGAAGAAAATAGCAAAGGAAATCAAAAACTATTTTACAAAGCAATGAAAACTTTAAGAAAGGGGAAAACAACAGACAATTTTCCAGTAAAAGACAAGACGGGATCTCTGATAACAGAAGAAGACCAAGTAATGGAACGATGGAAAGAGTACTTCGCAGAATTATTAGATACAACAGTCGAAGAGAGAAACATAGAACTGCAAACAAGAGGTGGATTGACTGCAACATCTACAGAAGAAATAAGTATTGAAGAAGTAAAAGAAGCTATTCAAATGCAAAAATGTGGAAAATCGCTTGGTCATGACAGAGTAACTACAGAAATGCTAAAATACAAGGGTGATGAAGGTAATATGTTGCTATTAAAAATATTTAATCAAGTATGGAAGAAAGATACAATACCAAAAGACTGGGAAATAGCAGTTATCTTACCGATATATAAAAAAGGAGATATCCGTGATTGTAACAATTATAGAGGAATTTCACTATTAAGTACAGCACTAAAATTATATGAAAGAGTTCTGGAAGAAAGACTGAGAGTAATAATAGAACCATTCCTAGAAGAAGCTCAAAGCGGATTCAGGAAAGGAAGAAGTGTACAAGATCATATTTTTACCATAAAACAAATAGTTTAGAAAACCTTATTGACTAAAAGTATGCATGGCCTTCATAGATCTGGAAAAAGCATTCGACAGAGTGCAAAGACAAAGAATCTGGAACAGTTTAACAAAGAGAGGTGTGAATGGGCAATTAGTGAGTGCGATCAAAAGTTCATATAAGAAGAATTTGAACTATATTGTTAAAAGAAACCGAAAATCAGAAATATTTGAAACGAAAAATGGCCTTCGCCAAGGAGGAGTTATGAGTCCGGTTCTGTTCACAGTATTCATGGACGATATTATAAAAGAATGCAAGCAAGGTCACAGAAATATGCACCGTATCGAAATTGGAGAATGCGCGTTTGCGGACGATGTTGTAATATTCGCAAGGAACGAAACACAACTGCAAAGAAATTTGAATTATGGAATAATAAACTGAATATGCACGGAATGTCAGTAAATGTGAAGAAAACAAAAGTAATGATAATAGGTAATGAAGAAAAAACTATTAAGCTAAATAATGAAAATATAGAACAAGTAGAGAAATTCGAATATTTAGGAGTAACAATAACAAAAGATGGAAAACAGGACGAAGACATTAACAAAAGAGTAGATAAAATAGTGAAATTATTTCACAGCATAAATAACAGCTTCATAAATAAGAAAGAAATTAGCAGGAAGACAAAATTAACAGTTTACAATACAATATTTAGATCAGTTCTAACATATGGTTGTGAGTCATGGGTCATGCCGAGAAGAACCAAAATTAAAATCCAGACATTAGAAATTAAATATTTGAGAAGGGTCAAAGGAGTAACGATAATGGACAGAATAAGAAATCAAGATATAAGATCAGAACTTTCAGTGAAACCTATAGAAGAATTTATTGAGCAAAGACAACTGAGCTGGTGGGGACACCTGGTCAGGATGGAGGAAAATAGACCTGTAAAGAGGACTTGGACATCAAGGAATATACCGAAGAGAAGCCGAGGAAGACCGAGAGAGAACTGGGATAACATCATAGAGAAACTCCTGGAGAAGAAAGGAATCACACTACGCGAAGCCAAGCAGACTGCAAAAAACAGGAAACAGTGGGCAAAGTTTGTGCACGAATAAAGAATAAAGACTAAAATCCCTACACTTAACGGTAAAAGGGAATTTGACTATATATATATATATATATATATATATATATATATATATATATATATATATATATATATATATATATATATATATATATATATATATATATATATATATATATATATATATATATATATATATATATATATATATATATATATATATATATATATATATATATATATATATATATATATATATATATATATATATATATATATATATATATATATATATATATATATATATAGTTAAATTGAAGTATTTTATTCAGGTCCAAGTTTAAATTTCATCATTTTGAAAAATGATCTCAATTATACGCTCAATCATTGTATACTATTTCAACATCATCAATTTCATTCTGATTTTTTTATATAAACAATTCTTAGTGAGAAAAGGGAAATAGGTGTTTCCTGACTCAAAGTTACTTGATACTTACACTACGAGTTCATTATTTGGTCCCAAGGTTGCTTGATTAGCAATTTCAGTTAATGTTTTTCTTATGACACGTATGTCAGGATTCATTTTACGAATTTCAAATTCATGAAATCTTTGGTCGCAAATATTGTAAGTGGTGTCCTCAATAATAAACAAAATCGCAGCTGTATTATCCTTATACATTTTCCAAGCATCAATCATTCCTCCACATAATCCTTGCAAAGCGTTGTTCTCTGGTAACTAAAAATGAATAATTAAATATAATTTTATAGAATAAAATATTCAAGCCTAAAGCTAATACGGGATTAATATGAAAGTCTTAAAAAACCCTATGGTGGTAAGACTGATAGGCTGGTACTACAAGCTCTGTTTTTGGCTATACTAGCTGTGTTATTTTAAGAACAGTTTTAAGGCAATATAAATATTTCAAGATATTTTAAAAGAAAATATTTAAATACATTTTGTAGACATATATGTTTTCCGTAATTTGTATCTAAAGATTATTTTCTAAAGTATTTGGGAAAATTCTAACTGCGTTAAAACACATCTTGACACAACGCTCTTAGTAGCGCCAAAAACAGAGCTCGTGGTACCAGCCATAGATTTTTACAGAAAGTACTGAAGCAGTCACCATGGAATTTGGAATAGTTGTAGATTATACATGCACGCATATAGCCCAGTAGGCAATTTTGCTTGTTGACCGTGCGTTGAAGTCTGGAAACTTTCAAATATGACTCAAAATATTAGAGAACACTGACTTCATGAGTTGTACATATCCAAATCTTCTAGTAATGCAAAGAACCTAGCAAAAGCATCTTTTAAATAAAGACGTAAGCAATTTGCCCGGGAGAAAGACGCAATATTAGTTTAGAAAGTTTGCATCATGCTTTAATAATTTTTTTACGGCCTTCTTTAAGCACTGTGATTTACACATCACAAACAATTTATAAATGAAACGTACATCTCAACTCGACCACTATTTACGCAGTAATTGGATTTGAATGTCAACTCGTGCTTTGTGCTCACTTGTTGTGAGCTTATTAACTGTCAAAATATTGCAGTTGGTGGCCGTAGAAAAAAATTTATATGGGACACGACAACACGTGGATAAATAAGCATTACAAAATTCCGACTTCGTGATTCGGCAAGCCTCGGTCTCGAAATACTTGGCTTCATATCGCAATGCCATCTTGTTGCATAATTCAACTCGGGGAAAAATTGATTGTTATTTTTAATAACTTACATTTGGCAGTTTTTCTGTATAACCCAGTTCTTGTAAGACATATCTAAAATCCAAAAAACTATAATAAAAGTTTATATCGAGTAAATATATTATAAGTGCTGTATTTACATGCAATATTATGATAATGAGGGGAAAAGTGCGATTAATGTTAGCTTGAAATATATTTACAGTCGCTTTCTCAATTACCAAAAGCGTGCAGTTTAAGATCTAATGAGAAGCATGAAGTATTATAGAAATTTATATACATCACTTTTAACTTATTGTCAATTATTTTCCAAATATTTTTGCACAAGAGTAGATATTTTTCATTTTTCCGAAAAAACTCTTAGGGTAGCAATATTAATTTTACAAAAAGAAAAAGAAAACATTTTGATATTTCTTTTTATTAGTATTCTATAAATATTTTACAGTTCTGCGGCCGGCACACAAAAGGTCATAAGTCATAGTTTTAGAAAAATAGTTTTTGGTTAGATATTTTTTCAGAATTAAATCATAATTGAAAGGTTTTTTTTTGGTTCAAAGTCTTGGCAAATTATCATTGTGAAAAAGAAAATTAATTAATATAACACACAAGGACGATGTGTCGTTTTTGCGAACGCACGCAGTTCAAAGTTCCACACATGTTTGGACCTCGGAAATGTGTGCAAAAACGGGACATCGTCCTTGTGTGTTTTATTCATTTCATTTTTTTCACAATGATATAATTGTCAAGACTCAAATTATTTATTTCTTTGTTTGAAGTTGTTTCACGTGGTTTTTTCTTACTCCCTGGGTGAATGCTAAGGGAATTTTGTTCTCACTGCACTAAATGTGGCACCCAAGTTTTCACATCTAGTCTTTTGTATATTTTCAATTATTTAGATACTTGCCTTGTTTATTTTTGTATCATTGTTTTTCCAATGAAGTGTTTTGAATAGAAAGTCAGAGTCGAAACGTCAAAAATAAATAAAGAATATAAACGAAAAAAAAACCTTTCAATTTTCATATATAATCCAAAGCGGATAGTGACACCGAATGATTAGAGAATTTTTTCTCATTTGAAAAAAGTTTATATAAAAAGTGAAGGTATCTTAAAGCTGTATAAAAAAATTAAAAGCAGAAGAATTAGTGAAGTATGAGGGATGTCCCAAAAACCTGGCAATTTTCAGACTTTCATCAGTTTTCCACTTATAACTCCTAGACGATGTATTTTTAGGAAAATGTTACACGAACATAAATTGAGATACATAAAATTCTGTAGTCAAAATGGATACAGGGATGCTCAAAACGGATATTTCCATCAAAATCTCGATAGGTGAATTTTGTCGGTTTCACAATACTTACTTATTACTTTGTACAAGTAAGTAAAACGGTTTTTCGTAATCAAAGAATTATGTTGAATTAGAATTCATGTAGCTTCCTTTTTGATCGTCGAATGTAGATAAACAAGAGTTAGGATAGAATTTTTTTCTGGAAGATTCACATAAGCAAGATGAAATTTTAAGATTTACCACAAAAGCAATATTATCGCAAAGATGTACAAACAAAGGAAATAGAATAGTGCCAATATTATGCAAATTTAATTGGATTAATATCGTACCTATATAATCGCATAATAAAAGTACTGATTCCTCCAAAACTAGAGGCAATCGTGTTAATTTCAACTTGTTTTATCATATTTGCAGAGTTCCTATGCGCCATATAATCGGATCTCAGTAAACCCAAGGAGAGAGGCTGAAAACAATACATATAACAAAATCGCAATTTACTTGTATCTATATTTGCAAATTGCATGGAAATTTTTAATAAAATCAATGACATAAATAATAAAGATTATACAACATACATATAATAAATAAACATATAAGTACACTAAATTGATGAGCAATGATCCAAAGTATGATACAATCTCAGCTCAAACAATACTGCCACCTCCTTCAGGTATCCTCTTTTTATACCGTAATAACAACTATCATAATACTGCAACCAAGGGAGACTTCTATATCTGGATACGAATCTTTATCAAAAGAAGAAAAGATGTGCAGATTGAAAATGTATTTGAAAAGTTGAACAGAATTGTGAAACCACAAGAAAATAGATTATTTATAATTCATTGCAAATATGCTGGCTTGGTAATCCGGGTATCACGGAATCGAATCCCAGCAACGGACAAAAAAAGTCAGTAAATTTTTCACTAGCCCAGATTCCCGGTCGTTTCAATTTTCCGATTTCCTGGTCAGCTGACCATCCTGCTGAAATTATGATACACTCTAGTGCGTGCTCACCATAAAAACGATAAAAACTATCAGTGGCTTGACGACTGGTAACCGCACTTCCCGGTTGATCAATATCAATCAATCTATCAAATGCACTATATGTGTCTGCTATACCCGTACCGAGTAAAAGGCCTGATTGATTTACAGTGTGTCCATATTTCGAGATGCCACCATTGAGATCTCGAGAATTATAGGAAATTCGGCCTCGGTTAAATAATACTTTTCGTGTCAGTTTTGGAGACGATCTCAGACATATTTTTGTTTTTTGAAAAAGTCAAATCTTAAGCTTCAATTTATTCCAAGTTATCTTCTTTAAATAATAATTCGACTGTTGAAATTTAAGAAGCCATATTTTTAAATAGCAAGAATTATTGTAGCAGGAGAAAAAAGAAATTGTGTTTTAAATTTATTTTTGAAGGCTGTATAAATTTTAGAATTATCTACAGAACATGGCACCCATTTAAATCTCAATTCTTTTGCTGGCGGAATCGACAACCACGCTTATTTTTAATATTGAACTTGGCTTTCATTTTCACATTTATGTTTTGTATAGAATATCATAACTTTTTGTAAAGAAATTATTATTATTCATCATTCAAAACTGATCTATAAAATAAATAATTTCAAGAGATGAAGTGGTTGGCACTTGGTGAAATATGATTGAATAATGAATGATTGTTTCTATTTTGTACTTTTATAATTAAATAATAATTTTTTTCTTCTATCGCTTGAGTAAGACGCCATATTATAACACTGTACAACAGACAAAAGTACTTCATTTTGGTATTTCAACAAGTTGCTATGGCAACTGTACAAGAAGCATTAATTTTTTTGGATAAGTACAAAAAATAAATCACGTTATATAGTTCGTATTTCGTAACTACTACTTAATCATCAGCTAAAATTATATAAACATGTCAACTATCGTATATAATATCACAAGAGACTGTAATTTTATCAATAAATTTTTCTTTCAAACAGTTTTCACCTTTAAGCAACATCCTTCGAGTCATCTGCTCAGATTGAACCGTCGAGCTACGCACGCTCTCGTGATTTAATCGGACAGATGACTCTCACGATGTTGCTAGAAGAAAAATGTTTTCAAGAAAAATTTATTGATGAAATTACAGTCTCTTGTGATATTACGGTAGTTGACACTTTTATCTTTATATATGTTAATATGTAATGTTTCTGATAAACGTCTGAAGTAATTTTGTTCGGTTTGAATCACTGAATAATTGTCAAAATCAAATTTGTACAATTTTGGAAATGAATAGATTAGTATACATAGACTAGTACCTCGGTCACCGCGGTCACCGGATTTCAATTCTCTAGATTTCTTTCTGTGGGGCTTTGTAAAAAATTCGGTACACGTTGCTAGAATAGAAAATACGAAAATCGTGTATTACTCATATGTTTACAGGTAGGAATCTTATTAAGAAAATAAATAAATGTTTGAAAGTAAATTGAATTGAAAAGTCCATCGCAGCCAAAAGTTTGGCGGTTGGCATTTTCAGAGATATAGAGGGTGCCTTTGACAATACCTCTTACGAATCTATACAAACGGCAGCCACCCAGAAAGGCATCGACAGATCGATTGTGAGATGGATAAGTGCGATGCTAAATAGCCATACAGTAAGGGCTCAATTAGGTTGGGAAACATCAGTGGTACATACCAGTAGAGGCTGTCCGCAAGGTGGAGTTCTATCACCTCTTCTCTGGTCCATTGTCATTGATAGCCTACTAGTTAAGCTTACAGACGAAGGTTACATCATGCAAGGTTACGCAGATGACCTAGCGATAGTAGTCAGAGGAGAATGCAACTCAGCTGTATCAAATCTCACACAAAGGATATTAAACCATGTTTCCCTATGGACACAAGAACATGGCCTCAGTGTGAATCCTAATAAAACGATGATTGTCCCATTTACACGAAGGAGGAACCTAAAACTAACAGCCCCCACATTAAATGGAATGATAATCGAGTTCTCAAGAGAAGTTAAATATCTAGGTGTTATACTAGATCAAAAGCTTACTTGGAACTCACATCTAAATAAAATATACAAAAAGAGTTTAGTGGCACTTAACACATGTCAGCGACTCCTGGGCAAAAAATGGGGTCTCAGTCCCAATTTAACACAATGGGCATATGCAACAATTGTCCGACCAATGATCACCTACGCTTCACTAGTATGGTGGCCAAAAACTAAGCAGAGTACTGCACAGGTTCTGCTGCAGAAAGTGCAACGTATGGCCTGCATCTGCATAACAGGGGCAATGAGAACATGTCCCACTGCTGCCATGGAGACACTTCTGGGGATAACACCTCTACATCTTCACGTGAAGAAAGAGGCGCTTAATAGTGCCTTAATGCTTAGCAGAACAAAATCATTCAAGCCTGGAGATCATGTTGGACATCTAGAGATCTTAAAGGAGATACCAACCAATAGATTAGCCATGCCTACATGTGATCTCATGTTGACGAAGTATAGTTTTGAACACACGTACAGGGTCATTATAACAGACCGCAAAATATGGGCAATAGGAGGACCTAACTTCAAAAGAGGCTCCTTGTCCTGGTTCACGGATGCTTCAAAACTAGAAAGTGGTGAAACTGGAATAGGAATATCCGGACCAAGAACTCAAATTTCTGAGTCTTTAGGTAATAGCGTCACAATATTCCAAGCAGAAGTATATGCTATAAATCTTTGTGCCAGAATAAACCCAGAGAAAGGTTTCAAAGGAGCAACAATTAATATATTATCAGACAGCCAGGCCGCTCTGAAAGCTATAGGTGCCCACACCTGTCAATCAAAGCTGGTCTGGAATTGCAAAAATACCCTGCAGCAACTGGCAGTAAAAAACCATGTAATTCTTTGGTGGGTGCCAGGGCATGAAGGGGTACAAGGCAATGAAGACGCGGATGAACTTGCTAAGAAGGGAGCTGGCTTACCATTTTGCGGACCTGAATCTTCTTGTGGTCTTCTAAAGAGCCACATAAAGAAAGAATTGAAAGTATGGGAGGATATTGCAAAAGCCTCATACTGGGACAAGGCAATAAACAGGCAAAACGCTTTCTACCGCCTTCACCAACAAACCTGAAGGAGATACTTTCTCTCAGCAAAGAGGACCTAAGAACCTTGACAGGTCTTCTAACTGGTCATTGTCCTGTTAATTACCATCTACACAAAATTGGTAAAGCTGAAAATAATATATGTCGTCTATGTCTAGAAGACGAAGAAATTTCAGAGCACGTGCTGTGTGAATGCGCAGTTGTAGTCTCTCATAGGAAATCTCACTTTGGAAAGGCATTCGTGTCGGCCAACATTGTGAAAGATTCTAGTCCTGGAAGGATACTAAGGTTCTTTAAAAGCCTTAATATCACACAGGATTAAATAACTAGGGCTACATTTCAAAAGATCTTTAGGTCGCAGTGATACAGGCGGTTGGACGCACAAGCCCTTCACTAATAATAATAATAATAATAATAAGTAAATTGACGACATTTTTAACATTTGTTAGATTAGTGACAAATATTTAGCATCAATATAAAAATATTTTATGAATAATATTAATTATTTTCAATTGTTTTATGTTATTCAAAAATATAAAGGTAAGATACTAGTAATAAATTTTATATCATTAAAATCAGAAAAAAATATGTTAATCTATTTTCAGATATTAGTAAAAAATTATGACTTTGTATCCTATTTCAAAAATATGCCTCAGAAAAAATATTTATGCCACTGGCTGGAATATACATTTCCCAAATATATGCTATAAATTTTTTTCCGTCATTTCTTCTGGTTGAGGGCCGCGAACTGAGTGTTTTACCATAGAATGAAGAAGTTTGCTGGAAGGGAAGAGGGAAAAGTCATTAGAATATTAGAAAGATATCTTATACACTCGTTTCTGCAAGATATCAGAAAACTGTCTTAGAATATTAGTTTCATTTCTGTAAGACGGCAAAATGAAAAAAAAACTATGGTCTCCTTTGCCGTCCTAGACTCAAGCCTACTCAGCCTGCTGGTAAATCCGTCACTATGGCTGGGTAATAACAATACTTATTTTTTTACTTGCCACTTTTTTTTTCTGATTTGCTAAAGTTTAGGAATTATTTACAAAAGAAAAAAATCGACCAAAACCAGTTTTTCGTCACTATCAACTGAAACTTTTCATGTCATTATCTATGAAAACTTTTCAAAAAACAAGAATATTATATTTGAGACCGTCTCACAAAAGTCTCATTTACCCGAGGTCGCGAGGTCGTATCTCCTATAGTTCTCGAGATCCCAATGATGGTACATCGAAATGTGGACTTATTGTATATATTTTTTTAAGTAAGAAAATAAATCTGTTCCAAATGTATGCGATTGTGTTTATGAGTAAGTTTATATCGAAGATCTAAATCGGATTTATTCTAAATCGGATTTAATTAAATTTTACAAATATTGAGTTCTTTAATTTCAATTGATTTTAATAGATGTTAGTTTTCGCTCAGACACTTGTTGAATAGGTACCGAGGGCTCATCCACCAGTGGCAGTTGGTGTACATTTTCCAGGCATTACTGGCATTTTTAGGCAATATTTGGCATTATAGGCATTTTTGGCAATAACTGGCATTATTGGCAATATCGAGGCATTATTGGCCATATCGAGGCATTAATTAGCAGTAACTAGCATTTTTAGGCAGTAAATGGTAATTTTACTGCCTATCTAGCTGGTGAAGAACGATTAGGCTTTGTTTTTCTATGTAGTGAACCACGCCTATGCAATTCCCTATCTTAGCTGTGTAGCAAAAGTGAAGCCAAAAATGTAATATTGTTAGAGAGAGAAAGTAAATGAGAGACAGGTTGAGGCGGGCCTATGTTTGGATGGAGTTAAATGGCTAGGTTTGGTTAATTTAGTATTTTCATGTGAAAATATAGTGCAAAATGGGAAGAAAATGTTTTGTGACCAATTGTGATACTGGGTACACAACATGTGAAGAGAAATTTTCTCTTTTTTCTGCACCTAAAGATGACATTTCATCAAATAAGTGGCGCAAGAGCATACCACGACAGGATAGAATATTGGGAGCTACAGATCACGTTTGTGAAAAACATTTTAGAAAGGAAGATATCATAAAAGAATGGTCGGCTGGAGATGTAAAAGTGAGTAAAAATTATTTTAAAATTATATTAAAATTGAAAGGTTATATCAATGTTTCAAATTATTGAACGAATCTAACCTAAACTTTTAGTGAAAATTCAACATTAAGAAAATTTCATATCAATGAAGAATATAAATATTTCTATTTATATTCTTATCAATAAAGAATATAAATATTTATATTTATATTTTGTAATCAATAGAGATGTGATAATGTGATCTGAATGCATTTTACAACTAAAGAGTAGATTGGATGATATTATTTTTCAACAAAAAGAAATCGTATTCGAGAACTTGGACTATAATTATGCTAAACCTGAGATTGAAGATTGTATCTTGTATTACATAACAGGATTTTTATGTGTAAAACTTCTAAAAAAAAACGAACTGTGTAGTGTGCAAACAAGGTTTAAGGATGGATTCGAGTGATGCTATTCACATTAAGGAGTCTGCTTTCATTAATATAAAATCGAGGGGATTTTTAACTTATCTATATAAAATTATATTCAATCTATGTAATTTCATAGAAAATATTCTTATGTCTTCAATAGATAGTCCCTATGTTTATGAAGAGACGATAACAAGAGCCATAGAGAACTACAAGTTTCAATTTTCTTGCTGCGATCATAAAAATGCACTTTTTCATTGCAGATTTTAATAAATAGAAATGCTAATTTTCTTCTCTTTTGCCTTTTATTTAATAAATAATAAAGTATTTAACGTAATGAAAATATCAAATTCACCTGACGATCGTTTTTTATTGAAAAAAACTCAAATATATTCTTATTTCTGTATATGAAGCATGCAAAGTTAGGCCCGCTTTCGCTATCTCTCTCACCTCTGTCGCATTACATTTTAGGCTTCATGTTTTCCAACTGAGTGTCCGCTCCTCTATTATTATCCTTCGTGTAGTGAACGTAGAGAAGTTACAGTGCATGGCAGTATCAAGATTAGTCAACAGTAGAAGGCAGAAGAAAGATAGGTAAAAGATGTATGATGTTATGGTTTGTATCGTTAAAACACGAGGTTATCGTGATGAAACAAAAAAATTTCCGTCAAATATAGCTAAAAAGAACATTCACCGTTCATATCTCAAATAATTCTAAAGACCCCGACTATACAGACTATAAATGTCGAGAATTCAACTTATATTACATACTAATAAGATAATAAGAGTTTTTGAAACAGTTACCTTGATTTACCATGCCAAATAGCGTTACACTGTTCCAGTACATATTTTTATTATTGTCAAAATAATGGCCGCGTAACGCTACATTACACTTAGATCATAAATAATATTATTTATGATCAAAGGTATTACACCACAAACCATTTTCATTACTTTGATTGGTGCAGTTGACAGTATTACCATGGTTTCATACAGATCGCTGAGAGCGCTTCGCCGGGGTAAACGCGGCCAATATAGTGTGTGATAATGAAAAAAGTAGCCCATTATAATACGATTTTAGTAGCTAGGTTCCATAAAAAAGATGTTATTTGAATGTAATAAGTGAAATATCAAACAAATTCAGTTTTTGAAGCTGGGTCATCTGGATATAATTTTTTTTTAAATTATTAATAATATACTATTTGTAAGAAAATAAAATTAATATACTTCTTGAGCTGGCAATAAAGTTGATTTTCGTCACTCATCTGGTTTATTTGAGTTATAATGATTGCCTTGATACATGAATAACTATTTTGTTGAAGCTTTTATAAAAACTTTCAGAAATCTCTCTGTGGTAGGTACTCTTGAGTATCCAATGCACAAAAATAGTCAATCCTACCAGTTGCACTTCAACTAAGTCTGAAGTGTGCTAAAAGGCGATGATTGATATTGATTTTCATTTATATCTCGTTTTATACAATATTCATGATAAAGAGATTTTAGTAGTAAAAGTGGTTTTTCTCTCCATTTCTTTAAAATTCTCAGCTTGATTATTTGACCATAATTATCGCGATAATTACTGAGAATTACTTCATTCTACAGCTCTAATCATTTTTATTTTTCCGATAATTACAGAGAAAATGGATGAAGATATAATGAAGCTTCTTGAAAATTCAAATATAAATATACCTGATTACTTACAAAAGCTTATGATCTATACAGGATATGACAACTCTTTTTCTGTATCAAATTTCACTGAAAATTATATTATAAATATGAAAAATTTCGTTAAAGACGATTTACCACATTTATTAGATAATGAAGCAGAACAAACAATTTTACGGTATTTATTTCAATAACAAAAAGATGTATAAAATGCCCGATGGACATAAAAAATTATTATTGAATTTAGCAGAAATATGTAAAGAAGAATTGAATTTTAAAAGCTCGAAAAGAAGTATTGATCAAAATTTCTGTAACTCCTGCAAAAAGAATAAAATTTTTAGCAGTTCTACTAGTGTTAGTGACATATCGATTGACACAAACTCAGAGATGAATGAACAAAATTTGAAGACTCTAGAAAATACCACGGAAAATGCAGATATAATTACAAAACATAAGACCCATACGTATCAATTTACAAAAATTACATCTCTTCTATAGTAATGTCTATTCCTTTTGAAGTTCCTGAGCAAAATTTTAATCCAAATCTTGATTCGAATATTGACTTAAATGTGAAAAATGGTGTATACATAATATGGCAAATGTTGCTAAATAAAAAAAAAAAATAGTATATTCCGATACAAGTGCGGAATAATGGAGATCATTCCATGCGAATGCGAATAATTCAGCCATGAGACGAAGTCGAGTGGCAGAATTCACATGAGCATGGAATGATCGATTCGCCCGAGTGACGGATGTTATTTTTCTACAGTCAAAGGTGTTCGCGGAAATATTTATAACCAAAATATGCAATTTATTTGAGACAGAATTTGCTTCATTGATCTCATTCCAATTCATCAAACTTTGATAAAATTACTCATATTGATATTTTTTTGGAGAGGAATGATAAGAAAATCAAAGAGAAATTAAATTATGACAGCAATGGAACAGTTTTTTCGTGACACCACGCGGCTCTCCTAGAAATTTCTAAGCGTGCGGAATGACCCCTATTCCGCACGCTACAGCGTGTGGAATAGGTATCATTCTATAGTGACTGTAGAAAAACGCTATTTCCCTCACAGGCATTATTTAGGCATTATTGACATTTTTAAGCATTAATGGCATTAAATAAGCAATATAGGCATTGAATAAGCAATATTGACAATAAATAAGCATTATTCGCATTAAATAGGCATTATTAGCATTAAATAAGCAGTATTCAATATAATGCGGTATTTTCAAGAAAATACTGCCAAAATCGACAGTTGGTGTACAAAATTTAATGTGGTGGATGACCCCTCGATAGGTACTTTTTATCTTTGAGAAGAAAATTCGAAGTAATAGAAATTTCTGGTTTAATAAACTCTGATGCCACACTATTAAATGATTGCATACTTTAACATTTATTCAAGCTTTGATAACAAAAAATCACAAAAATAAAAGATGCCATAAATTAATCACCTGTTAACGTATGATAATGACTTTTTTTAAATAAAAAGCAAATTAGAACTATGTAATATATGTTTTTGAATAATTTGGCCTGATTCTAGTTTTGTTTTTGTTTAAAACATATTTCCTACAATATATTGCAATTGAAAAGCTTACTTGAATTGTATGTCGAAATATCCATAAAAATGCATAATTTTGCTACAAATATTTTTACTTCTACTCATAATATTAATATAAAATATAATATAATCAGTTCTCAAAGGAATTCAAATTCATCAGAACATAAAATATATCTCTCAACTGTTAGTTCAGAAGCACCGCTGCGGCCTTGCAATTTTAAAAATACATGCCAAACTAAAATACAGATAAAATCTATCTTTTATATTACACTAGTTTTCAAAATATAAATATTAGTTAAAAATTAGATAACAAACAAATCTTGCAAATAATATGAAAGGTATGTACCAGTATTGTGTAAAATCATGCCTTATCATTCAGAACAAATTATATAATTAGATAACAATAAATTTTCCCTTCATTATTATAAATAATGAAAATACTGGCACTGTACAGGAAGCCAAACCTTTGAATGGCAGCAGAAGAAGGCCCAAGCCAACCAAAACCTGATGCAATGGTATTAACTTCAACTTGTTTCCAACAGCAGGAGAGACTGTTACGTTCATGTTCTTTACTTAGTGTACATGATGTTTCCAACATGAGATCAGAACGAATAAGACCCAACGATACCGGCTAGTTAACCCCAAATTAACGTAAATAAAGTACTATACATGAATTAATAATGTAGTTTGTACTCGTTATGACAATAAACATCACAAAAATGTTAAAATTTATAAATGAGAACATACCTGAGCAACCCCTTCTTCTTGAACTGTTTCATATATTTTGAATAAATTTGCTGTAAATTCATCAACTTCTATTGTGGCTTTCAAGCTATTTCTAAGAAATTCCTTATTAAAAGCTACCTTATGCATAAGTTCATTTAAAATAATTTGTATTTCAACAGCTTTCTTAAATTCTCTTCTTGGGAACGGAGATGGAGTCAAAATAAAAGGTGCAAATTGCAATGCATCTTTCGAAAAATTTACTTTCGAACGCATGCATGCACCGTGCATTAATGCCCAATCTTTTGCTTTATCGATAATTTCTTTAAATTCATCTTCAGGCATAGATAATGGAAAAACTTCTGGTAGACGGTGGATCTCTTTGTCGGACATTTTAAATAATATAAATTAAATAACAAATTAAAACATTAAAAATTTAGGACAGTACACAAGTAGAATAAAAACTTGTTCACAAGGCTAAACAAGATAGCAAACTAAATCTAGAATTTAATTGACAAGTTTCAAATCTAAAAAAGATTCATGTGACAAACATTAATCCATGTGAAAACAGCAATATATTAGAGCCTAGCACAACCATGTAAAAAAGCGGTGGCTACACTGTAAAATAAAAGTCTGATGTAGACATCACGTGAGTTACTTGTACATTTTTGAATATATTTTTTGCATATATAATAATATAATCAAACACAAAATCTCATCTTTTCACGACAAATCGTTATGGATCTATTCAAAAAATTCAAAAAAATTTGTCAAGTAAAGTGCGCTTTCGGTCAAATCGATTGCTAATGCCGCACCGCACGAGGTGTACCGTACAGGGGCAGCAAAAAGCAGCCTCGCCAGTCATTGTTTAGTAATAATAATAATCATCTTCAAAAATGTTTATCATGTGGCTTAAATAATTGTGGATTGTAAAAAATATTGGCTGGTACCACGAGCTCTGTTTTTGGCGATAGTAGGAGCGTTGTGTCAAGATGTGTTTTATCGCAATTAGAATTTTTAGAAATACTTTAGAAAATAATTTTCAGGTATAAATTACAGAAATCCCATAGATCTACAAAATTTATTTGCATATTTTCCATTAAAATAGCTTGAAATATTTATAATGCCTTGAAACTCTTCTTGAAATAACACTGCTAGTATAGCCAAAAACAGAGCTTGTGGTACCAGCCATTTTTATTTAAATGACGAAAATAAATAATATAGGTGATGTTAGATAATTATTATGGAAAATGCAGGTGGTACCTTAGAACGAGTATCTGCAATAAATTAATCATTTCTAAAGTCCAATTTTGCTGGCACTGCAGATCTTTGTTTGGTGCAGACATGGAGCAAACAAATATTTATACTCATATTTTCCTGCAAGATATCAAATGAAACATACACGAAAAAATATGAAATTCCTGTTTCAATTCCTGAAATTTTTATTGAAATCTGTTGAATCGTTTCGGAACCTATTCGGGTACAAACTTTCAGAGAGCCAGACAGACAAAATTTCTAAAAACAATCAATTATGATTTGACATCGATTAAATAGCAGTTCTCACTTAAACTTTTGTATTTATTATGAAATCACAGACAGACAATTCAATTTTATTAATAAATATTATGATGTTACATACTAACAGACCCAGAAAAAGGTGCGTTACAGGGGGAATTGTCGTCACGCACCCAGCCAATAGTATGCATGGTAATTATATTTCTTTATCTTTTCATTTTACAGTGTAGCCAATGCTTCATGAACCGGCAGTACCTACTAGGTTCAAAAATATTATGAAAATAATTGTTTGGACGAACGGTTGCTATTATGCAAATATTTGTGTTTTCAGAAATTCTAAGAGCTCCCCAAATGTTCACAATAAACTTATTTTAATTTAATACTTTTTTATTTATGTTGTAATTTACCCAGTAGATGACTCTGTTACCATTCTTAGCAACGCGCTAACGCCATTTTTGTGAATCGTGAATGTGTGTTGAGTTGGTGTTGAAATACGTCAAAGGCAAAGTTAAACGCACGTTATTTGCGAATAATTTTACTTTTTGTGGTAGAAAATACTTGTGAAATGGATAATACAGATGATAATGCTGTTACAAATGAACCAGGTGAGTTTTTTATTATCGTTTACCCATACAAATACAAAGCCATTATGCCGATAAAATTCGTTATTTGCATAAAACTGTATCACAAGCATTCTAAAATTTTAGTTGGTGTAAGATGTAATTTGAATTAGTTTTAAATGTTCTTTATGATGTTCATTTAATGATAGATGAAAAAAAATTATAAATATTTTATGTGTAATTTTCATGTATGTAGAAGTTAGAAGAACAAGGTCTGGTAGGGCTGTTCGTCCGCCTCCAGCACCGGCTCCCAAATCAGTTCGTAAAACTCGCAAGAAAATGGTATTAGTGGAAGTCGAAGTATCAGAGGAAGAAGATGATAATAATGAAAATGTTGCTGATGTATCTGGCAAGTCGGATGCAAATAATACGGATAATGAAGCATCCGATCTAATTATAAATGAAGAATCTGTTAATGTTTCCAATCATGAACAAGATCGAGAACAAGAATTAACTACTCTCGAAGATACCACTAATAATCAGATAGAGATTTCCGCAGTAGAGGATTCAAATAGTATTCAAAATGATTTCAACGCTTTTCAAGGCGATTCTAGTGTTGATCAAAACGACAGCAGTACGGCCCAGTTTGGATCTACGCAGGATTCGCAACAACCATTTACAGAACAAAACTCCAATCAAGGTTCTCCAGAGCAGGTTCTCCCTGAAAATCAGGACTCTATGCAAACTGGAACTGAAGAAAACTCTGTCAACGACTCTGTAAATGATAGGGAAAGCAGGGATAATTTTGATGTGTCTGTACTTAATAACGATTCACAGACACAGTGTAAACCTGATGAAAAGGACGAAGGTGAGATTCGTGTTGTCTTCGATGTTGCTGTTGATAGTGATTCTTGTGTTAAACCCGGTCACTTTGCGCTAAGGTCTACTAGTTTCTTGTTTGGTTCTTCAGATAAAGAAAAAGCAAACGATCAGCCTCCTGAAGAACCCATGGACACTTCTAATCCTGATGACGAAAAAGCTACAGAGCAAGATGATTCAAAAGAGACTGCCGAAGAAAAAAATGTAGAGACTCCTGAAGAAAAAAATGAAGAGACTCTTGAAGAAAAAAATGAAGAGATTGTTGAAGATAAACCCAAGAAACAGGTAAGACTCAATTTTTTTTTCCAAAATAACTAATATCTATTTATATCTCAGTTCATATCATATTCTTCTCATGCATACAGAGTTGTATCAGAGTATAGTAGAACAAGCTGTTGAAAATTTTATTATATTCACTTTTTTCCATTTAAATAATGTATCATTTTTATAACTACGTTTTTCTCTTTACTGAACCACGAAAAGAGAAAAGTTATAATTGTAAACAGTTTTGCTCAACAAAAACCAAGTTATGATATTGAATCAATTTAATTGTTATTAGATGCAACAATATGACTCATAAAGGCAAAACATTACTTTAATAAGCAATTGGACGTTCATGCAATTGCAATTTTTTACGTAGAATTACATCTGTCTCGACGATAAAGGGAATGAAATTAAGTGACGAACGTCTGTCATGGATGTCACACTTTAAAAGCTCATTTACTAAACTAATAATCCTATAATAATAAATCAACCACTGATAGAAAGCTTCTGTAGTCCTATTTATTATAAAATTAGTTTTAACCCTTCATCTTTGGACGGTATTTTATATAATTCTATCTAAATCTGCTAATATAATAATCATAAAATTAAGAACCAAACTCTAGTAAAAAGATTATGTAGTATTATTTATTATCAGGCCTATGAATTAGTCAGAAGTAATATTTTTACTTCTAATATTTGTTTGATTCGTTTCAAAAACTAAATTATTCAATTTATCATCAACTTTTTTGATTCTACTCTGCGCGACCCAAGAAATATGCCCCGCGACTCACTTTTGGGTCGCAACCCATAGGTTAAGAATCGCTGGTTTAGACGGTGGCAATCGATCTATATTATAAAGCTTTTCTTTCGCTAAATTATAGCGTAGATAATTAAAATCTTTACGATCCGCTTTGGATTTTTTTTCGGTTGTATAAATAAGAAATTGAATTATTTATATTTTTCCCTGCAGTGTTGATAGGTATATCATTTAAATTAGCTGAGTCACCTAACTCATCATCTGACATGATTTTTAAAGCTGCAAAAACCATTTTTTCACTAATTTAATATATTGACGAAGTCGTATCACATCCAGTTAAAGCATGCGCAGCTAAAAGAAATGAACATAGAAAGCGTAAGGTGCTTACTACAAAAAGCGACATTTGACAGATTCTCATAAAATTTGGATATTATGTAGCCCAAGTATAAATACACAACATATTAAAAATGACTAATGAGATTCTACTACTGATTAGTTGGAAGATATTAAATCCTAAATCGATACTTTTTTTCTTCTTAATAGTCAAAAAACTTCAAAAAATAATCCAACCTCCTGAAAAATCAGAAAGTTTTGAAACCTTGTACATTGATCTATGGGTACCTAGAGATAAATATAGCAAAAGTCCCCATGAATATGAGGCGATCTCTAGCGGCAATTAACGAAAACAGGGCACTTCTTTTAGTTTTTTGTTATCTTGAGAACAGCTGGTCTGAGATAAAAGTTGGCTATTTATATAATTGAAGCTCATCAAATTTGCAATAAAAATAATCATACGTATTTTTCTTGAATTCCTGATGGTTACCGAGCCTAGGGCGCTAAAAGATAGCGTTTTTTGAAAAACTACGATCTTCTTGACATATATTCACGCTCATCACTGATTCACTGACTTCGTAACGATCTATGATGGATATATAGATATAAATCAGTTAGCAACAAATTATTACAGCAGTCTATGGCTCAAAGGTAGAGCGTTGGTCTATAGTTCGACAGGTACCAAGTTCGAATCGCGTTCGAGTGAAGTTGAAATTTTCATATTTTTTCTTTTTATAGAGATAACCATTTCATCACTAATACTTACTTAAAGCATCATCATTTATATCTAAAGTATTTTATGTTAGTTATAATGTGCTAAACGTATCTTTTATTTGACTGACGACCCATCAATTTTCAACGGGCGCATACCCCTAGCTCCTAATAATATTTGACAATGGTTTTCCAATTTATTTATCAGGCCAATTCGGGAAATCACTTCATTTTCGTTTTGATACTTCGTTATTTCGTAGCTAGTAGGCATTGTTTGAAAACATCTTATTTTTTGGTTGTGACGTTTCTTAGCATTCGTGGGAATTTTTAAAAGTTTGCAACACTGGTGTGATGTGCGATCATTCGTTTCTTAATTATTTTTTTGTGCGTTCTTACCATTTTCCTTCGGTCAGTGCCTAGTGTTTCGCATAGTAGTCGTATAACGTGTTGACATAATTGAGGTATGAAAACTGTTTGTTGTGCGACAAAATTCTTGGTTAATCTTCTGATGTAACGACAGTTGGTTTGAGGGAATCAGCCCGTTACTTTTAGCTAGTATCATATTGTATCGCGCTAGCACACCATTTTTAGCGTCCTAAACTCGGTATATACAAGAAAAATGTGTAGGATCATTTTTGTTTCAAATTCAATAACCTTTAATTATGTATATAGTCAACTTTCATCTTAGACCAACGGTTCTCGAGATATTTACGAAAAACCAAAAAAAGTGCCCTGTTGATTGCAGCTAGAGTTCGCCATTATTCATGAGGACTTTTGGTATATTCATCCCTAGATACCTCCAAATGAGTTGGCAAAATTTCAAAAATTTCGGATTTTCTTGGAGGTTAAACCTTGCTTTGACTAGACTATATGCTTTGGGTCTTATGGGACGGCATATCACATTTGTCACTGTTTTGGTTATTGTCACTATAAACAGTGAAAGATATGAACAAAAAACTAACAGTTGATAGATTGAATATTCACAATAGTTTAGTCAAAATTTGAAGAAATGTTCTGGACTAGTGAAATAGTTATTTGTTTAACTAGAAAATTGAAGATTTATTGATGCGGCCAGGTAAGGCAGTTTAAATTTGATTAATTTTATGATTAATTTCAATATTTTTGGAAAATGTTATCGGCATCAAATTATGTTGCTATGCATTTGTTGATCGGTTGCCAAGTTGTTATGCGTCAGTTGGGCGGCTGCTGTGGAAACGACATTTTTACTGCCTAGGCAGTAAAAGTGACACTTCATAGATTGTAAACTATCGATAAAGTCGTGCTATTAAATTCAATCGGCAAAAAAAGATATTTCAATAGTAAATTCCGTTGACTACAAAAAATACGTATACTATTGTGACGTAGCTTGATAACTAAATGTTAGTTTTGACGTTTAAACTCTATCATCTTACCAGGCTCTCCCTCCAATATTTATATAATTCAGATATTTGTACTGATGTAAACAGAAAGACACGTGTATTTTGTATTGATTTTGTTTACTTCATTGCAACGTTGCAAAGTATAATTTTTCTAAATATTTAATCTGTTGTTATAAGCGTTCGATCAACAGATGACTTCTTTTTCGTAGCAAGCACCTTAAGTAGTACCATTTATTATGAAACCAATTTCAATTTGTGCAAAAATTATCAATTCTTGTCAAAATTACTTAGCCTAATTACAATTACATAAATGATTTTTTTTACTTATATTGCTGTGAGCTAATTCTAAAAGACCTTGAAAATATAAGAAAACTTGACTCGATTGGATTAAAACAGCTGTGTGAATTTCGAGGCCTAGTTGATGCTTTTTTGCAGCCCTTATGGTATTTCTAAATAACCAAAAATTATATAAATCGCTGTTATTTTGTCGCAAGTATCATTGATCTTAGATGTACATATAGTAAGAAATTAATAAGATTAATTCACTTTAAAGCCTATTGTCGACTCTATTACTAGTATCGTAGCCAACACTATACCATATTAATTTTTGTATCATCACTAATTGCTGCCATTTACATTGAAACATCCTTATAGTTTATTTACATTAAGAATGGAAGAATAGACTTCAGTCTTTTGATTGATCAAAAGTGCAAATCAAAATATTAGCACATAAATGAGTGGGATGTTAGGTTATGTGAATGGTTTAGTGTTGATGTTGATGATAAACATGGTTGTGATATGTCTACGTGATTGTTCAATTTGTACATGGATGTGTTATTATGGAAGGCTTTAAATAGCTTAGTGCATATTGGTGAAGGAGTAGTACTTGCTTCAGCGTAAGCAGATGATGTTATTTTGGGTAAAAGTGAAAAACAATATTGTGAAGAATGATTTATGGAATGTAGTTGGGAAGGGAACAAATCTTTCGTAAATCTTATTTTGAATGTTGATAATTGTAAAGTTTTGGTGTGTGAGAGAAGTGAATCGGTGACTGATTGCAATATTTTGATAAATGGTGTGAAATTGGAAAAAGTAGATGAGTTTGTGAATCTCGGTAGTGTAATGTCGAATGATGGAAGAATTGATAAGAAGATTGAAAAAAAAATATCTACTAGTTGTAAGATTTTGGGTAGTTTAGGGACGCTTGCACAGACTGTGTCTGTATCAAGAGATGCAAGATGTGTATAACGAAGTGCTTGTACCTTGCATTGATGTATGGTAATGACTGTTGGACCTGGCTGCAGAGACATAAACGAAGAGTTACTACAGTGGAAATGAAATTTTTGTTTTAGTGACTCAAAAAATATTATTAAATAAATAAAAGCATATACGATTCAGAAATTATTTCTTTATTGAACAAAACAAGACAACATTTTTCTACCGTTCTTTAATTAGTAATGATTAATTCATCAATGTCAAATCACTCATTTCAATCCAAAATGACTTTTAAACATTTCAGTTTGGCAACGTCGGAATTATGCAGCGTCATTGTTCTAGCGCAATTCAGAATTTAAGTAGTAGTTGAATATATTTTCTATAGAATAGAAGTGACAATTTTCTCGAAAATAGTTAATAATACAACTATAACATATTATGAAAATATTATGATGATTGACCATTTTTCAGGCCATTAGTATATTATGCTATAAGGACCGAACGACCGGCATTATTGTCTAGGATGAATTTGGCTGCACTCGGTGCAGGCGAGTGCAAAGTCCGAGGGAAAGTCTAGGACGAATCCCAAGGCTTAACCTAGTGCAGCTAACGTGATAATAATGACGGTCGTTTAGTGTCCGTGTTGCATACGATACTTTTTGAAACAAGTGCATCGCGGTATCCCATTACTGAGCTTTTTAAATAAATTCAGATGTATTGAAACTATCTTATTAATTTTACAAACAAGTTTTGCAATTGCGATCAAATTTACAGTAAACTTATACAACGAAACATAACTTAGATGACTTTATTTTATTGATTGATACTTTTTTCTAAATGTCAATTTAAAAATACCACAATTATCATTTTCTTCCTTTGCATAGGAGATTAATCTTCATTAATTGCCTATCAACAGAGAATTAGTGATAATAATTGTTTTCATGGTTTGGAATAGAAAACTTTCAGAACAGAATTCAGTTCAGTAATAGGTTACATTCGGTGAACGTGTTACAAAAAAACACTCACAGCACTCATCTCTTAAACTACACTTCAGGGTTATGTTGTCCATCAGCAGTAAGTATCACTTGCAAAAAATCAAACTAAAACAGCTGCGACGTTGTCAAGTTTTATATGTATTTGAGTGATTATTTCACTCATGTCAATTATACTGACAAATTTTGCATAGTTACAATGACAATTATAATAATAAATTCCTTGCCAACGGGAATTTATCGCGGTAAATTCCCGTTGGCAAGAAATTTATTATTATAATTGTCATTGTAACTATGCAAAATTTGTCAGTATAATTGACATGAGTGAAATAATCATATATAATATCATAAGTGGTTAAATTTTACCGGAAATTTTTTTAGATTGTTGCGAGAGCTTGTTGCTTAGCAATTTATTGAGTGATATTGACAGAAAAATCACGAGCTGTCAAGCGAGTGATTTTTGATCAATATCACGAAATAAATTGCTAGCAAGCTCTCGTAACAATCTAAAAATTTTGCCAGGTTGAATTTAATCACGAATGGTATTCGGAAGATTATTTTTGCCATCCTAATTCATCAATAGATTCCAGAGACTCGACTCCGAATCTGCTCATTTTCACATTCAATCTGTCTGTCAGTTTGACAGATGTTGAATCAACGCAGCTGAATGTTCTTTGTTTTGTATATATAATCAACAGACAAAATTTCCAAAAAATTTCCACTTGAAAACCGTGTAGGTTGTACCACGTGACGTCGAATGGTGCAATTCTATTGGTCGAAATTTGGATGGTAAAAATAATCACTCAAATACATATAAAACTTGACAACGTCGCAGCTGTTTTAGTTTAGATTCATCGCGATAAATTGCCTTTGTCATGGAGAAACAATACACAGTTCTAATATAAACAAACAATCAGTTCTCGGAAATGACAAAATTTAATCGTTTTGGAAATGCATTTTTCGCCGAAAGTAATGAAATTGAGAACAAAAAGTCTAAAAATACAAGAGTATATGGAGACAATTTAGTGCATTTTTCAATAAAAAAGGTTAGTAGTTGCAACTAACATTATTTAATAGGTACTTATACTAGCAATTTCATTCGAGAAATATCCTCCACAAATACCACTTGCGACTTTAATTTTATCATAATTTTTTCTTTCAAACATTGATTACCTTTAAGCAACATCCTTCGAGTCATCTGCTCAGATGAAATCCCTCGAGCTACGCTCTCGTGATTTAATCGGACAGATGACTCTCACGATGTTGCTAGGTAATCAATGTTTTCAAGAAAAATTTATTGATAAAATTACAGTCCCTTGTGATATTATATACGAAAATTCAGTTCTTTAAAAAATATTTTTGAGGTCTTAGTTAAACTCCTATGTTGTGACACGTTTATTTTATATTCGTGCTATAATTTTAAATGCGTAATAATAATTCAAATCAAAACTATCTTTCAAACGTATAAATCTTACACATAAATGATTATATACTAATGGTTTTACTACATTTTATGATACAATTTTTAAAAATTGATAAAATCAATAAACTCCAGAAAATCATGGTCAATAAGAAATTATAGATTTTTAAATTTAAATTATGTTTTTTGCCAACCATGGTCTGTGGGTATACCTAGAAGAGATAGAATGCGTAATAAATTGGAGTATGAGGAATTTAATATGGGGAAAAATGAGTAGAGAGTGGACATGAGTCAGTTACATTAGTTTGGGTATGTGGAACGAATGTAGAATAAAAAAAATTTCAAAAAGATCTATGTTTGTGGAATTCAAGTGGAAGACTGCGTGGATGGATAGTATATTTCAAATTTTTTTGCTAAAAGTTTCGAAATATGTAAATGCATTTTTAGATATCATTTTTTTTCGGAGTAGTTTTCCAGTAACGGTGAGCACCGGTCTTTTTTATCTTTATAGTATGAAATTCCTATTCTAAGACTGAGTATATTCCGTTTTATGTAATTAAAATTTATTTTTTTACACTATTAATCCGATACATTTGTACTGAGTTAAGTTTGAATGCTTTTTCAACGATATAGCCGACTTTATGTACTTCAGGAAAACGTACTTATTCTATAAATAATAAATAGGAAAAAGTAATAGTAGAAAAGTCAAAGGTAAGGCATCATTTTCTGAGTTATATTGTGTGAGCATTTCTTATAAATTACTTTAGTACCTCTATCTAGATTATTCTAGAATTTCTTAACTAAATTGTTATTTTGTTTGATAGTACATTATTTTACAGTTGAGGAAAACGTAGTTTTTTGATCGGGATGTTATTAGTTAAGTATATTTTTAATTAGGCTTTAGATACCGATACAGAAGTTATATCTGAGGATGAGTTACCGACTGTGCAAGCTGCGAAAGTTCCAGAGACCGAAGAAGTTTCTGATGAGGAACTTCCCGGACCAAAATTAGCCGAACTTCCAGCTGACACTGAAGTAATTATATATTTTTTTCTAGTATTCCATGTTAAATCGATATTTTTAAAATTCTATTATTAACTTTTCCCCTCTAAAATGTATGGACAAGTACTAAAAATTTTGATACAAATTTTAGCCTTGAGATAAAATATTCCTAGTATGAATCCTAGATTAAATGTGCGTAATGCAGGTGTTCTTTGATTTTTTAAAGACTCTGATACTAAAACCAGGGATAAATACATTATGTAAATCTTTATACTTAATATATTATTTTTGAAGCGCGATAGAAGTAAGAAAGTGATTCAATGGGGCCATTTCATAAGAAAGTTATAGTTTTTGATTTTTTTTCTGCAGATATGGAAAATTTATGTCTATTTTCATTTATAAATTCTGTTATAAATTTTCACGGAATCTATTGACGTGGTAAATTCAAATAATTGATTCTATAGTATATGCACTCATGAAGAGTACGTTCGGTATTAAAATCTACAGAGCACTCAGATCTGCTCGGTCACGTGACATATTTGTTTGGTTTCTCGGCTATGCCGAACGCTACAGATCATTTCAAATACGATGGCGAGCTATACAATATAAGTGAAACACCATGTGCTGTATTTCAAATCGTTCTAGCTTATCACGAAATACTTACGAATTTGTTTTTGTGAGTTAAATATAATTAAAGTTGATAAAAGGTAATGGATAAAATTTTGCGAAAAGCTTCTATTAGACATCGGGATTATGAGAAAAATAATGACAAGTGGGATTCGAGCCGCAATTTGGTAATTTTAGGGATGTTTTTCGAAAGCGCGAGCGTAGAGAGCCAATCGGTTATATTCAGGGATGTTTTTGAAAGAGCGAGCGTGGTGAGCTAACCTACATTCATTGATACATACGAATACTTCTTTATAGACTGGATTCCAGTCCAACATGTGTGATTTCAAAATCATACAAGCCTGACCCTCACTTGTAATTATTTTTCCTGTAATTCCCCTGTCTAGTAGAGGCTTTTCCAAAATTTCATCCATTTTGAAGCTGGCGCCCCTCATCGGATAACATTACCATTTTTATTATTAGTGTTAAGCTTGGTTTCCAGCTCTTAACATAAACACTAACTTAATTTTTTTATTTAACAAAGTATTTGGTCCGTTTCCAGCTCTTAACATAAGCGTTGTTTTAATCGAAATGGTATGTTCACATTTAATATGAAATATTTCGTAAAGATATTTTATATTCATTTGAAATGTCATAAATTGTAGAAGAATGATTTAGAAAGACATTTACATTCAAAAATATTTTTTTTAGATTGTATAATTTACAGTTAAATATAGGATACTACTTGGTTAATTTAGGTGAACGCGCCAAAAAAAATAATATCTTCATTTGTCATATACAATTTTACAATCTCTGCTCACATTCCATCAATATTTTATAAGAAGTTATATCAATTGGATACATTTACAACAGTGCTAATCCACAAAATCATCAGTTGATGTTTAATAAAAAGAGAAAAATATATATAATCCATCTCTCTCCCACACAACAACGCTTAAGTTTGTGTCGAAAGTTTGAAGTCTGCAAACTTTTCGTTTACGTCGAGAAACAAAGTTTAAGTTAACGACTAAAACAGTTGGTTGGAACGCTACAGTGTATTCCCATAAACCAAACTTCAAGGTCACGTCTAAAAACAAAGTTAGCGTTTACGTTAAGAGGTGGAAACCAGACTTTAGAATTTTTCTAATACATCTATTGTATTGTATTGTAAAGCCTGGTTTCCTCCTCTTAACGTAAACGCTAACTTTGTTTCCAGACGTGACCTTGAAAAGTTTGACTTATGGGAATACAGTGTAGCGTTCCAACCTACTGTTTTAGTCCTTAACTTAAGCTTTGTTTCTCGACGTAAACGAAAAGTTTGCAAACATCAAACTTTCGACACAAACTTAAGCGTTGTTGTGTGGGAGAGAGATGGAGTATATATATTTTTCTCTTTCTATTAAACATCAGCAGATGATTTTGTGGATTAGTACTGTTGTAAATATATCCGATTGATATAACTTCAACAATATTCTTATAAAATATTGATGGAATGTGAGCAGAGATTGTAAAATTGTATATGACAAATGAAGATATTATTTTTTGGCGCGTTCACCTAAATTACCCGAGTAGTATTCTATAGGTTTGTTCCAACAAGAACAGAAACCAGTCCGGAACTGTCCGACGCATGCGCATTTACAAATAAAAGTGGATTATTTGTAAATGCGCATGCGTCGGACAGTTCCGGACTGGTTTCTGTTCTTGTTGGAACAAACCTTATATTTAATTGTAAATTACACAATCTGAAAAAAATATTTTCGAATGTTATTGTCTTTTTAAATAATTCTTTTACAATTTATGACATTTCAAAAGAATATAAAATATCTTCACGAAATATTTCATATTAAATGTGAACATACCATTTCGTTTAAAACAACGCTTATGTTAAGAGCTGGAAACGGACCAAATACTTTGTTAAATAAAAAAATTAAGTTAGTGTTTATGTTAAGAGCTGGAAACCGAGCTTAAGCTTGGTTCCTCTTTAAAATATCAACTAAAATGCTGTAAATTGAACATTCAAATGGTATATCAGCTTCACGTTGAAAAATGTATCACCGACTTGTTGAATGATTAAAAAATATATTAACTAAATTTTCGGTGGTTGTTGGACAAAATCTTTAACATAATAATAGTATAATAATAATAAATGTTAATTTGTTACAAGCTTATAAGGGTATACAAATGGAGCAATCTACATTAGTTTTGCTATCTGAATTACCCTTTTCTAAATTTAAGCCGCCCTACAACCACTTAAAAATCTGTTATTTTTTTTTAACTCATCAGCTTAATGCTTTCTCCTAAAATTCACTTATAAATAATCAACAAATATTATTTTCAAAATATAGAATTCCCTAATGCGCAATGGTATTTGGTTTCCGAAGACGACGTAAATAGTTCTTGATCTGAGCGTTCTGGATTTCTATACCGAACGTAGAAAATCATACTGACTTTTATTGAGCGCTTCAGATATCAATGTCGAACATATTCGAAGTTGTTTCATACGCTTGAGTTGCACAAGTGCAGCGTACAGTTAAGGAACAAGTAAAAATTTAAATTAGGAACAAATAATGGAGTATGTAGAAAGAGGGTCATCTATCTCTGAAGCCCATATGACACACTCAGTTTTAATGTACATTTCACGCATTAAATGTATCATACAGAAAAAGTTCTTCAACGTATAGAACGAATTTTATTTCCTTCAATGTTTTTGTTAATCATATTAGTTCGTGAAATAATCGCATCAGCAGATTGTCTCTAGCAGTAATCTTTTTCATCTGAACTAAACAGCTGCTTTCATAATTATCAAAAGTTGTTTGTTTCACAACGTATTCTTTGCTTCATACTATACGAAAGAAAAATGACGTCTTGGACCTAAATATCAAATTAAAACGTAGGAAACAAAAATCTTAAATATAAGCTAAATATACTTCAAAGGTCAGATTTCAATAGTCAGACTTTAACAGAATTGAATATCCTAGAGCACATCAATTCTTAGAGTGTGTCACACGGGCTAAATGGATGACGTGAAGCTGTTTGATCCAAGTAGCATGTTGTTGGCTATACAATATTTTTTATACTGTACACGTAAATTTATACAGGGTGATTACTCGAAGGACGCACCATAGCGTTTTCAATGCTATTTTTGAAATGTTGAATTATTGGCTTCCCTAATTATTTTATATCAAAAAAGTTGAATAGTTTAATGTAGAGGATAAAATTCTGCATTTTTTGACACAAATTTTTTTAATTTTACTCTAATAGGAACCAATAAAATTACGGAAATGTTTATTGATAATTTTCTTAAAATCAACAGTGCCATGAAATAGAAAAACAAAAGTATCCATTTAGAGTTTTTTTTTTTTATCTGTCATCTGCTGTCATTGGCGTTTCATATCAAACGTCTTGAATTAAAATATATAATTTAGAAGAAAATTAGAAATGGTGAAATAGTTTTATGGTCAAAATAGTGCTCGACAAATATCAGTTTTATTTAATGTTAAATATCCAAATCAGGATTAGCTAAAACTCTTATGAGAATCGGACTGTTAATTAATATTACATTTATTTTGTTATTTCATGGCACTGTTGATTTTAAGAAAACTATTATCAATAAACATTTCCGTAATTTTACTGGTTCTTGGTAGAGTAAAATTAAAAATATTAGGCCCAGTTTCATCAAAGTCAGTTGAATTTATATTGGGGTTATTTTGAGTGAGTAACTATAGTTACAATTGTATCAACAATAAACTCCGTATAAAATAACCTTTGGATAAATTTAACTGGCGTTGGTGAAACTGGCCCTAGTGTCAAAAATGCAGAAATTTTTCCTCTACAATAAACTATTCAACTTTTATGATGTAAAATAATTAGGGAAGCCAATAATTGACATTTCGAAAATAGCATTGAAAACGCTATGGTGCGTCCTTCAAGTCACCTATTTTTTTTTATTGATTACTTCAAATTAATACATAATTTTTTCCATTGATAATTCGATAATTTAGAAAGTAATTACAGGATGCTATCCTCGTTTAACGATTCCTTCCCTATTTGCACCCAAAATCAGCCCACATTTTCTAATCTTAAAGATGAGCCTCCTTCAGTATACTCCATCGTACAAATATTCTAAAGTGATCAAAGTAAAAATGACTTGTTTATTACTCGCGTGTATTTTCCAATATTTTTTGCCTAGTAATAGTTTCTATTTCCGGAAAAAATCTATGAAATATGTATTTTCATTCAATTATCCAATAGCAAGCTTACATTTTTATCCGTAGAGTGAAAGTGTACGCTTTTGCAGAAGTTTGTCTCAGAAATATTTGCATTTGAGTGTTATGTTGACATTACTGTTAAGTTTTTGTATATAATATCACAAGGGACTGTAATTTTATCAATAAATTTTTCTTGAAAACATTGATTACCTAGCAACATCGTAAGAGTCATCTGTCCGATTAAATCACGAGAGCGTAGCTCGAGGGATTTCATCTGAGCAGATGACTCGAAGGATGTTGCTTAAAGGTAATCAATGTTTGAAAGAAAAATTTATGTTAAAATTAAAGTCGCGAGTGGTATTTATGGAGAATATTTCTCGAATGAAATTGCTACTGTAAGTACATATTAAATAATGTTAGTTGCAACTACTAACCTTTTTTATTGAAAAATGCACTAAATTGTCTCCATATACTCTTGTATTTTCAGACTTTTTGTTTTCAATTTCATAACTTTCGGCGAAAAATGTATTTCCAAAACGATTAAATTTTGACATTTCCGAGAACTGATTGTTTGTTTATATTAGAACTGTGTATTGTTTCTCCATGACAAAGGCAATTTATCGCGATAAATCGCTTGCCAACGGGAATTTACCGAGGTAAACTCCCGTTGGCAAGGAATTTATTATTATAATTGTCATTGTAACTATGCAAAATTTGTCAATATAATTGACATGAGTGAAATAATCACAATAAAATAATCGTGTATTTCAGAAATTCTTTCTACATAATGATAAATTACACATTTATTTTTGTATCGAATAATTATTCATATCAATATTCAAAGTTTTACACTTGTAATGTTACAATTACTTAAAATAGGCATTTCAAGTTTGTTATAAAGGTTTAATTTAATTTATCAGTAGATATGTGTAAAACACGTTCCGATAATAAAATTCTATTTCTTTTTTGTGTAGATATCCGGCTTATTTTCGAATTCTAGCTATGATGTTTATGCATCAAATACTGTGGTGGATAAATTCAATTCAATGTAAAACAAGCATAACACTAGAAATTCTTGTAAGAATACAGCAGCGTTCTCAAAACGCACGATGTAAATATACCTGAGACGAAGCATTGTGAGGTTCTGCTTATATGAACTTGTCCATTAAATTTTAGATCCTTGTAATCGAAATCTTTATGTTTAAATTTGAAACACCGAATATGTTCGCTTGAAATTTATTGGAGTATCAATATTTTAAATATACTTTATTGAAAAAATTTAAAAAAATGGGTCGACCCCAAAAGTTCGTTCTTGAGTGGATCAAAAAATACTCTGGCTAGAGTTATTTTCAATTTTCTTCAATTGAAAGATAAATGACTTGTATTTTCAGTTTAGGCAAATTTTTTGATAATTCATCAGAAAAAATTTAAGTGTTTCAGGGGTATGTGCAAATACTCATTTAATTGATATTTTCTTCAGGAAGCATCAAAATTCATATGAACTTGCTTGATTCCGCCTTAATTATTAAATTTTCGAATCACCTTCAGTGTACTCTGTTATTTCTTATTTGCTTTGTTGAAATTTTGGATCTCTGTATACATGTTCATACATAACGCTTATTTATATTTTCTTTTTTAATAACACATTTACTAAATGCTTCATAAATGACAAAATGTAATTTTACCATTATGCTCTTGAGAACCAAACGAATACGATCTAAATAAAATTTAGTGTTTCAAACAATGTCAGAATAGTAATTTATTCAACAAGGATATAAAGTTAATCATGACAAGCCTTGTCATCAAGAATAGAAACTTTCAGAACGAATCGAAAATTATTGGCCGTAATGCTTGTTTACGCTCGTGTTGCATTCAAGAATTTTTCCCTTAACCTCATATTTTGACAATTATTGAGCACACGGCAAGGGAGCCCAAAGCACAAGTTAATATTTAAACTTGACAAATAACTAAACGAATGAATCAGTCTGAGGTGCCACAAGCATGAATTCACTGTAAGATTAAATTTTACTTTACGAATGGTCGTAGAAAACATTAATTTAAAATTGATGAACGACCTTTCACTAGAATTGAATATTCCCATATCTTTGGTACTGGACGCAAGTGCGTTGTTATAAACTAAACAAGTACAATGGATATAGATGAGATAATGAAAGATGGGCTACAATATTTTAAGACCAATGTCATCCAAGTAGATGATCTCATTCTAGGCAAGCACTATTATTTTTATTTGTAAAAAATGGTTTAGTGGATTCGTATCTCACAGTTCTTGAGAACATAGTGATGAGCATGTAGTGAAACTGAAATATATAATCGTATTTAGGTTGTGTCTGAGGATGAATTACCCTCCGTGAAAAAAGAAGGAACAAAGAGGAAATTGGAAGAAAGTGAATATGATCCTGGTTCGCCAACATCTGAAAATGAATCTGCTGCTAAGAAACCAGCGTTGGAAGGTTCAGGCGATGCTAAAAAAGAAGAAAAACAAACTAAACCAAGAAAACTACCTGAATTAGACAAGTACTGGAAAGCTGTGAACGATGATCCTTCAGATTTCACCGGATGGACATACCTGCTACAATATGTCGACCAAGAGGTATGTGTATTTTTTTTAAATACTTTCACAGAGGACGAAATCATGTACATAATTATTTTATCAATTTTATCTTTGTGTTATATTCATTTTATTGTCTCTATATATTTATTAAAAAAAATGATTTGTGTCATCTACACGGCCACGCAAGATGTCCGCCTGCGACGAAAGAAACAAATCAATTCATAATTGGATCTGCCAAAGACAAAAAACTTCATTAGCTTTTTAAGATTATAATAGACAAATTTTAAACATTTTATAAAAACAAAAAATTTAATTTATAAATATTTTTATTTATATTTTTGATGAAAATTCAATGTGACGTCACAAGTTCAGAATATATGTTTAGGCACAGCAAGCAACTATGAACATATCTCATAATTATATATTTATTTGTTTATCTTCATGCTTTTTGATAAAGCATGAAAATTTGAATTCGGATTCTTACACGACAGTTTGTACTGTATAAGGAAAAGCCTTGAAAAAGTATGATTCTGTTGAATATATTAAATATTCAAACTAATGAGAAAGTAATGAGGCAGAAATGGAATACATGCTTACGGTTATTAGAATAAAATTCAAGCTTATAACACTAACATGACATCGGCGAATTACAAACAGTTTACGTTAGAAAAGTTACAATTTTCGCCGTTTGCTAGTGACGATTAAAATTTAATCGTGAATAAAGAAATATATTTTTATCAAGTATAGTTTTAATTAATTTTAGCTTTTTTTTTTCTTTTTTTAATAGAATGATATGGAGGCTGCTCGAGAGGCTTATGATGCATTCCTATCACATTACCCATATTGTTATGGCTATTGGCGTAAATACGCCGATTACGAAAAACGTAAGGGGAACAAGAAAAAATGCGAAGAGGTAAGGTGCTGTTTCATTCACATTCCGGGTGTGTGTGATTTCGTAAAGTACACTCATTTTATAAAATTATTAATTTTCCTATTTTATAACTTTTTTCAACAGCGTCTGCGCGGCGAGCCAGCTTTCATGCATATAATACCTTACAATTATTATTATTACAATTATGATTACAATAAATCGTACATGATATTTGCATTTAGTTATATGTATGAATTATTTAGACTCGATTGTATTTTTATGTATAGTTAGGCAATTTGATATGTGTAGTCTGGTGTTATTTATTGTTATTTAATTATGAAGTACTAAAACAAAAAGTTAGTAAATGGCACGGTAGAGTGTGGCAACATTGCTGGCGATTTGAAGCCGACTTCGCTGGATCATTTTCAATATCATGTAAGAAATGTTCTTTCAAAGTTAGGGTACGATTACATTATAATTATATACATATATGCTAACATGAAGTATTATGAAATTATTTAAATTCGTTGCGTTCGGGTTTCGCGGTCGCGTCGGGCGGAAGCGAGTCCGTATCCGCTCGACAACGTCCACTATCTAATCCTTCTAATAAAGTTAATGTGCTGGTGAAGGTGTTCGAGCGTGGCCTCAAGGCCATCCCATTATCCGTCGATCTATGGCTGCACTATTTGAGCTACACTCGCACCACACACGCTGATGATGAGGACCATATCCGAGCCCAATATGAGCGCGCCCTCACTAGCTGTGGACTTGAATTCCGTTCTGATCGCCTTTGGGATGGATACATCAAGTGGGAAACTGAAGGAAAACGCTTGCAAAATGTAACTTCGCTTTATGACCGCCTTCTTGCCACTCCTACTCAAGGATACACCAATCACTTTGATAAGTAAGTACCTGCATTTGAAAATATCTCTTTCATAAAACATATTGAAATATGAATTATAGTTATTTTATCGTACTTTTTTTTTAAAGGTTATATGTATTAACATCGAAATAAAGAATTCTTATGACATTATCAATGACACTAGAAAATTCGAGACATATGTAAGAGGTTTTATAATTCAGACCTGTAGTCTATTCTAGTTAAGAACTGATCTAATGATATTATGATTTCTCTTCTGATCGGCCGAAATACGAATCAATTTTACATTATCACAAAAAACTTATTTGACTATCTGTCAGTTGCAGCAACTGTCAGTCGTTCATCAAACATCATAAGTAAATTTATGCACTTTGAAGATTCCAATTTGTATGTTTAGCTCATATGTAATTATATTTGTTGCATGAATTTCTTGAATATATTTTCAGACAACTTGTTTTAAATTCTGTTTGCATATCGACCAATCAAAAGGCTTAAATCGTAGTCCTATAAGAGCTTAGATCGTTCTTAATTGAAATAGAATATAATTTTATTTTTTAAATTCAAAAATACTAGTCCAAGTGTCAGCATTGTTTTAATTAGGTCATTGAATTAAATGGGCATTTATAATAGTATATTACATCTGAGGTGGAAAGTATTTCATTACAGCCGAGAGCTTATTATATGACCGAGAGGCGAAGCCTCGAGGATCAGATATAGCTCGAGGCTGATATGAAATCTTCACTGAAGCTTGTATACTATTTTATTCACAATCATCCCTTGTTTTCCGAGAAATGATTGATCCAAATTCGTTCTTTTTTCAACAAAATAAATTGATGTAGTAGTCTATGAAAACAAGAATGCTTTGAAAAATTCAACTAATTTGACATTTGTTGGATTTATGATTTATGAATCAAGTTATTTATGCATGTATCCATTGAAATCGTGATAAGTGCAGGTATCAATTAGTTATAACAGTGAAATGGAGCTATATACTTGTCCCGAATCGAACAAAAGTGCTACGGATGTAAGTTCATAGCGATTTTGTTCATAATTTACACAAAATTGCCACATAATTCCGCTTATTTTCAATATTAAGGCCTAGATGCATGAACGTGCATTAACTAAAGAGTTCTTCAAAAATGAACAATATCAAATCGAATATATTCGTCAAATCAGTTGCTTAGCATTGCTAGCAAAAATTCGATTTGATATTGTTCATTTTTGAAGAGCTGTTTAGCTAATGAACGTACATGCAACCGGGCATAATTGTTTTATTTGAATCATTATATAATATGATCGGTATTTTTGACAGCAGGGATTATTTTACTCCAAGAAACATTTATAACTGACGCTAGGCAACCCTGTATAAACATTTTCCACCCAAGAGATGGAAGTGTCGCTTCCGACCCGTGAGATAGTCGTTGCAGTTGGAAATTACATACTTCCCAACCTCCAAAAAGTTAGGAAATGCCATATTACTATAATGATTGTGAATAAAAAATATTACATATGCTATAACTTTAGTTTTGCTTATTCCTCTGCTACTTTTCATTTTGCGCTATCTCTAAATAAGAATTGCAGAGAATCTTCTTTCTAAATTTTTGAAGTGGCTACGATTGAAAATTGAAAAAATTGTATATATATATAGAGGATCTAACGGCCATACTTCAACATGCTAGTCAAACGTCAAACTCTTTAGCCACAAGATAATATCTCAAGAAACAATTTTATATTATTATTTGTGAAATATCCTCAGTGTTGGAAAACATAATATTCGAGTATAAGATGTTGCAAATTACAAACAAAACTATAATATCTTGAGATAATATTAATAACTTTGAATTAAACGGAAAATATTCACATTTCAAATCAAAAACATTCGAAATATGAGCAAAATAAATACAGTGAGTTTTTGGAGTACTCAAATTCTTAAAAGTGAGTCAGTAAACCAACTCCAAACTACGAAAGTCCTTTTTTTCAATTCATTTTTGTTTTAAATAAACTTTTGTTTCGATTAATAGCTTAGTCCGCAGTACAGAAGTCCTTTATCCGAATTATTAACAGTTCTCTGAAACTTTATGAGTGTGGCTTCATTTTGATGAATTCGACTACTTTTTTATCTGCCAAAATTTTGGGAACTGCTCCATTTTCCACCGAAGAGCCTGAAACAGCGTCGATTTTATGATTTATTCTAATAATAGTAGGTTATATAATGAACGTCTTTTTCTTCTTTATAGTTTATTTCTGAAGCAATTTATTAATGAGCGACTGGTTTCGACAATTTAATTGCTTTATCAGACCGATAGATCTACAAACAGTGTTATAATGTCTAAAAATTTCATGCTACAGTCAATACAAGTTGTGGTGGCTCAAGTCCAGATATAAAATGAATTATTATATGGAAAAAAAAATAATAATTCAAAAAAATTGCTTTTTCCTAAGCTTAACCTTAGTTAGATCCAATAATAACATAACCTTCCAGATATTTAGAAAACCAACTAAAACAGACAATATTCCAACCACAGCTTTCAAAATAAACTGTCAACCTTCAGCTTTTATATCCATAGTTTATTCTCAATACCATTAAAATAAAATTGATTTTGATGGAGAAGCTTTGATTTCTAAACAAATAGCACAGAATAATAATTTCCATGTAAAGATGATTGATAAATCTAGCTTACAGTAATATACTTAATAATAATGACAACAATATTGTAATTAATAAATATTTTGATCTCACCTTCATTTCAAGAATTAGTTACAAAATTAAAAACATCCAATAAATACAATATGAATATTTCATTCAAATCAACAATTAATTTAAAATAGATTTTATGTAAAAATAATAGATATCATTCCTTTATTAGATAAAAGTGGAATATACAAACTAAAGTGTAAAACTTGTGGTTCATTTTTTGGGCAGACAGATAGATCTTTCAAAACCAGATTCAAAGAATATCAAAAATGTATAGAAAATACAACTAACCATTCGACTTTCACAGATCACATTAATTCCACCGGTTATCAGTTTGAGATTGATACCGGGTATAAAAAACTCCATATACATAGCAAAGGTTTTCATTTAGATTATTTAGAAGCATTAGAAATTGACAAAAACTTGGTTGAAGATTTTAATAGAGTTCTCAATGAACAAAAAAATTTCGAATTTAGCGGCTTACTGCATGAAATATCCAATTTTGTGAAGAAGAAATAAATTCCTTTACTTAATTTTCTAGTTTTCGGCATGTAGAATTAATTTGTCACTCCGTTGCTCACCTCCGCAGAGAGCACACTACCTATCAGCCTTAAAATATGTTGTAATTGCTTCGATCTATCAAATATGGGTATAATCAACAATTTTTCACGAACTAGTCTCCTATAATTATGTAAGTAGTCTTTAGTGTAATTTTTATTTCATTCATAACTGTTGCAAAGGTAACTTTAGAGTAACTTTAGATTTATAGCGTACAGTATTCTAATTAACTAGTCAGTTAATTTTTTCATCAAGCTATAAACATATTACAGTATTTTGATTTCTACTTTTTAAGGTATTATTCATTCATTTGACATTTTATATCCGGACTTGAGCCACCATAATTTGTATTGACTGTAGTATGAATTTTTTAAACATAATAACACTGTTTGTAGATATATACCGGCCTGATGATGGCAATTAAAATGTCAAAATCGGTTGCTCATTAATAAATTGCTTCTACTATAAACTAGAGTGAAGAAAAAGACGTTCATTATTTAAACTTTACATCAATCTTCTTCACAATGAATTATCAACTTCTAACACAATTTATTCTAGATTATTAACATCACTTTGTTGTATAGTTCAATTGTAAGATCATAAAAGGAAAAACATAAACAACATTTTTCTTCGAATTTGCGTTGAATGGATACTTTGGGCAACGTTTGCGGAAAGCATTTTTTTATGTTTCTTGTTCAACATCGTTAGAAAATTTTAAAATGCAGATTTAATCTTGTGTGCATGCAAAAACAGAAAACGCTACTTTCCACTTTTTTATTTTCAGACTGGGAATACGACGCACTTTTTTTTATCGACAATATATTATTTGGTCAAGAAACATATTTACCTACATGATTTTTGTTCGACAAGCGTTAATTAGCAAACTAATCTCGTGACATTAACACTTTCATAGCGTCACCATTCAACTTCACTTATGTTAATTAAACAATCTAATTTAACCAAACTTGTAATTTTGACATGTAGGGATGAGGGTTTTGCTAAGCGTCTCAACATAAATCGGAAAAATAGTTATTTAAGTATCAAGATCAATAAGTACAGTTTACCGATTGTGTATAATAGTTTGGAGGCCAAGCCTTGGCGAGGTTTCCAATTATTATATAAAATCGGTATCGTACTTATTGACCGTGATGCTTATAAATTTTTTTGCACGATTGGAAGATCCAAAATATGGGTCCGAATTTTCATTTTTGAATTAAATTAGTACCGATTATTAATTATTCGCAGTCAGCTGTCAAGTTTGACATTTTATTCTGAATATTCAATTATAAATAAAGATAAATAAATGAATATTTTCTTGTGAAAATTCACAATTTTTTTTACTTACCGCATTTGCCCATGGGCGGTAAGTCAGCATAAGCATAGTAACCACAGTTTGCTGGTAAAATCAACATACCACCTCAAATAGAGAGCCGGTAAACACATGAAACCGCCCAATCGTGCAAAAATGTTGTTTATATTTTACCTTTTATTATCTTACAATTGAATCAAAAAGAAAGTAATGTTAATAGTCCAGTGTAAATCATAAAATTGACGTCTTTTCCGGCTGTTCAGTGTAAAAAGCAGCAGTTTCCAAATTTTTCGCAGATAAAAAAGTCACAAAGTTTTACAGGAGTGTTAATAATTTGGAAAAAGGCGCTCTGCACCGAGTATCGCGAACTAGCTAGTTTAACCTATTGCGAATGTTAAAAATTGTGAATCTTTCGCATATTGCGAATACGAAAGCGAATATTTGTTACAATCCTACTGTAAATGCATGGGTGTCAAGCTTCTTCCCATTTTATGATTCAATTTAAACCCTATCAATTAATGCGGTTAGATTATAAAGAATAGAAATTAAGGAGATCGAACTTCAATCATATTTTGTCGTATGAAATATAAAAAATTCAAACATGAAACAGTAAAAGGACAAATTTCATAAAGCTGAAGAAAGTATCTTAAAATAATATCAAATGATGATTTTGCTACTGACTACGTTATGACGTTGTTCTAACGTGGTTCTGAAATACACACTGTGTATTTTATGATAGACGTCCGCAAGGGCCATCTGATGTCGATAATAAAAGTCTCCTGTTATAATAATTATTATTATAACCTGATAATATCATTATTTCCTTCTTTCAGCTTCCAAGAACATGTAGCAGCTCATCCACCAAATAAAATCTTAGAAGTGGACGAATTTCTCGCTTTACGTAAAGAAATTAAACATATGTTGAAACATGATACCCCTGCTAGTGAGCCTGCGGATTCAGAAGCGCCTCCAGGCGAAAATGATACACAAGATTCACAGGTATTTCAGCATTGTGAATATATAGGCGAAAATTAATGTATTATTGATTTCTTACAGAAATCTGATGAAGAAACTACTGCTATCAGAGAACGAATTGTTTCTATTCGTCGGAAGATTCACAAATCAACAGTTAATGCTGTTACTGCTCGGTGGAACTATGAAGAAGGGGTAAGCTCGAAAAAACTATATATTTGAATCCGTTCATGACTCTATCTAGATAACCAATAATCAGTGAAATAGTAATATTTTATTTTCAATTCAGAATATGAATGACATTCAAGAGTTTTTTCACAGTTTAGGGTAAAGGTATCGGCAATAGAATTATGACCGTGATGAAATAGTACAAAGATTTTGAAACAGTTCTGATGAAAAATTGGAAGTGAATATGGATACACGCAAAAGCTATGTTTGATGTTTGTAAATTCAACACTTAAATCCTAATTCTTATAATGACGTCATAATTTAGTGTTCTAAGAATTAGATATTCAGGTCTACAAGACCACTCTCCGCCGTGAAGCTGTGGCTTATGATTGGATTTATAAACTTGATACCTTTCTGCTGTCATTGTCGTTTTTTTAAATATCAAATAAATAAGTTCGCCATCCGTCTTGACTTTTGACATCTCATAAATGCCATTTAACATGAAAAAAATTGTCAGAATTTATTTGATAGTAGAATAATTCTTATTTTATTTTAATTCAACAGATTAAAAGGCCATATTTCCATGTGAAGCCACTTGAGAGATGCCAACTTAAAAATTGGAAGGAATATTTAGATTTTGAGATAGAACAAGGAGATCAAGAACGTATCATTGTACTTTTTGAAAGATGTCTAATTGCTTGTGCTCTTTATGAAGAATTTTGGCTAAGGGTAACATAAATAACTCAATATTATTATATTTAAAAATAATACTAATTAAATTTATTTTAGTTTGTACACTATTTAGAAGGTTTGAACAATCCTGATCTGAAATCAAAAATAAGGGATGTATATGAAAGGGCATGTACAATACACCATTTGAACAAACCCAGCTTACATTTACAGTGGGCTATGTTTGAAGAATGTTGTGAAAATTATCAACGAGCCGCTGAAATTCTAGTCAATCTAGAAAAATCTGTCCCTAACCTTTTACAAGTAGCATATAGAAGAATAAACTTGGAAAGAAGAAGGAACGACTATGAAAAATGTGCACAATTGTATGAACATTATATAAATAATTCCAAAAATAAAATGATCTCATCTAACTTGGCCATAAAATACGCAAGATTTTGCTATAAAATATGCAAAAATGTTGAAAAAGCATTTGAAGTTTTAACCAAAGCTATTGAGAAAGATAATACGAACTCAAGATTATATCTTCAGTTAATAGATTTACAGTTGCAAAAAGAAGGAGTTTCTGAAAAAGAAGTTCTTGAATATATTGATCAATTTTTAAGTCGTGAATCTGCTGAAGTTGAACAAAAAGTTCTATTTGCTCAACGAAAATTGGAATTCTTGGAAGATTTCGGTTCAGACATTCAATCTGTTCAAAAAGCTTATGATGATTACCAAAAATACTGCAAACTTAATAAAGAAAAGAAGAAAAAAGATGATAGCAAGAGGTGAGTAATAATGTCTTTCATCCTACACTGTTTGATAATATTTAAGCTTTTTACTATGTTCCTTTGAAATGAATAGTATCAATCATTAGTCACTCAGTGAGAAAAAAAAAGCGAAATTACGGGAAACAGTAAGTAATATAATAAACGCATCATGGCTATTTTGTATTTTATATGTTTTATCCATACCATCCAAATATCTTGTCAGTGTGAAAAAATAAACTAACATATGAAACCGATTTAAGTCGTTTTAAGAAAGGTGTTGGATAATAAATTGTATTGCACTCGTGTGAAATTTGGTTATGGCCAGTTGAACATTTGACTTTTGAGTCTTGATACGATATTGTTCAATTAAGTGACACTTAAAAATTAAGTGAAAGCAGTGCAACTGGCCATTAGTCACTCAAGAAAAGTACCGACTCGCTTTTCAGGCGTCGTGATGTACTTTTTTCTTTCGTGGCTAATATATCACATTCTGCACTAGTACAATAAATTAAAATTACGTATAAATGTATGAGTATAGATAAATATATTCCTGCGGTGGTCCTTGCGGCTGGATAAAAACTCGCGTTCTCACTGCTTTCCTTTTTTGATAAATCATAGAATTATTACCAGTTTTTTGTTACTTCACATCTTTTTTATTTTGATAAGATTTTTCCTCTTTGCTAACTCTTGTTCATTTTAGCACTTTATTCTGGTTCCATTGTTTGAGTTTTCGAAAGATATTTTGATATTTATTTAATTTGATTCAGGTATCGTGGTTACGGTGGCTCATATTTAATATGAAATGTTATTTCAAACTATTAAATTTGAATAGCTCTAAAATGCATTTTAAGCTTTAAAATGGATATGTCGATGAGTGGACACACTACAGGAACGAAGCTTTTTAATCTTTTCTATATAAATTTGTAACAGTAGAATTTATTTCTTTCTTTTTCTCGCTTTTCTCTACCAGATGAAAATAAATAAATTAATAGTCAATAGAATATTAAACAAATAGATAAGAAAATGAATATTTGAGTGAAACAACTTTTTGTTGTTATGTCGGACTCAATTTGTTAAACAAAAAAAATATATTATATATATATTTTTTTTTGTATTATTAATTAATAATTTACATTTTTAGACCTAAGTTCAGAACTTGAACCTGTAAAAGGTTCTCTGGGTGACGAGAATTTTCTCAATTGAATAACAACAAATTAGCTTTCAAATTACTTTAATTCCACTCAAGATGCAAATACGTTAATTTATGAACATCAGATGTACGAAAAATAGCTCAAAATTTTCAAATATAGCTATTAATTGTGTTTTTTGAGTCACTAATGGGAGAAACCAAATTAGAACTTTTTCTGACTTGTCCGAACGATCAAAAAATGAAGAAAACAAATTGGGCTAGCTTCTCCTATAAACATTGAATTAATCACCAAAGAAAAAAAAATCTTTCTTCATATCAATAAAATAGAACAATGATCACAACAACAATTAGAGAACAACTCTCCCAAAATTCAGTAATCAATCAACTACCAGTACTGTTACTATTACTAGTATCAAATAAAATACACTATCATACAAAAATTAAAACCTGATTACGGAAGAAACATAAGACGAAAGCTCGACTACGGGAAAAAATTATAGAAAAGTGTACAATAAAAAGATTCATTTACTCATAAAAATATTATAAGAGAAAATTGAGCTTCTTGGCTTGGTTAGATAATTTTTCTGCCATCTCACTTCGACTTATTACATTATGTTCGCTGAGTAAGTGAACTTTAGTATCACTATTCTACCATTCTATTTTAAATTTCCCAGCATTTCAAAATATTCAGCGACAAGTTGCTGCGTCAAACAGCAGCGTCAACATGGCTTCTTTGCTTGCAGGGATTAAAAATATTAATATCAAAATTTGACATAGAACTATAAATCGATTCATCGACGCGGATTTATATTACCAACGTATTCCAGCGCAACAAATATGAAGTGTGTAGATGGAAGATTATAAACGTGAGCTGATTCTAGGTGCAAAAAATAGGGATGACTCTGTTAAACGCAAATAGCCCGTTTAGTGAAAAACATCCTGTAATTACTGTTTAAATGATCGAATTACTAATTGAAAAAATAATTTATCAGATTCAAAATGATCAATGAAAAAAGAGCAATAGATTTTAACTGTACAGAATGAAAAATATTGTATAGTAATTTATGCAATATTCTACTCGAACCAATCAGTGCCACGTCGTTTATTCAGCTGAAGCTATCAACTTAATATAAAATCATATGAGAAAAATATATTATTCGCTCGGGTTAACCTGAGCAAATTTTATGCGTTCGTAAAGTAATTCGGGTTAACCTGACGCGTTCGTAAATTCACTCGGATCAACCCGATTAGGTACTCCGAGCAAAATTTTTCGACCCTGGGTTAGTCAAGATTGCGCGCGAAATTTCAAGTTTTTATGTTGTGTATCACGAGAAACATGGATTGCTCAGAAGAAGTTGATTCAAGTATGCAATTTCTGTGGATTATATTATTTTTTTTCTTTTTTATTGCCATTTCAAAAATTCGCAAGTCATCTTCGCTTGATTCTTGTACAAAAATAATAAAAATATTTATCAAACAAGTACTAATTTTTTGTGGTCAATGTTTATTTTGTGCTACGCACCAAGTAACTAGGTTTAAATTCTTATTACCGTTGATTTTAACCAAATAATTATACGTCAAAAAGTAATCTATCCGGTGCGTTCGTAAATGTGTTGAAAAACTGATCGCTCCGAACAATCTGTGACGTCAGAGCTTGGATCTAACAGATCACTCTGAGCGAATAAACGAAAACGCCTATGATACTAATAATATGCCTAACCTAGAAAAAAAATTACAAAACTAACTGATTGACGTTGTATTATCAACACTTTTCAAGAATATATTTACTTTTTTTTTTTAAATGTGTAATATTAATCACATTTCTTATATCATTTGGTAAATTATTTTACTCTTTTAATTTGACATTTTCAACGTGTTGTTCATTAGAGATAACCCTCCTTCTATACACTCCATCCATAGCAACCTGATAGCGACAAAGCTCAACTTGTTCAGCTTTGTCGCTGCATATTTTGAAGTGCCGGGAAATTTAAAATAGTACCACGTGATCAAATTTGTCGCTGGAAACGAGCGTCGAGCGTTCGCATGAGGCCGCACCTTTAAGGTTTACATGGGGTGCGGTCCGAATCATGCAATTGCTGCTTACAACGCTCACACCGCTCACAGCTGGTCCGAATTAATTTAGCGCGCTGACACTGCCCAAGAGCTTCACGATTTGGACCGTTCGTAAGCACACTTACATTTTTGCAGTCATGAGACTTTGAGAGTTAATAGAAGAGGAAGATTAATTTTAGATAACAAAATGGAGGGCTAGGCTAAGCGACTTCGCATCATGGATAATTTGATAATGAGAAACAATTAAGTTATTTATAATGCATACGTGAATTGAAATTCTGAAATAACTCTTTGTATTGTGTATATAAGTAATCAATTTGAGAGTATTCAACTTAAAGTGTGTTTTAAAAATCTTCAATAACCAAATAAAATTGGCTATATGAATAATTATTTTTGCAAAGAATTTTTTAAGTGTTATTGAGTTTTTTGAGAACTAGACAATTTTTTTATATGAATCAAAATGAAACACTTATTTCTGATGAAAATTGAAAAAACAATAAAACAAAGAGAAACCTTATATATAATATATATACAAAAATATTTACAGAATATATAAGAAAAAATAATACTCATTTTGATAAACTTTAGAAAAATATTTTGTATATACTCTTTTATTCACCACTTGATCTCACAGCGCTTACAGTGCCTATCCTTTTGACTGTGAGCAGTGTGAGTGTTAATGATGACGTCATCTATGATGTCACAACGCTACACAGAGGGTACGTTCCACTTAACGACTACAACGACCGCGCTCACAACGACCAAATCTCCGTTCCACTAGCTAGGCATCGTCGCGGGCGAAAACTTAAGTGGAACGGGTTTATGAACATATGTCAATAGACAAATATCTGCCGAGCTAAACATGACTGCTACTACTGCTGTCATGGGTACGTATATGAGGCGTCGAATAAATAGACAGTATTCGGAAAGTTCAAGCTCTGATGAAGAATGGAAAGCAGCTCTTTATGAAAGAAAAAAGCGAAAAAGTCGTCCTCGAATCACAAACTATCCTGAAGTTGTTGGCCGTTACAATGGAGCCGAATTTAAAAGCCATTTTAGATGAGTGAGCATTGACAACTTGATTGTATTTATTATGTTGTTCGATTGTAAGATTCACAAAATTTAACTCAAGCTGACAATTTTATTTTATTTGCAGAATGTCAAGGGCTACATTTGAAATTCTGTTGGAAATTATACGGAAAGATTTAACTAGAGCAGTAAAAGGTTGTCCCACAATTATTCTCATTCGGGAGTTACTAAAATTTCAACAACATTATTATTTTCAACATTTATGAGAGACAGTTTCTGCATTTGTTGTCCTTCCGCCATTTTCTTGTTTGTATACAAGCTGTCAGATTTTAAAAGTGCGCGAAATATCTCAAACGACCGCACAGACCCATGCTCTAACTGCGAGCGTTGTAGTCCTTAGTAGTGACGTCACTAGTGACGTGTCCGTGACGTTTGAAACCTCGATCGCAACAACCGCGGCCTTAAGTGGAACGCAAAATGGGTGACACAATCGTTGCGGTCGTTAAGTGGAACGTACCCAGAGCAAAATTTGAGCACTCATTGTGTGAATCGGACCGACTGTTAGCGCGCTGTTGGTGCTGTAAGCGTGATTCGGACCGCACCAATGGTCATATGATGTTTTCAAACCATGGCGCGAAATTCAAAATCCGTTAGCTCTTAGGAGCAGTCAATAATCGTATGGGAGCACAAAATTGTCTTTTGGGTCACCAATAAAAAATTAAATAAATCAGTGAATATAAATCGAATATGTTAATTCACTGCTTAGGCCTGGTTATGCAATCTAAGCTTATCCACAGTTTAGTTGAACGAAGTTTAATTTTTATAGTTACAATGTATGCAGTCTACGAAATTATAGGTATAATAGTACAAGAGCTCATGACCCATGTTTGATGAAGTGTTTAATTCAGATAGATACAATAGTATCTTTAGGTAAGATGTATAGGTAAATGAGTGTTTGCCTGACCTATCTCTGGGTACGCCAGGTACTGCACATATAAGAAAGGTGTAAAAAAAACTATTTTATTGTTGGCCACTTATTAAACCCCGGAAAAAGTGTTTGGTTTTTTGCAAATATTTTCAATTATATCTAATTATGATGCTATAAAAAATTCACCGTTAATCAATCACTTCTTTTTAATTTTTGAAAACATAGCTTTGGGGTATTTTGGTTTAATAATTACCCATCTAAAAGTGTCTGCTTCATTTATTTTGTTATTTAAAATAAATTTAACATTCGAATAGAACCTACTTGGCTTCTGAATCAAAAACTTTTTTTGGCACATATTTTTTTTACACCTTATGCACAATACCTGGCGTACCCAGGCAGGTCAGGCAAACATTTATTTACTTATACATTTTACCTAAAAATACTATTGTATAAAATTTCTATCTGAATCAAACACTTCATGAAACATGGGTCATGGACTCTCCGACTTAAGTAGTCGCATTAATGCTCCTGTGCTGCTATGATGTCACTTTCAGCTCACGACTGATCAGTCTTTCTGTACTAACTCTCCAGTTCGAAACCTGCGTTGAGAAACTTTAATAATTTGTAGATAAAGGATAATTGGGGCTATTCTGTAACTCAATCGATAAAATTTTGTCGATCATTATCTATTTTAACCAATGAACATAGATAACACTAACAAAAAAATTAAAACTGATTGTAACAATTGTTTCTATCTGTCAAAAATCTTATCGATCGATAATAAATTGATGATATTTGGGGCTACTCTGTAACTTGATCGATAAATTTTTATCGATCATTATCTATTTCAACCAATGGACGTAGGTAGCACTGACAAAAATTTTGAATATTCGCTTGTTACAATTGTTTCCATTTGTCAAAAATCTTATCGATCGATATTAAGTTAATGATTGTGTTACAGAATACGCCCAAGTGTTACAGAATACGGGCGAATACTTGACTCGCGAATAATGACTATTTTTTAGTCAGTTGACCACAACACTCGTCTTTGGCTCGTGGTACAAATTTTATTTTTCTGAAAAAATAGCTTGCATTACACACTTATTAAATAATATTCTATTATCTGTAACTGTATGAGTGCATTATGGCTGGTACTACAAGCTCTGTTTTTGGCTATTGTTGCAAGGAAATATAAATATTTCAAATTATTTTATTGAAAAATATTTAGATAAATATTGTAAATAAAAGTATTTCCTATAAATTAAAAAATTTAAAATCGCAACGAACTTGATATCCTTATGAACGAATTTACATTGATCGACAAAAGTAAATGTAATTTAATAATTTTTTTTTTCATGAATTTATAGATCTGGAAGACTTATAGATTTGCACAGATGGCCCTATTATCTTAGAGTGAAAATGTATTCTTGATTAATAATGCATAAATATCCTGTAAATTATTTTCCAGACAAATATCAGAAATTCCCTGACGATTCCATGACATTTCCAGTTTATCTAAATTCCCTAACATTTCCAGGTTTTTCACGTTTGGTATACACCCTACTAGCTCGTCAAACAACATGTTAAAAACTCTGCGGCCTTGATTCCTTCTCAAAAGTCACTCTCTTGACCAAAGTTTTTTCTTCTTTTTTCTCTATCTCGTAATTCTAATTAATTCGCAAGCTGTAACTGCAGCAAAGGCTACTGCTCTCCTCCGACGAGTATTGTCGGCAACATCCATATTTGTAATAAACAAGTCTACCAAGTCTACGTTTTAGAGTCAGAATGAGTGGCGCAGCTTGCATCGTGTGATGCGAAAATGAGTGTCACACTAAGTGCTGTTCAACGCGGCCCAGTGTACAAAAAAACTTGCTGCAAATTAAGTGAACAAAATTGCAGAGAAAATTGCCTCGTGTGCGGCGGGCTCTAGTGTTCAATCTAACAAAGAGGAATGGTCTGCAGAGGTAGAAACTATATGCAACGCCATCTATCCTGCATAGTTAGTAACTACATTCTATTGAATTGATGAACTATATCACGGAACATTTATGAATCTTTCTGAATTTTAATTTTTATGTACCATAACTTGGATCTGAAGATCGTTCTTTAAAGTAATTGGGAAAATATTAATTGTCTCTAAACATTTCTTGGCACTACGCCAAAAACAGAGCTCGTACTACCAGCCTATGTGCCTAACTTCAAATATCTAACGCTGCTCATTATCCACACTGTTTAATGATTAGTTCTTGCTGTTGGGCAAGAAAGCCCGTTCTCATTATTACCATTTTTTGTTTTGTAGACTGAATTATTTACCAGTTTTCTTGCTTCAGATCCCACAATCATTTTTAAATTATATTTCTTCATCGTTACACTTCTTGTTTAATGGTTTGAATTTTGGCGAGAAATTTTGATATTTCATTTGATTTAGCAACCATGGCTACGTATGTTGATCACTGTGAAATGTCAAATTAGAATATCTTGCATTATAAATTTTAAACATAAATATTTATAAATGAAATATGGTATTTGACACATAAATAATAGCTATATTTTAGTAGGATGATTACAACATTCTATCATTCTTTATGTTAATGGATAAAAAATGCAAGTTTGTTTTGAGAAACAATATCAATTCAGTTGTTATTGTCAAAATTTGATTGATAGCAATTAGTGAAATTTTTGTCTAAATAAACTTGTAATTATCATTTTGATAAAAATGTGCGCAAAGAAAACTTATACTGTAATTACAATTCATCATAGTGACACCAGCGGCAAGAAATCGAAAGATCCTCCTCTGCCTCCAACACAGTCCAGTACATACAGCAATTACGGTTCATACAGCACGCCAACCACTGGAACTGGTACGACCTCAGGAACATCGTATTCCCAGTACTCGAATCCTGCAACTCAAGGACAATATGGAAGCCAATATGGAACCGGATATTCTCAGAACGATCAATACCAGTACCAAAATTGGCAGTATCCACAATCAGGCTACGGGAATTACAATCAGTGGGGTAGTTACGGAAATTATTATTAAGCTCAGTTTCAATATTTAAAATACAACTGACTGAAAAATTTTAATTAATTATTGTAACTTGTACATAATTGAAGTTTGAATTGTCAGATTTTCTCTGTAATATTGTGGAAATTGGTTAAGAATACAAAAATATTATTTTAATCCTTTCGCATATGTTTCTGCATTTGAAGTTAGGTAAAGTAAGTGTTGGATTTAGTATTATGATAGAATTTTCGTCGTTATTGACTGAAAGTAACAGTGTAACGTATTTTACTATTCATTCTGTGCTTAGTTGATTTACGAACATATTCATTTAACTTTGAAGAAAAGTGTTCAATCATTTGTAATGAAAAAAATTGTTTCGAATAAATTACTTGAGACAGATTATTATCAATTATTTTCTTTAAGAATTATAATAATTGGAGTAAGAATAAAAAATGGGAGAATATTTATTTAAATGATGTCTACTCTGATAACAATTGAAAGCTGTCGGGGAGATGAGCTTGGCATAAATCTGAAATAATCACTGAATTGCACGTTGCCATCTAAAACATTTTTCGAAATTATTAGCGGTTCATTTGTTAGTATAAAAATTAGAATTATTATAAAATTCGTTATATTTTTCTGGAATATGCAAAGCAAAGAAATATGCTACGAAACTCATTATGTAAAAATTAGAATTATTATTCATACTTGGATATCACATGCAAGTGCTCGTATTTTTTTTTTTTTTTATTAAATAATTTAGTCTCATCTTGTTTGGTATGAAATTAAAGGTTCTGGGAAAATAATTCTAAAAAAGTGTCAAAAATTATATTTAAATGATTGACAATTTTTTTTTACAGGTTATTCAGATGATGTTTTTTTTGGTATCTATTCAAAGCTCTTGGGGTGATAAGTTTGGTAGAAATCTAAAATAAATATTTTTTTCGATTTTCAGTTGTTTTTTACAACTTGATCAGATTATGCCAAGTTTGGAATCAACTACAGCAACTTACTATCAACTTATATATACACTCGGCAAAATGCACCAAAAATGTCGATTTTTCAAACTGTCATAACTCAGTTGATTTTGATCGAAAATGGATGAATCTTTGAGTTTTGCAGAGTTTGAAGTTTCCTTTTTCAGGACATGTAAGTTAATCTGATGCCAAGTGTATCGCATTCCCTACTACACCCCTGAGAAAAAAAATGTTCTTGATGTCAAAAAATGTCAACGTTTGATAACTTGTACCGGGTGCAAAAAAAATCACTCATGACTCAGGAAATCAAGTTCATTCATTTTCCTTCAAATTGCGCAAAATTCGAGTGTGCGACGATTTGGTGCTAAGATATGAAACGAAATCTCGCAAAATGAGATCCGCCCTGTTATAAACATGTCAGCAAGATTGCGAGAAGTGCGTCAGCGCCGAGGTGGAAACATGCACACATTAAAAAAGTTATTCTTTTAGGCACAATAAACCTGACACTTTACAAGCACACAACACGCGGTGTGCACAATCCGATCAGCAACCTCCTCGTGTTGGTCATTGGACAATGATAATGTCGGCGGTTGAATGAAACATTTTTTAGTGCATTATACGAGTTATCGGAATGTTACAAAAAGTCAAAAACATTTTTTCTCGAAACTGTCCCTAAAAGTGAACATTTACAAGGCAACTAGAAACTTGCGAAATGATTGTTTTGTTAAAAGGATGCGAAATATTTCGCAGCCAGGATTTTTATTTGACGACACATTAATTTGTATATTATTGAAAAGAACTCTTCAAACTTTCCAAAACTCAAAGTTCATAAATTTCCGTGCAAGATTAGCCTATTTATGAGCAAAATTCATAGCTTTGCGCCAAAGCGTCAAGATATTTTGTGTAATTTGTAAGAAAATTAATGAACTTGATTTCCTGAGTGTCTCCTCCGGTTCGAAGGATTTCTTGAAATTAGAATTTTGGCCCGCGTCTCAAATTATTTATCCACCCCTGCACTAAATGATAGTTTAGGTACTCTAGTTGTGCAAACAGCAAAGAATTTTTGATGAACAGATTGGGATATAAATAATCTTAAATCATTTCATTTTTATTGCTTTTTTACCGCTTTTTTACATTCTGTTTCACCGTTCATGACACTAGCGGGCTACTTGACGTCGTTTTCTTCTGTGAAGGTCTTGTAATTTTATTGTGCAAGTTATCATTTCATAATTTTTTGATTCTGTTGAAAAAAATTTATATCTGCTTGTTTGTATGTTTGACTTTGTTATTTTCTTTCTTTGTAGTCTTTCCGGTAGTGATCGAAACCGGTAAGTAATTAAATCTAGAGAACAGTGTGATTAAGAATTTTATGGTTTTTTTATTAAAAAAACCCTTACCAATTCCTAATTGAGAAAAAGTCAAGAAATCGACAGCGTAGAAGGCGATCCTAAAACTTTTTAACACATTTTAAATTTAAAGCGTTTTACCCAAGTATATGAATACAATATTGATCCATACGACATGGGTTGCGCTGGCAAAACGAACACAGTTTTACCATTATTTAAACCCGTAGCAGCTAAATTTCTGTGAATTGATGTTTTTACATATCTTATAGATCCATTTATTTGAATATTGGTTAAATCAAAATGTCACTTTGTGCTTTTGCTTTCCGTTGGTTGTGACAACTTTACTGAGACGGAGCCCGTAACAAATAGCATGCAATAATAGTATGTTAATATTGTCATAAATATGGAATATCTCGTAATTAGTTCACACTAATGTTTATTTGAATTCGTTATTAATTCAATAATTTATTGGGATTATGATCAAAGTTAGCATTCACCAACAATCTGGAAAATGTTCAATTGTCAGACATTTGAATGCTAGCTCATTTTTGCGGGATGTTCGATTGTCAAATATTTGGATGCTAGCTCATTGTTGCAAGGTGTTTAATTGTCATGCTAGCTCATTGTTGAGAAAGAGTATATAAAGCCCCATGTAAAGAGAAAAAGTGTACTGCAACCTGTAATATTTTCAAATCACAATAAAATTTGTTATAATATTTTAAAATATTAAAAGATTTAGGATAATAAACAGATACATAAAATCTTCAGTAAATTAGTTCAAGATATAATATTAATTCTCAGTAAAATTGCTCACTGTTCAAAATATATTTGGGCACAGATAATTAATATTAAATTTTATATATAATTATTTCTAAAAATTATGATATAGTTATTTTTTTACTGATTAAGCTTGTATTTATTTAATTTTAATTGGTTTACGGAATCTTTTACTAAAATAATTTAAAGGTTGTATTGCTGATTATCCATATTCATTTCAATAAGTTTGTGTAAAAATTAGATAGATTGATCATATTAATATTATTTCTAGATTTTCTTATTTAAATTTTGTTGAAATCTTTATATCAAACAAAATATTGGTGTCTTCATATTTTAGAAAATTTGTATTGTTAGGGGCGGGCAAATAAACTGAAATTATTTGCTGTTGTAATTTAATAGCTTTCTATTCTATCGGCATTTCGGCAATAAATTTAAGAATAGTTAAAATCTTAGCACCAGGATCAGGAAGAAGAAATATATGAAAAATGGCTGGCAGAGACTGCATACATGTTGATATAATAGAAAAAAATAATAATAAAGTAATTAAAACGATAGATAAGGCAATTGATGTTCATTGTGCATCTTATAAAGACATTATTACACAAGTTCGTGATGTCCAACAACAAGTTAATCAACTATTTACAGAAATCATAGAATCAAATTCTACCGAAAATATAGGTTAGTTTTAATATCAAATATAGTTGTGTACATGACAGTACTCAACAAATTTTTTGAAGTAATATCTTAATTTTTAGCTGAAAAAGGTAATGATGATGACAATGATAGTGATGATGAAGAGGAGGAGATAGAAGTTAATAAATTACTAGAATTGAAAAGAACAAGTGGTAATAATAAAAAACATTGTAAAAAAATAAAAATTTAGAATAATTTATAGCAATTTCTATATGTAAATTATAAATATTTATTTCTTTTTCCAAATGTAAATCTATAATGTCAATGTCAAAATATTACGGCATATACTTACAGTTGAACTTGTAACGGACAAGTTACAACAAGCATTAAGTCCTATTACACTGTAATAATCTACAATGCGCATCTAATATTTCGTTATTGTGGGCCTTAACTTTTTATAAATTAAAAAGTATGAATTTATAATTGTATTTGTGGATTAATAGGAATTATATGTTTTTTAATTAATAATTTTACGAGTGTACTTGATATTGTGATTGAGTTTTGTAGGATAGTGTAATGAGGACTTATTTTTCTACTTCAATAAGTGCGCTAAAGCTAAATTGTACACATAAATGTGCAGTGTCCTCTGAAGAAAACATATATATTCACTGTTTTTAGTGTGCAAAATCTGTATTCAATTGATAGGACTTCTTGTTTACCGTGACTTTGAAACAAATTTTAATTTATATGTATGTGATAATTTTGTAAAGTTATTTGTTGCGAATGAATTTGTTGTTTGCATCTCGGCAGATAAACATAGAATGAAGCGAAATATTTCAATATTTCTAAAAGAATTTAATTGTGAATTTGAGTGGTATTATGAACGAAAACTTCCTAAAACAATGTAAGTAATTTTAAATTATACATGTTAGATTTCACGCGCTTCATGAATCATTTTTACAAGAAAAGACTGTAATGTGGCGCCACTGCTTTGTTACTTTGCCGCCACTAGCTTGTATTTCGTAGCAGAGCTACGTTTCTAGTACAGATGGCAGTAGCCATGCTACTTAGAATTCAATTTCAATGTAGTTAGTTTCCCATGTCCCACCCACCGCCACTATCACAAGCTAGGCTTTCTGATAAGTGTGTTCAGTTTGTGTACCTGTTTATGTTGTGTAGTTCCGCGTACAGTGCGTGTTTTGTTGTTTGTCATATGTTTTAATAAATCATTTGTTTTAATTTCAACGTATTGAATATTGGTGGTGACGCATTTTATATGAATGATTATTTTTTAACGTAGCATGTATCGCGACCTTTTATCTCTATAGTCGGTAGTGTTGGATCTTATGTGTCGAACATGGAGCTTTGTAAACAAGGTGGTTCAGAGGATATCAGTGCAATGAATACTCAGCAATGAATTGTTTATTTCGTTGTCAGTACTAACCGTAACAGCCAAACTGTGGAAAACGGCGTCAGATATGGTCAAAAGGCAAGCTACTTTCTCATACAATAACTAATCATTTTTCATATTTTACAGTTGTCATTTTAGCTTATTAAGTAGTAAAATTACAATTTATAATAATGCTGTAAAAACTGATTGTTCCTCTAATAAATACGAACATGATATCGATTTATAAATATAAATTCTAGAATGCTATAACCTTTTCCAATAGAAAAGTGCAAGTAAATAATACAATAATAAAGAAAATATGTCATGGTATTATTTTTGTGCAGAAGATTATATTCATGCTTTTTCTAAATTCTTGAATATTTTTGTGTGAAATATAAATTAGTGCCTTTAAAAATTCAAAATGGATCATGATTCAAAGATTAGAGCTAGCACATTGTTTTTGTTGCCTAGTTACGGGAAACGGGTTCTCATCTGCCCTCTTCAAATACAAACCGTCAATATTTTTCCGTTGCTAGGCAACATTTTCATAGATTCCCATGGCATCTTTATTTAGTTTGGAGATAATTATTGTATTTTGCAAAACATTTTACTGTTATTCAACAATAAAATACATGCCCTTAAAGTTTTCATAACCCTAACTTACCCCTGACTTGTGATTTAGAGAAGATTCCGAATTTAAAATAAACAGTGTAACATTTCATCAAATGTAATAATCGAGTAATAATGGAAAATGTTTAAAGAGATGAAATGGATTAAAATAATGTAAAATTCATTGACTACATTTTTTTATGCTTGAATATATTGGTGATTACTTGTATTTATTATAAGATAAATCATTGATTATAAAATAATATGAAAAGTGAGGAATAGTGAAAAGAAAACACATTAGTTGAGCACGAGAAAACAGCATTAACTCGTATGAACCATGAATGTAGACCTCATTTCATGTTTGCTGTGAATTTGTGTGAGACATAACCTCAACCTTACTAAAATGGCACTAAATATTCATTTATCGTTTTTAATCATAACGAACAAGAACTGTTGAGGAAATAATGAGAGAAATAAGAATCTTAGCAAAAAAATTTAGATATTCGAAATGTTGATTTCTTTTGAATAAAGCTTTTAAGATATAATATTATTCTTTTCCATTTCTTGCTTCCCTAATTTCAAATATAAGTTCTCGAGCAAGTTCTATATAACACAAATTCTGCATTTGAATGAATAGAAAAAATTAATATTGTCTGTTTGCTAACGATAAAAAATTGAATTTAAAAATTAGCACGATAAAAGCGAGTTATAGAATGGAATAAAATTTTAATCTATTAGGCGCGTGCATCACGTGGTCGAATCTATGCAACCCGCCAGCCTGGTGGACCAACAAACCAAAACATTGCCTTTGATATCATTGTGCTTGGTTGGCGTATTGTGGATTTGATGTTTATTTAGTAAAATTTTGTTTTAAAAATTATTTTTAGCATAATATCTCGATTAATCGACGATTATTATTCTCTATCAGACATTATAAAACAGATATTTGGAGAAAATATCTCGTTTATTATCTATGAAGATCCATTGTAGTGAAGATGAATGAAATAAGATATTTCCATGGTAATCACTCAAGCTTATTTAATTAATGAAGGAAGCTAAATACAACCACAATATGTTACAACTTGTAAAAACTTACATGGAACTTTAAATTATGAACACTGACCAACATGACTATAATCTTCAAAAGTATTTCTAAAATTCTGTAATAGAAGAATTATTTATTTATTTGTTGATTAAACATCTTTTAAGATAATTTAAATTGAATTTTCTATTCCAAATAATTATTATTGATTGTCATTAATTTTGCTGTTGAACGATTTGCTTGAAATGTTGGAAAAAATTTTAGAATTCTAATTTACTCAGACTTGCACAAAGCAGAATCTTGCAGCTTTGCCTCTATTTAAAAACAGTACTCAATTAGGATTATCTTTATCGTCCAAAGGGCTGGTTTACCTATAATTTAGAAATAATTCTACGGTTTGAGTTTTTTGCTATTTTACAAATGTTAGGTCTTAATTAAGATCATGCTAATATTTATTAAATGGATATTATATAAAAATTTTAGTTTATACAACAAAACATAACTTATACTCAGCTTGAACAATTTGTTTATCCTTTTGTGTTACTTCTAACCTATAAAATCTGACTCAATTTCAGATACTTTATGTACTTTATGCAGCCATAAATTTCAATAATTACCTTATATTCACTTGAAATATTGAATATCAGATTCAAATAAATAAAATACCTGCTGTTACAGATACGGTTTTACTTAATTTTGGTGTCAGTTAAATCACTCCTTTTCAGAGCATTTTTCTTGTTTTTTAATGACTAGAGGAATAATCTTCCCCCGAAGTTTTTATCTGAAGTAAATCCATGGAAAGATAAACCTTGCACAGCCTCACTTCTCTAAAAACAGTCAACAACAGCACTAAAATTGAGGTTTTATTACATGTGTTCCATATGACAGAACGTTTGTTGGTCCACCAGGCTGACATTTTTAAATGTCCGTGACGTCACGTGCACGCACCTAATTGAAGTTCATTGGCTATATTTTATAGTTAATATCGAATTGATGTAGATTTGTTAATTTTTCATTATTTATGTAATTATTAAACGTTTTTGCGTTCTCCTTTTCCTATTATCAGTATGTATTACTAAATTAAGCATTGATAGTTGAATACTATCAACAGCTACAGGAGACAAGTTGATGGCATTTGGCCATTTTGGATGTTTGGCATTTAAATACCAAATTTGTTTTTGTTTTGTTACGGTTTTACGACGATCACTATTTTTCAATATCTCACTTAAAGCTTTTGTCTTGTTTATTGATCTAAATACAGACTTACATGTTTTGAATTAGATTTTTTTTTGTACAATCATGAGAAATACAAAAAATTGCAGAAGCATGATTATATATATTACCCTGTTCATAATTTTCAAAGAATTGGTTTCAGTTATACTTATTTCGAAGGTAACTCACTCTTACAATCGGTGTACAAATCGCATACAGTCATATAAACAGTCATATATAATCTCCGTGCAGTCCATGCAATCAGTTCAAAGTCAACCATTAGTCTTACAATCGTTCTACAATGCGAACAATCTTTCAACAATCCCCACAGTCACGCTTACAATCAATACAGTCACGCTAAATTTTCTACAATCGCAGTTACAGTCAATACAGTCACACTTATAGTCTCAACAATCTTCTCTACATTCCTTGCAATAATCGTCATCGAAGTACATGTTTGGATGGTTTTTAAATATCGAAAGGAATACATTCTGTTGTGTATTGATATAAAAATCCGCTGTGGCCACACAGTACTGCCCCGACCATAAATTTCATGGCCAGCTTATCTCCCCGAAGGCTCAAAATTGATACCAAACTAGACATTATTCAAATGATTTGTGAAAGACACAATTGACAATCGTTTGAATATTTTTTGACACTTCTACTGGAATAATATCCACAAGAGTTTTAATTTGATACCAAACAAGATAGAGCCAAATTACTTAATACAAAACAACAATCGACGAACGTTTGCATGTGATGTCAAAATCCCAACTCCACATTATGATTCTTCTTATTTCTTTAGTTGTTTGGTTCAAAAAAATATAACGAATTTTATAATAATTCAAATTTTGATAATAACAAATGAACCGCTGATAATTTTGAAGAATGTTTCTCGTGAATGTTGTGCCAAATCATTCAAGGATTAGTTTTAGTTATTTTATATTTTATGATAATTACTATCGTTTATAAAATAAACGCAGAAAACTAAAAAGTTCGTTCAATAAAGTTTTGGTACCACTATTTGAAAAAAGCTCATCTACGAACTTGATCCTAGCTTTTTGATGAAAAACTTAAATATAAAATTTCAATCGAAAATTCGTACGCGTTATTAAGTTATGGTGTTTCCAGGCAGACTGACAGACCGACTTTTTTTAAAATTATGTTTTTCGGGTTCAGTAGGATCGAAAACGTGAATAGAATATTCATCAAAATCTTGAACTGTCAAAAAATCTCGATTACAATACTGCCTCTATTATATTATAATGTTCATTGCTCTTAAAGAAATTGTTTATTATTGAAATAAAAGTCACTATTTAATGAATGAAAAGAAAATAGAAGTTTTATTCTTTGATGAAACTAAAACAAAAAACATACAATTTATTTTTCACTCACTTCTACTAAACTTCAACTACAAAGCCACTAATATTTATTTACAACAACTTATTTATTTATTACACTTCGCACTTAGCTGATCACGCTCTGGATATTCACTACTCACTCAGTTGGGTCGCTACCCTTATATATTCGGATGTTCACTTCTAGAAGATTCTACGTCATTCTAGCAAGCTACTCAAATGTTCGAATGTGTAGACCGGCGTGACGCAAAGAGATGAAGGGTCCCGCCCAGAAAGAGTCGTATTCAGTAGAAAATAATTTAGATAGATGAGTATGTTTGGCCAAAGTGTGATGTTTAATTAGCAATGAGCCATTTAATTCAAGAAGAAATGATTATTCGAATATTATTAATAAGTGTAGGCAACTTAAACAAGAACTGAATGAAATTAATTCATAATATTATATAATTTGCGAATAAAAACAATGTGAGTTCCATATTTACTTATTTCGAATTTTCGATTGTTGTTGATAATCCTTACAATCAACTTACAATTTTCATTTTTAGTCATACAATCAACAAATTCTGCATTTATAATCTTACAATCTACAAAAATAACTATCCATTTTTCAAAATCACATAATATATTGTATAAAATCATACAATCACTGAAAATCGCTTACAATCGTCTGACTGTACAGTCAGGTATACGAAATTTGTGTTAGTGAGTTACCCCTCGACTTATTTGGAGGTTATAATTATTATGAGCTATATTATCCATTCAAGTAATATTATTCTGATTTTGTATTAGTGTTTCTTTTGATTATTAATGATAATAATTTGAAGGTCAGGATATCTTACGCGTATTTATTGACTGCTGTAAGAGCAACAATGGTTGCTGCTTAGTATGTCCAGGAAAATGGCTTTATCATCCTACTTTTTTTTTGACCAAAAAAGACTGTTTTGATATGTGTTGTAGGTTTGTTATCATATGCCATTATGGATTCACAAAATAATCTTTTGATTATATCCGTCGTATCATTTTCTTGAAAAAAATATTTTATTAATGGTTCTATGCTTCTAGACGCTACTAAAAAATGTTTTTAATTTTTGCAAAAATGATCAAAAATAAATAAATCACATTCGCCGAAGATTTTTGAGTTATATGATTTGAAAGAACAAATTGAATTTATTGATTGAACCAAAATTTAATTGACATTTCCCGATTTTTTTTTCTGTTACAAACATTACATCGCCAGTATTTAAAAAAATCAATCAAGTGCATGTCAGATCATGCAAGTTAAAGGCTCCGTAGTGAGGAAAAACCGACGAAAAACGTTCATCGTTTTAAAGTATTTCTCAAAGACATTGGCTGGTACCACGAGCGTTGTGTCGAGATGTGTTTTAATGCAATTAGAATTTTTCCAAATACTTTAGGAAATAATCTTCAGATACAAATTACAGAAAATACATATGTCTACATAATTTATTTGAATATTTTCTATTATAATAGCTTGAAATATTTATATTGCCTTAAAACTCTTCCTAAAGTAACACTGCTAGTACAGCCAAAAACAGAGCTTGTGGTACCAGCCATTGTGTTATCAAGTTCTATCACCTCAATATTTTTCAAAATTTTTAATGAACAGTTGGAAATCTAGAGAACGAGAAAGGGAGCACATATCTCACCAATTATTGACTTTAATAAAAAAAAATCATTTCGAATCATTTTTCAAGATCTATATAACGATACCCCCGGATACCCTACACCAGGGGTCGGCAACCTTTTTCGGACGGCGGGCCATTTTCACAATAAATTTTTTTATGCGGGCCGCACATTGAAATGTAAAATGTAACTTGAATAGTGCTTTTATATCATATGCGAGTATAAATATTATTGAAAATAAATATTGATGTTTTGGCGGGCCGCACACAAAGTTGCAAAGGTCCGCATGCGGCCCGCGGGCCGCAGGTTGCCGACCCCTGCCCTACACGGTTACATCCACTTAATTTTTCTTTGATTCCTCAGATACTTTATATTGATTGGCACCCCTGATTCTGTTTTTCGTAATTTCATTACATCATTGTATAGCAGTTCATAAAAAACACCTTCTATCCAAATTTCATCAGTATGATGTTAATAGTCTTGTCTCCAATCGGTCTCCAAGTAAAAAGGCTGTGACATGCGGACATGACGAAATTATAAGGATATTGTTTTTGTTATTTGACTACCGAACCCTAAAAAGCGGGTAGCTTTCAACTAAGTATTATTTTGGAAACTTCAAACAGTAAATTATTATTCTGGCAAATAAATCCACGTCTATATACTTTGCGAGATATTTTGAGTACTAAAATTTAAATTTAGTTGTTTTAATGGAATGGAAAAAACGAGGAAAAAAGCATAACTGTTTTTAGAATAAATTTTATTTGTTCTTCCGAAACTAGTTGGTAGATTGATTACTATGCTGATTTATGAAATTTTCTGTTTCGTGGAAAATATTGTACATTCCGCGCCGCGGTGTATAGTCTATTATCGCCTCGAAATAGAAATGATTATAATTTGAGTAATTCCTCAAGTTATCAACTTCATAACTTTTTAAAAAGGAGAAATCTTTTCCGTAAAAAACTAGCACAGAAACTTTTTTTTTCAAATATTTATTATGACCTTTTGCTTTCGAGAAAGGAGTGTATATCCATTCTCACTTTTGTTCGCTTGAGGACACGCTGCAGATCGAAGTCTTAATTGATTTTAATGATTCTTCATTCTATTGATTTTGTAAGTATGAAATGATACCAGCATTTTGTATACCTGTTGAAATTACATGAAACTGTTATTGGTGCTAGAGGTCTGCAAGGGCCAAAATTTTTAAGCTCGGCCCTTCAGAGCCCGACTATTTTGAAGCACAGTCCGTCCTAGCACTTTGTCATTTTCAGGCCAACTCGACCTGGCCCAATTTTGAAATTATAAAACTAAGGCCTGTTCCAGCCCAGCCTCTAGAATTTTAAAACCCGGAATATCTGGTTCAGCTCGAACCGAATAATTTTTATATCTAATCCTCTGTAGCTTCATTATACTTCAATAAACTACAGCTATTTGTCAATATTCTCACACTAACTTTCAGATAGAGACTTGTTCTTTTTCCTCCACAAGCTCGTCACATAGACAATTCCATACTATACATTAACTCGTACTTAGCCCGTGGACGAGTAAACCGTAGCCCGTTCGGTACCATGGATGGAGCATTGGATAATGTTGTGAACTATCATGCTGAATAATTTTCCATGTCTAAGGGCCGGTTTCATCAACGTCAGTTAAATTTATTCCGAGGTTATTTGCACCGAAAACCATTGTTGATGAAATCGTTGCCATTGTTAATAACTCAAAATCACCTTCAAACAAATTGAAATGATGTTGGTGAAACTGAGCCCTAATCTAATAGATAAAATAGATGATTTACTAATTGTATTCACTTTTAGCATGAAACATCATTGAACTAATATTTTTGAAATTATGTTCAGCTTTGCGAAGCATTCTCAGCAAAATTAAACTGCGGCACCAATCAAAGCAATGATCGATGACGCATTTCCGCTACGTATAGCATTGGCCTGAACGCGAGCACTGAGTCAAGAACTACATCTACTATTATTTTTCATGTAAATTTGATTATAAGCTTTTCGACCTTGTAGAGTGGTTGTTATTGAATGAATAAATACTAAGAAAAAAATATTTTCACTTTTTAGTGTAATTTAATAGTATAAGCATGATGTTGAAAAAGATTTTTGCAAATTCTACTGGAAAATATTGTTGATTTTTTATTTGATACCTGTGTCAAGGTGATTGTGAAGAAATAGGTGATTCGCCATATTGAGGCGACCGCCATATTGGATTTAGTATGACTTCACTCACCTTATCGTCCAACCTTTTCATTTGATATTCATATGAAGAGGGTTATCTTATAGCGGCGGCTTTTTTTGACAAATAACAGTATTGGGTATACAAACCAGATTGTATTGTCTCCAGCTCATCAGCACCAAATTTTAGCTACATTGGACTATGATAAGTGATTTAAAATTCGATTACAAGATTAAACGCATACAATAACGACACGGCAAGCTAATAGCATGGTAAAAAAAGTAATTGTATTACGGCAAGTAGACAGTTGCATTAGAAACTTAAGTTATGTTTTTAATGGATTTAAAATTTTGGAACTAGAATCAGTTTATAAAGTGATGTTGCTGTTCGTCGATACGTTGCTCTTCAAATTTGAAGCACGTGTAAATATACGTCTTTTATGTACGTTACCACAACTGTTGCTCATTCTGTGGAATTTCGAGAAGCTCATGTTTTGTTTTTTGTCAATTGTCAATTGAGCTCTAATCAATGTATTCACAGAAAAACAATCACGTGATTTCTACGTTGGTAGCACTGGTGTCTGTCATGAGATTTAATTATATTCTCGATGTTTGTTTTCTTTAATAGGTCCAGATTGGATAGACGTGTTTTTCGAATCCTTTAAGCTTTTTTATTGTAGTTGAATAACAAAAAGTTGTATTGAGACCATTTCTCAAATGTAAAGTGACTTTTATCTTCTGTCTTAACTATCAATTCTTGAAGATAACTTTTCCTAGATACTCGATAAAACTAAATCAAAAATTAATTCTAATAAGTTATCATTGTAGCCAATATGTTGGAGAAAATAACTACAAATTCGTTGAAATTTAGTAATTTTTGTCCATAATATCATCATCGAATACATATTGAAAGAGCTTTGTTTCTTCGAAAATTCATAGTAACATATTTTGATTTACTTATCCTGATTTTTATATATCACATTTACATCTTATAGGGAATGCAACCCTCAAAAGAGATTGAAGATTAATAATTAGATCATCACAATCTTAGTTCAGGCACGTATAGTTCCTACCGAGTTCCTACAGATTAAGTCGAAACTGAAATAAGACTTGCTGTAAAATAAAAACTAAAAATTGTGTTCTGCTTAACCGTAAACATAATTTTTCGTACGTTAGAATTTATATGAACTCACAGATTGAATTACTTATGTCTTATTTAATTTATTCTAAATTTTTCCATCAGTCAAAAAACAAAACCTAACAAGATATTTGAAAAAGTCATTAGAAGAAACAATAAAATTAAATAAAAACAATTCAGTGAACTGTAGAGTTATCGCATGAACGGTAATGAGTTTTTAAATCCCAACTATTTTAAATTATGCACAGCATTAACGCCTTGATTTCATTGCTCATCTGACACTTTTCTGCTCGTTGTGCTTTGTGCTCAAATTATAATACGAAAACGGAATGTAACTAACAACCTGTCACTTATATCTAAAATGTAGTAAGTAGTATGCTAAATTTAACCAAATAATTATTGTGTACTAATACAATATTATTCTGCCCACCTGTACATGAAATTTAACGTACTTGTTTCAGTTATTTCCAAACTAAAAATATATATTTTTTTTTTATTAATTACTTTTTGTCCTCAAAAACTTCTCGTCCGTTAAAGTTACTTTGATTTTATTATTGTATCTATATGCACTTTTAGTAATAGCAAATGACAATATGAGATAAGAAAATAAACTGCATATTTATGTTTGCATATTTTGTTCTGATTTTGGATTGAATAGTTTTGTATGTGTGCTCAATTTTTAATGAAGGAAAAAAGAATAAATAAATATCTATCACGCCTTTGCCCGGTACGGGTGTGACAGACACGCATAGTGCACTTGGTAGATTGATTGATATTTCCTGAGCCGTAGAGTGCGGTTACTAGTCGTCAAACTACGGGTACTCTTAGTTTTTGTAGGGAATACGCCACAGAGTATATTTTAATTCAGTGAAAATCCTACTGAATTTTTGTCCGTCGCGGCGGTGAGATTCGATCCTCCAGACTTATGAGTATTCATAGCTCAGTGTGAATATGCTGGCTTAGTAATTTTTAATGGACAGTAAAATATAATTTTATATTTCCACGTATGTATAGTGCAGTTTGAAATTGTTCCATTTTATTGTCATCTGTTAAATTGATATTTAGGAAAAATAGTATATTCCGATACAAGTGCGTAATGCGAATAGTTCAGCCACGAGACGAAGTCGAGTGGCAGAATTCACATGAGCATGAAATGATCGATTCGCACGAGTGACGGATGTTATTTTTTCTACAGTAAAAGGTGTTCGCGGAAATATTTATAACTAAAATATGAAGTTTTTTGAGAAAGAATTTGCTCCATTGATCTCATTCCAATTCATCAAACTTTGATAAAATTACTCATATTGATATTTTTTGGAGAGGAATGATAAGAAAATCAAAGAGAAATGAAATGATGACAGCAATGGAACAGTTTTTTCGCGACGCCACGCGGCTCTTCTGAGAACTTCTAAACGTGCGGAATGACCCCTATTCCGCACGCTACAGCGTGTGGAATGGGTATCATTCTGTAGTAACTGTAGAAAAAAAAATATTTCCAAATTTGAAATAACTGTAGACGTTGACGGAAAAATATAATTTGCATATCTTAACAAGAAATGTTTCTTAGAACCTTGCTTGTTTCTTTGCCTCATCTTCGTTGTGATCAAAGTTAACAATACTTCTTGCAACTGGATATTAGTTTTCAAAATCAACGTAAATTTATGCGAATAAAGAAATACTAGCAGTAAGCTTGATACACTAATAATTGAATTAATATTTACAAAAATTTATTTCAGACTGCATTTATTTACACTTGTCATGTCACTGGCTCACTAGATCATTCACTGCAGACTGCAGGGAGATCGGGAGTGTGCGCACAATTTAATTTCGATCGTTTCCGCTTGAAGGCACTGATTATTTTTCATATTTTTATTTAATTTAAATCTGAATTTATGAATAATGAAATGAAATTTCCAAGATTTTGAATTTTCAGTTTTATCCAAAGAAACTAGTAAGTATAAAAAAATTCACGGTCAGGTTGTTCCTCTCGACATCAAGAACTTTTGACTTGTCTCGATTTGGATCCAATGCTTTAAGAAAATGAAAAATAAATAAAATAAAAAGGGATACATTCATTTGGGACACATTTTATATTTTTCCAGAGATTAGCTATTACACTATTTCTATATCCAAAATGTTTCTTTGAAATATCCAATATATGTATTTTATATTTTATAACTGTCGATTGGTCATTTTGAATTTGATCAACTATCGTGAAATTTCAACAAAATAATTTGAAGACTTTCGATCAGAGTAGATGGCGCAAATTCAATTCAAATTTGTCTGTTTTACATACCCTTGCTGGTGAATCCAGAATAGTGTAAAAAGTTTTAGGAGAGCTTCTAGACTTTTTCGCAAATGCTTCTAGACCTACCGTAGGAAATTCGTTACAGTGCTATTTTTGTGAATAATACCGGAGAAGGTTTGATTTGCTCGATGAATTATATCCTTGAAGTCTACGTAAACATTTGCTTGCTTGCAAATATTTAAAATAAAAGCCACTGATATGTTTAATAATACTATTTTTATCAGAATTTATTAATGGCATTCCTTTAACGAAAAATAACAGTTGAATGAATTATTTTAAAATAATGCAGTATAAAACAAATCGAGGTTAGGCGCAGTTTATAAATAATATTTTATTTATTAAAATAATTTTTTTTAATCTCTTGTTTATCTCTGAGCAATGAAATATTTCTTGAGGTCATATCTTAATTAGTTTTCTTGTTTAAATTCTTGCTGAAATTTGATAATTATACTTAAGACTTCTTATGTTTTGAGTTTATACCCAAAAACAAAGACAAGAATTGTATTTTTCTGGAATTTTAATTTACATTATTATTGAATTTATTTCTCTTGAAATAATTGAATACAAAATGTACTTTGAATCTGAAAGAAGTAAGGAAGGATGAAGACCAATTTAAAATTGAAAAATATTTTTTTTTGAAATCGTCAGTAGAGTTCTGTTGCTAGGTTACATAAACAAAGAAGCCAGATGTACACTGTTACCACTATTACCGTTCAAGATATTATTACTTTCTTCTTTCTTATTACTTTCTTATTTTATGTTGTATAAAATCAATTTAAATTTATGAGTATTTTTTTTTTTATTCATATTTTATTATAATTTGTTACGTTTATTTATCAAAGAATTGTTGGATGCTGACACCTTTTTCAGAAATAAAAATGGATTTGTTGGTGTTGGTACCACTGACAACTGTCAATAATTGTCAATAAAAATTAGATAAAGTTGGGTTAGGTCGATGTAATTTTCTTTCTAATAATTTAAGATTTCAAAAGAAAATTAATATGCACTTCTGCATTGATGTTTTTTTCTATCACTCATTTGGTTTGTTTGCCTCGGCAACTAAATTCCATATTCGTGATGAAAAAATCAATTTCACTGCCTTTATACACATAAATAACTAATTCTCTCCAGACATTTTATTTTAGTAATTTTTGGAACTTTTAATCAGTTAGGTAGTGGTACTATATAAATATTTTATTGTGATTATCTACAGAAGTGTATTATCAAAGAAGCAAAAGTCGCGTTCACTTGAAGAAAAATATAGTAACAGTTGATTTAGGTATCTCAATATTTAGCTGAGTTCCATCTAATTAAATTCGCTGTAAGTTGAGATCTTGCAATTTTTTGAGACTTCTAGAGTTACGGGCTTCTTTTTATGCTTGTAACGAAAAGTTTGTCGTTTTTTTCTTCAGGTTTTTGAGTATGCCTTTCTCGGAGTGAACTTCAAAAATACCGAAAATATTCGTCGAAAGACCATATGGATACGGCCGGAGAAGTACTGGGGCGAAACAGGGCTGATTTTTTATGCTGGGGGGCATAAGTTGAACTATGTTTCGCGAAATAAGTTTCTTATGTAACATTTTCTTATATTTTTATATTCTAGAATATTTAAGCTGTACAATGAAAAATTAACCTGCCTTTATAATATAATAACAATGTCTGATTTAAAGTCTTAATTTATGCATAATAATATATCACATATTAAAAGTGTAAAATAGATAAGTGAACGTTTTTTGTACGACCGACATATTCATAAAATATAATTAAGTTTATATGATATGATGAAAAAATTGAGGAATATAGAATAATTTTTTTGTTAGCCCATCATTATACCTAACATTAATATGGGAAATATTTGTCACGCATATTGTGGAACTAAGTATTATGCCGCATGTTTCCAATGGTAAAGTGCGGCAAAGAACCGCAAAGAACCTTCAGTTTGTAAAATAGTACTTCCTATTTTAAAATGATATTTCTAAAGCATACTCTAAGTCAAGTAGGATCGTACCAAAAATTATAATCGAACGTCAAAGTTGACTTTTTTTCGCAGTTACCAGTCTTAAGCTGTGGAAGTACTACTGTCATATTTACAAATTGCCCTTAAAACCTAGCATCATGGATCTCTGTTGTACATTGTACTCCGCTTATTACTTATTAGATTAAATTACTACAAATCACACAATTATTGTTAGCCAGTTAATAATGTTTTTCCTTTGAGAATCTTGACAGGAAATGGTTGCTTTTGCCAAGCAACATGTGAGCACAACTAACATAACATGTAGTTAGTTGGGAATCTACGTATAATACTCAATGTAGTTGTTAATATCAATAACACAACAGACGACTGTTTGTTACCTCTATAATAGTTATGTGCGCAGTCGACCGATTCACTTCTATTCGCGTTCATTGCCTTTGTTCCTTGTTTGTCTCAAAGATACTTCTTTTGTTTTTCAAATAATAGTTTTACGAAGTTTTTTTGTCACGCCATTTCTTATCTCTGTTATTTTATAAGACTTATGTTGATATTTGTGATACGGCATTACGGAGAACGAAGATAATACAAAGCAGTGTGGAGTTATAGCTGTTATTTGTGATATAAAAAATGTTTGTAGGGAGAAAAAAAATAGGAAGTATTACCAAGTAACGAACAGAAAGTTTTATATAGGATACTTCTTAGAAAAGAAATACTAGGATGGCTTTTCAGTTTTGTTTTGTAGCGGTCGAAATATAGGCTGTAATTTATTGTATTGTTCATAATATTTTACCGTTGATTGAAATTTGCAGTTTTTTCAATTATAATATTCCTAGGTCATTAATAATCACGAAAAAATTTGCAGTTGTCGAAAGCACTTTTTTTTTCTTTGATTACACTCTGTAGCCTAAACGACTGGATGGATTTCAACAAATGAGATGACATTAGATTCTTCCTAATTATGGAAGTGCTATGGGGTATAATACAAGGTGATCTGATCATAAATGACTGACCGTCACTTTTGTTTGGCTTGCTCTGTAACCTGAACGATTTGATGGATTTTAACACATGATGTGTCGTTAGATTCGTCCTAATTGTGGGAGATATGTAGGGTATGAGAGTGATTATAAATGACCGACCGTCACGTGACTTGCCAAAGTTCGTATTCGGTCAATATTACCTTCTACGTAATTAGTAAAACACATTTGAACATACTTTATCATCTCCAAACTATATAAATAACACTAAAAGAGGTAAATAGAAATATCAAGCATAAAAATGAAAAAATCCAACTGCGTAAGAAGTGAACTAAAAATAAAGGAACACGATGATTTTGAAAGGTGGGCTCTATAAAATCAAATAGTATACAGTTGGAAGCATAATTACTTTTGGTTTGATTTTATAGAGTCCACCTTTCAAAATCATCTCGTTTCTATCTTTTTAATTAGTTTTTTACGTAGTCGGGCTTATTAATTTTTATAATTAATGTTCTCTATTTGTTCCTTCTGCAAATTATCACTTTCTAGCGCTTTCAAATAAATATATATAAAAGGAATATCTAGTTTTAATTTCTTGAATATTATTCAATATTAATATTCTATATACCGTCATTAACATTGCCCTTATAAAAATATCATTTTATCAGGTAAATACAACATGCTATAATTAAAAAAATATATATTTTCACTTAATTGGAGAACTGCATCAATCTTAAAATAAAAACTTCAAAACTTGAAAAAATATTATTGTAATAAGTATAGAGATAATTTGTTCGCAGATAAACCAGTAAGTTTTAGAATAGTTATTGAAGTGATGAATAATCATAAAAAAAATTGGAGCTCAAAGTCTCTGTTACTATATAGCGGCTCTAAAATTTCTCGAGGATGTGAAGAAATCAAATTTTTGCATGTTTATGAAAGTCAAAAATTTTATTTAATATTTTAATCCTTTGATTCAGTAAACTCGCACCTCTGTATTTTTTTTAGTATTAAACAATCCTTAGAAAAATATTATCGTAACCATTATTTTATTGACTCTTATTATTAATGCCTGCCTGTTCTTAACTAACAAGAACTATAAGAATTGAAAATCTTATAGAACCTGTTATTACTAATAGTAATAAATATATCTTTTAAGAATTGTATTTTTTGTAAATAGAACAATTAAAAATATTCGTTGAAATTCCTTTACACTTCATAATTTCTTACTGTGATCTTGTAACGGTGTATTAGCTTTATATTTATATTTATAATTATCATAGAAGTAAGTCAAAGAATGCATATTAGTTTTTATGTAATAACGGTCTATATCTTTCCACTTTTTTTTGAAATTATATATCGTACATATGTTATTAATGGAAGTTGGCGTTTGGTAAATTAGCATAATTTTTAGCAGTTGTTTGGCACTTAGCCGAAGGAGTGTGAAATGGAGATACAGTAGACTCAAGTAGAGTAATAGCTTCTACAATCTACACAGAACTAATGAAAATGACGTATTATACACCCACACAACACAATCGTTGCATCATACTATCAAGGCAGATTTTTCTGTACATTTTTATTTCTAATAAAATGTATGGAATGTTTTTTAGCATCTCGATAGAAAAGCTCCAGTAACTGTAACATTGTCTGATTTCAAATTTTTTTGCATATAAATTTCGGATAGAGGACATATATGACCGAAATGACCTTCATTTATATGTATGTATGTTGCTCGCTAATCTAGGAAAAAAAACCCTCGGGAAATAAAAGCCCGAAAAAAAAACCCCGGAAAAAGACTCCCGGAAAAAAAAACCCCAGGAAATAAAACCCCCGGAAAAAAAGCCCCCCCTGTGATAAAAACCGAAGGAAGTTTACATAACGAATATTATGAATTAAGTATAAAAGGGTGTTTTTATTATGTTTGATAATAAAACCAAGAATTATAAACACTAAACAACAATTCTATACAAGGTTTATAAGTTTTATTTATCTATTAGCGTCAATAATAATATAGTGGAGTAAAAAATTTACATACATTTAATTTTTGTGCATACTTAAGAGACGATCTCAAGAATATTTTTGTTTTTTAAAAAGTTTTCAGAGGTCACTAGATAATGACGAGAAACTGATTTTGGTCGATTGTTTATTCTGAAAATAATTTCTGAACTGTCGCAAATGGGTAATAAGGTTTGAAGTAAACAGTTGAATATTATTATTACCCAGACAGTGGCATACGTGAATATTCTTATTGTAAGGCATATTTTTTAAATACGGCACAAAGTTATAATTCTTCAAATAGAACTAATACATAAAAATAACAGCAAAAAAACTACATATTTTTTTTAATTTTAATGATATGAAATTTATTTTCTTTGTGTTGGTACAACATGAGAAGTTTTACAATTTCTGTATTTTATGTTGAATTATATTTAATGCCTTAACTTATGCTAATACCTAGCCTTTATATTTTTAAATAATATAAATTAATTGAAAATAATAAATGTATGTAAATGTTTTATTCCACTATATTATTATTGACGCTAATAGATGAATAAAATAGAAGAGACTGTATTTATGTATGTATTACATTATACATTACGCGTTATTTAGAATTGTTGTTTATAACTCTAGGTTTTATTATCAAACATAATGAAAACACTCTTCTTAATTTATAATATTCGTTATATGAACTTTCTTCGGTTTTTATCACAGAGGGATTTTTTTTCTGGGGGCTTTTTTTCCTGGGAGTTTTTTTTCCGGGGATTTTTTCCGAGGCTTTTTTCCGGGGTTTTATTTCCCGGGGGTTTTTTTTCCTGTTACCGTTGCTCGCCCACTCACCCGCCCGTACTATCGAGTGATGCTAACGTCGCGTCGTCAGGACTCTAAAAATTATTCTTGGCTTTATTAAACACTTCTTGAAAAAAAATTAAAGTTACGGCATTTATATTTTTGGATTCTGACTATGTAAGAATTGAAAAATACCCGAACGAGCTCATTATGTACAGACACCGAGAACTATGTTGTTCAAATATAAATTATGAAAGTTTTTGCTATGTACCTGCTTGATTTTAACAATAGAAATGGCGAATCTGGTGCGACACCAAGAGCAAACAGAATTTGTAATAAATTGTGCAGGTTTATACTCAGTTCCATGCCAGATTTCCAATATCCATTGTTAATTACAAGCGTGAATTATTAGCACAAACTCTAGGATCTAAGCACAAACCTAGCATTAACTACTCTGCATTACTCAAGGTATGGGACCGTCTGATATGACAAACATACAAGTAATTCCAGTAGAATTTTGTGATTTGGTGTCACTTCTGCATCTTCAATCTTATTTTTTAAAAAAACGATCATAAATATTAATTTTTACACAAAAATTTTAACTTCCTTAAAGTCAAACTAACGCTATCAAAAAAAAAATTATTTTTCTACTTTTGTTTTCCTGTATGTCCAAAAGAAAGTATGGTAATGGTTTTAAAGAAAAATTGATTCAGAATTCAGGCTAACTTAATTGAAGAAATTTTTTATTTTATTTTTTCATATTGGTACCGGGAAACAGGCAGACTTAGAGGAAAAAAGCGCTTTGTAGACAACGTTTTGTTTAATAAGTTTCTGATTTAATTTTTTTCTTGTATTTTGAATATTCCAGCAAAACTAGACAATAAAAAATCAGCCACCATGAATACTTTACTATTATTTTGACACATGAAGAAGTAAAGTCACCTTACAATAGAAGAATAGACCGCGTGTAGCGGCGACTGTCATTTGTGCTATCTTTCTCGGAGTGAATTAAACATCCCATCTCAATGATAATTTATGGCACTTTTATTCTGAGCTGAGTGCATTTGTACTCAAATATTTTCAAATATCGATTCTAAGCTGAAAACGAATTTATCTAAAATTTGTGATTTAGTCTAAGAAATTTGTCTTATATTTTAGAATCCAGAAAGGGCTACAACTTTGCTATGAGCAGACATTGTAGCGAAAGTAATTAGATTTCTTATGAATCTCTTCTTAATTCATATTTCATCTGAAAAATGGAAAGTATTTTTCTCTTACATTTATCTCATCCTTGTCAAGAACTCCTAAATACATCTGTTATGAACTCAGCAACCCAAGTCGTAAATTATTTCACAGTGACGATCCCATGAATATTTAATATGGTCACAGAATTCACTAGTACTACTGTACCATGTATACCTATTAGTCATTTAGCTTCTCATTCTGCGAACCGGAAGTTAAATTAACGTTCCACACCAACTTGCCACTGCAATATTGATAAATTTGCGTTGGAGACAGTACGTGTGACGATCTACATTCATTATTGATTGTGATGTTGGCAGGCGACATTGACAGCGGGTTAAATTTTAATTGGTAGTGAATAGTTAATAAGGTGCGTGACACAATGAGGTATCTTGGGAGAGCAGTGCTTAATTGGCTTTAATTTGCTTGTTAGGTATATGGAGAATTGAGATTTATAACACTTTTAGACAAAACTTTTATGCAATAGCCTCGGCAATAGTCTAATGCCAATTCTAAATTCTCGTGTACTACTGTATTCTTATGGCAAGAATAATTGTTGTACGAGGATATATTAATAAATAGCGGGCTCACACTATCTCTAATTGAACAAATGTGGCTGTTATAGAATGTATTTTGACATTCAGTAAATAGGTACATATACAAAGGGTACGTTCCACTAGACGATCGCAACGATTCGCTCACGACCGCAGTTTTTGCTGTTCCACTAACATATGAATGCTGTGATTGGTGCTTTAAGTGGAGCGATGCAAGTGTCTGTTGTTGGAAGTCTAATAAACTGACATTTGTGGTTCAAATCGGAAAGTTAATCAATAATAAGATTAAACTTACCTGTAGGAAAAGGTTATATGAATAAAATGAATCCATTATGCCTGTGTGAATTAATCTCTAATAAATAGTAGATAATGATGATGGGAGACTTTGACTTCATCTGTCATATTGACAAATATAAAATCTTGAACCAATCGACATAATTTGGAATCGAAAATACAAATTGGAAAGACACTTGATTTAATTTTTTTGGTGATTTCTGCAAAAATGAAAGCAACGACCACTTCGATCCACTTTTTATTCGCGGGCGTTGTGAGCTTGAAGCACTCGCAATTAATGATCATCTATGACGTAGTAGTCTTGAACGCAAAGACCGCGATCATCTTGTGTTAAGATTATTGAGGCATTGCGGTCGCCGAGTGGAACGTACCCATAGTTTGGTGGTTCTGATTTTAGTATGCTTTTTCTTGTGAATTTATGAACAAATGACATAACAGAATTTCGAATTTAAATGATAAAGAACATTTTGAAAAGATTGTCATCAAAAGAAATTCATGACGACATGGTTAATACATTGAAGAAACAATGTCCTTCCTACATCATTATAAAAAATTGAGTTGGCAATTTCAAAAGAGATAGATTCAACATCAGTGATGAATACAGTACTGGAAGTTCTGGTTTTGTAATGAGCCAAAAAATGTCGATTCTTTACATGAAATGATTTTGAAGATCAGTGAATTTGGCTAAAATATACAGTGGAAACTCCAAATCATCACGAAAGTGTTTTTCACATTATCTAATCTGATTTAGGTATTAAAAAATGTAAGCTGTATAAATTTCCAACTGTCTGCACATTAAGGCTTCCCGTCCATTGGATGCAGAAAGATGCAAACTGAGAAATGATGAATTCGGGCGAACGACATTCGTACGAAATCGTGCAAATGTCAATCGTTCATTACTGCAGTATTTGCCTGATATCCGTACAGACGATATGGCGTTAGCACTTGAAAACAATTTGTGTGTTGATTTTGATGCAGAATTCATAGCATTGGAATTATTACCTTTGATACTTCGACGTATATCACATTGAGAAAAGATACATTTTGCTGCACCCTTGAGAAATTTTTTTCTATGCTTGAAAAACTCAGTAATTTTTGTGAGATGGTTTCTCCAAAAGAATCGCTAGCTTTTACATGACGGTAAATGTGATTGAAAAATCACTCTATCTGTTTTTGTTCTAATTTTGTACTGTGTGGATGCGGCTTCTCTGTAAACCACACGTTTGGAACATTCGTGCGAATTCGGACGAGTTCGACTTAACAAGTTTCTGTAGCTTTTCGCTCTTAATGGTCGGGAAGCCTAACGAAAATTGCTTTGTAGTTGTTTTGAAGAAGTGATGATTATTTAACTTTTTGGATCGAATGTTGTTGGACTTGAACATATTTTTGTTCTCATGTATAATTTTAGCTGGAGATGACTGAAGGTCTCTCTTTTTTCCTGATAATACTAATTGAATCCTGTTTTGCATTGAAAAACTTACTTTAAAGTCGTTGTTAGCTCTGCAAAGAATTAACGAATTAAGCTTTGAACTGAATGATCATTCTTCTTATTTACCCTGATTACGTATTTTTGAGTGCACTGATGAATACTTATTCCTATCTGTGGTGACATTGACATTGATAAATAATTATTATAGTCAATTTGTGACGAAGCCAGATTTCCTCTTCGTCCTTGAAAGATTAATTTCCATGGACACAAATAACTAGACAATTAGAGTAATTCTGTGAGACATTTTTCGTGTTTTACTGTGCTTCATAACCTACAAACAATAGCAAGAGGATGATCACGTGACTTTTTTGCTACAGCCAATCCCTATTTGGGGAACAAATGTCAAACTGACAGTTATTTGTTTACTTTTAGTTCGTTGTTGAATGCTTGGCTCATAGTTTCATTGACATATTCGTCTTGAACACCCAATCCTTGTCAGTATTATCTTGATCTTATTTTTATAGCAGGATGAATACAAATCAGAAACATGTCCAGCCTGCACGGTAAATTGACAATAATTATGAAGTCAATGTCAATGTCAATTCGACCAACAAGGATTGAATACTAAAGACAAGATGGGATTATGTCAATGTCGATTCGGTGTGGTACCATCACAGATTTGATAACTATTTGTTGATGTAAACAACTGACACAGTTATTTGGATTAATTAAGATTATTCCACTCATGTCAATTATACGGACAAACTCTGCGTAGTTGCAATGACATTTATAGTAACAAATCGCTTGCCAACGGGAATTTACCGCGATAAAATCCCGTTGGCAAGCGATTTATCGCGAATATTCCACTCATGTATAAATTCTGCCATAAGACAAGTGAAATTATCAAGAAATTACAGCGGAAATTCAACGTTGTCTAGACAATGTATGAAATTTCCACTAACAAACTATTTTGACAACACATCTGCTCAGATGAAATCCCTCGAGCTACGCTCTCGTGATTTAATCGGACAGATGACTCTCACGATGTTGCTAGGTACACGATGTTTTCAAGAAAAATTTATTGATAAAATTACAGTCCCTTGTGATATTATATACGATAATTCCACTCCAATATAAAGTAAGCCATAAGAAAAAAATAATTTTATCGTTTTGACAGCGGATAAAAAGGAAGGTAACTTTTTGCAAGTGATAAAACGTTATTTACCTTTCTCCTAGCAACCAAATCAAAACATTCACTATATTACTGTCATTTGCATTATTTGTCAATGCTTAAACTGCAAAATAAACAGAATTTGGAATATTTTTGAAGAAAATATAAAAGAAAATATCAAGAAAAGTGTGTCTATAAATACAAAAAACAATAAATCATGTATCTGTAGACAATTTATCGTATTTTTTGAAAACCAGAATTATGTATTAGGAAGAGGTACGATATGTCAAATTTCAAATATTTTGCTAGATTGGACTTAAAGTATGCGGAGAATTGAAGGAGAAAATCTTAAAGAATACTTAGTGGAATGTGTCAAATGAAACGTGAAACGATGTATAATAATTATACTCTCAATAATTGTACATTTAAATAAACTTTTTCATAAATAAAATGTCGTTAAATTATCTCGCCGAATTACACTCTAGCATTTTATTTTTCTTGGGATAAATTTCAGTTTGATAACTCAACCTTGTAACCTGACAGCAATTTGACTCGAAAACTGTTCAAAAAATAAAATCACTCCACCTACGGTGTCGTGATTTTATTAGAACAGTTTTCTTGTCAAATTGCTAGGTAACAAGGTTTCGTGAAAACAGAAATTTATCCAGCAAAATAAAAAGCTCTTGTGTAATTACTGTTGATAATATCACAGCTGTCAATAGTGTTCTCATTTTTCTTACACTTAGCATAATTTTGGAGCAGAATTATACTTATGAAATATCATTGTGAAGAGAAATTGATTTAGAATATGATTCTACTGAGACATCCAGGTTGTCCCATTCGAAAAGTAGGTTTTGTTTGGTAAATTTATAATTCAATATTTTTTTTATATTTTCAATATTCCAGCAAATAAAAGCTAGACAACGGAAAATCAGCTACCTGTACAAATATGTGCACTTCTGGTTTCACTAATGATTTTGGTTTTCCACATTAAGTTTAAAAGTGTAATTTAACTGGTTGTGAGTGTGTTGAACTATCAATGAAATGAAGCGTGGTAATCTCTGCTATAAATCCGTATCATTGTTATGGAACGAATTAAAAAATATTTATAAATTTACCGTATTCACTACATTAGTAGATTCAGGCCAAATTGAACACACTGATTGTACCTGCTCAAGAAATAACTTATAGTTTAGAATGAAAAACATATTTGAACTCATTTTTCTTGTAGAGATAAATTCATGAGAGGCGGAGCTACTTGTCAAAAAGTGTTTGTCTCGCGCATGTCAAGTACGTTCTCGCTGGCTAAATTTAACATAGGTGTGCGTTTTTTAATTCATTTGTTTTTGATCATGACAAATAAATTTTGCTATTTTAAACACCGCGCTGTGGTGTGTATTCTGTTATCGACTAGCGTTGCAGCCTCGAGTTTTATCAATAGAAGTGATTATAACTTGGGATTCCCAGAAGTAATCATCTTCTAATATAACTTTTGTAAAAGAGGAGATAAATTCTGTTTGCTTGTGAGCACGCTGCAGGTCGCAATTTTCCACTGATTTTGGTGATTCTTCATTCTATCCATAGGCTAGCTATCAGAATAGAACCCTATTGATTTTTAGAAAGATTTTCTAGATAACTAAATTTGTTCAGTATGATTCTACCATATTTGTTTATGAAATGGTACATAACAAAGTACCCGAATATTTGTGTGAGATGCTAACTTTCAACAATGAGATTTATGATCATAACACTAGAAAGAAAGAAAGATAACTTGAACATCGATAGTTATAAGAATGTAAACACCCAAGGTTTTATTTTTGTAGAAGGATTTCATATATATAATAACTTAGATAGAACTCTTAAAGATATTACTGATATTAAGGTATTTAAGAAAAAGCTCAAAAAGCAATTATTATTGGAATAGGCTCTTTCGATGCATTATCATAGTAAAGTAACTATTATTTTATATTATACGTTTTTTCTGTTACAATTTTCTAATGTGCAATATTCTGTAAATTTTTTCTGGAGATATTTATATATTATTTTTTGTATTGTTTCTAGCTTCGAACTATCTAAATGAATTATTATTATTATAAACAATTTTCTGCAAATATTCTTTATTAAAGTAAAATGCAAGTATGGAATAATATCTGCTGGATTCATATATCTGTTGAAATTACATTAAACTCTTATACCTGCTACGTAGCTGTGGAGAAATTCGTGTTCAAAGACATCGAAATTGTTGCCATTGGAATTGTTTCATTTTCTTGTCATCTATTAAGTTGACATTCGAGAAAAATGCGTTTTTGGGAGATCATAACAAAAAAGGTGTTTGTATGACCCATTTTGCGACCCTGAAGTCTCACTTTTTTGTACATATCTGTCTAATGATACTTCTTTGAGACTGATCTGTCAAAAACTACTTCATAGATTCTTTGGATACGTTCCACTAGGCAACCTCAACGCTCATGTCGTCCCAATAATCGTATCACAAGACGATCGCGGTCATTGCGCTTAGGATCAATACGACATAGATGGCGTCATTAATCGCGACAGCTTCAAGCTCACAACGTTCGCGATTGAAAGATGAGTTGTAGCGGTTGTTTTCATTTTCGCAAAAATTCACAAAGAAATTCAAATTGAATGAAAATGTGCCTTTCCAACTCCAAACTATGTTCATTGATTCAAGATTTTTATTTGTCAATATGACAGATAATTCCACGACCTCGCATTATCATCATTTATTATTTGTGTGATATGAATATACACAGATATATTGGATTCATTACATTCATTGTCCGCATTCATCCTTTTTGTTACAGGCTAGTTTAATCTTATCAATTAATTACCTCTTGATCTTAAACACAAATTGTCAGTTTGTTCGACATTGGACAGACACTTGCATCGTTCCAATTGAAGTACCAACCACAGCAATCATATATTAGTGGAACGGCAAAAATCGCGGTGGTGGGCAAATAGGTGCGGTCGCCTAGTGGAACGTATTCTTTATAGCTACCACCTATATGGGAAGTTTTATGAACTTTTTCAGAAATAATTTTTGACAAGATGCATATCATATTCTGTTTCTTGAAAAATTCATCAAAATGCCCATTGTAGGTATAAAGTTTTTATGAAGTAGTTTTCGACATACTTATCAGTCCCAAAAAAAAAAACATTCAACAGGTGTGTACTAGAAAGTTGAACTTAACGGGCGCAAAAAGGGCCATAGAAACATCTGTTTCGTTATGATCGCCTAAAAAATATTTTATCTATTATTTCATTATCTTGTTCCCGTTCATTTCTAAAATAAAGTTTTTCCACATATAACGAAAATAATAGTTATTCGATCTCTTCAATTTCATTATATCGTACGTAATTTGTATATTCCAGCTTATAGTCATTCTTATGTTAATTTCATTTACATTTTGAAAAGTGTCTCGAATAATTACAATATGTAATTTGATTCGTTATTAGTAGAATTTGAAATATGTAGTATAAATAATATACTTTGAATTGTTGTTGTACATATCTAGTATTTGTATCATTCACGATATGCATATGGCGTGACATAAGTAAAAAGTATATGGAAATATTTGGTTGCATGTATTTCAATTTTTTGTATTATTATTAAAGGAAGTATATTTTCCTTAATAGAGGTGAATGTCAATGACGCCCAACATGAAAATATATTAGTTATGATGACATTGCAATGGTGAAATTTATACTTGGTATATTTAAATTTTTAATTTTTTGATATATGTTTTGATCGGCAAATTTCAGAACAAAAATCTTGTGAAAATCTCCGTTTCTGCTCTGAAATTTATGAAGAAGTCAGTTCTCAATTTTTGTAAGGAATGTATAATTGATTTGATTGTAATGTCGTCTTAGATTTTGAAGGAGTTCTTTTAAAATTGATTTGATTAATTAAGGCAACAAATATATTCACGACATACTCATATAGAAACAAATTGGTACTCAAATTGTGAAAATATATTTTTACAACAAGAGTGTGAGTTGAGCATTATAAGCCTCGTCACACAACAACATTCAGATGCAACAAATATGCAAACAAATGGATTAAATAAGATGCGAAAAAGTCTTACTTTACGCAAGGTCGTAGAAGAATTATTATTATAATGCATGATTAGCGACTGACAGTTCATGCGACTGTCAGGAAGCTGAGTAAGATTTTGTTGCAAATTTTGTAATTAGAACACTAGAATTGAAACCCTAAGCTGAACTTAGTGTATTCTTTCTATGAAAAAGCTGTAATGCTTCAACACTGTATTTTAAACTTGTCTCCTGGTATAATTAGAAAGGCAGGAAATCATGACAGCATGATTTTACAAAATCAAAGTTACTACTCTGTATTTCAATCCGAACTTCCGTAGTTACAGCTAGCATCAAATATTTATTCAGCAATTTTGTGTGCTGCTCGCGATACGTAATTTCAAATTATTTTATCATTGTCCTTTTTTGTTCGTAATGATGTCAAATTCACTATATTAACTTGCTAATTTCATGTTATATCATTTTCGTGATCATTTCGTTTCCTATAACAGACTTCGTTTCACAACGTATCGAAATGAATGAATTTCAAATATGACTAATGCTACTGAATTGCAGACTATCTCATCTCTTTGAATCATATCGTTTTCCAGATAAGATTATCTCATACGGATGAAATAATTTCCGGTTATGCTGATGTGAATCTTCTTCTTCAGGGACGCAAATATTTTCTCTGCACAATACTTTTACCAAAATACATTTGGCCATAATTATTATTGATCGCGGAGTTAAATAAGTTATACAATTTTTCATTTACCCCACATGTTCCTATTCAACACCAATTCAGTTTTTAACGACTGGCTAAAAATAGCTGCTAGTATAAAATTTACCAACTAAAATTAGTATTGTTTCAAATGCTACTTTTAATTATTGGCTGAAATATGAACGCACGTGCGATGTGAAGTGCACGAGTTTTGAAGCTATACCTGAGAAAAGGAAGAACATACCGCAGATATTATTTGATATTTTTCAAATATTTATCGATTTGATAGTAATACGAACTAAAAAATATTGTGAAATGAGTGCGTTCTAAAGTAATGTCTGAGGGGAAGAAAAATGCTACTTGCTTCAGGCATGACAACAACATAAACAATCGAGCGAAATGAAGTACATGAATTTTTAAGCAATTATTGTTGCTCTGAGTAAACGATCTTGCCAGTAGCGGTCTTACTATCTCACTGCGAAACCAATATATTCTTCAAATTGCATAAGAATATTCATCCTTCCGATTGCCCTACTTCCAAAAATATAGAAGCCAAATTTAGAAAAAAATAATAATCATCTTGATGATCAAAGCGCATTTTTGGCAATTCATGAATGTTTGTTAGTTCAGAGATTTCACAAATTACTATCTGTCACATTCACTGAGCTTAAAATCAAGCAGTTTGAGCAAACCTACGAAACAGCAGCTTTCATTTAGTACCAGCTTCAAGTTGTGACTATTTTATACATAACTATTGTACGTACAAACTCAAAAAGACCTCTTAATCTTTGTTTAGTTATTGACTAACGGGAGGTTATGTGCTGTACCCTAAAATAATAATTTGATCTTCATCAAAAATATATATAAAAAAAAAACCCTGAAAGTTTGGTGCAATTACCTCCAAAACTACAGATTTAAGAAAACAAGTAACAGTTGGTCATGTACTGGCCCAAATTGATCATCAAAACAAAAGTTAAATTCATTCTGATGATAACATCGAAAATCGCATTTCAATAACTTGTGTAACCGCGAGATATTCAGATAAATAGTTTCTACCCTAAAATGGTTACTAACGCATATCAATTCGAAATTTAAGGTATATACTTCAGATTCTAATTATGCATAGTCCAGCAATTATTATCATTTGAATTTTTGTTTATTTTTTTACCCATAACTGGGTGCATGAATAAAAAAAATCAACCTACGAAACATTAGCTTTCATTTAGTACCAGTTTCATGACTGTAAGTGCTGTAGTTGTTGAGAACTCATCGTCACGCAAGCCAGCCAGACAACTAAAGTGAATATAATAGCTTGATTTACAAGATTCCATGTAATGATTACACTTCACATTACACGGGTCAAACCAAGCGGTATTTGAAAACACGTTTGTATGAACATAAACGCAATTGTAAAAATGCCAAAAAAGATGGTGCTAAATGTGCGTTGGTTAGTCACTGTATCAAGACCGGACATTCTTTTGATTTTGCCAACACACGCATTCTACAGAATCAAGCAATTCTTAATAAAAGACTAACACTTGAAATGTTACATATAAAACAGGACAAAAATAATATCAATGAGAAAACTGACACTGTAGCCTTAAGCACAATTTATAATAACATTTTGAAATGATTTGAATGTTTTTTGTTTCGTTGGTTTTTGGTTTTTTCTTTTATGGCTTGCATCCCTTGATATCGTGATGTGACTCTTATTCAATGGTTGACTTCATCAACTGACTGTTATCGACCTGTGTGATTTTGCTTGTCCGCATTAAGCGGGCAAACACCTTATCCAACAAGCACTTAGTCTTGGTCTTTCATAATGGTCAGTTGTTGCCAAGCACAGTTTTTTAAATATTTTAAATATTTTATTTTAAAATTTGTGACCGAAAACATGGTTGTTTTCCTTATTTTTATCACTCCGACTTTTATTTAACTTATTATTACACACAAATGTCAACACATACACACTTTAATTTTATTGTAAGTACACTGTTAATTTCACCTCGTCATTTTATCCCTCATGTTAACACTTTTTGTACAATGTAGCACTCCTGAAGATGGTCCAGGTGGGACCGAAACTGTAGAGTAGATTAAAATAAAACTCTTGACTGAACTCCCACATTTCGTTTTCTTCATAATAGCTTATTTTTTTTTTGCAGAAATGCGCTTATATCATGTTTGCTTCAAAAAAAGGTTACTCGCAAAAAGAAAAAGCAATAAAATAATAAATGCTTAGTTCAAAATTTCATCAAAATATTCAGCTGCTCAACAGGATACAAGAATGGAAGACCGTTTCAGAATATTGGTACAAGCAACAGGCAGATGGAAATTCATAGTGTGCGCTGCTTCCAGTCTTAGAACCTGAAAAATCACTAGAGAGAAGGGAAGGAACATCTAATATGTTGTGATTCATCATCCACAAGAAAATTGCACAGATTAGATCTCTACGTTCATTAAATGTTGACATAGAATGACGTTAAAGCAAGGATCTGAGCAATATGTCTTTCTGTAAGCTCGTCTAACTTATATGAAATATATTTCAAATATCTACTTGGATGTTTTCCATTGTTGATTTTTGATTCTCATAAAATGGACGCCAACTGTTCGATGCATATTGCCATTTACTCATAATATAGGTGAATAAAGAGGGTTGAGAATAGAACATTAAAATCACTGAACAAAATCAAGATTCTGTGTGCAGCAAGTATGTCATTGTATGAATGTTCCTAAAAAATGAAATTTTAACTAAAAATCACTCCTAAATATTTTATAAATGTTCTACGTGAAAAATAAATACTGCGAATATTGTAGATCCACTGAATGGATTACACTTGACGTGTATAAAAAATTTTTACATCAAAAATCAATAGGGGGAAATATTTTAAGGCCTAATTTCGTAGATTGCAAGTTTAGGGACGAGAAATACTCAAGTAGGTCATTTATGAATAATATGAACGATAATGGTTCCAGATTAGATCCTGGAGGAATATCGCAAAGATTGCGATCGTCTCGTGGAACGATTTTATTGAAGCATGAGCGTTGCGGTCGCCTAATGGAACGTACCCATAGTGTCAACTTGACCGCGTCGATCCAACACCTTTAATATTGTCACGAATTTTATTGTGATTAAATTATTATTACAGGTTACAGTGTAAATATTTATTTTACAAACTCCCACAATTACAAAATCGCTCACAGTCACTTTTAAAGAATGAATAATTGTCTCGCAAGCTCACGCGCCTTATATACTTCCCTCCAACAATGAGCTAGTATTCAAATGTCTGACAGTTGAACAACAATCTGCTAGTATTCAAATATCCAGCAACTGAATATCTAGCAACAATGGACTAGCATTCACATGTCTGACAATTGAACATTATCTAGTCTAGATTGTTGATGAATGCTAACTAAGATTCATAATTACAATAAATTATTGAATATATAACAAATTTAAATGAACAGTAGTGTTAACTAATAACTTGAGATTCTTCACATTTGTGACAATATACTGTAGAAAGAATGTAAAATTTGTATTATTACAAGGATAACAATAAAGAAACAGCAATTCTAATATATACAATGTAAGAACTTGAAAATAAAAATTATTCTCTGAAATAGAAATTCAATTTGCTGGATGAGAGAGAGATCTCCATGACTCCCCAGAAAAACTCTGATCAATAAAAGACTAACGGCCGGTTGCACTGCTCTAGCTTAAATTTTAAGTTTCATTTAAACAAAAAATATCGAATCGGAATAATGACAGCAATGTTTATGTCACATTTGACTTTTAAGTCTTGATACGATATTGTTCAATTAAGCGATACTTAAAATTTAACGGACAGCGGTGCAACTGGCCATAAGAATTTTTACTTTTGGAGATCAACGGTATCTATTAATATGAGGGTAACAAAATTAAGTATTGTGAAACGCAAGGCTCGAATATATAAACTTGAGAAGTGAAATATTTATAAATTCACACATATTTCCTATTTTTAATACAACCGTGTAATAAGCTTCAAAAATACAGAAACTACCCTCTTAACACACATTTGAGTACTGAAAATAAAATATATGTTGAGATTAATAGCTCCTGCAATTACTAAACTGATCAACTATATTTGTTATCTATGGTTTAAGCTTTACTGACTTGAAGTCTGAATCAATTGTGTCATGTTCATAATTGTAAAAGTCTTGCAACTCCTTGTTATGTTAATAATATAGAGTCTTTAAACAAAATATAATCTGAATGATATATTGAAAGTCTATGTATTCATGGACAAATACAGATTAATACTACAAATCAATTTGGAGCCTATTCATTTCGCTTTATAATTTGATCAAGAATCGCATTCCGGAAACGATAGAGAAAAACCTCCACTAATTATGAACTTTCGCTCTTGAGCATACATGTTGTAAATCATTTAAATCATACCAGCATTACTTTGACCACAAGTCGATGTTTTGATGTGTACACATTGTGACATAATTAGCAGGAACTGCTCTTACTAATAGTAAGAGTAATAAATCTGCTGATTTATGTGCATCTGCTACTTAGGATTGATTGTTGCATCTCCATATTCGTGTCTGCAGCATCAGTCACCGGATCTGATTCACCCAATAACGGGCGAGTTGTGACTGATTTCATGCCGTGTTACGAGCAAGTTTCAACTTGCTGGAGGATACTTGGAATTGTGAGTAATGAGGGGAGTCCCCTTGTGGGAAAACTAAAGGTGTTAGGTTTGTTGAATTATGGGAGATTTAATTTATTGCGTGATGTTCAAAGTGAGGAATTTTCTGCACATACTCGTATTCATATGCTAATATTTTTCTTGTAGCATATACTAATAGACTAGGTTCAAATAAAATTTTACATTTTTGTGTCCACCGCTGAAATTAGTTAATTCTGTTTGATGCACTTTCTGATCAAGTTGACTGTTTCTCTCGAGATGACTGAAGTATTATATTTCTTTTTTTCTGAGCACAATATATCAATCGAAATAACCCAATAGCGTAAGTTTTTTATTGAGTCCTTGAACCAATTGTGTAATTAAAGTGGAGGAAACAAAATGTCAAATTTTGTTATTATAGTTATCACTGCTGCAACATTAGCATTACGATTCAAACAGCCACTTCGATTAGTGTGAATAAAATTTATAAAGAGGTTATTTTGAATGATTATTTCACTCATGTCAATTATACTGACAAATTTTGCATAGTTACAGTGACAATTATAATAACAAATCGCTTGCCAACGGGAATTTACCTCTGAAAAAACAATGTACAGTTTTAATATAAACAATCTGTTTTCGAAAAAAAAAAAGTCAAAAGAGTATATGGAGACAATTTAGTGCATTTTGCAACAAAAAAGGTTAGTAATTGCAACCAACCTTATTTAACACGTTGACTGCCACGCTTTGTGAACCATATTTTATGGAAAACAGCTTGGTTGTATGTTTTTCAGTCAAAATATGTTTGAAAGATAGTTTTTTTTTGCACAATATTTTCTTTATAAAAAAAATGATACAATATTTTTTGACCAATTTTCGGAAACCAACGCATCGAACAAAACCACGGCGCCAAGCTTTAGAGATCCCCATATGAATACACGCTTCGCATGGCACGAATGTAAAGCTACGAAGCGTTTTAGTAACGTCGCCATTGTGGCACAATACTCGTGCTATAATATACCAGTGGCACATGATTCAAGCCACACGGCAGTCAACGTGGTCATAGGTACTTAAAATAGCAATTTCATTCGAGAAATATTCTCCACAAATACCACTCACGACTTTAATTTTAACATACATTTTTCTTCCAAGCATTGTTCACCTTTGAGCAAAACATCCTTCGAGGCTACGCTGTCGTGATTTAATCGGACAGATGACTCTCACGATGTTGCTAGGTGAACAATATTTTAAGAAGAATTTATTGATAAAATTACGGTCCATCGAGATGTTATATACGAGTAATTATATTAAAAATTGTATCAACAATGGTTTTTATGTGAAATATTCTCCGGGTGGAAACTGACACGAATATCGATATCAAACTGCTGGTTGATATTTCAATAAAAACAATGGATGATCGGTTAAATGTAAAATAATTTATTTACACTATTTACAAACATTTATATAGATCAAAACAGGCAAAATTGCGAATAATCAATTATCACAATATATCTGCAAAAATTATAAATTGCAAGAATATATCTACTACTTTGTCATAAGAGTCTAGACTAACCACAACATTTGCTTTGAGAACAAAATTTTTATTCTTCCGGATATTACTAACAAACACTATATAATTTATTCATCACTTACTACTATTAAACAAAGCCGCAGATATTTGTTTTCAACTATTTATTCATTTATTTCAATGATCTTTCACTCTTTCACTGTTTTACTGTTCACTGTTCTACTGTTCATTTTTTTACTGTTCTTCATCAGGTCCTCTTCTTGCCTTTATATACCGAAACCAGTTTCTCGAATATTCTAGAATAATCGAGCACGTTACTAGATTTTTCGACCGGGCGACGCGACGCGAAACGAAACAAACAGAACGAAAGGCTCCGTCCAGACAACAGAGATAGATTCAGGGCTTATTTTATTTTTGCGAATTATGAAACTTTTACATGTTACAATTCCACAGCGCGAAAGTGTGCTCTCTTGTTTTTAATGTGTACTTTCTTTTGTCTTCTAGTAGTATATTTTTGACGAATATTATTGCTCACTTTGATATCTCACATTAATAATATCCTGATAATTTGATTGACATAATATCAGATTTGGAAAAGACTTGAAGGTCTCATTCACTTTGTTTCATTTCGGACTACACCTTTTTACAATTAGTGACAATTGCTGCTTGAGCGGACAATAGTTTGTTTTTTCTGCAAAATTTCTGCGTATGTTGCTACTTATGGTAAGTATGTTGGTACTTATGACAAGTGCGGCTTGTCGGACTCACCGCTAGCCCCAATATTCATGTCGGGCAATATTTTTTTTCATTTTATAATCAAAAAATCTTTCGATTAGTGTAAAGATCAATAAGATGGTAATATTTTTTTCAATTAATTAGTCCTCGCAGAAAAACGCCTCCAAATCTAGAATTCTGCCAAATGAAAAAGTTGTCGGGCTCATCACAATAAAGCTACTCACAAAGTTTCAAGTGAGCGGTAATCAACGAAAAATGTCTCACGGACTATTAGAAATAGATGCAATTCGCGTTATGATGGAAGAACGAAAAAAAAAAAAACAACATACAATATCAATCAGCGAATCACACTACAATCGGTTCAGTTGTTTTCGCGATAGCCTCGGTATAATGAGCGTTCTTATTCATCATGTGGTTTATTCAACAATTTAAAGTTATTCCAGTATCCAGGTCCGTAACCAGGATTTTGTCCCGGAGAGGGTACAAATTTTAGGAAAGAGCGAGATAGGATTTATTATAATTTTTTTATCAGGTCGATATCTTTCTAACGTGTAATTCAGATAATTTGTTATTAATATAACTACATTAAGGTATTGATATTAATTATTCACGAATAAATTAATTAATTCAAATAAATGTGAATAAGAAAGCAATAGAAATACGTGATTCAATTAAATGTCTGATTTTTCAATAAACTTTCAAACATTTATATACATTTCAATAAATTTAAGCTAAATTTATTATAATTTCGTGTTGCATGGAGGGTAGTCTCTCGAGCTCCTCAACCCTAAACAAAGTTATTTCATATTGTTGAGCGTTTATTAAAGCCGGTTTCGTTTTTTCAAATCAAGTTTTTTTTCTTCAAGATAGTGAAGAATTAATTTTTTACTATTGATAACCATAGATCTATCTGAAGCAGGTTTGAATTTGCACTCATTGTTAACGACGACAGGTGCTGTAGTAAAGTTAAATTTGAGTACACTGATGTCTGCTAAAAATTCAGTGGGCTCAAAAAGCTTGAAAATTATTGTTTACAAGTTGAATTACTGATTTTTACTAATGATGGTTTGTTTTGTTCTAGGTATGTTCATCTTCTTGCGCTTTCCACTCTCTTTATAATTGATGGTAAAGTATCTACAACATTTCTTGATTAATAGCAAAATGAATCGCAATTTTGGATGATGAGACTTTATAATGATAATTGGAAATTAAATCAAATTGTAGGAGATAGCACTCTTGGTGTTCTTTGCCTATGCTATTTCCATGATAAATATTATCCTAGCAGCATTTTAATTTACACTATAAAGAAAACGGCGGTGTGGATAGTTGAACGTGTCTATTCCAGCTGCACATGTTGTGATATTACCTAACTAAGAGGTCGCAAATTCGAATCCACTTGCCGATAATGTATGATTTGTCGTAGAAATAAAAATACAACCACTTGCATCATCATCACACTCGGGTGCTATAAGTTATCTACGTATACTCATAAGATTAGAATATGAAGTACTTACACGAGAATATTATTCTGATTCATGTCGTGCTTAAAACGATCGAAGTTACGGATTTGCCAAGATGTGTATGAAATGTTATTTGGCGTCATGGAAACCATTCCGTTGCGTTTTAATTATAAAAATCTGCAGTGGCCACACAGTACTTCCTCGACCATGAATTTCATGGTCAATTTCATCTGTTACAGAAATTTAGAGTGTCGCATCAATTAATTGCATATTTCAAAGTGACAGCTGTCATTGTCAAAGTGACAAATGTCAGTGCCAGAGTGACAGCTGTCATTGTTGAAGTGACAGATAGCGGTTATATTTCAATTCTTACGTAAATTAAGTATTATTGAAAATAGAGTGCCATTTTCTAGATTTTCGGGGTCTATAATTCATTGGAACATACAGTCTTGACATTTGATCGCCGGAAGTGTAATTTCAAGATGGTAGTGTGGATTTCACTGATTATTTATTTTTGAAATCTACTAAGCTTATCTCCCCAAGAGCTTTAATTTGATACCAAACTAGACATCATCTAAATAATTTGTGACAGAAACAATTGACAATCGTTCAAATATCATTTTTGAAACTTCTACTAGAAGTATCCTGACAAGAGCTTTATGGTGGGATTCTAAACGTTTCTATAGCGTCTATAAGAAAGTCTATAACAACTTACAGATTCGATAGGCAAAATGATATTCTGAAAGAATCTGTAGCTTATAGATTTCTTTAAACATGTAATAGATATCTATAACGTTAAGATTAGATGAACTCTAACCATAAGACATTTGAAATATCAAAATAAATAATAATTTGGGTGTTTTGCGTACCATGTACTTTATTCTGGTAAAGGATTTCGAAAGATTAGCATTTATTTTCAATAATTGTATTGAGAATTCATTCAAAAATTAAGTGAGATTGATAAAAAAAATATAAGTAATGCAATAAACTCATTCGCAGCTCCAAATAAACATTTTAAACAATTGTTCCATTAGGATAATACAATTGCCCATGATTTATGGTGGGATTCTAAACGTTTCTATAGCGTCTATAAGAAAGTCTATAACAACTTACAGATTCGATAGGCAAAATGATATTCTGAAAGAATCTGTAGCTTATAGATTTCTTTAAACATGTAATAGATATGTATAACGTTAAGATTAGATGAACTCTAACCATAAGACATTTGAAATATCAAAATAAATAATAATTTGGGTGTTTTGCGTACCATGTACTTTATTCTGGTAAAGGATTTCGAAAGATTAGCATTTATTTTCAATAATTGTATTGAGAATTCATTCAAAAATTGTGTGAGATTGATAAAAAAAATATAAGTAATGCAATAAACTCATTTGCAGCTCCAAATAAACATTTTAAACAATTGTTCCATTAGAATAATACAATTGCCCATGATTTAATAAGAACTTTATTAATTCCAAAATGGCAATTTCAAAATACATCAATAAGAAATATTCATGCTCAAGAATAGAATTTCAGGATCTTGCCACTCAAAGTTTTCTTCAATACAATAATCATCATTCAATGTTGTATTTATAGTATTACTCTTAAATACATAATTATATTCTTCATAACCCATGCACACTTATTGCTCTCTAGCAATATTTCTGATTCTCTTCCGAGGACACACAATGTTTATTCATTCCATCGAACACTTTTGTAATGTCAATAATCACTAAAAAGTCTTTATGCTTTGAACTTTTTGCAAAATTCTTCAAATCTCGATCCAAATATGTCAAAATAATCTGACACATGACAGCTTGACTGAGAACAGATATGAATTAAAATTAGAAGGCATCATTATATTTGATGACTTTATTCACGTCGTTATATGATTTACTCACTTGAAAGCTCCAGAAGCTTGATTAAAATATATTAATCTGTATTTTCAAACAAAAAATCCAAAAGTAAAAATTATTTCCTAACCTATTTGCAACATTGAACTGTAAGTTCCAATGAACGGAAGTATCATGACGTCATAACTTGTAGAAAATTGTTTAGAATACCATTTTAATAGAATCTATAAGAACTTCACTTATGGATTCTGATAAGCTTATAGATCTGTAAAGTTATAGAAATTTAAGATAATGCTTAGAATCCCACCATTAATATGAATTTTATTAATTCCAAAATTTCAGGTTCTTGCCACTCAAAATTTTCTTCAATTCAAATAATCATCATTCAATGTTATATTTATAGTATTACTTTTAAATACATAATTATATTCTTCATAATCCATACACACTTATTGCTCTCTAGCAATATTTCTGATTCTCTTCCGAGGACACACAATGTTTATTCATTCCATCGAACACTTTTGTAATGTCAATAATCACTAGAAAGCCTTTATGCTTTGAACTTTTTGCAAAATTCTTCAAATCTCGATTCAAATATGTCAAAATAATCTGACACATGACAGCTTGGCTGAGAACAGATATGAATTAAAATTAAAAGGCATCGTTATATTTGATGACTTTATTCACGTCGTTATATGATTTACTAACTTGAAAGCTTCAGAAGCTGGAATAAAATATATTAATCTGCATTTTTGAGCAAAAAATCCAAAAGTAAAAATTATTTCCTAACCTATTTGCAACATTGAACTGTAAGTTCCAATGAACGGAAGTATCATGACGTCATAACTTATAGAAAATTGTTTAGAATACCATTTTAATAAAATCTATAAGATCTCCATTTATGGATTGTGATAAGCTTATAGATCTGTAAAGTTATAGAAATTTAAGATAATGCTCAGAATCCCATCATTAATTTGATAATTTGAATGACTTATTTAAAAAAAAAATTGACGAATGATTGCATGGGATGTTCAAATATGAGTGATAATAACTCTAACTTCACATTATGATTCCCATTATTTCTTTGTTTCAGAAAAATTTCACGAATTTTATAATAATTCAAATTTTAATAATGACAAATTAACCGCTGATAATTTTGAAGAATGTTTCAGTTGAATGTTGTGCCAAATTATTCCAGGATCAATTTTAGTTATTCCATATTTGACGATAAATACTACCGTTAATAAAATAACCGCTAAAAACTAAAAAGTTTCGTCAATAAAGTTTTGGTACCACTGGTTGAAAAAAAACTCATCTACGATCATGAACCTAGCTGATTGAATATAAAATTTCATTCGAAAATTCGTACGCTTTCTCAAGTTATCGTGCTTCCGCCACACATGCAGACCGACTTTTTTTTTAAATTATGTTTTTTGGGTTCAGTGGGGTCTAAAACGTGAAGATTCATCAAAATCTCGAACTGTCAAAAAATAACGATCCCAATACTTTCCCCTATTATATATAAGTCAGGAAAGTAAAAAATAATATTAATATAAGAAACTACATTACTTTAATTGAAATTATTATGCATTTATAAAGGTCATCCCCAATAGAATTGATCCAAAATTTGTAATATAAATTTTTTTATCACCATTTAAACGCGTAGTATTCAAATTTCGGTGAATTTATATTTTCAGTCACTCTCACTGATATGATTCATTCAGTTTAGATATTTGTTGAATCTGTCAACTAGCGCATCTCTGCAATTTTAATTAAATATTTTTGAGGCGATCATAACAAAAAAGGTGTTGCTATGGCTCCTTTTGCGGTCGTGAAGTTTCATTTTTTGGTACACATCTGTCAAATTTTACTTTTTGGGACTGATCTGTCAAATATTGCTTTTTGGGACTGATCTGTCAAAAATTACTTCATAAACACTTCATATCTACTAATATGGACTGCTTGATGAACTCTTTAAGAAACAGTTTCCGCCTAAATACAAATTATATTCTTCCGTTAACCTTTATAGTTCGTGCAGCTCAAGAAATTGGTATGCATTTTTAATAAATGTCATTTTGATAGAAGACAATAAAATAAAACAATTTCAACGGCAACTAAGCTTTACAATCGCAATTTAGTGATTTCGAGTTATTTCGTGATGATCGCCTAAAAAACGTTGTGTGCACCTCGGCCTACAGTCCTTTTTTGGTCTCACCTGAATTGCAGCCTCAGCTACGCTTCGACCGCAAACAACAGATTCGACCAAAAAAGATAACCTTTACGGCCTCGATACACAAATAACTATTGTAGCTCTGTCACATACCGTATAGTGAAAATAGTTTGAAGCATTAGTAAGAAACTTAGATCATATGATCTAAGGTAAGAAACGTGTAACGCCCTAACACTATATTTTTGTACGTAGAGATTAATTTGATATTAATTCATGCACGATTCGATTTTATTTCCCCTATGATTGAATTCAATATTTGATCGAGCATACAAATTATTTAAATTTTGAAACAAAATAGACCAGGGGCCAGGAACCAATTTCCTTCCGGCTTACAAATCGTTGTCATGCATCAGCTGACAATCTTTCTCCCGATATACAGCTAGCTCAGCCAGCTGACGTTTTTATTCAGTCGAATTATTACTTGAACAATCATCCGACAAAAATTTGAGTGAGAGGAAATCACTCAAATTATTATTTTCATCTTCAAGTTCTTGCGACCAGCTGATATATAAACCATCACCTCACAGCCAGCTGACAATTTTTTTTTATGAAAGTATATCATCACCTATCATTTTATGAATTTTCAATTGGTAGGAAATGATTGAAATTTTTTTTTTCTCGTGCGTGGAAGGCTACAATTAGTTAATTTACCAATGGTGCCGCAGCTGACGGCCACCATGCTGTATGATAGTTTCTCGGAAGCATTTCACAAGTTATCAGCCGGGAAGAAATGACCGACCTAAATCTGTTCCTGACTCCTAGTCTATAAACTTTGATCGGTGATAAGACGAACACTTTCGTAACTACTTTTACATAGTATATGAAACATGAAAGCAAATAACTAGAAATAGGTTATAAAAATGCATGGAACGTGATTCTCTGATTTCAGATTGGTGATAAAATTTGTTGAAATAGTGAATGTAGTCTTTGGTGTTGACTAGATAGTGTCATTTGATTTTATTGTTGCATTTTCTTCCCGACAATAAAATTTGAAATGCTTTTCAGATCACCTGATCATATAGGAATAATAAATTTGAAAATCTGATTGCCAACCTCATTTGAGTATGTGTGAATATCATTTTTGAGATTCAGATTTGAATTGATACAGATATTACTGTTCTTACTTACATGTACAAAGTACAAGTAGTGTGATATTGATGAAATTCACATTTCGAGATTTTGATGGAAATATCCATTTTGAGCATCTCTGAACCAATTTTAACTATCTTTGGCATTACGTCGGTACGTATGTAACTCGCAAATCTCAAAACCCATCAAACGTACAATATTAATTTTTTTTTTTTAGATATAATGAATATCACAATAGATTGTGACATTTGTAAGAATGTTGTGGAACATTTTAATTGAAAATTAAAATGTAAGTGCCTTGTGTCCCATATGAATTCAAACTTAAGAATCAATTTTTAAAACCATCAACTTAGAGGGGAGCGAATGTATACATGTGTTTCGTCCTTATCAGGACTCGTCAGTACAGTATAGCCAAACCCAGATAGTCAGAATTTGGATCCCAAGACCAGTATTGTCTTATGATGATATATGGTGAGCAGAGATAAAATTTACATGCAACATCATCTATCGAGACTTGAACCAGTTACGGTACATAGATAAAAAATATCAGCTTCGTGGGAGGGAAGGGAAATAATTGTGGAGGCGTCCGTCACCTAATTCTATCCTTCTCTTTTTATAACAAACTAATATTTGCATGACGTCATTAGGACGTACAATGTACAAATATATGTTTTTATACAAATATTATTAAAAGTTCGACTTTTAATGATCACTTAGCGTATTGAAAATAACAATTTATGACATTGTTATTACTTTTAACACGTTGCCATTTGCACTTTTACGTTTCAAATAATGCTCCTATTTTTAAAGAAAGTATGTAATATGCTCCAAATTTGGTAGCAGATAAGAAATTCTAAAATCTTCTATTCCATCCTAACGTTATCTTTCTTGTCTAGAAATAGATTGATTCTAACTCAGTTATTCGTGTTTTTTTATTTTGATCTTTTGTATTTTGATAACTGAAAATGACATGGTCCTCGTTCATATGGCATTAAAAGCATTAATGACCTTAAGAATAGGCTGTTGAATTTGTAGTCCTCGATTTTCTTTTATTTCATTCTGTTATTTCTGTTTGTACGTAACCTACATATTCTACGAACAATACTCTCTGATTTGAAATTACTATCAAATTAACAAACTGACATATATCAATTCGTCATCAAGTTGATTAACTATTGTTTGGTATATTCTAAATCACATTAATGTAATAATTATTGTAATATAAGAACGTGTATATTTTCCGACAAAGTATCATTAGTGTGAAAAATTGGGGTGACGGTTTATAAAAATGTAGCAGAGCAAATTTTACCATAACTTATTTCATTACTTTATTTAACATTATTCTTCAGAGAGTTGTATACAGACCAAGAATAAAAATATTCAAAAAAAAAAGAAAAGTTTGAAAAGTCAGTCAATTGCCCATCAACTTGAGCCGAATATTATAGCTAGATTTAAAATTATTCCAAGGTTATGTGTATGTGTTTACTCGAATGATGTTTCTTCTAATCTTCCGCACGGCAGTATGTATACTATTTTCTACCAACGCGCCAGCTTCGAGTTTCGATGAGTCAAGTAATTGTAATTTGAATAATGTTACAAGTCATTAATTTTTAATATAGCTTTTTGAAAATAAGAGATCTTCCTGTGAATGGTGCTACAATTTTTTTTAAAGCTCCAAATTTGCGTTTGAGAAATTCTTCTTCATCGTCAGTTGGTTTGTTCGTATAAGGTCGCAATTATTGATCAATTCTGGTGATTCTTCTTACTATCTATTGGTTAACTATCAGAAATAGAATTCTATAAATTTTTTGGTTAGTTTTGTTCGTTCAATTTTTATTAGCGCATTTTTACAAAAAAAAAACGCCATTATATGCACTTTGGCCGTCTGGCTAGCTTGCTGGCTGGCGTGACGCTGAGGTCTCGGCAACTACAGCACTTACAGACTTGAAACAGGTACTAAATGAAAGATGCTGTTTTGTAGGTTTGCACAAACTGCTAGATTTTCTTACTCATACACCCAGTTTTGGATAAAAATTGAAATAGTAATTACTGTTGAACTCATAATTGAAATCTGAAAATTGCTGCACAGAATGAGCATGCGGTTTCCGATGTTATTACTATCAGAATAGTTCAACTTTTGTTTTTACGATCAATTTAGGCCAGTACATGACCACCCGTTACTTATTTTCTTGAATGTGTAGCTTTGGAGGTAATTTTCAGGGATTTTTTTTTATATAGCTTTGATAAAGAACAAATTATTATTTTAAGGTACAGCACATGATTTCCCGTCAGTCAATAACCAAACCAGTGTCGTGCGGTGACTTTCTGTGATAGATGTGCACAGACGATGGTGAGGAAGGGGATATATATATGGCCAACAATACAGCTTATTCTTCTCGCAACAACCATCAATCCATTTAAATTTTTCATATACTTTAGTTTGGAAATGTCGCACGGACTGCTGGCCTTTAATTTTTATATTTTGAGTGAGTTTTATGTCTGGCGTTGGTCTTGTTTTCATAATTTCATTTTTCGTTTCGACATCACGACGTGAAAAAGGATTTTCCAGTAGATCACAAATTATACATCTATTTTCAGTTGTCATTCTACAAATGATAATTTCACAAAAATAAATAATTTAAGAAACGTATAAAATAAGTGTTTGCCTAATATTGTTGTCTTAAATAACAAATAACAATATTTCAACTATTTTAAAGCAAACTTATAAAAGGCGTTTGAAAAAGAACACAGCTAAACGTTGAATATTCAGCTCCAGGTGCAGAAAGTCTGCCTGCACCCATCGAGAGAGAACGAGCGATAGGAGATCGCTAATTTCGGTATGGTTTTTCTCTGTCAGACTCTATTCTTCCACTTTTCTAATACTGACTATGCTAAACAGACCTCGCTCGCCGTGCAGGCGAAAAATCTGCACCTCAAGCGTCGACATTCGTTTCAAATATATAGCAGAGTGACCCGCGAGGCGCGCCCGTATTTCTGATTGCATAAATAGATAAAATACGCTCTTTCTCTGATTTTATAATGAAAATTTGTGATACAAAATGAAGTATTCAAACCATTATATTAATTTTATTTACGTAATTTTTAATATTTTCATAGGGTGTGCAGTGCACACGCTGCACATATGGACTGCACGCCATTGAACCAAACAATCAAGAATAAAAGGTATTTTTGAGTTTGTATGTGCACACATTATGTACATATCATTTATCAAATAGTCAACTTGAAACTGGTACTAATTGAAAACTGCTGCTTCGTAGGTTTGCCAAACTGCTTGATTTCAAGCTCAGTGATTGTGGGAGATCAGCCCATAAGTTCATGTAATGTTACGTATCGATTTGAACAAATGAGAACTATGAAAATCTACCAATATAAAAAAACAACCTATGTTCTGCCAGGTAGAACTTGGTTGTCCATAAGAGCTATAGAACAGGATGACACTGTCACCTAAACGTCAGACCTTTAATTAATATACAAACATTTTCTACATACCCACCAAATAAAGTTTTATTATTAAGTTTATATTCTTTTGTATGGATTTTCACTGAATTATTGTACTCCGTGGCGTACTCTCCACAAAAACTAAGAGTACCCGTAGCTTGACGACTGGTAACCGCACTCTACGACTGAAGAAATATCAATCAACCTATCGACTGCGCTATAAGTGTCTGCCACACGCTTATCGGGTAAAAGGCATGATATTTTTTTTCTTAGGTATGGAAAGTTCATCTGAATTTTGTTTACTGTAATGTGGATAACATTGTCAAACTTTTTTGTTATTCTAGTGGATGTAGTCAATTATAATAAAATCAGCCTATAGTTTGCTACAAATACCTAATAAATATTAATTTATCTAAAGTTGAAGAAAAATATCTTGATGTATAACAGAACATAGATCTCCGTAATGTAAAAGTTTCTAATGCAACCATTAGAGAAATTTACGGCTCACTAATGCAGAATTAAGATGGTCTGTTTTTGACGGGATACAAATTACGACCTTAAATTTATCTCCATCGAATATGGCTCAAAATACTTTCCTCTTGATTTTCTATCTAACTTAGTAACATGCTTCATGAATAAGTATGTGGAGCGATTTCTGATCAAAATGTTCCAGCAGAAATCATACATATTCATAAGTTTCTTGTGGCTTGACCTTCAGAAATTTATTTTCGGATCTTACCGCCAAATTATTATCATTCTTGCTTTCTAAATCATAAATTCACACGTAAAATTATTATTTTGTTTTTGGATATGATTGATAGCTTCCTGACTAGTTATAATATTTACATAGTGATGTCGTTACCTGATGATTAAATTTTATTTTGCAACTTTTAAACGAGTTCTTTATATCCATCAGATTTTGGATGCTGAAATAATTATATTTAACATTCTTCCACATGTTCATAAACCATTAAGATGCCTCTATTCATGGTAACGTGTGCACAATTATCAAATCAAACTAACATTACACAACGAACAGTCTTAGGGCTGTTTTCAGTTGCAATTAATCAAGATGTGGAATAATATATATTTTGTCTTGAATTCATAAACTTTTTTATCATTATCTAGATCTCATTTTCATTGAAGGATATCCTGATCTGGTTCCTGTTATCTCCCTATAATAGTTTCCAATCGGAAACATGTCCAGTTTGCATGATAAATTGACTATTTATCAAGTCAATGTCAATGTCAATTCGTTGTGGTCCCACCACAAGATTACGAGTATATTATTTAGACCTGTCAAAAATTTTCTCACGTATTAACCTCTGATCATTGATAAATTCTTATCGTTTTGAGTTTCCTCAAGCATGTTGCTGTTACCAAGTAACTTGCTTTTGAGAATGTCAAAATTATCTAGTGATTATCAATGATCTAAGGATATTATTGTTGATAATCTACTATTTTCAGATCTATTTAGCCAGGAGTAAGAGTCGACTTGGAAAAAATAATTGGAGGGATTGATTAATCTGATTATTTTTTTTTTATCAGTTACGATTTTATTAATGAGGTTTTGGGTTCAGTACTTGTAGGGCTTAACAGATTCATGCTTTTTGCTTTTTTTACATCGTCCAGCCATATAAGAGATTTTTAGATTGTGAAGCAGAAAAAGATGTAGTTACAAATTTCATAGTCCACATATTCTGCAGACCCAAAACTGGAAATAACATCTAAAAAAAATTATTTGAAAGGGCTATTGTAACACAGATCACCTGTACCATGACAGTTGTGATATTTGTCAAATTAGGAATGGATTCTGAGCTGCACAGGCTGTCTCTTATATTACAATCAAAAAATAATGTTCTATAAAACTATCATTCTTAGTCACAGATATGAAAGTATTGAATCCAATCGATAAAAGTGACACCTGTTCTAAAACTATAAAAATGTAATAGATATATAATGAATTGGAAGTTATGATGATATATGCAAATAGAAATGAAGCTTGCATTACGTAAAAATTCAATCAAAAGTCCATACATATTAAAATCCTTTAAACTGATGAACTTTGTAATATTTATGTATGCAGTATTTTGGGACCAATATTATTCTCATTGTATATTAACAATATCGAGCATGCCCTAGTAAAATGTAAATATCATATGTTTGCAGACGATACTGTCATATACTTTGCAGACAGTAACATTAATACGGTTCAAAATGTAATAAACACTGAGTTACAGAATTTAGAAAAATGGCTTCAGATTAATAAATTAAAATTAAATAATGATAAAACAAAAGCAATGTTAATTGGTAAAAAAAGTGTAAAGGATACTTGGGTAAAAGAAGGTTGTCACATAGAAATAAATAACACTCATGTTGAGATTGTATCGCAAAATAAATATTTAGGTATCATAGTGGATGACAAATTGAGATTTAGTGATCACATAGATTACATATGTAAGAAAATATCAAAAAAACTGGGGGTTTTATATAGAATCAGTAAATATCTAAGTATATGGTGTAGGAAGACTATATATAACACCATCATTTTACCGCACTTTAACTTTTCTGGAACTATAATATATTTATGTAATCAGCATGACAAAGATAGATTGCAACTTCTGCAGAACAGAGCAATGAGAATAATATTGGGCTGTGACCGTTACTGCCGTATAAGTACGATGATGACTCAATTAAACTGGTTGCCGATAAATAAATTTGCCGAAATGAGAAGCATCATATTCATACATAAAATAAAACTGGGATTAATGCCTTCGTATTTTACCAATAAGTTAAGAACATTTGATGAAAATCATAATTACGGCACCAGAAATGCGAAAAACTATGTACTGCAGAACAAAAATTACAAACGATCTCAGAATTCAATATTTTTTAGTGCTGTGATAGCATATAATAAGCTGCCAAATCAAATTAAATTGATGAACTTGAATTGCTTCTGTTCAAAAATCAAACAATTTTATTTCAATAATCAATAAGTTTAGTGATATAATAAAATGTGTTCAAATGGACTACTTAGATAGATTTTATTTTGCCTGTTCATATATATATATATATATATATATATATATATATATATATATATATATATATATATATATATATATATATATATATATATATATATATATATATATATATATATATATATATATATATATATATATATATATATATATATATATATATATATATATATATATATATATATATATATATATATATATATATATATATATATATATATATATATATATATATATATATATATATATATATATATATATATATATATATATATATATATATATATATATATATATATATATATATATATATATATATATATATATAAGTATTAATTCTTGTTCTAAATAGATTTAATTAGATTGTTAAGACATCTTTTTTCCTTTATTGTTCATAGATATATTTTGATCTTGTTAATATTTTTTTTTTTTTGTTAATTTTTTTGTGCCATGTTTTTGTACAATAGCAATTTCTATGCTAAATAAACACATATTATTATTATTATTATTACAATCTGAAGATGACCGTGAGATCGAAATGATTTCATCATTGTTATAATTTATGAAACAACGAAGTATCTTAATTTATTTAATCATCTTTATCATGTTCATCCAGTGCCAACAGCTTCATTTATTTCAATTATTTGTGAACAGTTACACACTATAATTATAAAGTGAAATAATTTCAATTGTTTAATTGCTTATTTAATTATAAATAAGTCTAATTCAAAATGTTATGTTAAATTTCATGTATCCAAAATAATTTACAAGATAATTAAAGTGCTTTCATAGAAATCTAATAATTGTAACTAATTAAACTTTCGCTTTGAAAAAGGAGTTACTAAGAAATGAAAAGTTGTGATTGTTGTGAATGCACGTGAAAAATATTTGGATCAAAATTATTTGTTTAACATTTATATTCATGATTTTTGTTATTCCATTTCAAAAAATCTTCCGTTATAGTAAATTATGTAACATGTTTCATCAAGGTCTCTTTTCTCACGAGTTTTTAATTCACGAGTGAAGCGAGTGTTTAGCAAATGCGTGAGAGTGTTCATAAAACATTTTGTATACTATACTTTTTCTACAAACGCAAATTGAGATAGCACAAAAAACTATAGACATACTAATGTCAAAAATGATTGAAGCTAGGTTTCAGTCCGTGCTTAATAGGCCTGTGCCAATTTCAGCTCATACTTAAAATGACCTAAGCCATGATTTTACATAGATGTATTTGAATAGTACATTATGCTACAGGGACCAAACGATCGTCATTATTGTCCAGGATGAAGTCGGCTGCACTCGACGAAGACGAGGAAAATCACGAGACGAAGGCGAGATGAAGCCCAAGGCGTAACTTCGTGTAGTCAATTTCATTATGACAGTTGTTCAGTGTCCGTGTTGCATCGAAGTAGCCCGTACTGAACTTTTTGAATGAATTTAGAAGTATAAAAATTATCTTTTCGATTTTACAACCACATTTTAGAAATTGTGATCATATTTACAGTAAACTAATACTACGAAAATAATATTTTTGCAACACGTGCACCAAAAGTACCCTATTATGGAACTGAATTCTGCTTCGAAATTTCTCAGTTCCAAACCATGGACACAATTATTATTAATTTCCTGTTGACAGGGAATTAATAATTATTACTAATTAGCTGCTGAAAGAGAAAAAAATAATAATTGTGGATTCATTTTTATATGTTGTATTGACATTTGGAGAAAAAATTGTATTATGGGATGTATTCGTTATAGTGTTTGCATTTGCTGTGAACTTGATAGCACAGAAAATGTGAAACACATAATATAATATCAATCGATGAAATAAGTTATATAAGTTATGTTTCGTACAAGGTTTCGTGAAATTAGTTTACTGTAATTGAGATCGCAATTGCAAAAACCTAATTTTAAAATCGATATGATAGTTTCAATACATCTAAATTAATTTGAAAAGTTCAGTAATGGGGCACTTGTATTTTTTTTTACAAAAAGTATCGTATGCAACACGAACATTGAGTGACTGTCATTATTGATACGGATGAAGCTGGCTGCTTGAAGCTACGTCCTAGGCTTCGCTCTCTTCTCCGTCTCGTTTTTTGCCCTCGCCATCGCCTTAAGCTTAGTCTTCGTCGAGTGCAGACAACTTCACCCTGGACAATAATGACGGTTGTTAAATCCTTATAGCATAATATAATATTATCGCCTTAGGTCTCTGAAATGTTATTTATTCACAATCATTATAGTAATATGGCAATTCCTAACCTTTTGGAGGTTGGGAAGTATGTAATTTCCAACTGCAATGACTAGTTCACGGGTCGGAAGCGATACTTCCATCTCTTGGGTGACCCAAATAAAACAATTAATATTGAAAAGAAGCGGATTTATATTGCAATTCTGTGTAAATCTATGTCTTATAAATTCATAACTTATTGATATCCGCACGTATTACAATTTCAATGGATACACGTATAAATAACTTGATTCATAAATCATAAATCCTACAAATGTCAAATTAATTTTTTCAAAACATTCTTGTTTTCATAGACTACTACATCAATTTACTTTGTTGAAAAAAGGACGGAATTGGATCAATTATTTCTTGGAGAATTAGAGATGATTGTGAATAAAATAGTATACATACTTCGGTGAGGATTTCATATCAGCCTCGAGCTATATCTGATCCTCGAGGCTTCGCCTCTCGGTCATATAATAAGCTCTCGGCTGTAATGAAGTACTTCCCACCTCAGATGTAATATACTATTACGGTTGTAGAAGTAGAAAAAAATTAAATTGAAGAATATGAATTCATATCTAAAAATATTGGGATATATATAGTGATAGTGCATACTTTGTTTTGAAATATATCAATTAAAAATATATAATATTTCAAAACAATTTTCAAATCATATTTTCACATCTAGTCTTCGAGTAAGCTCTTTTCACGTTTATCTTCTTGCAGTTGTGTGGACGAGTTTACTTGTTACAGATGGCAGTAGTCAGTTGAACAACGACTCACCACTTTTGTTCTATGTCCTGTATTCGTCAAAGCAAGCCCTTTACTTTGTCCTGTGTCATTCCCTCCTTGACATAATATACGGATATAATTCTTGAGCGTCTCGCCATTTATATTCACAGCTACTATCCTGTTTTCATTAACTGCAATTTTGTACTTTGCCATTTGATGCAAAATAAAGCAAATTTAGTATGCTCTATGAAAAACTAATTTATTATTTGGCGATCTGAATTATGATAATTCATAAAAATTATTCAATAGCCTTATATATGTGAAAATTTGTGGGATTTTTTATCAGTCCTAATGAAGTTACACGGTTAGTGCGCAAGTGTTGTCTTGTTTTTTTCTTCTCAATTTAGTTTGATATACATTTTGTTGAAAAGCTCATTCTTCATGTTTGGGTAATGAGGCAGTTGCTCATTACTTACCTGTACAAAGTAAAAGTAAGTATTGTGAAACCGACAAAATTCACATTTCAAGATTTTGATGGAAATATCCACTCTGAGCATCTCTGAATCAATTTCGACTGTTTTTGGCTTGATGTTGGTACGTATGTATGTATGTATATATGTATGTGCGTTCATAACTCGCAAATCTCAAAACCTGTCAAACGTACAATGTTTTTATGTTTAAAGCGTAATGTGTAATGCGTATATGGCTGCATCTCTACCACTACTAAATATTAAAGAGCTCTTATGAGTTTTTCTAACAGCCAGTGAGTTATTTCTATTAGAAAACGAGTCATTTTATCTTCAGCACTCAGAATATTGAGTATTCAAAATGAGTTCATCGAAATATCTTTCGTTTAGTTGTAGAAATCTTAAATAAATATTGGAAAACCGTCATCGGTGTTTATATGCCCATTATCATAATCCTTCGATTCAACAGACTTATATAGGCCTGTTCGGTTGGACTCTGGTCTGAAAGAGTGAAAGTAGAAACAAAATAGTGGTCCATTGATATTATAAACGCTAAAAATTACTTATAAGCTGAAATGATTGGATTCTATCAAGAATTTTTGTATTTTAATGGACTCCAGGATCTACTTAGGAATTATTTTTGCGATGCTTCTACCTTGTTTACGATCAAGTAGGAACTTAACGCATCGCAAACGATGCGTGAAGTGTACATTTTTCATGTTTCAGCTTTACCACCTTTTAAAAGCGTAGCAATTCAGATTCATAACCTGAATCAAGTTTTTATGTGAATTCATGTTTGAAGAAACATTTGTATAAGTGTAAACAAATATTGTGATATTCGACCTATAATTTTAGAATTCTGCAAGTCTCGTCACCAAATATTAGACCTCATATCATAATGCTTAACATTGCACTCTTTTTGCATAAATTTTTAGGTGGAACGCATATTTTAATATTCATATTAATTTATAATGAATAATTTGAATAAACATATTCGAGCTCTTAGTAGGGTAGTAGAGAACAAGAAGATGGGAGAAGAGAATGAAAAATAAAGGGTGATAATGCGAAAGAGGAAATAATAAATGAAGTCTGCTCATGACTTTTAACGGTCTGTTTGAAATTCAACTAAAAAAATTTTCACTTCAATTTACAATCATACCGAATGAAGTCCAACTTTTATCTTCATTTAATTTATAAGGATCAATTCACACTTTTATCCAGATTTAAGAACGAAAGAGGATCTATTTTATAGAGTTTGTTCAAGCATAACTCCGAAAAACATGCTCAGATGTAAGTGACTCTTTTTTCATTTAAAAAATATACTTCCAGATTGGTCCACTATAAAGTACATTAGGAACTGACAAATGGTAGCAAATAAGCTAATTATCAGAATTTCTGGTGATGATACGGCATTAAAATTTAAATTCATCCAAACTTGATTTGGAGCTTGGTGTCCTGCAAATCTCATTTCTTTCTCTTTAACCAAAAATATCTAGTTATACATTAGAAAAATAAAAATATATTTTTATTTGAAGAAATTTAAACTGGTTGTTGATAGAATTAAATATATTTTTAGAAACTCAATTCTGATCGATATGGATGCCCAACTAACTGTAAGTAGGGATAGATAATAGTTCCAAAATATCTTGAATGTCTTTAAATATCTGGCATGGCGCCTTGTCATAATGCCTTAGTTTGCACACTTGTTGCACAAATTAATATTTCTAATTTGTATCTCTTATCTACGGATATTTATTGAAAAATCGGCCAAGTGCATGTCAGTCCACGCACAGTGAAGGGTTTCGCAGTGGAGAAGAACGTTCACCGTTTGAAAGTGATTCATAAAGACACTGTAAAAATCAGTCATCTCTGCGGTTGCCAAGCTAAAAAAATAGCGTATAACAAATAATATCTCATGTTCCAAAAACTACACGAAATATCATATTCAAACTAATTTTTAATGAAAGTTTTATTCAAGCTCTACTAACTCAATTTTTACAGAATTTACCACCAATAGTTGAAAAGTTAAAAAAGGGGACACACTCTGATGATTTTAAAAGCATATATCTCACCAACTATTGACTTAAATAAAAAAGTCATAATTAAATATCGTTCTCATTTTTCAAGATCTATCTAACGATACCCCACATGGTTATATGCACTTGAATTTTTTTTTATCCCTCAATTACGTGTACGGTGTCATCCCTAATTGTTTTTTTTCTCTTGATTTCACTATATAATCATAAGCTAGCAGCTAGGACGCACGCGCAATGCCTTGGCGGCAAGTGCAACTCATCTTGAATAACCTATTATTTTCAAACAAGAAAATATCTGAAATATCAAATTACAGAACTTTTTCATTTACAAGGAGTCGCAAGATTCTTCTCTTTACTTTCGGCGTATAATGGCACATCATTGAAGGTCTTAGCACAACTCATCTGCTCAAAAGAATCATAACTGGCAGGGGCTATGTTTCTAGGTTTGGCTTTTGTGTACTCTGCAGCAGAGTATTTCACAAAATTAGTCAAATCCTTACGGAAAAATCCAAATCATCATATCCAAGCTGATTTAGAAAATGCACCTCCAGCCTGATTGAAATCGCGACATGAACCGTTTACAAATCACGATAGATACTCCATTTTTAACCTGAACAAAAAATGAAAAGAGAAATGGCATAACTCCCAGCATCATGGACTAATTACTCTCGAACTGAACCCTAAAAGCTAAAAGCGAACCACCTGGATTTGATTTATCAGGAGAATTATGGACAAAGCTAAATCGTCTTAGAACTGGCCATGGTAAATGTGTACATCTTATGTACAAATGGGGATATGCCGAAGATCCAAAATGTAAGTGTGGGACACTCTGACCAAACGATGGAGCACAAAATCACATCGTGTCCCATCTTTAAATATTGTGGAAATAAATATGACGTCAATAATACAACACTCGAAGCTTTTCAGTGGCTTGAAGGACTTGAAATTGATCTGTAATTCAAGTTATACAATTTATTATTAAATAATCTAATTATGTCCCGTAATTTATTCAAAAATGAATACTGTACTGGAAAATAACTATGAAAATAAAATTTATTCAAATTTAAATCGCATTTTTCTCAATATTTTCATGATGTTAGGCCGTTAGGGTATGAAAAGAATACATGGCTGAATTCAGTAAAAAAAAATTCTATCGGATGGACCTAAATAATATATAGCATCTTATTTAAAAAAATCTAACTTTGTGTTGTAGCTTGAGAGCCACCGGATCAAAATTGGCTGTCCCTCTCGATTCTGCATACGATTGTCCCATAGTATTTTATTGTATCTTCAATAACATAGAAGTTATTCGAGATAGCTCGTTTCGCTGTTACACCCTGTATAAGGTCAGATTTTGATCGAAGCCGATTTTTCAGTTCTAGCCGCAATCTTCGGTCGAAGCCGACTGTTCAACTTCAATAGAAAATTCTATAATACTGGCTAAAAAACATATTAACGATGCAAATTGTGTAGGAAATATTTGGTGTTATGCATAATAGTGGTAAAATAAAAATACTCAATAAGATTCATATAAAGAATTTCCCAGTAGCTGTTATATATTTTCAAAATATCACGGCGGCCATGTTTATCATAAAAAATATAATTTCTCAACAGTTGTGTTAAATAATATCTAGCATTTCATCGTGGTGAAATATACGCTCCAAGAATGTCTCCTTTTCCGAAACTTCTTTTAAAATAATAGATCTTTTGTCTAAACTCATTAAGTGAAAATTTTAGATGAGATAATCTTGCTATGATTGAATCGTGAAAAATTATGAAAATGAATTTATTACACAGGATAAAGTAATACCACAGCGACGACGAAATGCAAGGAATCAAGACAACATTGCTGCTGTGGGAGTCAGTGTCGCCAGTGGAAGCTGAAAGTTATCGAACAATTTTAAGAAATTTTTTGTAGCTCCAGTTAAGATAAATAGATTTGAATGGTATATTCTTCCAACAGGAAGCTTCTACGCCACTGTTCTGTTGAAACCATTGATAGAAATCTTCGGCTTTGGCTAAACAAACCTTAGGCTGATTTTTATCCAAAGGTGATTTTTCCGGCCGAAGGTACGCTTACATCTCACTTTTTCATTATTAGTAAAAATAATGTTTCTTTTGTCTAGGTGAAAATTTTCAAACACATTTGAATTAAATATGTAGAAAATTTGAGAATATATCTTCTATCAACAAAAGATAAAAAGAAAGAAAATACATAACTAACAATAGCAAAAGTATATAATTGAAAAATGAAATTTTTCAATTGTGAGATAAATTTTTCTTCTGGGAGCAATTGTTGTATAAAAATATGTGCCTTGTAATTATATAGTAGTGCCACATTTTTATTAAACACATGTTGCGTGAGAATTCTACCATTAAATAAATGAAAATATCCGTAACATATTCGTTTGCAGTTTAATAAAATTATACATTAAAGATCAGGAATATTTGAATAGTTATTTATGTCAATTTGTTACAATTGATAAATATTTGTATTAAATACTCAAGAGAATGTTTCTATTAATATTATTAAAAGCATGTTCATTAAAAGGTATTTAGAATTTCTTCGGAACTTAGAAATGAAGATATGAGAGTAGGTCATTCCTGCACATATATTAATTGTAATGTTCACAATTCTTTTCACTTTGACTTCATCAAGAACATAATTCGAGTCGAATATAAGTCAACCATATATTTGCCAAAAATGTGGGTATTTTCTATATGAGCTGTGTAGCCTTGAAAGTAGACTGAATTTACCTTGACGACATTATACAAACTGAATAAGATCAGTCACTAGAACTAAAAATTTATATTCTTATCGACCTTTGTAGAAACTCCAGTTAATGCAAAATGTATTTATTATAATGCTTTTGTTGATAACTCATCACGATTCAATGAAATGACTCCATTAAAAGAATTTGAAATATGTCACACCTGTTGTTTTTTTTAGAATGATTTCACTGATAAAAAAAACCGTTGAAAGACTACACATAAATTTTATTTTATAATATTGCAAAATTTATTACTTTTCATATCAATCTCACATTTTTTTATATTAAAAAAAAAGCAAATTTATTTAATCGTATTTAATCGTATTGCTTAGTCAGATGTTTTAAAACATTTTATTTAACAGTGTCTAAATATGGACGATTGTTCGCGTATTCTTTCATACTAAAACCTCCTACAAATGAAGACAGTGTAGGCTAATAATACTGTTGAAATTTTTGGCGCCTCGGATCAGATACCTACACATCCTCCGACGCCTTCAGATTAATTAAATAATGCAAAAATATATACACATATGTATATACCTTGGTAAATAAAATGCAAAACAAAAACGCAGAAATGACAACACTTTAAACGATATCAACATAAATAAGAAAAATATTGGTCGAAGTTGAAGATATGTTTGTCGCATCAATAAAAATAAGGGAAATAATCAGAATGTTTTAATATTGTGAATATTTTAAAAATAATTTGTTTATCATAACTAATAATATAAAAACATTTTGCGTCAATAAGTACCAATTTTAATATTAATACCGAAGTTAAAAATCATTTTAGTTATAGAAGACAATTATTTCAAATGTTGATCTTTGAGTTCAATAATTTTGTTATGTAAGAGTATAAAATTTGAGCCACTGTTGAAGGAAAACAAAATAAGAGTGAAATTTGGTTTTAGCCAATATTAAATCAAAGATTGTTGTACTGAATTATATTCATTTAAACCCCAATTATAACTTTGAAAACAAATCTTATTTTGCATTCTAATAATAATTTATTCATAAATGTTTGTGTATTAACAATGAATTGGCCACGACTTGGTTTTCTTGATAAATTGTTTAAAGATCAAATCCTGATTGTTTAACAGCATTATAAATTCAGAAGTCGCTTTTTACTCCCTAATCCTAGAAAGGGTTGCAACGATTACAATTATAGACACGTGTTTCGTCCTTATTGGAAAACTTTAGTATAGGATGGTAAGTCTGAAATAGTTTAACTTGTGAACTGCAAGCCAATGAAAATGAGATTGATACATGTCATGAAGAGATATAAATCTGCAGCAGTGCCATCTACCATAATGCAGCCGAAGTGGCAGTTTTGAAGAGATACTGGAATTATTCGTTTTTTCATCAAATCCGGCATGAAATTTGAATTATACAAGGCTGTATATTACAGAGAACTACCAAAAATAGGAAAAAAAATGGTTCAATTAAAACACTAAACTTTAAATAAGAATGCTTGTACTCGAGTACTTGCTCTAGAAGGGAGACTTTTCTGTCGTAAATTGAATAAGTAATAATTTTTTTATGTATTGCGTGTGTAAAGCAGATACTTTAAGCATCGCAAACTATGCACGAATTTAGCGTTACTCGTGTAGCTTTACTACTTTTTGAATGCCTAGCAATTTAATTTCACGACCTGAATTCAAATTTGTAGCTCCTTACTGATCGATTTGTTGGAAAATGTTGACTTGTGCTCTGAGCTTTCTTGCTGTGTGCAAAATATGGAAGTTTGGGACCGTAGAAAAGTGCAACACGAATATAAACAAGCATTATGACGCTCAACTATTTAAATGACTCGGCAAATGCCATAATTATTTGAAATTTTTGAAATTTTACTCTACAACATCCAGTTCTTTAATGTAGAAGCAAAAAATATAGGAGACACCAACATCATGCCATAATGCTCAACTTGACACTCTTATTGCATAAAATACTTTTTCTATAACTTTGTGTGAAATAAATGTTTTCCACATTTTAATTATTTTACGCATTCCAGGGGTTCAATTTTAATTCGTAGAGACAGCTACTCGACGTCATTCTTGACACATTAGTCCGGGAGCCCGCGGCTTTTTTTTAAAGATAATGACCACTTGTGAAATGTATTGAGAATAGTTATTCACAAAAAGTATGAAACATTGACTCTCTTGCCCGGAATATTGTTAGAATTCCGGTTCAAATACAGAATATGACCAGCTATGAAATTTTGACAGTTTATGGATAAACATTGACGAAAAACGAATTATTACGCCTGAACGACGGAGCAAAATGGTTCTTACACGCTGATATTTATGTAAAAATTTCAGTGCGATTGCAAAATCTGACCACTAAAAAATCGAACGTTTTCTAGAAGCTTATAAAGTAGGTAAATAGAAAAATAATTTCTTACAGCTGCATCGTGGGGCAAAGTACTTCTTACAAGCGTTCGAAACTTCGAAAGTGCCGATCACGGTCGCCACTGCGCACTTTTCCACCATATCAACGCTCGCTCATCGGTTTTCGTAGGTAGTATGAGTAAATACTTTTTAATCGTAAGCATTTTGAAACGCATAATTCGATCCTAATATTCAGGTGTTATTTTATTTTCAATTAACATAAGAAGAGTGAATTAGAACATTATCTTCAATTTTTTTATTTGAGTCAATACTATATAAAGAATCGTCCAAAGCTTCATTATCACTTACACACGAGACTTTATCTATCAATACGATCATCCCACCATTCCATCTGTCATCCAATGTCTAATTGAAACTTCTACATAAATGATATATTTTTCAGTTCTCCAGCAAAATCTGGAGAAGTATTGGTCGAAAATTTGATCAATTTGTGAAGTTTCTGTTGTAGTTAAAGTTGCCGTGATTTTTTTTGAAATATTTCTGAAAGTTTTTGGGACATTTTTCGTTGAAATAGCGTTGGAATCTCTCTACATAATAGATGTATTATCTTATTCTGATATATACTCGTCTTGCAGACACTTGTAACCGCCAGAATACGCTGGCTGTTCACATATTCTTTTCAAACTATTAAAAGAATGTCCTAAAAATTTCATCCTTGTGGGAGCAGGTTTTGAATTACTATCCCGATGACAACTTTGCTATCTTCTGTACATACTTGTAACCCTCAAAGTAGGTTGGCAATTTTTTTTTCACACTCGAAAATATGTAAATTGTAACATATTAAAATTGTAGCCTTGTGGGAGTAGGATTAATAGTATATTGTGTGGCTAGGGACGAAACAAGACGATTTTAGCTGAGGCTAAAATCGTGTTTTGTCCCGTGCCACACACTGTATTTTTCATAATACCTGCATTGAAACTTCCCATATCACAAATTTGTCATAACAAAGTAAATATTTTTCTTTTGATTTTGCAGGTAGCTGCTTGTGCTTTATCAATAAGATGTTGTGGTGTACTTTAAATTGTCGTATTAATACTTTTTTTCTTGAAACTAATCGTCTTTTCAATTTAATTTACAGTTATGAATACAACAACTGTCAAATTAACTGAGGTTATATGATTTTCATTTAAAGATTGACAGTGAACAAATGCGACTCTGTCAGGGATAAAACGATGTAAGAAACAAATTCAGCGGACAGAAACAAGCTTGTTTATCCTCTAGGGCAGAAACAGGCTTGCTTCTGCCCGGCTACACTCGCATTTGTCTGAAATTGTCTTGTTTCGACTGACAAAACAGACATGGAAACGCGTTGTTTTAATGCAGGTATTATGAAAAAAATAATAATTATTGACATTTTCAAAAATTAAAGGGATGATGACGCAACCGCGAGATATCTGTCAGAATGATATCTTCTTAATGAATCGACAATAAAACATCATTTAAAAATTTTCTAGCTTTGTGGGCTGATCAGATATGGTTCACTAGCTCTCCTACTAATTGAATTGAATTAATGTAGAAAATCTCAATTTACGTCTCACGAGCAAAGGCCTGAAAAAAAAAACACGAGCGCTGAATTCAGGGCCGTTTTAACAAGCTAAAGCGCTCTTGGGCTGAAAAATTTTTGGGCCCCACTCCAATTATTTGAAAAATAGACACATTACATGGATAAAAAATCATTGCAAAAAAATTTATTTCAACACATACATTGAACGTTTTCTGATTTATTGGTTTTTTGCGGCACTTGTCTTCTGAGAATCTTATAATAATTTCGTCAACATCTACATATTCTATTATACCAGATTCTATAGATTAAAGACTTGAATAATTTAATTTTGTTTGTCCTAATGATGATCGAAGATAATTTATTATTCTTTTTGTTGTTGAGAATGATCTTTCTCCACCACACTTTTGCTTTTGCTTTTGAGAGTGTGTTATCACTTATTATTAATGTGCTTAAAATGAAGACATGCTTTAACTAATCCTGGTTTTTAATCAATTTTATATTTATTAGATAATGTATTTGCATTTTCTCTTATTATCGCTTTGTCCCAATTTTCTAAATAGAGTAAAAATTCAAATTTGTAGGCTACACTATCGTATGCAGATTTCCTTTTCTTTATTTCTTAACCCTGGCAGACTCTCTCCAACAAACTCGCTGTAGTGTACGATGCACTTGTGGCGTTGTGGCCTGATAAAATTCAATCGTTCTCATAAAAATATTTGTATAATTTTCATGACAATTTGAATGAAATAGACTGAAAAATCTTATTCTGTGAACTCTGAAGCGCCCTTGGATCACTGGCGCCCTTGGATCGCTGGCGCCCTTGGGCTATAGCCCGTTTAGCCCAATGCATAAGGCACCACTGGCTGAATTTATTTACGTCCAGATTCTTTCAGAACAGTAATTTCAATTATCAATTTAATATTTAACGTACACCAAATGATTTAGTTTTCACCATTAATCTTCTCTTATCAAAGTATTAATAATAAAAATACAATTAAATAAAATGTGTTGAGCTCGTTCCGTTTAAACTATGTTTCATTTGATTTAAATCCTTTCTCTTCCAATTATATCTAACAGTTTCCGCATATGTACTTTAATCTAATAGAGTGGAGTTGATTTGTAGCACGAATCACACCAATCTATTTTAGTAACAGATATATATGTACAGTTAGTGAGCCATTACACATTATTTTGGTTTTGTTTTGCGTGATATTTACAGGTATTCCAAATGTATTGATTACATTTCCTTTTTTGCCTGCCTGACTCCTAAAAATTGTTATAATAGTAGTTTATTTTTGTTATAATGAAGTAATTAGTGTATTGATCTAAACATATCCGTACATTGAGTTCTGACTATGTACCTAATCTTCTTGATAAACTTTTATAATTAGTGCTTCTACAATTTCAATCAACCAAATGCATGATTTATTGATTTATGAATTGAAATGAGCCAATGAAATTGAGCTGAAATATTTTTGAAACTAACAAAAATTATCTGTATATTGACGGCCTCGATCTCGGCACCAAACTACCTGGATCTTTAATCCCCTACTCGAACTCGGCTCTACGCTATGGATTAGGATTTGTGACTCAATCGTTCTGCCTGAGTGAGATGTTCTGAACACATGCGATTTCTATATTAATAATAAACCAGACTCAAATTTAGTCATACTTATAAACGAATCTAATCACACGTGTGACATCAACAACTTAAAAGTCCTGCATATCGTAGATAAGATGATTTGTTTCCATTTGATGCAAGAAATTCCAATGTCAAAAATACAAAAATAATTAAATGTTTTAGTGTGTTCTATACATGTTTGTATGTTTTTGTAATAATGTAGGTATGTACGGACATATGTATAAATAAGTCCTTTTTTTAACAATTTTTTTTATTCTGAAGTTTTATTAAATATTGTTTGCAGTTTTATTTTTGATACAAATCAATTTCAAAATAAAATATAGAGACTTATAAAACCAAATTAGCAGGTAGATCGTGGCTTTATTTAAAAATTGACAGTGCCGAGTTCGTGGGCGCTCCGCGCTAATCGGATTAGCATTGGTGCCGAATTCATGTTCTTGGTGCCGAGTTCGTGTATGCCCCTGTATATTAATAAGAAAAATTCCAATCTTTTGGGATCAAGGATTTTGATAGTAAGCGGAAAACATACTCTTTTTCCACGTTTTATTATATTTTGCCATCTTTATCTTATCAGGTGCGGTCATATCCAATAATTAGAATTCAGCCTATGTGCGATAATGTTGTCAGATGATCCTGTTTTCGCGGAATGTCTTGATTTTTAGAGGTTCCATGATTACACGGAGTACCATTTGTATCGATTCCTTGACAGTTAATTCAAAATTCAACAAACTTTAAAAATTTAACAAACTTTGAAATAAGTTGTACTGATAAAACACATAATCGTACAAAAAATGCATGATTTCGGAACGAGTAAAAAAATTGCTGATAACTTTACGAGTCCTTAGGAATTAAACGAATTCGAGAGTTTCGCTAGAACTATTTAAATTAGGATAACAAAGTCTAACAATTTTTCATTCTTAAATGATTATAACTGTAACAGTTTGATATAAATTACTGAATTAATTCAAAATAATTCTATTGCTAGAACTCTAGCTAACTGGCTATACGTTGAGATGACATATGTTTTGTAGTAGGAAAGAAAGTAAGATTTTGATACAGTTGTCATGATGATTATTACAACAGTCCTGAAATAACATGCTCATTTTGAAGGAAAAGTTGAAATAATGTTATATATTTTCTCTCTCACACAACTCATACTTCCTCCAGAATTTTAAAAAGAGTATTCTTTAATATTTTTGTTTCTTACTAAGAGCATGCAAGTATGATAACGACTCTGACATACAGTCAGATGATAGGCAGGTAGGCATCGACGTCTTACCTCAGGGACTCCTTACATACTTTTTGTAGTACGAATTATTTTTGAGTATCTTTGTTTTCAATCAGACGGAATTTTTTTGTCACTATTTTTATTCATAAAATGTACAATTATTATACAGATGTAGAAGATACTACCGCAAAATTGTTATAAATAAATTATTTTGTTGGAAACCGATTGTTTTGGCATTGTGTTGCACTAAGTTGAAATCTATTTCAAGAAAACAAATTTAGAATAGAGAAAACTTGGAAAAATCTGAATTTAAATTGAGAATTTATTTATACTCACAACTATTTTGTTATAAACAAATTATTCTTGTTGAAAATCAATCATTTTGAAATTGCGCTGCATCTTGTATACCTATAATGGTTTTGAATTTTGCGCAGCGCAATTTCAAAATGATTGATTTTCAACAAGACTAATTTGTTTATAACAAAAACGTTGTGGGTACAAATTAGTTCTCAATTCAGGGCTGGAACCACAACGAGTCGACATTGACATATTCCGATCTTGTCTTGATCTCCCAATCCTTGTCATCATTACCTAGATTCAATTTTTTTTTAGAAGAATAAGCTAATCTAGTCCCTGTCATGTCCCTATGATAAATATTAACTGAAAACATGTCCAATTGCATGACAAATTGACAGTAAAAATCAAGTCAATGTCAATGTCCAGTCGTTATAGTTCCAACCCTCATTTGAGTTTTTTCAAGTTTTCTTTATTCTCAAATTGTTTTCATGAAATTGCTTCCAACGTCGCGCAACACAATGCCAAAAAATTCGGTTTACACCAAGAATAATTTATTTATAACAAAATCTTCGTGGGTACAATAATAATAATAATTTATTGTTTCAAGGCAATGTCTCATACAATTAGTGGGTACAAATAAGTCCTTAATAGTAGATTTAATTTTTCCAAATTTGTATGCCTATAATTGTTTTGAATTTTGCGCAGCGCAATTTCAAAATGATTGATTCTCAACAAGAATAATTTGTGTACAACAAAATCGTTGTGAGTATAAATTAGATCTTAATTCAAATTTAGGTTTTCCAAGTTCCCTTTATCGTCAAATTGTTTTCATGAAATTACTTCCAACTTCTCGCAACACAATGCCAAAACAATCGGTTTTCAACAAAAATAATTGATTTATTTCCTGTTGACATGCAATTACAATCTACTATGGCCACATAGTACTTTCTCAACCATAAATTTAATTCCCAGTTTCATTGCTGTTTCAGAAATTTAGAGTGTCGCATCAGTTAATTGCATATTTCAAAGTGACAGCTATCATTGTCAAAGTTACAGCTGTCATTGTCAAGGTGACAACTATCAATGTCGAAGTAACAGCTGTCATTGTTAAAGTGGCTTGTTGGTTATATTTTAGTCTTTACATAAAATAAGTATTTTAGAAAATGAAGTGTCCTTTTCCAGATTTTCGGAGTCTTTAATTCATTGGAACATACAGTTTCGACATTTGATCGCCGCACCGTAAGAGTAATTTAAAGATGGTAACGTGGATTCCACTAATTAATATTTATCTTTCATATCTACTAGGCTTATGTCTCGGAGAGCTTTAGATTGATTGATACATTAGTTACAGTTTCAGCAATAATACCCTTGAGAAAACTTTGGCATGCATGCCGTGTTGCTTTGGAAAATCATGGAAATTTTTTTGTACGTATGTAAAATCAATTGGCCGATATCTCTATTATTATAAAATTTGCCATCATTGTGCCAACGAGGTATGCCTGCCAATTTTTCTCTAGGATTATATGGCTGAAACTTCATTGGCATGCAATTTGAAAACAATAAATTTCAAATTTTTCTTACAAGTTGACTCGATCGTTCGAGCTTTTTAGGCTATTGCGAATTGCATGAATCAATCACTTTCAACTATTCTACATTACAAAGACCTGCAAAATGTTGCCATGGAAATATCCATTATTAAAAATATATAATTGGCGTTTGCATTATGCCTTGAATGCGTGCATCGGTCAAAATCCTTTTTGTCTTTCTTATCAAGGGGTAAATTTTAAACCCTCAAAAAGGCATGCGGTATAAAATCGGAGATCCCTAACTGTCACTATCTCCCAGTTTATATACATCATTTAGTTAGTACCCAGGACACACTGTTCCCGGCTTCATCGTTAGACACATCTTCCATGATTCGTTGCAGGATTGAAATACCTTCTTGTATATTACCTTAACGAAAACTAAATAAAACAAATAATAATTTTCTATATTCATCATTTTTAAAAATGAAAAATCTTTTAGTTCATTTGTGATGATATCTACTAAATTGATTCTGATTTCAAGTTCTTCAAATAGACATTAGTCCGGCATTAATCACAATCAAAAGGCAATTCGGTTTTTACATTTTCTACTACCTGGTGCTGCTAAAATTAAATATTATAAGTTTTTATTATGAATTTTACATGAAAATGATAAGTCGTACCCGCAATTTTTACATGCATGAAACTCACTGTTTGGAGGACATAGACATTAATCACATTGTCAAATATTTGATTACGTATTTCCTAATCATATTTTTTGACATTTCAATGCAAATAATGATATTTTTATGTTTGATTCCATGATAAATACAATTTAGAATTGTTATTTAAATGTTGCAAACAAGTAAATAATTCTTGAAACTTGTGAAATCTCATTCAAAAATTAAGTGAAAAATAAGTTAACAATGTTTTATGCAACTGTGTAAAATGGATCAGTCAGATAATTATACATCATAACCGTCTTTTAGTTAAGCTAAACAATATTTAAGATCATTTTCATTGCTTACACCTTTCATATTTTCCTATTTTATAAAATTTCCTTATATTTTGATTGTAATACACCATCCGACTTTAATAAATAAATTATCTAACAGGAAAACTGGACCAAGGGTAGACAAGGCTATATTTATTATAATAGTGGTTATTGAGGCGTAAATACGATTCTTAGTCTGTATAATTTTTTTTTGCAAAACTTTTATTTAAAGTCTCATCATAACAATTATTTTCTTTAATCTAAGAATCACACATATCCTCGCATTCAGAAAAAGATGAATATCTATCTGTGTCGCAATCCCCTTAAGTGCTTTGTGCCGATGGATGTGTAAACTATAAATCTTAAATTGCAGTTGGAAACATTCGAGAGTAGTAGGAAATTAAACTTTACCTAAAGTTTTGATGGAGGTTTTGTTTTAGTTTCAAACTGGCGATAAGAAAATCAATCTCAATTTTAAAGTAATGAAACTGGAATAAAAATAGAAATAATTTTTATTTCCTAACAAAGAAATTGAAAAATGGTTATATTTCTTCGTTGCTCGTATCATAAATCTCAAGTATGTAATTTTGATTTTATATCATTGGAGCGAAACTTCTTCTTCCGGGACTTTTGTATTATTTTTTATTTTTGATAGTTTTTCATTCTGAGTTGGTGCGGCTGCATTTTAACATGTTACATTATACAAAATGGAAGGAGTCTTCGAACAGAGTTCTTTTTCAACAATTATTCCCCTCAACCATTAGTCGCAATTCAATCAAATGCAGACTGTCAACTACCAAGCCACATATTTTTTTAGTCGAGAGAATGGGATCTTTCATGTTAATTCCATAATCAATAGATATGAGAAAGGAATAATATTTGGTTAATCTTCAATCTCATCACCGTAACTTCCACTGTAAACATTTATTTTTACTTCGAACTTGTCGGCATTTCTTGACTGCAGTGAATTGGCAGTCACGCAACTTTATCTATCCAGTGCTATTTTATTTATAACAACTCTACTGCAGATATATTTAATAGTAATGGAACGTCGTCTGCTTCCAGATTTATGGCCTTCGAAATGATTCTCTTCTATATCAAAATGGTTAATTAAAATAACAGAATTTAAACTCTAAATGTTTTATAAGAGTATTTCGCTGGTGTTTGTCACATTAAAAACGTTTCAGTTTAATGAAGATGTTTATTACGGTTCTACAACAGACACTGAAATCTTGTAATGAAAGTTATTTCAGATTTAATTGCAACATTAAAAGTAATTCTAATTTTCAAGATCTCGTCGCAAGTAATACAAAAACGGACCTCTTTTGTCAGTGCTATCTACATTCATTGGTCGAAATAGATAATTCTAGATTAAAAATTATCGACTGAATTACAGAATAGTCCCAATCGTTTTTGCCCTCTTCTTCTCTTCCGGAATTGTGCTTTATGAGACCATTTTTCTTCGATTAGAATTGAAACTTCCTCTATATTGCAGGTACAATTCTTGTGATTCCAAATTTGCAATTCGCTGTAGTCTTGCAAGAATTTTTCATCCTTCCAGTAAGATTGACTTTTCAAATTTTATTATTTTTTTGTCATTAATAAACATTTCAAAGCTACTCACTTAATATTTTTTATCATAACGCGATAAGTATTATTATTAGTATTTCTGCAATTATTGCTAAGGACATGAAAAAATTGTTTATGCCCCTTAGGAGAGAATACTATCTGTATGAATGAAATATGAGTCAAACATTCGTTTCTCTTGATGATATAGCAACTATTAGTTTCATACTATATCATATCATAAGTCGATTTATTGAAGTAACGAATATCTACTAATATAGGATTTACAAGAAATAATTACATTTTTGAGAATTCTTTTACATTATGTAATCTGTACACCTATACAGATAAATAAAATTGATATGTCTGTGATTTTAAAGTACTTGCAAAAATTCAAGTTAGAACTGCTTTTTAAACGATGTCCAATTATAAATGACAGTTTTTAGAATTTTTGTCTGTCTGTCTGGAAGTTTGTCTAGAATAGGCTCCGAAACGGCTCAACAGATTTCAATGAACATTTTAGGGATCAAAACAAGAACTTTAACATAAATTTTCGTGTATCTTTCATTTCGATATCTTGCAGGGTTCAAAATATATTAATTTAAATAGTAGTAATCAATATAAATATTTGGTAAGCTTATTTTAGAAATTAAAACAGAAACTCTAACTTGAATTTTCATGTATGTTTCATTTCGATATCTTGCACGGCTCAGAAGATATGAATAAAAATATTTGTAATTCCATTTCTGCCATTTTCATTACCGCGGGTGAAGCCCGCTTTGTTTCGGGTACTATAGTTACTTTTTATAATATCAAGAGAAAGTCAATTGGATTGATCAACCCTAAAATAAAACACCAGAGAATATCGGAAGTACAGGTGGTCTCCTCGGTTAGCCCGGGTGCAGCACTGATGTATTATATAGGTTTTCATTGATTTCAATGAATTCATCTTTATGCGGGCGGAGCTGCGGGTGAAAGTTAGTTTTTTAATTTATTTTTTTTTTTTGAAAAATTGACGTCTTCACTTTTGTTATCGAACTAATTTTAGGAAAATCTAGGAGAAATTTCCTGTTAAATTGAATTTTTGATTGTATTCCTCATTCGTCTAGTGCTCCAAATCGTTTTATTCTGTCTACTTGTATCATATTTTAATTAATTCGAACTCAGATCAGATATCAGCCCAAACATTTTTTAGGATACATTCCTTAAAAACCATGGAGAAAGTAATTTTACATATAAAATTCTTAAGATAAATATTCAGATATGAATTTTATATTTTCTTCTGTTTTATTTTGCATCTCTTCATATTTGAGTCATTGAGAAGAACATCAGGATATTTTTTGTAGGTCTATGAAATTTCATCCTGGTTAATGTCTTAGAATAGTATATTCTACAATAAGTATTGGAATGGCCTATATTCTGAACGAGCGAAAAGTTTGAAAACCGAGCCGAAGGCGAGGATTACGGTTCGCGAGTGTGGAATACGCCATTCCAATCATGTTGTAGACTATACTTTCTCTAACAAGGTTTCGGAAACTCACCAATATTTCAGAGGAAACTTAAAAAATTATTAAATTTCGAACGTCAAATCCAGATATGAATACTTGAATTGTTAGGAAGTAACCATGGTAGTAGCCAAACTAACAGCTTCTGATTCGTCGAAATGATTCAAAAGGCTTACGGAATCATTCTGAACGGCATACGGAATCATTCTAAACGATTTTTTGGAATGTCATTCGTTCCAACTTAATTTTTGGTTATGGAATATGCAAATTCCAAAACAGTGTTGGAGAAAAGTAATAATAATTGTACAGGGTATTCAAAGCTGGTATCTGATCGTTAGTAACGGAGGCAGCTGCTTTGGTAGTTTCAACCATCTTGAATAAACATGAGAGTTGTCTCTGAAACAAAAATTTACCGGCGTAAATAGTTATTTTTGATTCTAGATTGCGAAATGTCACTTTTGCATTCGAGAATAGAAGATTTTTTTGTGAGCGTAGCGAGCGAATAAATTATTCGAGGAATGCAAAAGAAAACCACGTCCCAAAATTATTAAAAATGTAGAAAAAAAATTTTGACATTTCGAATCAATCAATGTCACTTTTAATGTTGCTATGATACCAATACAGTTTATCTAAATATTTCGCATCCTCGCTGCGAAGTATTTCGCGTTTTGTAAACAAAACAACCATTTCGCATGTTTCTAGTTGCCTTGTAAATGTTCACTTTTAAAGACAGTTCTCGAAAAATATAATTTTCTGTTGAATTGTACTAATATATATTTATTTTGTTATAGGTATGTCCATCTTCTTACAAATACCTCTCTTTATGATTGGTGGTAAAGTACCTTCCACTTTTTATTTAGTATTAGCATAGTTAACTAACAGTTCAGTAATTCTTAAATAAATATCTCAATTGATAATAGTAATCAGGGTTGGCTTGATTTAAATCTGTGATTTTTTAAAAATTATTGATTTGAATATTTTTTTTATTTTTTTTTGTATCTTTTTCTGACAATCACAAATCAAATCGAGTGATTTTTGAATTGAAAATCAGTTCTTTGAAAAAATATTTCCAAATATTTTAGTAAAAAAATAAGAACACTGAGCTCCTGAGGTGTAAACACGTATATTTTATAATCGTGCTACAACTGCACAATAATAATAATAAATCCAAATTATTCATCTTCAAAATGTATTTGTCATATAAACGATTGAATGCAATTAATGTCAAACCACATACAGTGAAGGGCTTCGTAGTAATGTAATCGAAAATATTCCATATTTCAAAAATTTCACATTTTTCTGAATTTTCCACCTTATAGTTGAAAAGTTAGAGGAGGAAAGGGGCATATTTTTCACGATTTAGGAAGTGCATATCTCACTTAATATTGACTCAAATAAAAAATTCATTTCAGAACTTTTTCATCATTTTTCAAGACCTAATATACACCACACGCTTATATACCTCGAAATTTTTTGTTCATTTCTTAATTACATGTTTGCTGTGCAACTTCTAATTTTTTTTCGTAATACCGCTACAGCTGTTTACGGAAAACACCTTCCTTCTAATTTTCATCTATATGGTGCCAATAGTCTCCAAGTGAAACGGCTGTGACATATGGACAGATTATAAGGGTACCGTTTTTGCCAACTGGCTATGGAGCCCTAAAATCATGATTAATTCAAGATAGTCAATAGATTTTTATTTTTTTCATTGAAATCATCATTTTCTCAACCCCTGTATGCAATAAATAAAAAAATAAAATAAGTAGCACACAGAATTTATGACTGTTTAAGTAGGTAATACATAATAAATTATCCTTTCTGGATCTCTTTCAACTTCACCTATCTATTTTTTCCCCGATTCTAAAAATAAGTATGAAGACAGTAGTATCCTCCTGTTTCCGGCTATAAACGATCAACTACCATTCTCTGCCGATTCTACTATATTTCCGTTGGTTTTAATGACGACAAAAATCGAGTCAACATTCAGTTTGGATCTAGGTAGCAGATTGTTGGGGTCTTTGTAACGCCTACAAGTTTAATTTAAAGAATTGAAAATAATTTATTTAGCTATATTCAACTGAATTATATCCTATGGGATTATATAGTCATGTAATTCAGTCCATGTCATTTTCGCTTGCGAAGAACAGTAATCCGAATAATAAATGGCCTCTACGATAGATATCGTTGCCAAAATGTTTTCGTCAAATTAAGGACTATTTGTCCCTTCGTCATATTTTTCACTTATTAATAGAAATTCGTAAAAACAGACGATATTACTTGAGAAATGAAGATAAACATTCTTATAATAGTAGATCTGCTGACTTACTGAGAAAACCTTGTTTTAAATTACAAGAATCAAAAAATAATACTCTTAACCCAGACTTACACAATAGAGAAATCTAAATATAAGAAAATTTTAAGTGGTAATTAAATATTTTCCGATTAACAAATCTTTTTACGACATAAATGAATTTATAACTTATAAATTCAATGAGGTTGACTTTTGATGTGAAATATACTTGTTATTCCTACAATCTTACAATATTTAATACTATCATATTGTAATGTTTATTGCTTTGAAAGGAATTATTTATAATTGAATAAATATCACTATTTAATGAATGAAAAGAAAATAAAAATTTTATTCTTGGAAATATTACTAATTAAACATTATACAATTTATTTCTTACTTACTACTATTAATCTTCAACAACACACACGTATATTTATTTTTTTTTAACAATTTATTTATTTATTATACTGATCACTCACTGAATATTCACTATTTCACTGTTTTATTGTTCACTGTTTTCAGCCAGGTCGTTTGCTCATATATATACAAATGTCCGTTTCTGGAGATTTTCTAAGGTCATTCGAAAGCACGTTACCAGAATTTTCGACTGTGCAGGGTGGTGCGGTGTGATGCAAAGAGACGAAAGACCCCGCCCAGACAGGATCGTTACAATTTTATAGACAATATTTATTATAAAATAGGTAATGAAACAATGAAATAAACGAAATATACCTGTTCTGTAGAATATAGAATAAATTCATTTAAAGTATTGGATCTCTGTAAATAATGATTTTTGTGATTTCATTCCGATTTCCGTTTTTTTTTTTTTTTTAATTCTATTGCTGAAAAGTTCGTTAATTTTTGTACTAAAGTTATGCTGCGTACGCGTGATATGGCAAGAAGAGAATATATATCCAACTTGACAATTTCCAATTTCGACTTAAGCATCGTTAATTGCCTCCTTCCATTAGCTCGCTGAAGGCAGTCAATATCCTCTTTAAAGAAATTTTGGGACGATTTCTATTAAAAATGACTAAAAGGAAAAAAAAACTTTCATTTCGTAGCATAATTTGTGTTTTATTTTGAAGTTGTAATATGTAAGTAAGATTATATTAGATTACGTTTGCTACGATAACCACGTTAGTGGAGCGACCGAAGCCAGCAATGCCAACATACTGTTGATATCTGATACAGTTCTTATGTAGCATAGTCTTATTGCATCGTTCCTCAAACTTCTTAGTGCCACAATCCTCTAAATAGCCAAAAATTAATAAATACTTTGCGACCCCTATAATATTTTAATCGTGAGCAATATTTTATGTTATTCACGTGACGAATAATGTTTAACTATTGATTAGTTTATTTTGTTGGATTTTTACCCGGCAAATATGATGCTGTAGCACTTTATAATATAAAATATTTTATACTTGTTAGATTGTTCATTCATTTAAGAATGTGCCGCACACGGGCTTTATTTTTTTGGATAAATTCCGACTTCCTTTATATTGTCACAAATATGAAATATCTCAAGTTAGTAATCCACTAGTCCACACTAATGTTTGTTTGAATTTGTTATTTATTGAGCAATTTATTGTAATTATGATCAAAGCTAGCATTCGCCAACAATCTAGAGACTGTACAATTGTAAGACATTTGAATACTAGCTCATTATTACAAAATGTTATTGTTACGATTGGTCCGCTGGCTGATTGATGGCATTCTAATTAGTTAGAATATTCATTATTATTGGAAAGAAGGTATATAAGTCCACGTACAGAGGAATAGAGAATACAATAAAAGTGATGTTTAGCGATTTTGTTATTGTGCGACGAAATGTAGAATAAATTAATGCACGGTAACCTGTAATATTTCAAATCACAATAAAATTTGTGACAATATCTTAACGCGACTCTCTGTTGGAAAAACTATAAGTATATCTTTTTTGAACCAAAAGTAGACAAAATCAATTGATTCCCAAAAAATGTTTTCATATTTGTGTACTAAAAACAACAAAATTTGAATACCTTCAAAGTTGTAGTAACTCATTATAGAGACATGAATTTAGATTTTTATGCTATTGAAAAATCTAGTGAATCAATAGAATTTATTGAATGTTTATGCAGTGCTTGTTAGTGAGTTAATATCAGCGAAATGCTTGTTTGATGTAAACGTTTCTGTTAGCTTTTACTCAATCATTTCAAAAATGAGATCGTTGCTTCAAAGTAGCAGACTGGAATTTATCATCATTAGGAATAATGCAAAGAAATGAAGTATCAAAAACAGTAAATGAAATAAATTTCATCAATCATTTCGAAAAGCCTTGCGAGAATATCCTTGAACTGTATTCATTTGATTTCATTAGGCATAGATCAATTCATGATCTTTTTTTATTCATTTATAATTATATTTTTATATTACTGCATTGCGGTATTGATGGATTTCAAAATTGTAGACTATCAAGAAATAAAGGTTTGATGGCTAGAATAGAACTAATTTCACACAGCTCCGATATGTAATTGAAGTATTTCTCTGAAGTATCAATATCAATGAACAATAAAACTCATTAACTCAAACCACAAGCTAGAAATTCAAAACTTTTCATTGTTTCGCCTTCAGCGTTTCAAATAACCTATTGTTCTATGACAAGACTCAAATCAACGCTGTTACGTGCTATATCAATACAGCATTCGGTTACACACATCCAGTGCAGGAACAAAGGCCAGAAGGCCACTTCCTTGCTGCGTCTTTCTCTTCCCCGGCATTGGCTATCACTTCGTGGCGCTTGCTGATGATTAGATCGCTGCGCAGAGGTCGACAACCCGCGAACCGAGCCTAAACCTACGAATGTTGGGCATAAGTAAGGCACCAGAGTGAAATGGAGAAAAGAAGAGACAGTGGATAAGGTGATGGAAACCTCTGAAATTGAAGTAAATCTGGTAATAGTGTTAGGAGAACTTATAGTGGAATAAACACAGTTCTTAATGTAATTTCTACTTTTGCTGGAACTTTTTGAGTGAGTTTTAACTCGTTAGTTCAACTTTCCGATTTTCTACTCAGTATTAGCATCATTTAAAATCATTTGCTTTGAAACAGAGTGATTAAAAAACTCATTGGTTTAAATTATTTTTGGATTTTTAAATAAAATCAGTTATTGCACAGGATAGCGGACTGGAAAGTATGAAGAAGATTTCTCAAAATAAAATATCGGCGATTGATATTACTTCATTTAGAAAACGTTGTCATCGGTTGGAAGGTTAGCTCACGACTGTATCGGTTATTTCTTGACTGACGAAGTGTTACGCCCCACTCAGGGTGAGTGGGTAGGACGAGCTATCTCTACTACATCAAACAATGCAAATATATAAATAAAATATGTTATATATTTTACTGCAAGCAAAATTGCGATTCAAATAAGTAATTTTTGATAATATTTAAGTTGAAATTCAGTTATTTAAAGAACATTTCAAGCTTTTTCATTTCAAGCTTAATTTTGTCAGTTCATCACCATCACGTTTAGTAGAAGAGTTAAAACCACACGACATATTTTATTAAAACCAATTTTCAGTAAAAGTGTTATCCAAGTTCTACCATCTCAATTTTTTCCAAAATTGTCCACCATACAGTTGAAACTTTATAGGGAGCGGGGAACACCTTTTACGACTTTAGAAGTGCATATTGATTTGCCACGGCTGTGTGTGTTAAAATATTTTTTTATCCCTCAGTTACTTGTACGGTGTGCCATCCCTAATTGTTTTTTCGTCATTTCACTACACTATTAGATAATGATTAGTTCTTGACGAGTTCTGACCTAAGGGATTATTGTTCAAACTTTTACAGATTGGGATGCCAATGTCTAATGGTCCGCATCATAAATAACTTTCTGCGCAACAAAAAATCATATATCATCAACCAAGGATCCAGATTCAGATTATTTTTGTTTTGTCGCCTATCCTGTTCCATCTATTCAGCTCGAATATTCCTCAGCCAATATACTCAGCAATAGGTTACGTGCATGAAGTCTACTAGCGCCTCTAGCGGGCAATGGAGAACGATTGAACTCCCATTTTATCATTGTTTCATACCTATAATTTTTTAAATGTACTAATATTATTATACATAGCATAAAATGTACGTTGAAATGATTTATTTTGAGTATTTTTTTCTTCAATTATAACGTACCTATTAGAGAAAACATCTTATTTCGTCCAAATTCACAGAATAACCTCAAATTATGACGCCGATGATCTTGCGGATCGGGTTTTCATGTATCAAACAGTGTATCCCTTTTACCGAGGAAGCATTGAAGAAAAGCGTGAAATTAGTTTTGCCATATTAAACATGTTGAAGAATATGTTGCTGACAATATTAACAACAAAATTATTGCGAAGTTCATCCGACAAGCTTCTATCACTGAAACACCTTACAAATTAGAGATAGAGGTAAATTCATGAATCCCAAATCGATGATGAATTTTTTAAATTTCACAATTGAATTACAAACATCTTTGTAATATAGATTAATTATGAAAGACAGATAATACTCTCTTTGATCCACTTCACTCGTTTTTTTATGTTATAACTGCGTACATGAAATCTATGAAACTATATTTCACTTGAATCATCCTTAACAGACCAGCCTGAAACAGAACAATCGTTCTCCTATATTTTATATGCAATTATTTACGCTTTTAAACTACAGTGTTCAATGACAGCTCAATGACGTATTCTGAGAAATGTAGCTCGATGCTTACAATGGTGCTCACCATGAGCGCTTGCATCGATATTTTTTCAAACTCCGCCCTCTTGCACATAGCCTATAGGTAGAAGTCCACAAGAAGTTCGGAACAATCTGCAGCGACAACTGAGATCTCTGGAAGAATAATAAAAATAAATCCCAATTGATTCTTTTCTAAGGAAGAAAATATGGTCAACGAGAGAAAGGGATAACCATCGAATTATTTAATATGGACATCCCAACAACCAGAAGGGTTAATTACCTCGACGCACCATTCGTCCACACCTTCTACTGGTAGTCTCTGGTTCAGCAGTGCCAACAAATCATACGCTCCAGGACAAATCTAATCTATGTCATCACGGAGAAGTTACAAGGATGTAGTCAACGGATGCTTGACAGCTTGACATACTTGATGTACCTGCGATCGAGTTCTACGCCATACTGTCCTCTAATGGGAGGAATCACTTATTGCCGGCCCTGCAAGCGACAGAGAGACAGGTACTTCGGCAAATCTGTAACCAGCCACTATGTTATCCAACAGCGGACATATACCAACTAGTTGACATTGAATCTATGGTCATCGGTTCAGAAAGATCCAAAGAAAATTTGCCACAAAGTATCTCCTCCTATTCAGCTCTCTGAGGGAATTCCTCCTGAAAATCCTTCTAATGAAGCGCAAACCTTTGCAGAATTTTCTCACTCTCTAGCAGTTCTTCCAACTATTGAAGAGCCAACGGCGGAAACTCTTGGATTTCTAGAGAACATTCCGCTTAAAATCAGGATATAGTGAAATCGAAGCAAAACAAGAATAAACAAACAACGTTGGCGTAATGTGAATCAGTAAGACCAATTGATTTTAGAAGAGTTTTGTCTTTGTCTATAAATATCAGCAAAGCAAGTTTTATAATGAACTGAAGAATAAATTATATGTAAGTGTATGTATAATGACGAATAAGTTATTTCAGATAAAGAACTAGTACCGTTCTTGAAAAATGATGAGTATCCATTTCAAGTACATATAAAAAAAAAATCATCCAATCCAAAAATGTTTTCATAATATATTATAACTTTACCACTAGAAATTATTGAAATTTTTGCGGTCGTTAGTCGTAAGAATAATGTACTGTTATAGATGAAGGAGACCTAAAATGAAGTTCAATTAAGGCGAAAGTTTATCAAAAGGTATGCAAAGTAAACTTCGAAACTCTGCTGCCAAAGACTCATGAGGTTAGTCAGAAATTAACTTCATCATATAGATGAACACGGACCACTAACTCCTTATATTGATTATGGACATAGGCGCTGACTTTACCAAAATTTTGCGAATTTTATTATATATGTATATGTATAATAGTATAATGAATGAGTAATAAAATTCTCCATATAAACTCACATAGCATTTATTAAGTATACAGCGAAAATTATATTCTGTATCTTTGGACGAACAATGTTTTGACTATGATTGTCAAGCAGTCCATACAGAATATCTGTATTTTTTTTTATTCTCAGTAAGTTTTTTTTTTGAGATTTTATTAATGAAGAAATTTTATTTAAAAACTTTGTGGATCCTTGGATTAGATTATGAATAAGTTTCAGGAGGCTTAAGAATCAATCAAAGGCAATTTTCTAAAAAAAACTTTGAAAATGGTCCTTTATTTCATGGTCTTTTTATAGGGCGCGTTATAGTTGGGCCAAATTAATCCTCAGGTACTAATCCTACCTTGTAGTTGGGCCAGCATCATGCAACCGAGGGATTAAAGCAATTCTCGGTAGTAGTGGCTGGTACTTTTGGGATGTGTAGGATATATTTTTTATAAATTTTAAATTTCGAATAAATTTATCTAGTTTCTACCCATATTTCAAACATGGGAGGTGTGATTATCTTATGTTGAGTGAAAAAGGTAATCAGTTGTTCATTTCACGTTTTGTGTGACAAATTATTTGCAAAATGGAACTGTATACTGGAGATGTGTGTATAAAAAATTGGAGTGTCCTGTAAAACTTTACACGACGGCTGAAAATTTTGCAGAAGTTCTACAACTTAAGTTGAACCATAATCACGGAGAAGACACATCCCTAACCAGACAAATCTTGAGTAACAGTTTAGAAAGGAAAGCTTTGAAAAACCTATATGAAAAACCCGCAAAATTATTGCACACGACATTCAGACCAAATCCAGCTATTTCAAAGGGCATAAAAAGTGTGGCACACAAGCAGCTCCAAGTTTATAAACAAATGTATATGTATGTATTTGATTGTATCTATATAAATGTATATGTGACTGTACCTATATAAAAGTATATATGACTGCACCGGACTGTACCTATGTATATATCAATGTATATGTTATATGTATGTGTGTGACTGTACTTATATCAACCAAATGTACAAAACAATTATGAAATAAAAATATCTACTTCTGTCATACGGTATTTTATTTTATAACTTTGCTTAATGATCAGATGCTGGCATTTGGCCCAACTATACTGTAAGATTAGTTGACCCTTGGGATTAAAAAATTTCTAGCAGGTAGGCTGGCCCAACTATACGACTCCGTTTTTATATATTTGGACGTTTCGAACGATTACATTATCGTCCATCATCAGCACTTGATCAGTGAAGATATTTATAAAAATTTTAAATACTAAACTCAACAATGCAAGGCACATGTTGAAAAATTCTTCGGCAACCTTAGTTGTTGGTGGTTGCAATTATGTAGCTCTGCTTTTTCCATTTTTTTTTAAAGGTGCGTTTCCAAAACAGCGACCTGAAATGATAGTGGTTAAAGTTACAACTACTAGTGAATTTTCAAGTTACTGCCGGTAGATGGCTGAATATTGGTTTGTAGCTGAGATCTAGAGAAAAATCTATTTATAGCAACTACCTGAAAACATGTGTCCAACTAATCTTCTTTACTCATAGCATTTGTTTTGTCAGGGTATTATCAAATATCAGAATAGGAAATGGAATACCATATTAAATACAATGAGCTCCCAATCTTTTGGTTGAAAGTGTATATAAATTACAATTTTTTTTTTCTATCAATTTTCTCAGAATCAAACAAATATGCAATATTAATAGATTTTATAACCAGTTATGTGGTATATTTATCTATTTCAGTAATTATCCATCAAGATTTCGTTTTGCTCCTATAGTTTCCATCAAGGAACCTTCACAATTTATGATTTATAAGATTTCATCATATTTTCCCGAATTTTATACATGACAATAAACAAACATATCAGCGTCATACCAGACAGTCAGACAGCATGTGAATATATTAGCGTATTTTTCTCCAAATTACGCTGTCAACTACAAAATAATAAATTATAATTGATGGGAGGTCATACGTTACTTTTATCCTACTTTTAATAAAGCTCCTATCTCTACTAAAATTCATTTTGTAATCAATTTTCAATATCAGCTATACTTTCCGATTTATTGACGATTTGGGTTACTTATTGATAAAACAGAAACGAATCGCTTATTGAAATTTTCATTTTGTGACTATTTTTTACATTACTTGTGTACGTACAAACTCAAAAGGACCTTTCAATCCTCATTGTTCAGTTGTTGACTGACGGAAGGTCATATACTGTACCTTGAGAAAATAATTTAATTTTATCAAAGTAATATGAAAAAAATACCTACCTGAAAATTTGCTGCAATTACCTTCAAGACTACATGATGTAGGAACCCATATCAGTTCAAAATTTGGAGTATAAAATTTAATTACTGACATGTTGCTTATTCTGTGCAGTAATTTTCAAATTTCAACTATGCGTATTTCAGCAGTGATTACCTTTTAAATATTTATTTAATTTGGTATGTGAATAAGAAACCTACAAAACAGCAGCTTCCATTTAGTACCAGCTTCAAGTGTGCTGTAGTTGCTGAGATCTCAGCGTCACGCCAGCCAGCCAGACAGCCAAAGTGAACATAATAGCGTATTTCGTTTGCAAGAATGCGCTAAGAATATTACAAAATTAAAATACCAAAAATGTAGAGAGTGATTTATAGATTATTTAGCACAGCAGTAGCACAAAAGTTTCATACAAGATTTAACATATTATTTGCACAGAGAAGCTGTCTTTGGGCCAGTTTCACCAAAGCCAGTTAAATTTATCTAGAGGTTATTTTATACGAAAACTATTGTTGATACAATTGTAACTATAGTTACTAACTCAAAATAATCTCTAGATAAATCTAACTGACTTTGGTGAAACCGGACCTAAATGTTATAATTGATATTTCGCATTGATGTAAAAAGTACGATAATCTGCAATTATACTACACTTGTTAATTTATAATGTTATCATTGTTCCTAATAAATGGTTTATTAATAATTAATTACTTATAACAAATTGTTATGTTGATAACAATAATATGTTCATAACAAATTTGTTATAAACAATCAATTGTTAATAACAAATTCGTATTCTAATAGCAATTCTTTTTACCATTATCGAAGTGGATAATTTTCATTCTATCGCTTATAAATGCTGCGCAATCATAAAAATTATATACACAAAAGAGCGAATGGTTTTACTCCTTCAAAATCACTGGAGTCAATTTTAGCATTAGAATTTCTGAGAATTTTAAACCAGACCGATGGTTCAGCTGCCTGTCAGAAAAAGACTGAACTATTTTGGTTCGAGTCGATGGTAAAATCTTCTAAAATGACAATTTTGGAGAAATCATTGATGTAACTAAATATTTTCTCAATTATTTATGAATTATTCACGAAACATATGAACGCTCCCTTAAGCCTACTGAAACTTATTCAAGATTTTATTAATGTTATCAGATACAAAAGTCATGTATACTTGTAGACATTTATTCATAAACAAAAACAACAATTAATAATTATCACGACGATCTACTCACAGAACAAGTGGAGATCACTTGTAAAGTGGTTTTTTCTCTATTCTAAAAAACATTTATCGGAAATGAGAATGAAACAAAAAAAAATTGTACGAAATTTATACAATTGGAGAGACAAAAATTGAGCTTTTGAAAAAAATATGTGTACGTCACTCGTAAGTTAACTGAAATTACTACGAAAATCTGTTTTTTTTTCATTATCACGTGACGTGTAGGGTGTAGGAGATACTATAAAAACAAAAACTACATTGAGGTGATTCCTTGAATGCGCACAAAATTTCCCATTTAACAGAAATCGTAGCTCTCATAGTTCAGGAGTCAGCCATGTTATCTCATCGATATTTGAACACGCTGTGTTAATACAACTTATCTAACTCATTTTCAACCAGTATTATACATTTATTTTTGTCAACTTGACTATGCGGTTTCCCAATTGTTGTTGATAATATTTTATTAGTAGGTATATCTAAAATTCGAATTAGGTGCATAAAGAAGTTATTTTTGGAATAATATAAAAAAAACGGAAAATTGTATTTCTAGCCATTAGAATGTTAATCGATCAATTGGATTAACCTCTGAGTGATCCATATCTGAAAAATATGTTCATATTACGATCCAAAGAAAGCCAAATATTTCCATTACTTTTTATAATATATTATAACAAGCAGAAGCCCATACTGAGTTAACTTCCATTAGTAGACACCGGCAAAACGGGTGACATACGCAATAAAGTGTCGTATGATCAACGCAAGTAATTGATATGTATCAAGGACGGATGATGCTGTCTTACCTTACCGAGAAAAAGCGGCCGCCGATGTATTATAACCCGGGGGACAAAGCCGAGCGAGAAATAGTCAGTAGTTCAAATACAGAGCCCCCAAGAGTTAAAGAATAAAAAGTGACACAGTGGTGATAAATAAGTGAACTAGAGATAAATAAGAAGACTGTACCTACTCGGTGCAAATAATCTATAAATATAGTGCTAGTGACTAAATTAAGTTTCGATATAAGCAGAAATATTAAGTAGTGGATATTTTTAGTTATATAAGAGTAGCCTAAGGTAAAAATGAATTAATGACCCTCGGACGAGTTCAAGTTTCGTTACAGTATTATGTTTCTTCTCGACCATTAGAAATATATATTAATCTCTAGTATTTGTTGAGATTGGTTTCAAAAATAAAATGTGTGAATTACTAATCATCTAGTGGAACTAGTGTATGACTAACTATTTTGATTCGATTCTGTGCGACCCAAGAAATATGCTCCGTCACCGACTTTTGAGTCGCGACTCATAGCTTAAGAATTACTGATTATTGTTAGAGAACTGAAAATAGGAGTAAATTGTTTGCATAATTATTGTATTAATATATTTTTACACAATCACCCTGTGTTCAATTTTTGCGTGAAAATATTTATGATTTTTGGTTCATTTTGAATGAAGATGTGCTGGATTGGTTATTATAATATCACAAGTTTAAAAATAACAGAACATGTTTTTTTCAAGTCATTGTTATAAAAATAGATAACACGTTCAATAGCACGAACTGATATCAAGTGATGAATGAATCGGTGGCTTTTTCATGAACTTATATTCAATAATAATCACTATGAATTATGCTATTATTATCTTCCTTGATAATTTCTATAGTATCTACGTATTGTGAGTTCTACACTATCCACAATGAATTTCTTTGTTTCGCTCACTTATCTATACTGCTTATTACTACGTCAAAATACATGTTCAATGATTTTATGCACGATTCTAGAAGAAATTTTTTGACGTATATATAATATTATAAATAAAATTATACATAGAATCACACGCCAGAATATGTTTATCTGGATGTAATGAAGAATCATATTTCTGGCATTTCAGTAACAGAATGAGGTCGCATTGGTAATTCTGATGCCGTTAATTACTAGGAATAATTTTGAAAATGTTTTCTTATGAGATTATCGTATTCTGTTTATCATGAGAAATATTGGCAGTGACAATAATATTGGTATCGGTAAGAAATAAAAAAAGTGTGTTATTCTGATAACATTTTAATTATCTTCGCAGTAAAAATCACTGTCAGTAAAAATGGTTTTTGCTGCTTTAAAAAGAAATGAATTATTAAATGTAATTCATTCTCATCTTTAAATATGTTTCAAAGCGTACCAAAGCATTTACGTAAAAAATAATGACACTTCATTGTGAATGGCAGAAATTACAGATGATGCAAAAATTTATGGCAACAATAATAACATCGGCAGAACAATCTCATTGTGAATGGATTTTTATTGTGCAGTTTTTTTTTGTGAATTTCTGAATTAAATATAGCCAAACAAAATTTTTAAGTTTGCTAAATTATACATTTATTGGTGACACAAAAACTTTACCAACTTCTCAATAATTTATAGATGCGTTTTCGAATAAATTATTAAAATTATATTGTCCTCATGACTTCAGTTGTTTCCTATCTTGCGAGTAGATGTCACGTTTGTTCTGTAGATAATGCTTTTTTTCGGAGTGCATATATTATAATGTAAAATAAAATACAAGGACTACTAATTAGAAAGATTTGAAAATATAAATTGTAACTGGAATATTTAGATTACTCTTCTTTTTCTGGATGCTTCAATTTATATATTTGAATTATAATTTAAAGGAATAACACCCAAGTGTGGAGAGTGTAATATCAGGATAAGTGAGTTTTCTAAAAAAACTTGGAAAAAACCTTATCTACACTGTTTTATATGTTTATTTTTATTAAATGCTGACCGGCTTCTATCGTTATTTAAATAATAGTGATTGTTTTACAGAATTCTGGTAATTATCTTCTTCTACATAACACAAGAATATGAGTACGTGTGTTTGTCCGTGTATCTGAAATCTTATAATTTTGATACTAATATTGGTACTTCAGAAATAGATAATCATGCCATCCTCCATTTTAGAGTTGGAAAAATCCAGGTTTGAACAATCATAGTCGCTATTTATTCATAATTTCAATTGCATCATATTGAATTTAGCATATAATATAAAACTGAAATAAAATAGATTTAATACATTCTAAATCCGAAATTATGTCTATTAAAATGAAGAAAGTTACTTTATCAAAATAATTATATGCAACAATGCACAGGTATGCTATTAACATTAACACAATTTCATAGTGTAACAGTACTTAACCTAGTGAAAAGCGTGAAGGCCACTAGCTCAAGCCTACGTTAACCTGATAAAAATAATTTTACGACATTCATGAATAATATATGCACAGATCAGTTCTATTTATGATTATCTATAATTCTTCAGATAACGGAATATCTTATTTTCAACAAAAAATATTTATTGGATAAAATGATTGAAGCTGAATTTAAGTATTTAAAATAAGGAAATTCAGTCAATTTTATATATATTTTTTTCTTCCCTGATCCTATAGTTTTGGCCTAACCGAGGTCATCTTCTGGGTTCTGAATATTACAAAGTATAATGCATGTATCTAATTATGTAAATACTATACCTCTTCAATTGTAAAATTTTGTTTTCATCTTTTCGTTTTTGTTACACATTTTGTTACATATCATACTTGATTGAAATGCAAATGAGTCGGAAAGTTGTAACGCCTGTTTCCAATAAATTAATTATAACAAAGTTTAGATTTATTTTTGATTGAATTGGCTTCAATTTAAATCCATTTATATTCTCATAATAAAAAAAGAGATTTATAATTTATTTGCTTTAACATCCAGCCAATGATTTTCATATCACGATCTTATTTTAATATTACAGAATGTTTGAAAAACGGAATACTAAATTTGAGGCCAGAGTTTTAATTTTAATAGTGTGAGAAACTTTAAAAATGAAACATGCGTGACATTTTCCATGGTAAAATAGTAGAAAAATAAATTGATTTCAGAAGTTATTTGACGTATCCTGTTATCAAAATTTACTCGATTTGGCAAATCAGAGAGTGCATAATTAAAACTTCAAATACTAATTAAGTTAACAAGGGTGTTATAGTTGACATCTCTTTAGATCGAACGAGAGTGTATTATTTAACACTCGTCTAGTGTCGGGATTTTCACAATAGTACGAGTGTATCAGACTACGGAAACAATAATTCTTCTTAATAATTTGGTTTCAAATATCATAGCTAAGAATAGTAATTTATTGTACTAGAGTGAAATGTGATGTATTAGTCACGACAAATGAAAGGTGAATGTCTATTTTTCTTGACTGACTAATCACATTCAACAGTTTTATCCAACATCTCTCTTGAAATGACTCAAATTGTTTTCATAATTATGTTGTTTTAATTTTGAAGTAAAACTTCTTTACTGAGGAGAATAAAATTTTCGAGCGTTACGATAATTTCGACCGCATCATCTAACCTGATGATGGTGTCGTCGAGACTAATCGCATGATATAATATTTATGGAAGATTCTCCTCGAGTGTATTTTTCTTCATATTTTCAATATGTTCTACCGAATGCCGACAGTATCTTCAATTATTCTTATTATTAGATTTAAATTTCCGTGGAATACTTCTGTTTTTTTTTTAATTACATGTTAAAAAATGGCTGCTATGCAGCAAATGAAGAAGAATATGTATAGTGAATTTATTCACGAAATTTTCACACTAGTCTATTCGCTTCAAGAACTGTCCGCGATTCAGCATAATATGACTATAATTTAAGCCTTCTGATTGACTGAAAGTTTTATAAGTATTTAGCTTTATATTTTTTGACACTGACAATACATTTGAATGCTATAATTAAAACATAAAGGTTGCAAAGTAACCATGACGAGTTTGTTATGGTACTTACTGAGTCCCGTGATTTTACTATTCTACTCTCACTGAGTGTCTAATCTTATATAAGATATTCATAGGGATTCTGTAACCAAGTACATTCACGTCGAGCGTTAACGTGAACTTAACTCTCGTTTTGTCATACTCGTATTCTGAACCTGAACGTTGATTCAAGTTCACGCCGATAGTCAACGTTAAGTCACGCTAGTCATTTGACAGCGTTAAGTGTTACATTTCCAGGTTATTTAGATAAGAATAGTAGAAATATCCCATTACTTCTACAAAATGAGTCAAATAAACAACATTCAGGGATATAGATGAACAAATTCGTCATTGGTCTTGCATACCAAGATCAAACTTTCAAGAATTAAAAAATTTCATTAGACTCAAAATTTGAACAATTACTCGAAAACAGAATTTGCAAAATCAAGAAGTATTCCAAATTTTTCAGTGCGATTTTGGAAGTAGCTCGATGTTTAAAGTATCTATCACTTCTATTTGAATCGTTAACAAAGATCAGATAATGATATGAGTCTTATCTTATAAATTGAACAGTACATATTCTAAGGAGACAACTAAATTTGTCAGAGTGCAGATATGACTGAAGTCTCAATAAAATAAAAATGAAATCTTAGTTTTCAATCAAGATATTTATTGATATCATCAAGAGATTGATTGTTGAAATGAAAATTTCAAATGTAGATATCATAACGTATATCCCTCACTCCGTTGATTCCAGACTTTTTGTTATTATAATGAAATTTTACTTTCCAATTGAGATATTCACTGTTAATCAAGAGATTGATTGTTGAAATAAAAATTCAAAATCTTCTAACTTCAATTTTTTCGCTTTGTTATGGTTTCATTGAAATCAATTCTCTGCACAAATACATACGTAGGTACTACTATTTTTATTAACAGCTTCATCAGAATGGAACGCATTGTCTATTTCAAGTTAATTTTTATAATCGATGAACTCAACTTTCGTTGATCTAGTTCAAATATTGAATCAATATTTAGTTGAGCTTCTACTTGAATCCTCGCTTGAACCATTACTGAAAAATCAGCATACACTACCGCGTTCTTATATATATATATATATATATATATATATATATATATATATATATATATATATATATATATATATATATATATATATATATATATATATATATATATATATATATATATATATATATATATATATATATATATATATATATATATATATCTTGCTCTTTTTCTCTATCATTTTCGTTTATGAAAAGATACTGGATTATATGCTGCAAAATAAGTGATTTACATTTTGGAAGCTTGTGTTACATTTTATATAAATTGAAAATAGTTTTTTTGAAGCATTTATTGGTTAAATGAATATGTCAAATAATTTCCTTAATATCTACGAAACTGAATGACACTCCTTTCTCTCCTCTATTTTCTTCATAATAACCAGATTACATTGTCCATTTTTCACACGAAAGATTAAAAAGTATGGAATGTCAAAATGAAATATAACAACAAATTGTTCAATTTCTTGTAATTTGATTGGCTGAATTTCACGCATTTCATAGAATATGGAATGAATTATTTAACGCTAGCGTTAATCTAATATCAATGTAAATTAACGTTCAAGTTTTATGTTGACATTTCAGAATACCATCTTAACGTTAGGGCGTGACAACTATTGACGTTAAGTATCGCTGGCGTGAATTAACGCTTGGTTCTAGAATCCCTATCATTATTCATTTCAAAGGACAATACGCCTATTGCGTATCCTCAGTGGCTCCGCTCTATCGGTTAAATTTTACATCTACGAGGTGTGCTGTCAAAAACGTCAAATTGTCTAACGTTATTTTTGTATGTCATATTATTCGATAATCATGAGTATAAATCATTCCCTTAGAAGTTGTTGTGTTCTTGGATGTACTAATACTGAAGTATACAGCCCAGAACTAATTTTTATAGGTCTCTGGGAAGAGATTATGGAGCGAAACAAAGAGAAATGTGGATAACAGCAGTTGAACGAATGTGATTTTACGCAATAATCTATAAAAATGTATTAGATTTCATTCAATTCGCAGTATCAACTATCTTTAAGAGAAATTAAATATTATAATTGTGAAGAAATTCAATAAATACCACTTAGATGAGTCTCTTAATTGACTGAATAGTCACATCAGAATCCATTACTGAAAGCACCAAATTTTTGCTTGATATTTTTCTTTCTCAAAATTCAAGAATTGTTTTAAAGATAAACAAGATGAGAAAATCTCTTTCCCCTAAGGATCTCGCTCAAATTTTGTACATATATAACACATTATGAATCTAAATGTAATTGATTACCTTTAGATGAGTCACATAAACAGTAAAAAATAATTATGACTCTAATTGATTTGCTTCTTTTAGAATATTTTTGTCTACAAATGTTGTCATAAATTAAATACAATATTATTATTAGGAATAGAGATCGTACATCATGGATTTCATTTTGATTTTAAGGCAGATTGACATATTTCAAAACATTGACAGGTGACATCACACCTCGAAGTTGTGATTTTTGAATAATATGTGGCGCTTTCGTCGAAATTTGGAGATACGCAACAGGCCTATAGTAACAAGCTTACTATGGATAAATACATATTCTTTTATTTTGCTTTTGTTTATTTGATTTTTGATGTTAAATAATTGTCAATTATCTCGGTTTACTGTCATTATTTTGAAATATTAGACTAACCGGACATAAGCAAATTTAAACTCAAAAATGAATAACGATTCTGTACATATAATAATGATGGATTTCTTATTGTAGGTGATTACGGTGAGAAGACATGAATAAAACGTCTAAATAATAGTCTTAAAAAGTCAAGTCTGAACTTTACGTTGGAAAAGTACTTCATCAGTTTGCAGAGAAATTATTAAATCGATATTTATTCAGACTTCATATTTGTTTTGATCGGTACTTTCCACACATAAAATTGTAAGGTTTCTTTTATCAGCAACCTCTATATTTGATAGTCCTATTGATAATTTTGTGTGTATTGAAAAGAACAACATGAAGTTGTAATTATGAATATCAATTTTTAATAAGATTATTAGATTTTTTAAGACAGATGTGGGAATAAATAAAATTGTATAGATTACATTAAAGTAACCGCATAGTGAACTATTTAAAAAATACTGCATTTCACATTTGTTTTCTAATGTTTTCTAATCTGTAATCAATTTCGCACGCTTTTTATTCTAACAAGCTGTTAACAGTTTTGCTTGTAACCCCAATTTGTCAACCAGCAGTGATTTAACAACTTTTTAATTGTTAAATTATATTTATGATGAGAAAATCCTTTAACCATTTATCGGCGATATCTCTCCTTATTTTAAATTATGTAATTTGATAATGTTAGTATAGTATTGTTAAAGTTACACATCTATTTGTTTGCAATTTTAAATTTAAATTTTTTTCAATCTTTTCACTGTAGTCTTCCTGTTCTGATGATGGCTACCCAGGGGACGAAACCGATAAATGGTAAAATTAAATCAAATTTTTCTAAACAGTGTGATTGAGACTTGGTTTTCATTTTCAATCTTTCATAAAATATATTTACGTTAGGTTTTGAGTGCCACTTTTAACTTCTATATTTTTATTATATTATTATGCCAATAATATTGGACCTATTTGAAAGAAAATCTGGAAACCTAATTTATAATCCGCTTTTACTTTGAATCAGCCGCTTTTAGATTATAATTTATTACTTTTTTTACTATATTTTACTCATTCTTCAGGTTTGTTGAATGGATAATTCTTTTTGATGTCATTCATTTTTTTCAAACGTTAAATAATATTTACATTATGCTACTGGTTAGTTTATATACATCGGAGTCACTGCATCATCAGTGTAAAATTAAAAATATTATTATACTAGCATACTAACTGAATAATTTAAATTCAAGATGAGATCACTCGAAAACTAGGTGCTTGATCTGCCTAGCTTTCGGCCATATTATTTACGATTAACAATTTATTGATGTTACCTTTACATATATCTGAACAAGATGTCTCAAATAGTTGTAGAGTCGAGTAGTACTCCTCCTGCTTTGGCAACAAATTGAATTTAAATGCTTGAATAAAGAATAGTTTGTTATTCGGTGTAGAACGCTCTTTTGTGTTTCGCTCAATTGGCATAGCCTTGAGTTGAGCATCGGTGGCAAGTGTTTGAGCTCAACACAAAATTGTTATATCCTATCCAGTAATATATCATATTATTATTATTTATTAATTAAAACACAAATAAAGCCGTATGAGTATGAAGTATGGCCTGTATTCTCATATCTTCAATCAGAATAGAACAAGGCTGTATTTCGGAAGAAATACTTATTTGATATATGAGAATACGGGCGTATGTATTTTTGAAAAAGTATACATGTGGCGTTATTTTATCCAAGAAGCAATTTGATAATGAAGTTAAAATAATCGTTTCTGAAGGTTGAGTTTGTGATTATATTAAGACAATACTCAATAGAATATACTATTCTTTTCCATGTTTTTCAAGTTGAAAGTGATATTTTGACCATCTTCCATTTCTGAAAATATTTTGAAGTTAGCATAAAATTATTATTTGTGCGCCCCAATAAATTATGACATGCGCTGTCTTAGAAGTAATACAAAGCTATTTCAGTTCAATTAGTAAAGTAGGTCAGAGTTCAAGGGTTAATGCGATTATGTGTTTCTTTAATAAAATTGTAAATATAAATCTCTATTCTTTTATGGCTGAAAATAAAAATTTGCATGATGATCCCGCCAGTTATCTCCGTGAGATTGTGAAGTAGAATTTATTGTATTAAAAATGATCAGTTAATTAAGTATAGTTGAAATTAATCTATACAAGAATAAAAACAATATTTACACTAATCTAAAAGCAATTTAACTGAATACATTCAATTAATATTGACAATATAGCATTGAATTTATTTAAAGGATGTACTACCCAGTGCTAAAACAATGCAAAATGATTTGTGGTCCAGCCCCTAGTCTTATTTTTTTTAATCTACAAGATAATTCATATATATTTTCTTAACAGTACAAGTACAACTACCAATCTAGGGCTCCAAATTCTTGAACATTTTTCTACTATTTCCAAATTAAATATTCAAAATACAGTTATTCACAATTCTAGACTGCACATTTATCTTGACTATTCCATTCTTAGTATTTATAACAAGGTTAACAATGCTAAATCGCTATTAAAACGGTGCATATCAGTGGGTATTTGACGCGTAAAAATACCATCGGGTCACTAGTGGTCAAAGTGAGAATTTTACTCAAAGATGTGGATACCTCCAATTTGTAATCTCGTGCTTTCTTCGTATTTAATGAAATATTTTTGTGAATATCTTCATCAATTTCATCTTCTGATTTATCACCAAAGTTTTTGGGCTGTATCCGAGGGCGGCCTCGATCTCGGCACCAAAGTACCTGTATCTTTAATCCCCTACTCGAACTTGGCACTATGCTATGGATAAGGATTTGTGACTCAAACGTTCTACCTGAGTGAATTCTTCTGGATACGTGCGATTTTATATTAACAATAAACCAGACTCAAATTTAGCCGTACTTTTAAACGAATCTAATCTCACGTGTGACATCAACAACTCAAAAGTCCTGCATATCGTAGACAAAATAATTTGTTTCCATTTGATGCAAGAAATTCCAATGTCAAAAATACCTAAAAAAATTAAATGATTTAATTTGTTCTATACATATTTATATGTTGTTGTAATAATGTAGGTATGTACGGACAATAAATGAATAAGTCTTTTTTTGATAATATTTTTTTTTCTGAAGTTAAATTAATTTTAAAATAAAATATAGAGACTTATAAAACCAAATATTGCAGGTATGTAGATCGTGGCTTCATTTAAAAATTGACAGTGCCGAGTTCGTGTGCGCCTTGTGCTAATCGTATTAGCATTAGTGCCGAGTTCATGTTCCGCTGCAGTCTAGTTGGGCATTCGGTAAAGGGTCCCTTAATCTGCGTATTCCAGTTGGGCATTTTAATCCCTTACAACACAGATATCGGATTTACCTGTGTACCTGACCGCCTCGGTACTGTATAATTATAATATTTGCAAAATATTTAACTTTGTGATGTATTGAAAATGTATATGTTTGAGTTTTGCAGCCAGTTGATTGACAGTATTCAATTATTTCGTTAATGTTATGTTTATGACATATTTTTTTTTTGAATTTAATGTATATATATATATATATATATATATATATATATATGTATATAAAATCTCCTATCCTTATGTGAATATGTAGCTATTGACAATCTATATGTTGTTTTACAGCCAATTATGTTTTATCTATATATTTTATGTTTTCTTGATGTATATTTTACTTAAGACTGATTTTTTCTTGAATAAAATGCCTTATATGTATTTCATACATAAAGAGTTTTCATGGATATCCTAATTCTTCATTGCATAATACACAAAATCTTTATAAATTGTATCATAACTTCAGAGTCTCCCTTGATAATTAAAATTTGACGGCACGCAAATAAAAACAGTTTGAACTCACTATCTTATCTGCAGAAAAATACAGGTAGAGAAATGCCCAACTGGAAGAGCTAATTATGCCTACTTTTTTGGTTGCAAGGGATTATCTCAGGTAAAATGCCCAACTCGCATACAGCCTTATGTTCTTGGTGCCGAGTTCGTGTACGCCCGTATCCGAGTTGGGCATTGTACCTGAGATAATCCCTTACAACCAAAAGGGTAGGCGTAATAAGCTCTTCCAGTTGGGCATTTCTCTACCTGCATTTCTGTATATAAAATAGTGAGTTCGAACTGCTTTTATTTGTATTCCGTCAAATTTCAATTATCATACGAGACTCGAAAGTTATGATACTATTAATTTCGCTCAAACACCAAACGAATCAACTTGGATGGTTTCTCGATAAGGTCGGAGACTGCTTTTCTTTCGACAATATTATTTGATGCCTGCCGTTCAATGTTTAATTCTTCTTCGTGATTATGAACCAAGTCACTTTTTATTATTTCAAACTCGCGATTTGTATATACTTTAGCGGTACATCGATAATTTCTATTTGTCGTTTGTTGTCGAAGATAAGCAAAATTCAAAATTGTTAATAACTAGCAATTTCTTTCCCTTTTCACTAACTATGCGATTTATTTCCGAGATCACTGAATATTAAATAACAGATGAAACGCAAATGTAATATTTTCTTCACTTTCATTTGTTGATGAAAGCAAAGCTACCAATTTGAATGCAATTTTTTCTAGAACTTTGTAACTCTTGAAGCTATAAATACAATTAGGGAAATTATCAATCAGTACATAGTATTAGGAGTAGGCGAAATTAAAAACTAAATGTTATGGAAAATGTAAAATGTATAAATATTTTGCATACATTATAATCATACAGTCATGGAGGCGGACAGGTACTTGACACAAGTAAATCCGATATCTGCATTGTAAGGGATTAAAATGCCCATCTGGAATACTCAGATTAAGGTACCCTTCACCGAATGCCCAACTAGACTGCAGCGAGTTTTTGAACTAGTTTTCATATCAGATATCCTGACGGCTTTCATCCAAATCAAACATACTCTTTCAAATTAGAAAGAAAGCTACGTAGAGGTTCCCTCACTATCGCAAATCGCGGAGTTCATCAAATAAATGAAAATTTGCAAACTGATGTATTAGCATATTTTAATTTGCATCCGAGAAATTCAAGTAGAGAAGCTGCACTAGAATTAAACGTATCACATACACAGATACACAAGATTTAAAAAAAAAACATAAATTCAAAGCCTACAAAATACATGAAATCCATAATCTTCATCCTGATTATTCTGTGAGAAGATTTTACTTTTGCAATTATTTAATTCAGAAATGTCCGGAAATGTTGCAAAAATCCACATTTTCTAAATAAATTTCGTGAACAGATGAGAGCCACTTTTCCAATAACGGTATATTTAATAGGCATAATACGCATTATTGGCAAACTACCAACCTAAATCCACGAGAATCATATAGAACTAATTTTCAAGTACGTTTTTCAACTAAATGTGTGGTGCGGAATTGTTGACAATATTATTCTGCGTCCATATTTTTATGAAGGCACTCTAGCTTCGCAGAGATATTTGATTTTTTTTTTTTTATAAAATGAACAAGGAAATTTTTTCGATGATATACCACTAGCAGATCGCCGTAGAATGATATTTTAACAAGATGGTGCACCTGCGCACAATTCCATAGACGTAAGAAATTATTTAAATCAAGAATTTCCAAATGCCTGGATTGGAACAAGAGGACCTATAATGTGGCCTGCAAGGTCTCCCGATCTATCGCCCTTAGATTTCTATTTGTGGGGTGCCATTAAAAACAAAGCTTATGTCGCGCACGTGGCTACACTTGAAGAATTAAAACAGAATAAGACAAGCTATGAACAAGTTAAATAACAAAATTAATAATACTGCGTATCAACATTTGTTAAAATATAATTGTACTTTATGAAATCTATGAAAAAATAAAGTCTTACCTACGGTCTTGGCAGCTATTCTAGCTACTTTCGTAGTTCGAGCTCTACTAGAGCTACGCGGTACATTAGATTTACGCTTGCGAGGCATATCGGCAGTAAAGTAGGTACCCACCTAATGAGAAAGAAAAAAGCGAAAGAAATTTTTTTCCTAAGATCGTTATGACAACAATCATTTTTTTATCCTTCAGAAACAAATGTCCTTTATTTATTACTATACTCTTGAAAATATATGTACAAAATTTCATGATGATCGGATGAGTAGTTTACGCGTGAAAGCGTAACAAATCAACAAACAAAGTCTCATTCACATTTATAATATTAGTCAGGATAATCAGTGAAATTATTTCAATCATGGATCATTGTTTCATGTTTTTTTTTATCAAATTTAAATTGTTTGTAATATTTCATGACCTATATTTTCCATCTATTTCATGTGTACGATCAGTTGTATCATCAATAATTTAATTTGATTTATTTTGTTTCAGGTATGTCAGTCTCACAATTTTTATCCATTATGGTAAAGTACAAATTTCCATTTCATTTATTGATAATCGAAAGCTTCTCATTATTATTCTAGATTGAAATTCATTTAAGTAGATAGGTTATACTTGAGCTTATTCATTTCTTGCTGTTTGCTGAGCACTTTATATATGAAAGCTGAAGTCAGATATTGAAGTCCTGTCAACAGAACAGACGTTATTAAGCATATTGCGTGCATATTTTTTCGTGCGGCTTACCATCTCTTCTAAAATTAGAAAAGAATAATACATCATACGTGTAAAACATGTCACCTCACCAAAAATATCACGAAGATGCGTGCTGACGTGTAATAATATAATTATTTACGTGAATAATAGACTTTCTCAAATAAAAGGTAAATGGATTACCAGAAAATATGGTTTCACTACCTTGACACCGTCTGGGACAATAATAATTAGGTTTCATGTGATTCACTCAATCAAGATCAAAAATGGCATGGGAACTAACTAAGTACTGTATTTATTCGCTAATGAATCATATTAATTTAAAAATTGGAGCGAATGTAAGAAAGTGAAAACCGTCAACGAAAATGTACTGCTTCCATATTTTAAGAGTTTGAAAACACTGAAAGCATCTACACTGTGAACGACGTATTCGTTGCTGAGAGCTGAACTCATTGTTCGCAAAAATATTAATATGAAGAGGTACTCCATGTTGATTGCATGGTTGAAGAGGCGATCCGCAGGATACCATGCAAATGAATCAAAAATTTTCTTAAAAGATACTGTGGAAAATTTTATAAAAGAGGCTGAAGAAAAAACGTTTTTTTTTTTTTTTTCAGAAGTATGATTTAATTTATGTGTACCTTTGTATATACGTGATTTATTGAATAAAGCTGTTCCTTAGATCGCAATGATAATAGGAACTTTTGCATAAATTATCGTAAATTAATAAATATGGTGTCTGTTAGCTGAATTTGTGTAATACCGATTCTAGTCGTTAAGCTCGGTATCTTATTAGCGATTGCGTATACACTATAATTCTATAAACTAATTTTAAAAATGAAGTAGCCAATCATTTTTCTTTCTCGACCTTTGGCTATGCGCAAGGGGGCGGAGTTTGAAAAAAAAAACGATGCGAGCGCTCATGGTGAGCACCATTGTAGCCATTGAACTCCATTTCTCAGAATACGTCATTGAGTTGTTATTGAGTATTGTAGTTAAAAGTGAAAATAATTGCATATAAAACTTAGGAAAACGCTTGTTCTGTTTCAGGTTGTTGTGTTAAAGATGATTCAGGTGAAATATAGTTTCATAGATTTCATGTACGCAGTTATAACATGAAAAAACGAATGAAGTGGATCAAAGCGATAAATTGAGTATTATGTGTCTTCCATCATTAATCTATATTACAAAGATGTTTGTAATTCAATTGTGAAATCAGAAAAATTCATGAATTACCTCTATTTCTAATTTGTAAGGTGTTTCAGTGGTAGAAGTTTGTCGGATGCACTTCGCAATAATTTTGTTGTTAATATTGTCAGCAACATATTCTTCAACATGTTCAATATGGCGAAACTAGTTTTACGCTTTTCTTCAATGCTTCCTCAGTAAAAGGGATACAGTGTTTGATACATACAAATCCGATCCGCAAGATTATTGGCGTCATAATTTGAGGTTAGCCTGTCAATTTGGACGAATTAAGATGTTTTCTTTAATATGTACGTTATAATTGAAGAAAAAAATACTCAAAATAAATAATTTCAGCGTATCTTTTTTGCTATGCAAGTTATATCATACGCACACAGCTGAATTAAATAATATTAGTACATTTAAAAAATTATAGGTATGAAACAATGATAAAATGTGAGTTCAGTCGTTCTCCATTGCCCGCTAGAGGCGCTAGTAGACTTCATGCACGTAGCTTATATAATAGAAGTATTGTAATCGCGATTTTTGACAATTCGACATTTTTATGGATCTTCACGTTTCAGATCCTACACTAAATCCCAAAAACATGATTTCAAAAAAAGTAGGTCTGTTGGTCTTTGTGGAAGCACAATAACTTGAGAACGCGTATGACTTTTCGAATGAAATTTCATATTTTTCATCAAATAGTTCGTAGATGAGCTTTTTTTATACTGTGGTTTCAAAACTTTATTGATGAAACTTTTCAGTTTTTTGCGTTTACTTTATAAATGGTTGTATTTATCATAAAATATGAAATAACTAAAATTAATTCTCGAATAAGTTGGTCCAGCATTCACCTGCAACATTTCTCGAAATTATCAGCAGTTTATTTGTCATTATTAAAATTTGAATTTTTGTGAAATTCATTATATTTTTCTGAAGTAAAGAAATAATGAGAGTCATGATGTGAAATTGGAATTACTATCACTCTTATTTGGACATCACAGACAAATGTTCGCCAATTGTTTTTTTTTTTTTTTAAATAAGTAATTGGGCTCTATCGTGTTTAGTATCAAATTAAAGCTCTTGCGGAGATAATTCTAGTAAAAGTATCAAAGACGATATTTAAACGATTGTCAATTGTTTGTTATACAAATTATTCAAATAATGTCTAGTTTGAAATGATCAGTGGAGTCCACGTTACCTTTAAAATGACAGCTGTCACTTTAAAATATGCAATTAATTGATGCGACACTCTAAATTTCTGAAACAGCGATGAAACTGGTCAGATGATCGGGGAAGTATTGTGATGGCTACAGCAGATTTTTCATTGATCTTATAACTCAACTTTTCTGCATTAATATAATTCTTCTAGTCGATACAATTAAGCAGAGGAGAGACATCATCAAAATTTGTAACAAGATAATGACGTCAAGTAATTACTACGTTTATATGCTATATCAATTTAATTTTAAAAAAATGTAATGTGAGTTCCATACTTGCAAATACGTGCGATACTAATTTATTTGATCTAGTAAATTGATTCTAACCAAAAAAAATAAAATAAAATCTTGATGATCGCACTGAAGTGTCAAAAACAAGTGCAACGAATGATAATGGGAACGTAGTCAAACTTACCAACGTGAGATGAAGAAATGAACTACAATTATTTTAAATAAATAAAATTTCGTTGAAAACATTAGATTCGAGTTAAAAATAATTGTAAATTTAATTTAAATATATTTTTTGCACGATTGGGTGTTTTCATGTGTTTACCGGCCCTTTATTTGAGCTGGTATGTTTATTTTACTGGCAAACTGTGGTTACTATGGTTATGCTGACTTACCGCCCATGGACAAAGGGAGTAAGTAAAATATTGTGGATTTCACAAAAAATATTCATTTATTTATCTTTATTTGTAATTGAATATTCACAATTCGCCAGGGCTCGGCCTCCAAACTATTATTCTCAATCGATAAACTGTACTTACTGACCTTAATACTTAAATAACTATTTTTGTATGCAGAAAATAAAGTTTATTTTTTTCGTTTTTTCAAACATAAACGTTACTTGGTCATTATGACAATTTCTTTTTATTTTGTAATGTTCTGATGACGTCTCTCCTCTGCTTAATTTTATCGACTATATTATACCATGGTCGTATACACAGGTCTGGAAACTCGAGGCTATTTCCTATATGATAGTCCAAGATCCCAGGCCCGCCAGACGTTACTTATTTTCTGAGAAACAAAATGTGTGGAATAGAGTAGTGCTAGTATGTACTTGGATCATACGCATATTCGCTAGTTTGTGTCGACGGCCAATTTATAGATATGAGGTACTAGAGGTACGTTAAAACATTAGTAACTTTTCTCAAATTCTGAGTACTGATTTTTATGTATGTTCTAAAGAATATTGTTAAAAATCAATAATCAACACTGCCAGACACTACCCATTGGCGGTAATTTTTGCTAGACCTTTTGAAGCTCGCAAAAAATAACTTCGTCTTACTTATAGTCTGAGTCCTAATTTTTATGTATGATACTCAGGAAACAATTTGAATACTTTTTGTAAAGAGCCAGACCAATCGTAGGGGCCAAACATCCTCCAGACAATATTAAAATATCGCTGTGAGTATGAGCGCGTGGTCATTATTTGTACGCTTGATAGTAAGCGAAATATCTATGAGCATCCAATTCCTCCTTTTTGTTACTCACGGTCTAATCTAGTCTACTATGTGTGTGTGTTCAGCATATAGCAGCGTGGTCAGTTCTCAACAGTAGATTCCTGCCATACAAAAATTTATAGAAATGCTCGATGGATTTCACTACTGCTAGCGATTTCCGTCTTGTGACACAGTAGTTTCTTTCTGGCTTCGACAAAACCTTACTGAAGTATCCGATGACTCTTTCTTGATCCTCCTGCAATTGGGACAGGACTCCCCCAATACCGACGTCGCTGGCATCTGTGTCCAAAATAAAACGTCCGTCCGTCTTCGGGTAACTCAGGATCGGTGCTTGAACTAGGAGTAGTTTCAGTCGCTTGAAGGCAACCTGACAGTCTTTTGCCAACTGTATCTGAGATTATTTTCCGTCAGTCTGGTCAGTGGTTTGGAAATATTGGCGAATTCATAGACAAATCTGTAATAGATACAAAGCTTGAGAAAACTACGCAGCTGATGTTTATCCGCAGGTACCGGCCATTCTTGAATTGTCTTAATCCTTTCTACATCAACTGTTACGCCTTCTTCGGAGACCACATATCTTAAATAGTTCACCCATTTTTGGAATAAGTGGCATTTCTTTGGAGTGAATTTCAAACCAGCTTTCTTTAAATGCTCAAATACCTGCTCCAGATTCTTCAAATGGCCTTAAAATGATTTTTTCATCACAATTATATCGTCCAGATATACCAAGCAAGTTTTCCGCAATAATCCTTTGAGTACGGTCTCCATAAGTCGTTCGAAGGAAGCGGAGCATTACATAGGCCAAATGGCATGACTGTAAATTGCCACAATCCACTGCCGATGGTAAATGCAGTTTTTTCTCGGTCGCTCTCGTCCATCGCTACTTGCCAATATCCACTCTTGAGATCTAGGGTCGAGAAGATCTTTGACCCTGCCAGGGTATCCAAGGTTTCATCAATCGTAGGTAGAGGATAACTGTCCTTCTTGGTAACGTTATTCAGCTGGCGATAGTCGACACAAAATCGTGTAGACCCATCTTTCTTCTTTACAAGTACTACCAGAGAGGCCCATGGACTGTTCAAGGGTTCAATGACGCCGTCTTGCTCCATGTCTTGAATGATAGCTTCAGCGTCCTCTTTCTTCGCAATCGGAAGTCGTCGCGGTACTTATCGAATTGGTCGTGCGTCGCCGGTATCAATTTTGTGATGGACAATATTCGATCTTCCTTTTCGCCCCTCACTGGCTTCAAACACCTCTTGGAATCGGCGTATCAGATCTTCAGCTTCTGCGTGTTGCTAATCATTTAATTTTTGACCCTTGAATAGTAATAAGGTCGTGATTCTTTCGAAAGTTTGTCACAGTTAGGTTCTATCTTTGTGTCTAGGCGTGCCACATCAGCTTCGCCTCTCGCTTGGACGTTGGTATCGGTTCTTGAGCTGTGTGTGATATACTTCCTCCAAGTGTGCATGGCCGTATCGCAGCTCCAGTCGCATGACCAATTTCTTATAAATATTGTCTTCCTTCGGTGGAATAGTCTGTAAAATATTTATTGCATCTCCTCGGAGAGCAATCATTAGCGCTGAAACTTCTTCAGTATCATTCCAGCTATTAGCCTTAGCAGCGGACTCAAAATGTCTATGGTAATTAATCCAAGATGTTTGACCATCAAAGGTTCGAGGTTTGACACATATTTTTGTTATGGAGTCAGAATTTGGTGTAGATGTAGATAATTCAATTATCTCAGCTTTTGAAGTTTTCTCTGGAAATGGAACACCAAATTTATACTTTTCTTCAAAAATCTTAATTTTTTCATCCAATTCTTCTTTTAGCATTCTACAATTATCTTCAAATACTTCCTCCCATATCTTTGAATTTTCTCTGAATTCTTTCAGTTGCTGTTCAACTTTCTTTTTATTTTCCTCCATTTTTCCATGTAGTTCTTCTCTCAGGTTTCTAAAATTTGCTTCCAATTTTCCTAATTTTTCATTTAATTTTGTTTCTAAATCTTCTTTCGAACTTGTAGAATTTTCTTGTAATTTTAATTTAATTTAATTTAAATTTGTACTTTCGTCTTTGAGTCAACAACCGAATGTTAAAAATTTTCATTAGGAGATTTATTGTATTTATATTTCATCGTATTGGAATTATCTTAATAATAAAGCGTTGACATATTACTTAATTATTATTGAAAACTTCCATTACACCATTAGCAACATGAGTTCAATGAAATTGCGTTATAAAACCATCTAATTATCACGCTCACACTCATACTCAGCGATATTTTAATTTTGTCTGGAGGATGTTTGGCCCCTACGATTAGTCTGGCTCTCTACAAAAAATATTGAAATTGTTCTTTGAGTATCATATATAAAAATTAGGACTCAGACTATAAGTAAGATGAAGTTATTTTTTTGCGAGCTTCAAATGGTCTAGCAAAAATTACCGCCGATGGGCAGTGTCTGGCAGTGTTGATTATTGATTTTTAACAATATTCTCTAGAACATACAAAAAAATCAGCACTCAGAATTTAAGGAAAATTACTAATGTTTTAACGTACCTCTAGCACCTCGTATCTGTAAATTGGCCGTCGGCACAAACTAGCGAATATGCGTATGATCAAAGTACATACTAGCACTATTCTATTCCACACATTTTGTTTCTTAGAAAATAAGTAACGTCTGGCGGGCCTGGGATCTTGCTCTATGAGAAGTGAGTCCGCTTAGTGTCGACTGTCGCGTAGTGCTAAAAATCGTCACAGGTGGCACATGAGTCAAAGGATGTTCTCTAGCGACTGGCATTGTGTATTATGTAACATTTGAGTTAAATATTGCACTGATATGCGATTATTATCAATCGAAATCTTTATTTGGTGACTGATTTATGTTGCAATTCTGTGCAAATCCATGTTTTACAGATCTATGAATCCATAAAAAAACTATTAAAGCGCATCTACTTTCTTGATTAATATAAATTCGTTCATAAGGATATCAAGTCCATTGCGATTTTGTTGGTAATTTACAGATTTATAAGGTTCACACAGAATTGCAACAGTAATCTGTGATTATATATAAACTTCTTTTGTTTTTTACTGTCGGGAATTTTATTGAAGATAACCTGAAAAAGCCAGGAAATTTTCATTTAATTTTTTAGTATACACCCTTAACACAATAATTCATTAACATCGATCGATAACATTTTGAACAAATGGAAACAGTTACAAACTATTATTCAGGATTTTTGTCATTGCTACCTATCTTCATTGGATGAAGTAGATAATGATCGATTGAGTTACAGAATATATTTGGAAGCTATTCAAATTTGAAATGATAAATTCATAGTAAACAACATGATCCATTATAACCATGATAACTTAATTATAAGCATCAAAATTACTCGCGAAAATTTATATTATATTACAATAAGTAGCCAGAGTCTGCTAAAGTCAAGATCTGAGAAATTCTAGAAATCATGATGAGCTAACCTGAGAAACTGGTAATAATTCAATCTAATAATAGTTAAAAAATGACAGCAGTGAGAACGCTCGTTTTTCTGTAGCAGTGTGAATAATAAGTAGCGTTAGGTATTTGATGTTAGACACAAATGTACTAAACTTTTGAATTAAATAACAAGGAACAAAGTACTTTAAAGCCGCGGAAGGAAACACTTGTCAGTCCTTGATGTAGTGACTACGGTATTACAATATCCTCTCCAGAACTTTTTCAATCATTGAATACTTGTTAATGATTTAACATTTGTCTACAAAGCTATTGATGACAAACTTTAAATTCACGCCCAAAAATTGAGAAAGAAATCTCTTACTTTTGAAAACTGTATTTTTTGCATGGTTATGTCATTTCATCTATTTGCGTTTCGAAACAGTAATTGCGAATCTAAGACAAGTTTTTGCAAAGAACAACAAAAAAATGTTTTTCTTTATTATTTATAAATAAAAAAAATCATTATATTTAATTAACTTTTTTTTGTTGTTTTGTTTAAAAATAAAACAAAATATATAGAATAAAAGTACGACAGCTATAGTAGATGAAATTTCTGATACAATGTGTAAAAAAAAGTCCAAAGTTATGTATTTTGATGCCATAGTAATATTGTAGGCGTAGCAAAACCTACTGTTTTTCGTGTACTAAAGGAATACAAAGCAACAGGATCAGTTACACCTTCTAAAAAGAATTTAGGACGGCAGGATATAGTTCTTATTGACATTATATATTTATGTATGACCCATATGTATATAATTTTTGAAATTTTAGTAACTCTTTTGGATAACTTAGACATTGTAAATCAGACTTTTGTATTTACTCCTAATTTGGATTTATACAAAAATTTCTAAAAATCTATCAAGTAAATTGCGCTTTCGGTCCAGTCGGTTGCTTTGGAAACAGTAGATCATCATTCTTATTTTGGGTTTATGCAGAAAATTCTAAAAAATGTGTCGAGTGAAGTGGACTTCTGGTACAGACGATTGCAATCATAATAAGAGATGTACAATAATAAAACAAGTAACCATTCAGATGTCATACCAATCTCAAATACTGAATTTCAGTATCCTACGGCTAATCATTCTGGATTTATGCGAAAAATTCAGAAAAAGTTTGAAGTAAAGTGCACTTCCGGTACAGACATCAAGTCGAAAAGAGTCAAAATGGATTCAGGGTTGCTCAAAACGGATATTCTCATCAAAATCTCAAAATGCGAATTTTATCGGTTTCATAATACTTACTTGTACTTTGAACAAGTAAAAATGAACTATAGATGAAAAATTAGATTATCTACAGCTGAAGGCCGTTTGACACGATGCACAATTTCTTTCAAAAATATACATTTTTGTGTTTCAAAATTCTGATAGCATACATCAAGATACCGTTCAAAAATTACACAAAAATATGTAGATCTTGTTTTATATTCTTACATATTTTCGTTAAAAATATGCGCAATATAAATGCGCACTGGCATAAATATACATTCTTATTTGTTTGACTATTTTTGCAGAAGTATAAATCGTTTTTGATGTAAAAGTTATATTAATTTTAAAGATGTCGTGCTGCAGAGATTAAATCGGAATTGCTATCTTTTTAAAGTTAAATCGGCAGAATACAAAAATAAGCTCAGGGCATCGGAGAAAATAATGAGCAAACTGAATTGTCTTATGCGCAGATGGATGTATAGATCAATGTACAAAATTATATAGTAGTGGCATCCAGAATTTCAAAATAATGTACTAACAATTGTAAAAACATTATGATACAAATTCTTTTCCAAATTATGCACATCATTTTGAAAAAAATAATGTATCCTGTCAAACGGTCTTTATAAGGAGTTTCTGCAAGCCTCCGCTAAATGATAACACTAATTTGAGAAACAAGTTTCTTTGCGCATATGCTCACTGAATATTGTTAGCTTAAATTTCAGCATACTCACGAAATACCAGACACAAAAAGATTCGTTTCTCACGTTAGCGTTAACGTATCATTAGAGTATTACTGTATTATAGCTTATATTTTTCTGAAATTTTTGTTGCTTATTTGAGTTGTAAGCTTACTGATCAGAAATACATGCCTGATGATTTCTAATACATTAGCTGAAATTTCTTCTTAATCGTATAATCTCTCAAACATTACCAAAAAAAACTTGACTCTATATAATATAAATTCAGATACTCGTCCAAGTTGAAAACAGTGGAATTACTTTCTCTATGATTATTTTATCATAGGAATGATAGTACTGGGATATGTGGGAATGAGAGATATTTTCTCACTTTTGTGCTTAAAATAAGGAAAGCTATTATCCAGTAAATGCACGTAAAGTTTTTAGTCTTCAAACAAAACAATGTAATGTCTACTACATATGGCAGTTAGGTAGGTTCATTGCCATTCTTCTCCAAGTTAAATGAAAGAGCCATTGTTTAACTGCTTAAGGACATTTAATATCTCATGTCAATCATGTTTAAGATCTCAATTTGGCTTGAGGCTGCATTCTAAATTGATTTTTAAAATGAATTTCATTCCTTCAAACATTTTTTTTATGATTCTAAAGAAGCAGTCTGTTGAAATGTATTACGAACTTCAAAATTACAGCTATTATTATTTATATTATGTTCATTTTAACTGTGAAGTTTTTTTATGTTGAGATCTATTTTGTAATTTGGTAGTAAAGTCAATTATATTTATAAAATAACGGTAAAATTCTGCTTCCTGAGATTTAAATCAAGCAAGAGTTCGTTTATTGTCATTTTTTTCACAGTAATATTCATATCTCGATTCATATATTAAAAATGCGCACGTAAATTGGACATTTGTTCATTTGAATGGAGATAATCGGCAGATTAGTTCTTGATAATTAAAAGTATAAGGATCCTTCAGATGATAAGTGCGAAAATTGCAGAACGCAGTCCATAATTTTTTTTATAATGGAGCGCTGATATAAGGACAAAGTTTAATTTAATGTGGCTTGTGCCTTCAAAATAACTGATAATAATTCAAACTGCTGCCACTGAAGATAATGTTAAATAATTCTGTGTTGAATGATGAACTAATAAAAGACAAGGAATTTTCTGACATTGCAAATACAAAGGTAGGTTAATCGTTTGTCCATGAACAGATTATTATCACACACTACCAATTTATTCGTACAAGATTTTTTATTTTTGTTTCATTAGTCTACGCCAGGGGTCGGCAACCTTTTTCGAACGGCGGGCCATTTTCGAAATAATTTTTTTTATACGGGCCGCACATTGAAATGTAAAATCTAACTTGAATAGTGCTTTTATATCATATACGGGTATAAATATTATTAAAAATAAATATTGGCGGGCCGCACAAAAAGTTGCAAAGGGCCGCATGTTGCTGACCCCTGGTCTACGCAGTTTAATTTTGTATAAATTGTGCAACGTGTTCATTCAATTCTACTTACAATAGGATAATTTGATTATATTTTGATTTGACTTGAACAATTCAATTATTAGTCATATATTTGTAATCAATTTCAGTTATCACAGAAAGGGAAAGTAATCAATTATCATGCGGAATAGGATTATTATTGATTACCTTATAATAATTAATGTAAAATGACTGATTAATATGATTTCATCAATAATTATATTTAAGTAAATACTAGCAGTTACTCACGGCTATACAAGTACTTTTTGTTATCACTCAAAAAAATATATTTAATAATTGGTAGTACCCAGACAAACAGTACTCTCTACCCTGTACTATCGATATTTTTTGTTGTATTATTTTGTCATATATTCATATTCATATCTTCTGAACCCTGCAAGATATCGATTCGAAAGACACACGAAAATACAAGCTGAAATTTCTATTCTAATCCCTGCAATATTCATTGAAAACTGTGGAGCCGTTTCGGATTCTATCTGGGACAAACTTTCAAACAGACAAAAATTCTAAAAACGGTCTTTTATGATTGAGCATCGTTTAAATAGCAATTATCATTTGAATGTTAGCATTTATTTGGAGATCACAGGCAGACACTTCAATTTTATTCATCTGTATGGATGTGAATTTGATTATAATATTGAAAGTGTTATAATTTCAATTTCTTTTATCGTATAAGTATGAGGATTTGAGTTTTTGATCATAATAATTTGGATACATTGATATTTTAGCATGTTGTCAGAAGATGACAAGACTATAGAAAAGGTAGGAAAAAAAAAATCGAAAAAATGCAAATACGGGAAATATTATTTTCTTTGTTCCACTCGACGCTGCCTTCCAGTATATTCTTTTTCCATCTTCAATATTTTCTGAATTAATTTATTTGATGCTCTATTATTGATATTAGATATATTTTATCTCTTCCTGGATATTACATTCTTCCAAATATTCTGCTTCTTTTATTTGAAAATTAAGGATGCAAATAACTATTTTTGTGTGTCTCACTCACATTGAGATATTATAGTATTTGGTGACGAGGCTTGCCGGTTCACTAGAATTGTTGACTGAATATTTTGATGCTTGTTTGCACTCATATTGCATATAAGATTTTTTCGAAGACTCTAAAAAGTAACTTTCATAACAAATCTTAAACACACAACATAAGTTGACATTTGGATTTAACTACTAGATAGTGGATATACAGATGTATACAGAGCAGTGAGTTTCTTCGTAACTCTGTGATATCATTGACTCCTATATTCTGATGATTATAAAGATCTAACAACACTGCAAAGGCCACTGAACACAAGCTGAGAATTTGAAAATTCAAAACAAATGTATTGTTGACTGGCAGTGCTGCCAGCATGAATTCGTAGGAAACTTAAATTTAGACTGTGCAATTCAATAGCTGTATTAATGATGATGACTCTGGAACTGGAATGCATAAAATCAATAAAATGTGTAAAAATATCCATTCTGTGATACGTAATGGTTGGAAAAAAGTAATTAATATTATCAGAGTATTAAATTTAGGAATGCTTGGTTCATACTGCTATCTTAATTCACACACATTAATAGGCCAATTAATATTGAGAGCATTATATTTTATTAGAAGAAACAAATCGATCCATTGCGATTTTACTCGCAGAATTACGTACATCACAGTGAGTGTAAACAGTATTGAATTTATTTAATTTAAATAATTTTAAAGAAAGTACAAGATCTTATTATAGACTTTCTGATGTAGAATAGTCAATTCAATATTCATTATTCCAGAATCTCGACGATCGAAATTTTCTTTAAAACCGCTGAATTTGTAGAACCGCCTTGGGAAATCACATTTATGATTCAAATTCTTTTATACATTCTAACATATGCATGAACATGAACAATCAGATTAATATATAGATTTACATGAAATTATCTCATTTAGTTGGCTAAACCTTTTTCATTGTTACAAAAAACATCATTTTTAATTATATAATAAATTATTAACATCCATCAATATTCCTTTTTATCCCGTATCGTTCTCCTGTGATCATTGATAAAAAATATTTCGATTTACATTCAAGCTACTTCCCATATTCAATAGTCAATTTCTTACATATATTCTTGAGACTGACATTATTTGATTTGTTCACTGGACGTAATTTACTTAGAAGAATATATAACACAACTCTGAATAATAAACTCCAATAAATTTTCAAACTTCAAACAAATCATATATGTAGTTGAACAACCTAGAAGAATATGAGCTCTGTTCTTTTAAGCAATTTTATAATCACGACCTTTTCTGCTCTGAACATAACGGTACTGTTGACCCGATTGTGGCCAGGCGATGCTTATTTCAGTTGACCGACTTGTTTTTGCTAAATTTGGCCACTGCGCTATCATTTCCGAGGTCCATTGGACTTGATCCATTGATCCATGATAATTCAAGGTGCGTGACAAACGAGTATTACGAAAACTTGCAGTTGTGACGTATTTGATCGTAAATATTTATCAGCTGCTCTGTTACTGTTATTTGGTCAGCAGGTTTGTGATAATTTTTGCCAGTTTTTACTTGTTTTTGCTGACAAATTTTTTATTGGAATGGCGTTGTACATTCTACTCACTTTTCTTCTAAAATTAAGTTGTAAGAACTGAAATATGAGATAATTCGCTGTATGACTTGATTATTGACTTGAAAATTGATTAACTGATTAGATGAAGTACTCAAGATACATGTAGTCTCCTTTCGATCCCAAATATTAGATAAATCCTTTAAAAAGATTACAAATCAATTGAATGGTATGGCTTCAGTTCTTTCTAGTCGGCGTTCGGTTATTCAGGGATCAATTTTGGGCAGATCTTATTTTATCAAGATTTTATTGAAAAATGCAAGGTTCTAAGTAAAATCTGTTTCAGAATATGGGAATTATCAGCACTTTATTATAGAATCAGATTGCCATGCAAATAGAACATATAAAATCAATTATCATTACGACATAAATCTTATTTATATCTGACAAGCAAGAAATGGACAGTATGGTAATCAGATTTTGGATAAAAAAATTTGAAGCAAGATGCAATTCTCAACAAACTGTTATTTTTGTATTTTCTGTCCTAAAATGTACAGGAGAGCCAATTTCCGCACATATTTGGTATTCCAAGTTAAATTCCGCGTTTGTGTATAATCCTGTACACCTCTTTTATTGTATTATATATACGGATGTATGTATATCAATGATATATATTTTCAAACCCTGGCTTTATTAGATGGGATTTTTGTTCAGACGCAAATGATGATATTCTAATGTAGGTATTATTTATTAAATTGAAGTTGTTCTTTTATATCAAGACCAAACAATTGCGCTTTATTATCCGGTATTCTCTGTATTCAATATGCAATGTGTTGCCCTTGTGTTGATCCTCAATTTGATGACATCGTCATTTGCAGTACACGTGCTTCGTGCATTAATGCTAAAAAGCTAAAATAAACGTAAAGATGCAAATTTCAAGTCAGTGGCGACGCAATAATTCTAGCACTGTCCTAGAAAATTCGATTTTTTTTTTGTCCCATTCTTATTATTAAATTTATTAAATCCAAGACTACTTTTCACATTATCATTATTGTTCTTCAGTATTGAAAGAAATCTTCGAATGCTGTAAACCTATCTTGCTACTTGTAAAAATATTAATTCTATATTAAACAAACAATACTGGTGCAGAACTACTCACAACTTACATCCTTTTCGATAATTTGATTCTGAGCCGTTATTCTATGTTAAGTATCTTGTTGATTGTTTGAAACGATGATCAGGAACAAAAACAATCAATGACTAATTTAAATAAATCCGTAATTTAGATTTTCTTTTTTAATTACAAAATTGATTTTCTTTAATGAACTTGGAATTTTAAGAGCTCTTCATCTTCGTACAGAATGTAGATGTATGTTCAAGAGATAAAATAAATATAAATTCCTAACCAACACTTAAGGATGGTACGAAGACTGTTCTGAAAATCATGAGTACCAAGAAAACTAGAAGGTTTTTGAAGAGAACAACTTTATTGCTTTTCAAAGTAATCCCCTCTCGTCTCGCCTGGAATCATTTCTGAAACTGGCAGCATATTTTACTTTCGAAAGCTCCTCAAGAAGTCTCTAAAATTCTGTAATTGCTGAGTTTGCGACGGAAAGTCTTTACCACATATTTTTTTTTTTCAAGATTGGGAACAAAAAAAAATCATTTGGTGCAAAATCTGGACTGTGGGGTGGATGGTTACACCCTCAATTCATGTGAAAAATTTAAAGCTTTTGCGGTTGTATCCAGTTATGAAGTCAATGCAACTGGATCACTCTTTCTGAAAGAAAATATGAGGTGTTCTTTTCTCTTCTTTAGAACCCAAACTTCTGTGGCACGGTAGTACAGCGACATAAAAGAGACAAATAAATAAGAAAGGAAGAAGGAGGTGCATAGGTAAACAAATTGGGCACATTTTATTGTTGTTGAATCGGCTTTGTAAGTAATAGAGAAAGACAGAACAAAAAATTGAGTCAGATTGTGCACGTTGTGATAAAATCAAAATTCTCTTGCCAGTCTGATATTTTCCTTCTAATTAAATTCAGAACGTCTGATCTGGCAGTTCGGAATTGGAATGACAGACTCCCATATACTTTCAAAGTTATTGAAAACTAGTGAGTGCATATGCACTCCTCAAGCGTATTCCCAAATTTGATCGAAGCTGCTTCGAGCAAGTGCTACGAAATCGGGTAGTTATATATTACACAAATATCAGCCACACTATAGTATAAATGTTTTAGCAAGTCAAGAATTGGTACTGTTTTATATAAAAAAAAATTAAATTTTTTTTATCATGTAAGTGGTGGAAATAAGGGAATTCAGTCAGTTATATAATTTTTTGTTTTCTGACCACAGTTTCGGCTACATCTCAGCCGTCTTCAGGAGCATTACAATTTCAAAATAATCTAATACAAATTAAGGACTTGTGAATATTGGTAATAATTACAAAATGATTATTTAGTTTCAATTTAAATTTATACATGTATTTTAAAGGTTAAATGCCACATAATAACCAGAAAAAGTAGTTTTTATTCGTAAAATTTTATGATGTTCCGAATGTTACAAATTGAAATATTTAATTTTCATGACTATTCCATTCGTAGTATTTATAACAAGGTTAACAATGCTAAATCGCCATAGAAACGGTGCATATCAGTGGGTATTTGGACGTGTAGAAATACCATCGGGTATTACACTAGTGGTCAGAGTGAGTATTTTACGCAAAGATGTGGATACCTCCAATTTGTGCTTTCTTCGTATTTAATGGGATATTTTTCTGAATATCTTCATCAATTTTACCTTCTGATCTATCACCAAACCTTTCTGAACTAGATTTCATATCAAGACGCAATATATTTCTCTATTATTCGTCAAAGAAAATGCAAGAAATTCTAATTTTTCAGTTTGACAGAAGTTTGTTTACTCGTTCCTATGAAAATTACGTGAGTTGTTACTAGATCCATAGAAAACTAATTTGAAAAAATGGTTTGACTCCTGGAATAGTCCTCCATATACCATTTGTAGTTAAAGTATTATAGACTATTTTTGTGAGGCAATCACTCATGTTAATTGTGCTGCACACTCGTGGTATTCAAACGCAAGCACAATAAACATTCGTGATAGCACCACAAAAATAATCGATAATACTTCAAGTACTTATGGTATAATAAATGAATATTTATCTGAAATGAGTCATGTTACTTTAAGTTAGTTTGCCAAGCATTGAAAAGTTTGGCATTTTATTTGCATTATTAGGAGAAAAATTCTCATTTCATCAAATTTCAGTCCAAACCTGCAACAAAATCACATCTTTTTACTTACGTGTACAAAGTACAAGGAAGTATTATGAAACCGACAAAATTCACATTTCGAGATTTTGATGGATATATCCGTTCTGAGCATTCCTGAAACCATTTTGACTATTTTTGGCTTGATGTCGGTACGTATGTACGTACGTATGTGCGTACTCATATGCGCAACTCGCAAATCTCAAAACCCGTCGAACGTATAATGGTGAAATTTTGTATTTAAGACTGGGATAGGGTCTTGATGTGCACTTCGCATTATGGTTGCAATCGCCTGTACCGGAAGTGCACTTTACTTGAATACTTGAAGGATACTGAAATTCAGTATTTGAAATTGCTGTAGCATCCAAATAGTCATCTTCTATTTTTGTATCAATCGGCTAAGCCGGAAATGCACTTTATATAACAGACTTCGAATTGTCCTCATAAATTTAAAACAGTCAGTCGTAGAATATTGAAATTTCGAATTAAGCACTTTTATAACATCTAGTTGTACATCTTGCATTATGATTGCGATCGGTCAAACCGAAGGTGCTGTTTACTCGAAACATTTTTTGAATTTTCCGCATAAATCCAAAATGATTGAATATTATAATCTAGATGCTCATATCCTATTTTCGTTGAGATCGACTGAGCCGGAAGTGCACTATACTTGACAGTCTTTTGGAATTTTCCGTATAAATTCGAAATGATCAGCTGTAGAATATTGAAATTTGGTATTTCAGTCTGCTGTAGCATCTTAATGAGTGCCTACTATTTTTATAACAATAGAATGAACCGGAAGTGCACTTCAGTTGGAAATAATTTTTTAATTTCGCGCAAAATGTTGTAGCATAAGAATGATGACCTACTAGGACTAGGCTAGAAGCGCATTTTACTTAACAGATTTTTAGAATCTTTTCGATAAATTCAAAACGATTAGTCGTGGAATGATGAGATTTTGTGTTTGATTATATATATCCAATGATGTACAATTCAGATTTTTTTACCAATGCTGATATGTCGTGCAGTAAGGAACAAAATATCGTTCAAAGAAATGCGAGTGCAAGAGTGGCCTAATCATTTCGGAGATAGGCTTCTCTACATGTGGAGCAAAGGGATAAAAAAATATAAGTTTTGTATACACATTTGACATCGTACTCAACAGATTTATGAATAGATCTCAAATATTCTGTTGCAAATTTTGTGACAGATAAAAAAATAATGACAAAATTGAAGTAAGAATATAAGTGACTGTAGTGAAATTACGAAAAAACAATTAGGAATGGTACAACATACAAGTAACTGAGGGAAGGAAAAAAAATACTGTGCACATAATCGTTAGATAGGTTTTTGAAAATTTAAAATAAGTCTCAAAATGACCTTCTCATCCAAGTCAATGGTTGATGAGATAAAGTGCTTCTAAAGTCATACAAAGGTGTTTCTCTGTTCCTCATGCTCTAACATTTTTCACCTATGTGGTGGGAAACTCTAAAAAAATTGAACTGGTAGAACTTTAGTAAAACATGCAATGAAAATTGGTTTGAAATATATATGTCGTGTATTTTTTGAAATATTCTAAGTTGAGCGACCGCAGAAATAACTTTGTTTTTCACAGTGTCTTTGAGAAATACTATGAAACGGGGAACGTTATTCCCCACTACGGAATCATTCACTGTGCGTGGTCTGATATGCATTTGGCTGACTTATTATACTTCTCTATACTACTGTGCTCTCAGTGAAATAAACTTGTATTTTGATCGTAAAGAATCGTATACTCTTAAATAAAAATAATTTAAAGACTTTTTTTTGCTTTTAATTCGATTTTTTTATCGTTCTTGTAACTTTTTCAAATAATTTCAGTCCTAAATAAACAGAGTTTTGGAAAATTCCTCTGATCCTTGGTCTAAATCTTCTTCAATTAATAAACATGTTTTATTTGGTTATAATTTGAAACACAACGTTTCAACAGCAAAGTGCTACATTGTTCAAGTGTTACAATTTATTTACATTTATCTTACACTTGAAAAAGACAGCACTTTGCTGTTGAAAATTTGTGTTTCCAATTATTTTTATACAGAACCTTTCCCAATAAAACATGTTTATTGAAAAAATTAGTTCCGAGAAAATTTTGTTCTTTCCTTCAATTAATTTTGTACCGAAATTGTGTATTCAATATTTCGTAATATCGTTAACAAATAATCGAAAAATTATGTCAAGATAAATTTAAAAAAATGTTTTATATCACTAGAGTTAGAGTGTCTACAACTGCTAGTGAATATCATTGTGGTTTTGAGAACTGCATATTTTTTTCATACTGTATTTCCTACGTCATCTCAGTAAGTAAACTTGATGTACGACTAACATGAGGTCGGAATCCGGTACTATGAGTAACAGTTTTACTTTTTACAACGATAATGAAGTGTTTTTGTCTGTTGTTATAGTTACTTACATATATCGTAATTATTATCTCCTCCTATCTTTAGTCAACATTGACGTTTCTGTTTGTTAAATATACTCCTAATCTAAAGAGGGAAATTTATTATAGATAATATATGTTTTGTTATATACATGTTTTGTTTCTCTCGGTTTATTAAATATTCAATGAGCAATATACAGGTTTATTGTCGGTTGATAATAAATTTATGAATATTAAATTGCGCCTTCAACAAGGACGTTTCCAATTGCGCAGACTGCGTGTTTATTTATATTTCTTCCAAATGAATTTTTCCAGTAAGAACTATTTGTGAAATCTATCAGTTTTCATTTAGATAGAGTTGAAAAAAATATGTTCCATTAATTTCATTCATTTGATTACAGATATTCGTTAAATACTGCTCTTTCAAATTAAACGGACAGTACCCAATTCACGATAATGTTTATGAAGATCTATTTAGACTTACAAGTGTTACTAGCCTGGCGTCCCTCCGCAAAATATCAAATTGTTTATACCCATACAAACTCATAAATAGCTTTTTACATGATCCTATTTGTCTAGCCAAAATTCCAAGAAATGTGCCTCGTACGTCGTCTAGAACTATGCTACCTTCCAAATGCAAAGCCGTAAGAACTAATTATGAACTCAAATCACCAATTCATCAACTTTATTCCATTTTCAATTCAATAGCACTCAATATGATAGTGACATAGACATATTCAGTGATTCTTTACTCAAGTTTAAGAAATCTGTTGCAGCCATTTTCGTGATGTGATATCTGTTATTTCTAATTTATTGTTATATATCATTCAGATTCTAAAACTCTTGTATCGTACTTGTGATCTTCATTAATTTTACTAACTGTATTCGTATAATCATCCAATAATTAGGATCTTGTGTCCTGTTGGATAGATTCTTAATAAATGAATAAATAAATAAATATTATTCTTATATGCTAATACTAGCTACTTTCGATAGTTGTTGTATAATTCTTTAAAACATTTCATTTCTTATTTTTTCCATGAATATTAATATCTAAATATTACATCGATGTAATAATTAGATATTTAGGATATTGGACTATTTTTACGGGCGGCCTCGATCTCGGCACCAAACTATCTGGATCTTTAATCCCCTACTCGAACTCGGCACTATGCTATGGATTAGGATTTGTGACTCAATCGTTCTACCTGAGTGAGATTCTCTGGACACATGCGATTTGATATTAATAATAAACCAGACTCAAATTTAGCCGTACTTTTGAACGAATCTAATCGCACATATGACATCAACAACTCAAAAGTCTTGCATATCGTAGACAAAATAATTTGTTTCCATTTGATGCAAGAAATTCCTATGTCAAAAATACTTAAAAAAATTAAATGTTTTGGTTTGTTCTATACATATTTATATGTTTTTGTAATAATATAGGTATATACGGAAAATGTATAAGTAAGTCTTTTTTCAATACTTTTTTTTTCTGAAGTTTCATTGGATATATTATTTGCAGTATTATTATATTTGATACAAATTAATTTCAAAATGAAATATAGAGACATAAAACCTAATCTTGCAGGTAGATCGTGGCTTTGTTTAAAAATTAACACTGCCGAGTTCGTGTGCACCTCGCGCTAATCGGATTAGCAATGGTGCCGAGTTTATGTTCTTGGTGCCGAGTTCGTGTACGCCCATTTTTACTTACTTGTACTAAGCACAAGAAAGTATTGTGAAACCGACAAAATTCACCTATCAAGATTTTGATGGAAATATCTGTTTTGAGCATCCCTGAATCCATTTAGACTATTTCCGGCTTGATGTCGGTACGTTTGTTCGTTTGTGCGTTCGTAACTCGCTAATCTCAGAGCTGGTTAAACGTATAATTTTGAAATTTTGTATTTAAGACTGGTATAGGGTCTAGTTGTGCACCTCGCATTATGGTTCCAATCGTCTGTACCGGAAGTGCACTTTACTTGAAACTTTTTTCGAATTTTTCTAATGAATGCACAACGGTCAACCGTAGGATGTTGAAATTCAGTATTTGAACTTGATGTTATATCAGAATGGTTATCTGCTATTTTTGTATAAATCGGCCATGCCAGAAATGCACTTTACTTAAAACTTTTTTTAAATTTTTTGCTTAAATCTAGAATGATCAGCCATAGCATAATGAAATTCAGTGTTTAAACTTGTTGTAGTATCAAAATAGTTATCTATTATTTTTGTATCAATCGGCTGGACCGGAAGTGCAGTTTATCTGTATAACAGACATTCAAAATTTGCCGTATAAAACAATTAGTTGAATAGAAATGATAAGGTAGACAATGATAATTTGTTGTAAATTTTTTGATTTTATTTGACATTGTATATGTCAAAATATTATTAAAATTACATTAATTATAATCTGAAGTGACAGAAAACTTTATTGAATGAATTTGTGTATATATCAAATGATGTACAAGTAAGTCACTTGCTGTTCACGTCAGATTTTTTACAAAAGGTTTCACGTCATAAGTTGGGAAAAACCTAGGAAACCAAAAAGACCTAGGGCCCGATTCTCAATATATCATTTCATCTCATATCATATTGGTGAAAAATTATATCATATCACCTACTCCCTGTAGATGGTATTCTTAACTGTAAGGTGATATGAAATTGAATGTATGAGAATATATGACAGTTTGTTTATTGTAAGTTGGCGTAAGTTGGCAGCCCTAGCTGTGCATGACACTATTTAAATACTCGCCCAAGACGTTTCATATTTGTTTATGAATAAACTGTGAAATGTCAAGTTATTGACTTTATTAACACATAGATCATTCTCTATTATTATTATAAAAAATTATAGCATCTCAACATCAATGAAAAGCATACGTTTCGAATGAACAGAAATGAAAATTAATTTCAGTTATTCAAGAAAACCCAAATTTGAATAGTGACACGGTTGTAAATTTGAATGCCACAACCATCTTATGGGAAGATGTATTAAAAACATTAAATGCACGTGGAGGTACAAATAAATCCGGAAAAGAATGGGGTAAAATATGTATATACTTCTATTTAGAAGTAGGAAGCTTTACTCATTCCGGCATTGAATTATAACTAACAATTTCTGGCACTTTTTTAACACATCTGCTGACAGTACTTTGACAGCCAAATTGATGTCATCTTAATAATTCAATAAGACGTGTTTCACGTGAATGAAAAGTGTTAAATCCTGGACGAATATATTTAAGTACTCCATTTTCTTCATCTTTTACAGCTTCAATAGGTAAAACATCTAAATATTCGTTTATTTTTTATAGTATATGTTTTTTGTCACACTATTCTCACTTTTTCTCACTGATTTCACTAGTAAAATACCAGGGGAAAAAAAGTGAGTTATTTTATCACCATGTATTACATTTTTGTCGTTAAGAATAAGACAAGTGATATTTGCTGAACATTTTCATTCTTTTTGACTTCAGTGATAGTTTAGAATTGAACCCCTAATGTGATATTCAAGTGGCAAACTGAAAAAGTTACATGCAAGGAAACACAAATTTTTTGCACTAATATTTAATAATTATTATATTTTATCAACTGTCATATTCCGATAGTGCTATTAGCGGTCAATATTCCTTCCATATCATTGATTCATTTATGCAGCTCAATTTGGATTTGGATTCAATTTCCATTCAAATGAAAAAATAAATATGTTCCAATATTAAATATTTTTTCATAATACCTGCATTGAAACAGCGCGTTTCAACGCCTGTTTTGTCAGTCGAAACAAGACAATTTCAGACAAATGCGAGTGTAGCCTGGCAGAAACAAGCTTGTCTCTGCTCGCTGAATTTGTTTCTCATATCGTTTTATCCTTGGCAGAGTCGCATTTGTTCATTGTCAATCTTTAAATGAAAATCATATAACCTAAGATAATTTGATAGTTGTTGTATTCGTAACTGTAAATTAAATCAAAAACACGATTAGTTTCAAGAAAAAAACTATTAAAATGACATCTTATTGATAAAGCACAAGCAGCTACTCTCGACTTGTTACCTGCAAAATCAGAAGAAAAATATTTACTTTGTTATGAGAAGTTTTTGATATGGACAGTTTCAATGCAGGTATTATGAAAAATTCAATGTGTGGCACGGGACAAAACACGATTTCAGCCGAGGGTGATGCCAGCCCTCGCTTCGCTCGGGCAAGCAACTCACATCCGCAGCCGAAATCGTCTTGTTTCGTCCCTAACCATACAATATACTATTAGTCAGTACATTTCACTTCATAATTTAAATGTAATATAGTATGAATTCAATGAAGTATAGTGTAGGATCCTAGAATAAACACGCCTCGTAATGTAAACATTTTTCAAGAGACAGCTTTGTCATTGGTCACTAAGACAAAGGTTTTTTTCAATAAATTGATCTTACAATAACTTATAAATTGGTAATATTTTGTCATAAGGTTCTGATATGACTGCATACAAATTATAAGAAATAACTAGGTAGGGCACAAAATTAAATTATCATTATAAAGCGCTGTTACTGACGTTATTTTATTGAAAAAATTTCCAATGAAAATTATCAGTTATTGTTATGTATAAAACGTATAATATTGAACAATCCGCTTCATGAAGCTATTCAATTACTTGTTGGCTCTCCTTTTCGCAAAACCATCTGGCTCATGTTCAAATTTCTTACTGGTTTTTACGAGCATAGTATAATCTAACTATCGATTTTTTGTAATACTCATTTATTTTGTTGCAGGTATGTCCATATCACAATTTTATTGCTTTCTTATGAATAAATGATGGTAAAGTATAAATATTTTATATTCACTCTTATGATATTGATTAACTCTGTAATTAACTATCTATTTATCAATTTATTGGAGAAGAAAGTAGTAAGTTTTTATTATCAAACAATAAAATGTTATTATCCAGGATCTATATAATACTAATTACCACAGCTCGCTTACACGTTACACCCTTGTCCTAGTTTGAATCTTGCGCGTTTACCTAGTCCTTGTTAAGTATCTTCCGAAGCACGCCATTCGATTTCTTTAATTACTTTCATACTAATTAAGACTGAACAAATTGAAGTAAATGACTGGAAGTGCCTATGTATCAATTTGAAAAATCGAATGTATAGGCTAACACTACAATTTTACGATATTAGTAAGATTACTTAGGTCACGGAGAAATCCTACATTATGTGTTTTTATCACAAAGACAAAATTTCAGACAAATTATATCTTTAGAACAATGGAATATGTTGTCCAAATCTACTAAATCTCTTCTTATGTAAAATTACATAATACCCACTTTTGGAGAAAGTATGAGGACTTAATATTCAAATTTACTTCAGTACGCACATTAGATTTTAAATACAATGTACTTGACTCAGTTTCCTCCTTGCCTAACAATTATATCATTTAACTTCTTGAACAACGTGACATTGTTTCCTGTATTTACATTTGAATTAATGTGTATGCTTCAAAACTACTTTTACCTTCTTTGGATGGGAAAAAGACTACAGGTATATATAGAAAACTGTTGAATTACGCGTAAAATGATAATGACTGTACTGTCATTTAATTAGAAGATCAATGTGCATACTAGCTAAGAACATATTATTTCACTAGTGAAAAAATAAATTGAATTTTTGCACACCTAATCCAATATAAATCAGTTTGGTAATGCTACAGGGATAGAACCAAACAGGTATTTAACAAAAAAGAAATATGAATTTGTACACAAAACTACTTATTTTTGAATATAAAAATTAATTGTTGACAGTTCTTTATTTATCAAACAACAATTGCGCATACTTTTGGTTACAATACCTAGGTGACTGCGAATTGATTATAGTTTGTACTTTTTTCATACATTTTACTGAATAAAACAATAATTATTGTTGATCTATTATTTTTTGACATTTGGCGAAAAAATATTGTTTGTATTTCGTGTGCGAAGTGATTGTATTTTGTTGCGCTTTCGAATGAATTTGTTACCTCGACCTTACGGTCTCGGTTAAAATTGACATTCTCACGCGCAACAAAAAAAAACAATTACTTCGCACACTTAATACAAAAATAACTATTTTTGTCAATCACTTGAATATGATACCATTATTTCAACTTTTTTATATAAGAGCTATACTATTACACGACTATTGTTATCACCATGGCAACTGACTTGAAATCTTACTTTTTTTTTCTTATATAATTTGTCCGTCTTTCATTTGAAAAAATGACTTATAAATCCCTCCATGAACACTAATCGCTGCTACTGTATAGAATTCTTAGTTTCAAGCAAATATATGCTCTTCGCAGATCACAAAAAATATGTAGGAAAGATGAAAATTGCTTGAAAATTATTCAAATACAAAGAGGGATTACTCTCAAATGAAAGATGGACAAACTATAACTATAAAATGTAAATGTTATTTCAGCATATGAACAAGTTTTCTCGAGTTCCTGTGATCGCTTAGAGTTTGAATTTTAATTTTTTTAGCTCGATTGATGCAACGAACTCTCCTAATGATCTTTTTTCTCGATTATACCAATTTGGTTTGATAGGTTAATCCGAAAGATTCAATTTGTTTTTCTTCATTTTTTTAGCCAAGCTATGCGTATTTTCCCCAACGAATGCTACGTTATTCTCTAGCCAAATTTTTTAATGCAGTCCGAAATGAACACGCGTAACTTGGCTAAAAAACCATAGAGCATCGAAGAAAAAAGAAAATGGAGCTTTTGGATTGAGCTATCAAGCCTATTATAGAATGAGAAAAAAGAAATTCTGAATAGAGATCGTTTGTATATGCTGCCATAAAAAATTGCAATTTACAGTTTTTTAGATTCCTACTGCAAATAAGGTCATAAATGGAGGATAATTTAATGAGTAGGTAAAAATATCTCCATGTAAAGATAGTTTCATTTAATTTATCTGTCGAAACATTTATCCCTAATTTCAACGGAGTTTATTTTAAAATGGAAATATCATTGATTTATGTGGTTCTAGCGAAATTTGCAAGTAAGGTAGTTGGCGAAAAAAATATGTTTCATTCGTCTAAATAATGCTACCTGTAACGAGTACTTATTTATTGCTTTATACAGTATTTGAGTTTATTTCACAGAATAAACAATTTATGCAAACTAAATGGCAGCTTTTCGTCAATTCCAAATTCATGTTTTAATTTGAAAGGGACAATTTTGATATGAAAATACAAATCTTTCTTGAAGAAAAAAATCTAACGTAGACAGCACGTGACTTATTTGTACACAAAATCTGATCTTGCCACGGATAATCGTTTTGAATTTCCCGAAAATTTTTAGAAAAACTGTCAAGTAAAGTGCGCTTTTGGCCCAGTCGGTTGCTATGGTAACAGAAGATCATCGTTCTTATGCTCCAACATTCCTGAATACTGATTTTCAAGATTCTACAGCTGACAGTTCTGAATTTATGCGCAAAATTAGAAAAATATTTTCAACTGAAGTGCACTTTCGATTTAGTCGATTGTTATGAGAATAGTAGGCAATCATTCGATGCTGCAGCAGACTGAAATATCAAATTTAAATACTCTACGGCCGATCGTTTCGAATTCGAAAAGACTGTCAAGTAAAATGCACTTCCGGCTCAGTCGATCTCAATGAAATAGGATATGAGCTTCTAAACGGTACTATTTTCTCAAATACTGAATTCTAACATTCTACGTTTAATCGTTTTGGATTTATGCGGAAAATTCAAAAAACATTTCTAGTAAAGTGCACTTCCGGTACAGACGATTGCAATCATAATGCGAGGTATACAATAAGATGTTATATAAGTGCTTAATACGAAATTTCAATATTCTACGACTGATTGTTTCGAATTTATGCGGAAAATTCATAAAGTCTGTTACATAAAGTACACTTCCGGCTTAGCCGATTGGTACAAAAATAGAAGATAATCATTAAGATGCTACAGCAATCTCAAATACTGAATTTCATAATCCTACTGCTGATCATTCTGGATTTATGCGGAAAATTCAAAAAAAGTTTCAAGTAAGGTGCATTTTCGGTACAAACGATTGCAACCATAATGCGAGATGCACAACTAGACTCTAGACCAGTCGTAAATACAAAATTCCAACATTATACGTTTGACGGGTTTTGAGATTTGCGAGTTACGAACGCACACACATACACACATACATACATAACGACATCAAGCGGGAAATAGTCAAAACGGACTCAGGGATGCTCAAAACCGATATTTCCATCAAAATCTCGAAAAGTGAATTTTTATCGGTTTCACAATACTTGTATTTTGTAGAAGTAAAAAAAAAAAAGAACGCATTGAATGGCGACTAATCCCTATTTGAACTATTTTGTAGTAAGTTCAAATTTCCAAAATAAATATTATAAATAAGAATAATTGAACATGACTGTTATCATTTAATTGAGATTTCGGGCACGTACTAAAAAGGTCATGAGTTCAAGATCCACTTGTGATAACTCGCCAGAATGAAAAGCATATCATTAACAGGAAATTTTTACATCGAGAAGATTTGATACATTCTAAAATATATCCTATTCCATATGAAATACAGAAAAAAAATATTGGTAAGTCTTATTCTTTGTGATATTTATTCCAAAAAATCCAACAGCCACAGAGTTTGAATAACTTTTCCAGTTATAGTAAATTTATAAAAATATGGTTTTTGCATATATTTCATCTTATCTCATATATGACATAAGACATAATAGCAACCTTCCTGGTTTGCGTAAACCTACATACATCATCGGAACTCACACGATGACAACATCAACTGCGCCATGTCACAACAAAACGCTCTCAGTTGTTTAAATGTTATTGTCAACAATTGCATTCGCATGAACTGGCAAAGGCTGGAACGCAAGTACGCAATGTGTGACTATCTTATATTGATGGCTGTCATTGTTTTTCTATAATGTAAAACGTACTAATTGTTTTAGCTAACAACATTACCGATAACTTTGTTAAAAGTGTGAAAACCGGGATACATTTGTTGTTTATTATTTGTCTAGTGGAAAGATAAAATAGCATTTTTTTCCATCATTTCAATTTCATAACTGGTCAAATAATTTTGAATGATTACTTCATTCATCATCCAGTCTTATAATTTTTCATATCATAAGCTGCTTTAAACAATTATTGAAACAATTGGCACTGACAGATTTTCTTCTTGTTATATATATAGCATTCTAATATCTGCTTTCTATAATGTCTGCTTAATATGATCTGTTTGCCAATTCTCTTCAATCTATAAACTAACTTTTGACTGTATTGTAAACTATACCAAGTAGAGTGTTGAATTTTTTAGTTTTAATTCAAAAACAATTGGATCTAAAGAACTTGGCTACAAGGTTGGTTAAGGTTGAACATCATAATAATATCTATTTTTTTTCTCAACTAAAATAAGAAATGTGAACATGTAAATCAATAACTTAAATTTAGATGTGATTTAAGATAACTTATGAATGGATTCATCTCATTGTTTATTTACTAACAACATTGAATAAATGTCTTTTGACTTGTGTGTTTTTTCCCAAGAAAAGAGCTGGCAACAGTGCAGCTGACCCAAGCACGTGTTTGTGGTCATTTAAAGTGTTCTTTTAACTGTCATTCATAAATTGAAGAGATGAATAAAACATCTCAATTTAGAAATAACGGAAGATTCGCAAAAGAAAGAATTATAGCATGGAAGAAAATTATGAGTGATTTATAAAGAAAAAAAAAATTATAATGTAGGAACTCCGATACAAAATCAAAAATAGATTAATTAAATAAAAATGTGCAATAATTATTCTTTAAGTATTGTTTGTTCTCTATTACAGATTTTATATTATTTTCCTACATGCACAAACAAAATATTATTATTGTTATTATTCTCTTTATTTTATTTGACATGACAATATTTAATTTATTGAATAAAAACAGATCTTAAGTATTTAATGCATTTGATAGTTTTTCGTTACTTACAAAATCACTTTATAAACTGATCACATTTTTGTGCGCATAATAAAATTGAGTATTTAACTAAGAAAAACTAAACTCGTTATAATAAGCAATAACACTAGGATTTGAATACTCGCGCGTTTTTTATCCGACGTCGCCAAGCTTCCAATTCAATATGGCTGACAAATATTTTCGTGAATCTCTGATCATTTAGATTAAAATATCTACAAAACTGCACGTCAGAATTTCTTGTTGTAGTTTTGAGGTGATCTACGAGAATTGGAAAATATAAATAACAGTTTTTTATATCTCTCTATCCAAAATTGTAGTTGAATAAGATGAAAAATGTGCGTTCCACAGAGCATAAGAGATGACTCTCCACTGACTCCATGTTAAATACACAGTTTTAAAAATTTTATTACACAAAAACTATACGTCAGATCTTTCTCACAAAATTAGATTAGATGTATTCTATCCGATTGAAATATACAAAAAAAGAAATACTCTCCATATCTACCTTGATCTTATGATCGTACTACCTTTTAAATGGATTTCTAGTCTCGACTCAGTCTTATGACACCTTAGTCGTGGCAAAAAAACCGATACTTTTTTGCTCAAATAGCTATTTTCTCTTATGTAGGAGTTATAGACATCAAAATAAAGAGCTTGGAAGCATTCTCTCGTTTGCACTTCTGGTAATTTTTTTCTACAATCTATGTAATGAAAGTAGATGTCGGTTTATAAATGATACTAGTGAGCATAGAACTTTGTTCATTATGAAGCAGATTTATGCTGAAAAAATTAAATTGTTATCTGTAGCTGATGGCAACTTCAGTTCTCATGTGCAAACAAAATTGCCAAACAAAATTATCAGGCGCGATGATCAAGAGTGGGAGTGGAGGCCTTAGGAATTATTTATTCACGTTCACGTTTAGTTTAATCATTAAATCTGTTTTATCACGGTTCATTAAACTTGTTCTTCAGATAAAAATTGTATGCATAATTTAAGCCTTATTATAGGTAAATATATTATGTACCCTAGCTTGAAATACATAAAAATGTTTTTGTTTTTATTGTATTTATGGTGCTTCGATCGCTAGGTCACTAGGTGCTAGTAGTAGTCGGTACAGTAAAGTTTATAAAAGTTTACATTTTAATAGTTAGAGTTATCTAATAATGTTTATGTCTGTGAGGTATTGAATAAAGTTATTGAAAATGTTTACTATACAACTATTTGAAAAAAAAAGTTCCTACTCACCTCATTATCATTTCATGTGTTAAATTCCTAGCACAAACGAGTTCTCTGCTTCGGGATCATTTACCAGTATTCTTCAAATTATCTGATTTTTATCTCCAATAACTCTTGTTTTTCAAACTATAAGTTCTGGATTATAGAGATTCAAAGTTATGCTCTCAGCGCCACATTGAGTAAAATTCAAAGCTTGGCGAGAGCTATTGGGCGAGTTGATAGCATTGTGTAGAAATGGAAATTAAGTGGTCTATGAAGAATTTGCTTCATTTAATCAAGCTGTAAATATCAATTTTGGTAGTGGAACATTTTTTCCGTTCCATTTTTTCTATTATTTTCTTCATTACATTTTTTTCACTCCATTTTTTAATTATTCCACTAAATAAATTTCCCATTGTACATTTTTTTCTACTAAATAAATTTCTGACTGTATATTTTTCTTACTAAATATATTTTCCATCATATTTTTACAAGTGATTTATTCACTAGTTTTGATTATATTTCTGAAGTTCTACACCGAGCTTGTTCAAAGCGGGCAAAACACGCCCGTTAGTTGAGTGCGAAGGACCGCTCTTTGAAAAAAAAAACTACTGTTCTAGTGCCACTGATTCAGTGCATATATTATATCGCATGTAGAACTTGCCATTAATCGACTCCACGTCGAAATGGAAAAAAAAATTGATTAAAAAAATCCAGTGGAAAAAATTCAAAAGAGTGCAGTATATTCATCAATTTTAAATTATGATGTTACGGACTGACTGCCCAAATTGAATAACTGAGATTTCATTTAATATGAAGAAAACGAAATATGAGAATTCAGTCAAGAGTTTTATTTTTATTCTACTCTACAGTTTCGGTCCCACCTAGACCATCTTCAGGGGTGAATAAAATTAATGTGTGTATGTGTTGACATCTGTACACACATTAATTTTATTCACTACTGAAGATGGTCCAGGTGGGACCAAAACTGTAGAGTAGAATAAAAATAAAACTCTTGACTGAATTCTCACATTTCGTTTTCTTCATATCATCTAACAGTCAGCATTATCCACTACTTCTATTTCATTTAATATTTGCAAAAGTGTGAATTGCTTGTTTTGTTATAGTCAACTTGTGAATACGTTGCTCCAAATACGTTAAAACAATTGCACTGAATATAGAATTCACTATATAGTTGAATATATTATGGCTATTCAGATTTGTTGAACTACTTAGAAATTTATCATCACTATTAAAACTACGCAAAGTTAATTTTTCTGGTGCGTTAACTTGCAAGTCACAAAAAGATTTCTCATGTTTGTAAATCACCAAGTTTGCTGTAGAAAATAGTTATTTATGCAGCATTTCGATTTGAGGTCAAGTATTTGCCGAATTATAGAAATTGTTGATCGAATGTGATAATATTTGTTCATTTCCGTATTGCATATAACATTTTTTCACGGCCCGAATTAAAAACTTTCCAAACAAATCAATAATATTTTATTTACAGCACAAGTTAGAATTTAATTTCACAAATACATATAACGAATGCATCGTTGACAGATGCTACACGATGCTACCAATATTAATTCGCAAAGAAACTAAATTCGGACTACGCAGCTTGACTACCGCATGTGTATTGATGTTGGTAGGGATAATAATTTTCATTGTGCATGCCTAACATTTTACATATTTCACAAATTTTGAATGCTTCGATATACAAGTACTGTGTACTCAAGTAGGGCGCGCATGTATGTTTCATAAACATAGTAATGCACATCAGCGAGACCTATATCTTCTTCAATATTTATCATTGCTAAGTCGTTGCTTTGTACCGGGGGGATAAATAATAATTTTGTGGAAATAAATACGAGGAGTATCTTACGTCTCATTTATTTAAAATTAATAACACTAATACTTTGTTTACATCTACCATTCTTGATAATTTAAAACTTTTTCATGTTTATTAATTTAATGCTTCGATAAAGATTTTTTAATGTTTTATTTTAGTACAGCAAATCTTGTAACATCGTGATTATTCAGAATCAATGTAATTTATATTCAAATTCATGCAAATTTGAAATACCGTTTAAAAGTATACATTGAAGCAACTGCTATTCAGTGCAGAATGTTAATTTAATTACTTTTCCACATATTTTAATTAATTAAATTATTACTGGCAGCAAAGCTGTTAAATTCAAATATATTATTTACTCTCTATACAGAATTGAATGGATATTTTATGATGCAGACATATCATTTTGATTCTCTGTGTCACAACAATTCCCACTTTTATGAATAAATTGTGTTCAGAAAAGTAGACATCCTGTATTTGCCCGCCTGTTGTCACAGATTCAAATATTATTTGTAGAACATTATTTACTTAGCATGAAATTCAGGTTTAGGTCCAGTAGTACAATCTTCCTGTTAACACTGAAACTTGTAGAATTTGTAAATCTTCATTTTCGCCTTGCTTTATATTATTTTGAAATTCTACTTTCACGCACTTGAGACTGGAAATTATCAGATGGCAAATTTTATCGAAGCAAATAACTTTCTGATGTTTTTTCTTCAATATTAGTATCTTTTTCTTCATTTCCATATCAATATCTGACATAATAAATATGTTTTATTTGAAAAAGTTCTGTATATAAAAATGATTAGAAACACAACGTTTCAACAGTAAAGTGCTGCCTTTTTCAAGTGTAAAAGTATAATAAATAAATAAACAAATAATATTTGTAGTTATACTGTTGGAATATAATATTTGGTGATTGACAAATATTTTCAAAATTACTTCCACGATTAATTGTTGGCTAATAATAAAATCTTCATCAAGTTCATTTGAATTTACTATTTGTTCCTATCTGTTTTTGAAAGACTCGACTAGCTCTGAAAAAACTGAAACCGCATATTGTAGAGGTGATAAAGGAAAAAAGGCGCCAAGATAGGAGAGGAAATGAAGCTAAAGGTACCTAATTTAGCTTGCAGGAAAATAGTATTAAGGGTGCGTTTCCAAAACAGCGACCTGAAGTGGCTAAAGTTACAACTACTAGTGAATCTTCAAGTTACTGCCAGTAGATGGCTAAATATTGGTTTGTAGCTGAGATCTAAAGATAAATCTATTTATAGAAACTACCTGAAAACATGTGTCCAACTAATCTTCTTAACTCATAGCAAGCTTAAAGAATTTATTTTGTCAGGGTATTATCAAATCTCAGGATAGGAAATGGAATACCAAATTAAATACAATGAGCTCCTAATCCTTTGATTGAAAATGTATATATTATAATTCGTAATTTTTTTTTTCTATCCATTTTCTCTGTATTAAGCAACTATGCAATATTAATTGATTTTATAGCCAATTATGCGGTATATTCATCTATTTCAATAATTATCCATAAAGATTCCGTTTTGTTCAATTTAAAATCAAAAGTAGTTTTTATAAAAATAAAGTGATATAAACTCAAAAGACATTCAGTGAAACTGAAAAGTCTCGATCTCAGCCAAATACTAAAATCTCATATCTTGATTGTTCTTCTACTAACGAAGATCTTTTCATAATATGATATGTCCTAATTATTTTCAGGTTATAATGTCCTGAGTAATATGTATAACTTGTGCACGTAAAAACTCAAAATGATCTTTTAGTCTTTACTGTTTAGTTATTGATTGACGGGCGGTCATGTGCTGTACCATAAAATAATAATTTGACCTTCAAAGTTATATAAAAAAATTAAAGAATCATCTTGATGATCAAAGCACATTTTTGTCAATTCATGAAAGCTTGTTATTTCAAAAATTTCTCAAGTTACTATCTTCTACAATCACTGAGCTTGAAATCAAGCAGTTTGGGCAAACTTACGAAATAATATCTTTCATTTAGTGTCAGTTTCAAGTCTGTAAGTGTTGTAGTTCCTGAGAACTCAGCGTCATACCGGACAGTCCGACAGCAAGGTGAATATATTAGCGTATTATCCTCCGAAAATGCGCTGTCATACGCTACCCTTACTCCACTTTCAATTAAGTTCCAACCTCTACCAAAACTCATTTTGAAATCAGTTTTTCAATATCAGCTATACTTCCTGATTTATCGACGATTTGGGCTACTTATTGATAAAATTATCTTTTGAATATTTATTTAATATTTTACCCTAAGCTAGGTGTATGAATAAGAAACCTATAAAACAGCAGTTTCCATTTAGTACCAGTTTCAAGTCTGTAAGTGCTGCAGTTGCTGAGATCTCAGCGTCACGCCAGCCAGCCAGAGAACCAAAGTGAACATAATAGCGCATTTTTTTGCAAGAATGCGCTAAGAATATTACAAAATTGAAATACCAAATATGTAAAGAGTGATTTATAGATTATTTAGCACAGCAGTAGCACAAAAGTTTCAATCAAGATTTAATTTATTATTTTTTATTTTTCTGTCGTAATTTGCACAGATAAACTGTTTTTATATATAATTTATTAGTATTTTTTCATGCTCATTAATCCGTATTACGATTCATCGGAAAAGTACGATAATCTGCAATTACAGTACACCACACTTGTTAATTTATAATGTTATCATTGTTCCTAATAAATGGTTAATTGAAAACTGATTGCTTATAACAAATTGCTATGTTGATAACAATAGTATGTTTATAACAAATTTGTTGTAAACAATCTCTTGTTAATAACAAATTCGTATTTTAATAGCAATTCTTTTTACCATTATCGAAGTAGATAATTTTCATTCTATCGATTATGAATGCTGCGCACTTCTGAAATTCTATCATAAAAATTGTATGCACAAAGGAGTGAATGGTCTTTTACTCCTTCAAAATCGCTGCAATCAATTTCGCATAGGGTGCGGCCTCATGCGAACGCTCGACGCTCGTTTCCAGCGACAAATTTGGTCACGTGGTACTATTTTAAATTTCCCGGCACTTCAAAATATCATTCAATTTTTGTATAAAAGTAGTGGATAATGCTGACTGTTGGATAATATGAAGAAAACGAAATGTGGGAGTTCAGTCAAGAGTTTTATTTGATTCTACTCTACAGTTTCGGTCCCACCTGGACCATCTTCAGGAATGAATAAAATTAAAGTGTGTATGTGTTGACATTTGTGTGTAAACACTTAGTCTTGGTCTTTCATAACGGTCAGTTGTTGCCAAGCACAGTTTTTTTAATATTTTAAATATTTTATTTTAAAATTTGTGACCGAAAACATGGTTGTTTTCCTTATTTTTATCACTCCGACTTTTATTTAACTTATTATTACACACAAATGTCAACACATACACACTTTAATTTTATTCACTCCTGAAGATGGTCCAGGTGGGACCGAAACTGTAGAGTAGATTAAAATAAAACTCTTGACTGAACTCCCACATTTCGTTTTCTTCAATTTTTGTATGTTTTAATAAAAGAAATGAATTATATTTCTCCAGTTCAGAATATTTAGTGAATCAAAAATAGCTATTGCCCTTGGGAAAAAATATACTTTTCGTTTTTATATACTTCTTCCTCATATAATCTATCATTTATTAGAAATTGTCGAATTACTTTGTATTAATTTGATTATGCAACACACAACACATTTTCTACGTTAGCGATATCGTATCAATAGCGGAAGCTTGCAGAAACTCCCCAATATCTTGATGAATAGCTTAGGAAATTCATGGTTCATTTTTTTATGTCTTTATCTAGCTCTGAATTTGTTTATCTTATAATTATTATTAATTGAAATATAGCGCACAGACCAAAACGCTGTAAATAATGTTCTGAAATGTTGACACTACATTCCCATATTGACATGGAGACCCACTAATAAAGGATATTTTTGGAATTCCATCTCTAAGAGGGACACTTCAATGCGTTTATTTGGAAAATGGTATTCTGTGTGATTATCATTATATTACTATGAGAAAGTAATTTTCATTGATTAACGCTAGAATAAAAGAGAAAAAAATATCTTTAGCACAGGATTACTGGTTGCTCCAGTGCTGTCGTGAATTTTTATTATCATTTTAAAATTAAAATTATCACGGGTGGAGCCTGCGCTTTTTAGGTGTTGTAGTCAATTATTATATCTTCAAGAGAAAGTCAATTGGATTGATTAATCCTAAAATGAAACAACAGAAAATATCGAAAGCACAGGGTTATTGCAGGCGGTGTACGCGGTTCATCAATAACTTTGGAAAAGTTCGACAAATTCTTGGATTCAAAAAAATAATGTTACATGCAAACGAACATTTAACGTTAAATACGCGCATAAAATAATCGTTTAGTATCATGATTATAAATTAGGGAAGAAGTTTAAGATATAAATTAGTTTCTGGTTTCTGATATAGTTGCTTACTGTAACAGCCAAAGTATTTGGAGTCACGCCAAAAGTTTGCGGTCTTGAAATTTCATTCATACATTATTTCACTTTTTCTTGGTACAATTTGTTCACATGTTGGCATTTTGTATTCACCTATTTTCATTTCTAGGCTTTATTCAAATAAGAAACTTATGTGTTCATTCGAAATTTTAATTAATATTTACAGTATATTTATAAGTATCTGAGTGCGGATGGCCGAGAGTGTTTGTTCACCTATACATGCTGTGACGTCACTCGACCAAGAGGTCGCAGGTTCGAATCCACTCACCGACAATGTGTGATTTGTCGTAAAAATCAAAATGCAGCTACTTGCATCATCACACTCGGGTGCTACAGGTTGCCAACCTATACACCTTAAAATATATGTAGCAATGGCACGAAAATTCTGATCGGCAGTGCGGTGGTGTTATACCGCGGCTCGGTGATACCGATTAGAAAGGCCTAGACCCTTACAAGGGCTGTTGCGCCAGTGATGATGATGATGATCTGATTAAGGTCTAATTCGTCAAATAATTACTATGGTTGAAATTATTGCAGCAATTGTTCCAATAGATATCATCCATCGAATGAAGTGATTCGTACCTTAATGATATACTAAATGTGTTAAATGAGTTGAAAATCCAGTGTTAACAGGACAGCAAAACAGCGCCATCAATGAAATTGTTGAACGACAAATTAAGTAATATACAGCGTGAAAATTTATTTGATTTTAGTTACGTTTGAGTTTGAGCTATATAAGATATCATAAATTAATGCTAATTCCATTACAAATCAGATTTCAATCATTTAGACACAAGGTATATCAATATTATTAGAAGTTAGAGCCAAGATAAAACAATAAACAATGAACTCCTTCCATCGCTTTGAATAACGGAAGAAAATCTACTGTGCGAATTCATTTACTTCACCACACATGGAATTGAGAAAAAAAAATGTTAAATTTTGAGATTGTTTGTTCGCATGCGATACTATCAGAATGAAAATTTGGCTAGCGTGAAAATCTTAGGTGGTGCATGGGTGGAACGCTATCAACCATATTGCAATTGATTGAAAATTTCATATTTACATGACTATCATTTAGACTACATTATTCCTTCTTTTTCTTCGGAGCAACACATCACTATACTCTTGTTATTTTTAGCAATAACTTTTTTTATCATATAGCCTTTATTCTTACGGCCAATATTCGCGTCAGTTTGATTTGATTGACAAAGAGTCAAGCTCTTTATTTCCAATGTAATGTTGCTTCAAAATGGCAAAGTTGAATAAATTCCAAATACTTATTGAATAATATGAAATAGTTGTAGATAAAATTGCTATATTGCATTCAGATTATTATAGCTTTTGTCCCTAGGTCGCGGTTTAAATTTTATCTTTCGGAATAACAATCTTATATTATACGCCTCTTAGATAATATACTATTTTTATCATTATGTGCGTACTTATTAAAATTTGCTAGGATAGATGTTCTTGAAGTAGATTAAAATTTCTCCTGAGTGATACATTCTCATTTCGTTCCGTTCTTTAAAACTGCTGCATACAGATTCCTGATAATAATTGTGGTATGCATGCAAAATGACATTTTACCCTAGTTCATTGTACCAGAAATATGTTCTATTGAATTTTAATTTTAAACATCTTTGTATAATTTATACAAATTGGATTTCTTCTTGACATCAAATATTCATAAATTCCAGAAACATAAATTCTCCTAAAAACTGGAATAATTTACAGAAGCTATAAATTCTCAATTTTGTTCAATTAAGATGTAAATATAACATGGAAGATGTTTGAAATTCCTTTACTTGTTAGCTATTTAGATACGAATTTGATCTAAAATTTCGGGAGTAATGAGGATCTATTTAATATAGAAAAAATCAAGTCGTATTGAGTTCCCGTCTTCAGTTAGTTAGATGTGTATAGTTTAGTCTTATGTTTCTCTTTGTTGGAAATTTTGTTGCAGTCTTTTAGTTGTATTTTTGCTTTTAATAAATATTTTTATTTTGATTCTTAATATTCTTTTCAAATATGGAATGAATTAGTCAGATAAAATTAGCGCAAATACAAGCTAAAATCGAGAAAATTGATAACTTGAAATATTTTTTTCTCATTTCATAGTTTATACCGTATGAAAAATAAAATATTCTATTTGTACGTGACTACGTTGCCAGAAAGGCTGCCAAAAAAAGGTCAAAAACGGTTTTTTGCATTTTACAAAAAAATTATGCATATAATCCTGTAGCTTTTGGGTAAATTGCGAAAAGCCATCATTTTTGGCCATTTATTAGAAAATTCATTACTCGCGTTCTATTTAATATTGAGACTTCTAATTATGACATAATGTGGGATCTATAGCTTCCAGCATCGGCCGTCATGTTAAAAAAAAAACAAACAAAAAAGGCCCTTCCGAAAATCGACCATAAAAAAATTGTTAGTCAACATAGACCAATGTACAGATTGCATTTCCATTATCAAGAGTTATCCTACAATGTATTCAATTGGCTTTTTTTTTGAGCGAGTATAAGTAATGGGTGTCCCAAAATTAACGCAAGATTTGAATTTGCCGCTAAATGTGCAATAAGGTGTTGGCAACCTAAAAAAAAACATTTCGACAGTTAATAGGTTAGGGCTAGTAGAAATGGAGCGTTATACGATAGAGAGTTCGTTGAATGGATTATTGAGCATCAACAAGTGGATGCTGATTTTTCGAGCAGAATCATCCTAAGCGATGAAGCACATTTTCACCTTGATGGCTTTGTTAATCGCCAAAATTGCCGCATTTGGGGTCCTGAGAACCCAAATGTGATTGTCGAAAAACAAATGCATCCACATCGTGTCACTGTTTGGTGCGGATTTTGGGCTGGAGGCATCATTGGACCATACTTTTTTGAAAATGAAGCTGGTCAAGCAGTGACTGTTACTGGTGCTCGATATCGCGACATGATAACACACTTCTTTCTGCCTCAGTTGGATGATATTGATATAGACAACATGTGGTTTCAACAAGATGGTGCCACATGCCATACAGCTCGTGAAACAATTCAATTATTGCATGAGACATTTCCTGGTCGTGTACTCTCTCGTTTCGGTGATCATAATTGGCCCCCTAGATCTTGTGATTTAACACCATTAGATTTCTTTTTATGGGGTTATTTGAAGTCAAAGGTCTATGTCAACAAGCCCATAACTACCCGTGCATTACAGGAGGAAATTAAACGCTGCATCAACGAAATTCATCCACATTTCGCAAAAGGGTCATGGACAATTTTGATAAAAGAGTGCGTACGTGCCAGCAAAGCCGTGGATGCCATTTGCCTCATATGTATTTTATGATTCAATGAAAAAATTACAATCCTAAGACTAAAAACTGTGTTTTCTATTTGATTCAAATCTTGCGTTAATTTTGGGACACCCATATAAAAAAAATCGATTGCAAAAATCGTATTTCACCAATACAAGGAATATTTTCTGTAATTTTTTGTAAAAAGTAATGTATTACTTATATTTAATATACAGTTGTAAGCCAAATAAGCGAGAATAAAGCAAAAAATATTTTTCATCAACAAAAAATAATGTAAAAATATAAACTTGATTAACTTTGGAATACTTCATGATGAATTACGAAAAAGCTGTATTATTGCCACGCGTCATTCTCTTGTAGTAGTGACCGCTTAGGAGAGGGGTAGAGAGAAAAGAGAACGGCAACCAGCAGCAATAGTAAATTCCGCTTGGGTGGAGACGAGAGAGAGAAGAGAGCTGGAGAGCAGCAGCAGCAATCAAGACTGTTTGGTGAGGAAAGAGTCGGTGTCGTTCGGAAATCTGTCAGTCTCGGTCATTTCATTTCTCATGCGGAGAATCATAACGTCGCGATAGAAGCTTCGCTTCAAAAACCTTACTTCTGCGCTCTGGCCGGTGGTCAGTGGTAGGATACTGCTCTGCTCCAATTCGCATGACGCTCCGCACATTCTGACCGTTGGAAATATTTTTGAAATGATCAATATACAATAACACAATAACGATTCATGAAGTCTTTTCCATAATTTTTGATATTTTAAGTATCTTTATCGCAGAAGTGTGGTTTTTTGCAATCGATTTTTTTCATACTTACACTCGCTCAAAAGGAGCGCCATTTAAGTACATTGTGAAGTAACTCTTGACAAAGGAAAAGTTTCTTGTAAAATTGGTCTACGTTGGCTTACAACTTTTTTATGGCCGTTTTCCGAAAGGACCTGTTTTTAGTTTTTCAACATTTTTCAAAAAGTCCACAGTCGATCTTTTTGAAATATGATGCGTATATTGGAAGCTGCTGAACTCAAATTCTCTTAAAATTCCAAGTCTTAATAACACAATATAACACAAGTTATGAATCTTTGAAAAAATGCCCAAAAACGACAGTTTTTCGCAATTTACCGATCGGGGCTCAAAAAAACTCATTTGATTTCGCTTCTCATTGCATACTTTTTTATCGAAAAATCTTTTTCTATCAGATTCTTAGTTTTTTTTTTGTATTGTATTGTAAAACCGTTTTTGGCAGTTTTCGACATTTTTTTGGCAGCCTTTCTGACAACGGAGCTGCGTACTAATGGGATATGTTATTTGTCACGGTATAGAATAATTCGAGTCATCAATTTTTCTCTGGTATATGTTAATACTATCCGACTAAATTGGTGCATGAGGAATATAATATTGATAAGAATGAGTTTCAAAAAAATGGAAATCAATCATCAACGTGGATTTGAACAAATAGCATGAATATCGAATCAAACGTTCTTAAAAAAAATATATGTGGATGAAGTTGTGCTGACGTCCTAGATGTAGGTGGATAGAGATGATGTTGGTTTGTTAATAGAGATGGAGGTTCTGAGTGGGAAGAATAAACGAGCCTGTATAAATATGGATCAAGTAAAAAAAAAATGGAATTGTTCTTCCCTTTGAGCTATATATCCAATATTAAAATTTTTCCAATGTTTATTGCTATCTCAAAACTAAGATTAATCTGTTCCGAAAATTCCATTTGTAGGAGTAATGATCTCGGGTAACATTTAAAACTGACATTTCTAAAACACTGCCAACTTAGCAATCTTTATCTGCATGTTGCAGATTTGTTAAAAGCAGGAATATTATTATATAATAGTTCTTTGAATTCTGTCCAAAACCTTGATAAAAAATGTGGGAACAGTTTTGTATGCATCTATTAATTCTGAACAAATTGATTATCCATAGTTTTTGCCGTGAGGTATGCATGCCAATTTTTCCACAGGGGTTTTATGGCTGAAACTTCCATTCATATTATTGGCGTGCAATTTGAAAACATGGAATTTAACATTTTACAAGTTTACTTGACCATTTGAGCCTTTTTCAACTATTTCATGTTATAAAGGCATGCAAATTGTTGTCACTGTAAAACCCTTCTTACTTACTTGTACAAAGTAACAAGTAAGTATTTAAATATAATAATTGAAGTTTGCACTATAACGGAAAACGTGTATCGGTCAATTACTTTTAATCTTTTTTATCAAGGGATAAATTTTCAACCCTCAAAAAGGTATGCGGTATAAAACCGATCTATAACATTGTAGCGATAAAATGATGAGATGACACAAAAATATAAACGGTACTTGGAGGCAGATTTCATGCTTTTATCCTGTATGAAATTTATATTATTATAGAAATAATAATTTCAATCATAATTTTTATTGATCAAGGAAATTTCACTTTGATCGTACTAGCTCCGTAACTACTACACACATTGAAAAAAACGAAGGCAGTGTTCATATGCAAAATAAAAGATGATTAAAACATCTACTTTTGTCTTGAATGCATTTCTTTCATTAAAAAATCGATGAATTCCCAGTAAATCGGAATTGATTAAAATTTCTCCATTAAACTAAAAACCCTAATTCGAATATAATGTTTTCAAACAAATTTTTTTTTTAATATGAATTATGTTTTGTAGCGAATTAGGCCCCAAAATCCGTCACTGTTGCACATCCCAGAGCCTTCTGCTACCGCAAACATTTTTTTTAGTCCATCACAATTTTATTCACTTCTTGCGCACCCTGTAAACTTTGAATTCAGTAACTCTGCATCAACCTGCAACATCACATACCGTTCATTCATCCGTGTTCAGCTGTTTCCAATACCGTTTACTATCTTTCACATGTGGACGAATAAGGTTAGGTTTTTAAAGACACCTGAAATTGAAAGAAGTTGAAATCGTATGATCTGTATTTATGTCTTATGTCTCACCGTAATAAAGTCTGAATGTAATCCACTGTTGTCCTGTAAATATGTTGTATATTGTATATTGTATATTTTGTTGTTGTTTGACATTCTGCGCGACCGTTGACCATATACAAACTAGATCCGACACTTGACAATTTCTATATTATCGATCGATGTGAAAATTATTTAGAATAATTTTAATATTGAGGAAATAAAATCAGAAAAGGATGTATTCGACAGGAGAGTAATAAGGAATGTATTATTGTAATGAAATTTGTATTTGAAAAATTACTTCTTCTTTTTTCTGTATTTCTTCTTTATATTATTGCTAGCGCTAATATGGATTTAATTTTTAAAACATGTTAAGTAAGGTTTCATTAAAATATGGGTATAAATAAGGCCTTCTGGCCGACTTAAGTCACTTCTTTGTGAGTCAAGTCTTCTGAGCAGCCGTTCCAAGTACGCTACCAGTTTCGATACCGAGCGTCATCTTCATAGAGTGTGTATCGTCCAAGTGAAGTTTTTGTGCTAAGTCCGTTAGCACAATTTGTGAGTTTGTGAGTTTGTTTTGTTTTTTCTAAGTCCGTAAAAGGAACTTAGAATATTTTTGCTATTTTGAACTTTGAATATTTTTGCTGTTTTGAACTTAGAATATTTTTGCTGTTTTTGAACTTAGAATATTTTTTGGATTATTTAAAGTAGAAGCACCGCTGAAGAAGTCTTCGTGATTTCGAAGTGTTTGATTATTTAACGTAGAAGCATCGCTGAAGAAGTCTTCGTGATTTCGAAGCGTTTGAGTATTTAACGTAAAAGCACCGCTGAAGAAGTCCTCATTGATTTCGAAGCGTTGATTATTTAACGTAGAAGCACCGCTGAAGGAGTCTTCGTGACTTCGAAGCGTTTGATTGATTTAACCTAGAAGCACTGCTGGAGGAGTCACCTGGTGACTTCACAGTATCGAACCGCCTTAACGTAGAATCACTGCGAGGGAGCAAGTTTGGTTCCACCCGCATAGAAAGTTTCTCGTCATCTGCGTCCGTAATGCGACCGCAGGTGTCGAGTGTCATGTTCAGCCGTCCGTCACCGTCCGCCGAAGTATCACCGTACAAGTTTCTGTAAAATAATGTTCCATGTTCATCGTCATCGTTTTCTGTGTAATAAATCTCATTGTGACACCTACCTCCTGATAATTATTTCTGACAACCCTAACCCTTCCCGTCTGAGCTATCCAGCCGTCCGTCATAGAAAAACTGCGTCACCGACCGTATTGATGCCCGAGCACACCGTTAGCAGCTTTTTAACAGCGACGTCAAAAATAACAACCACGCCATCAGCGAGGGTATCGTTACAGTTTTTAATATCAAGGTTAGCTAATGTTTTATTCATTGATTAAATAATTTTTTAACGCTGTTGACTAATCCATCCTATGAACACGTTTACACAAGACATTTATTATATTAAAGTTAAAGATCGTAAAACTTAAACAATAGAACAATCATTATCTTCGGTGCCAAGTCCAACAATTATTTGCGAATGTGAAATATGTTGTGAAAAAATGTTTTTAAAGTGTTATCTGTTAACTGTTATTTGTTTGAGAATTTTATTCCTTTTTAAAGAGAAATTTAATGAATATTGCACAACAATGAGTTAGCAAATTTATTATATTTGATACTTGTATGCAAATTCCCAGCCTTGAGTTTTCTAGAAATTCTATATTTTTTAGTACATAAATCTTGATTTACTTTGGTATCATATCGCAAATTCCAAAGTAAATAACAGTAGTTCCAATAATAAAAAACTTTCACTGTTGTCTGTTTTCAAATAAACACCGTTTTTATGCATCTTCAAGGCTGCTGATTCTGCGAAATTCTGGTTGCAGTTATAATTATTCCGTAAGAGTTACAACTTTTGCTTTTTAATCAGTTTTTGTCTGAGAATAAGGAATCTAACTACTTAAAAACTAGCTTTATTCGCCTTGTCCAACTTATACTGGAAAATAACTTCACTAATTATTATATTCTCTTGCGGTTATGAAAAGAAAAAAAAAAACAGTCTTCAAAAGCTATAGCTATGATTCGAGAACTGAAACATAATCTCTGAAATTTTACACGCAGTTTTCGTCTGAGAACCTGATCAAAAAGTATTGGACTCTTTTATTCCTTCAACAGGAAATAATGCCTATAATATTGTTTTCGAACATAATTTCCTTGAATCGTTAATTAATCAGTTGATAGTTGTTATTACGAATAAAATTATATATTTCTAGAAAATAGTAAATGATTCAAAGGATTTTAGAATGATTGTTTATGAAAAGCATTCCAAATAATTTATAGACATTAAATTGAATTATTGATCATTTATCAATAAATAAATTATAAGATAAGAATTTATAATACTTGAATAATGATGTGCAGCTATTGAAAATATAAAGTTCAATTGAACTTGTTATTATTGTGGCAACAAAAATGTTGAAGAACTATAAACTACATTATTTTAATTTTGTTAGATTGAAGTGTCATGAGATATAATTTTACTTTGTTTTGCAATAATAAATTATACTTCATTCACATTAAGAATGGAACTCGAAATTATCTCAGCCTTCAAATCAATCAAAATGCAAATCAAGCTTACATCGGTATAAAAGTCACACTTATCATCAACTATAAATGCATCAGTGCATCCTACAATTTTGAAACTCAAATTTATTGTAATAGAAGTATTATGGAAATATATTAGTTACATTTTTATTCATTCAACTTTTCGAAATGTACTGTAATTTTGTTTTTTGTTACCGATAAATCGCGTGCATTTGAAATATTCTTGAAGATTGATTTAGTCATTCTGAATGTAGGTAACACTATATATTTCTCATATATATTCAATTGTCCATTTAGATTGATAATTCGGGGAAAAAGCAATTAATTTTTGAAAACAATGCCTAAATTTCTTACAGTGACATGAATGCAGAAAACTTGTATAGGCAATTTTAAAATATGTTACAGGCTTTTAGTTCAAGCAAAAATATTACTAAAAAAAAAACACTGCGGCCACACAGTACTTCCCCGACCATAAACATGGCCAGTGTCATCGCTGTCTCAAAAATTTAGAGTGTCGCTTCAATTAATTGCATATTTCAAAGTGAAAGCTGTCATTGTCAAAGTGACAACTGTCATTGTCAAAGTTACAGCTGTCATTGTCAAAGTGGCAGTTGTCATTGTTAAAGTGATAGATGGTGGATACTTTTTGGCCTCACATAAAATAAGTATGTATTTTTGAAAATGAAGAGTTCTTTTCTAGATTTTCGAGGTCTTGAATTCATTGGCACATACAGTTTTGACATTCGATCGCCGGAAGTGTAATTTGAAGATGGTAACGTGGATTCCACTACTTAATTATTTATATTTTATCTACTAAGCTCATTTCCCCGAGAGCCTCAAATTGATAATAAACTAGACATCATTTAAATGATTTGTGAAAGAAACAATTGACAATCGTTTAAATATCCTCTTTGACAAGTCTACTAGAATTATCTCTACAAGAGCTTTATTTTAATATCAAACACGATAGAGCCAAATCACTTATTTTAAAAAAACAATTGACGAACGTTTGCATGTTATGTCCAAATATAAGTGATAATATTTGTAACTCCACATTATGATTCTCGTTATTTCTTTGGCTTAGAAAAATATGCCGAATTTTATAATAATTTAAATTTTAATAATAACAAATAAACCGCGGATAATTTTGAAAAATGTTTTCGGTGAATGTTGTGCCAAATCATTCAAGGATTAGTTTTAGTTATTTCATATTTTATGATAAATACTACCGTTTATAAAATAAACGCAAAAAACTAAAAAATTTCATCGACAAAGTTTTGGCATCACTGATTGAAAAAGCTCATCTACAAACTTGAACCTAGCTTTTTGATGAAAAACTCAAATATAAAATTTCAGTCGAAAATTCGTACGCGTTCTCAAGTTACTGTGCTTCCAGACCGACTTTTTTTAAAATTATGTTTTTCGGGTTCAGTAGGGTCTAATTCGTGAAGATTCATCAAAATATCGAACTATCAAAAAATCACGATTACAATAGTTTCCCTTTCGGGGAAGTAAAAACCCATGGAGAGAATACTAAATTTGCTTGAACGCTCCACTACAAACTGCTGTCTTGTTCACAATCAGAAAAACTAGGCTCAAACCATTGATTAAATAATATAGGGGAAGATAGGCAACCTTACGAAAGTTAGCGTAGTGTGATGTATAGGAACGTGCTGTGCTGCCACCATATAGCAAGTACCTGCATTACTTTCGTACTACGACGCTATATACCTTTCGGATATATTCGTCTCGATCCGGATGAAATCGTAACTCGTACAGAAAATTGCAAACTAGAGAAGAATCGAGAGTCCTGCGACACATGAAAATTCATCATTTCAACTATTTATTTCTCTATATCTCGCTTATTTAAAGATGAGCCCCGAACTTCTTTATCTAATAATATTATAGATATTCTTATAGGAAATTTTCCTACGGATCTAATGATGTTAATCTACAAATAATAACAATTTATTTCATTTGTTATAAACAATTTATTGTTACTGACACAACAGAGATGTAGGTACTAGATACCTAACGCTACATGTGTTTAAAATTTGAATATATCTTTAATGTGATTTTCTTGCATTGCGCAATAAAATAGAGTAAGGCAATTAACATCATTAGATCCGTCGGAAAGTTTGCTATAAGAATATTCTACTATTTCTTCTACTGACTCGCATCGGCACCATTTTTTCAGCTGAATTTTAGTAGGTAGACGAACCCCTACATTTTTATAATAATGTTATTTGGAATAAACAGCATGGACCCGTGTAGCGTGTACTGCTATCTATATCTACTCTCAACCCCCGCTCACTTATACGTGGTGAAACATGGGCGCAGTCTAACGTTATTGTGTGTATTATTAGTTATTCGTGTTATTCGTATATTATATTTCGCACGTATGCAATTATAAACTATACATTTACCGTGTTTATTCCATAAATGGCTTCATCAACATGTAGTTGTGTGTATAAAAATTGTACAAACAATAGAAAAAATGCCAAAGATTTAACTTTTTTTAAATTTCCAACAGCGGATAAAAACCGGTTGAATATTTGGGTGGAAAACAGTGGCAATGATGGTTTAATCAACTATAAGGATGAAAAATCAGCAACAAAATTAATTTGTGAAAATCATTTTAAGTCGGAACTAATTCTTTCGGGCTCTAACCAAACTCGGAAAAGATTCGTAAAACATGCGGTACCTCTCAAATTTTTCAAAATGAACCAGCTTCACCCGAGCTTCGTACTTTACCAGTAAAAAAATTTTATACAAGTAAAAATAAAATAATGTCCGAGGAAGAAGCGCATATTACCAATGAGAAATTATTGAATATCACGGATGAAATACATTATATTACTCCAACCAAGAAACCAATGCGCAAATTGGAATTTTTATCTCCAAATGGAAAAGTATCCAATATTGACAATTTATTGTCAACTCCAATTAAAGTAGATGACACTCCAAGAAAAAAAATGCTCAAACATATTCATGATGGAAAAAGAGTGTCATGGAATGATATTCGTGCCGTATATAATGTTGATTCCCGGTGTGATGGTGCTAGAATGTTATGTAAAATTACTACCCGCCACATATTTCCAAACAAATTTGATCGTATGTTTGTCAAATTAGCAGTACAGGTTTTTAGTCGAACTATGGCAGCTGCACTACAAACTGCTGTGAAAACTGGTAGTATTAAATCTAATTCTGCTTTAAATACTGCAATTTTCATTCACAAAATTAATAATATATTTGATGCCTTGAATAGTCGCCTGTTAAATGATAGTAATCCTTTTCGTTCCGCATTATCAGAAAGAAATAAATTAGTAAAAACAACACTCGAGGAAGGCAAACTGTTTTTTGAAAATTGTAAGGTATATACAAAGGATTGGCAAGAAAGAAGGAATGTATATTGTCTTAATGGTTTTGTACAAACAATTAATGGTATATTAAATGTTTACTGATATGAAAGAAGAAAATTATAGTTTTCTTCTAACAAATAGGCTGCAACAAGACTACATTTTCCGTACTCAGACATAAAGGGGATTACAATTCAAACCCCACAGCTAAGCAATTTAGACAGGCACTGCAACAAACAATGCATATAAGAATTTTAAAACCCGTCGGTACAGGAAATTGCAAAGTAGATGAAGATGAGGTCCTTGATATTAGCACTAACAGTAATACAAATTCCACTACTCCCCATTCTGAATATTCACAAACTACAGATACACATGAAAATGAAAGTGATAATGAATTTGACAAAACTGTAAACTTGAGAACGCAATATGAAAAATGTGCAATAGTGTATTTTGTAGGATATTTGGTGTACCGATGTATTAAAAAATTCAATTGTGAAAAATGTAACGCGGATTCAAAAAAAAACTGATATGATTTGTGACAAGAATGAAATATATTTATTATTACGAGATTATGGGAAACCAAAAGAGATTGAACATCTTTGTAGGCCAAATGAAATTGTGCTACAAATAATATCAGATTTGCTCGATATTTTTGAAAATTTTATTGAAAATAATTTATATTCCAAAAACATATGTAAAAAATTGACTGCCAAAAGCGTTAATCATATCAAAGCACAGCATTGTGATTGGCTTCTTGAAAGTAATGAATGTTATAATCACAGAATGTTTATTATAAATACATTCATAAGAGTAAAGTTCTTAAAAACTTTAATGTGGATAACCTCGTCAATAAGAAAGGGCAGGGACAGTACAAGTAATAAAAGAAAAATTGCCATATTGAAAAATTGTTAAAATAATATAATCAACATTAAGTAATTTACCATTTTCATACATTTAGAAAAAATTATAATATGTAACTCAATATTACCAATTAAACAGAGAACTTAATTTTATGGTATAGTTATTATTCAATTTTGTTATTTTTTTTTTCAGTAAATATAATCAATAAAATAATTATAATTTCAATGATATGAGTTTTTATAGCAGTCTTCTTTGTTTCCAATACAAATTAACTCAATTTTTTTCCTAAATATTGCATAAAACATACTTGCACGCATAAACTTCCATATTTAAATACAAATAATATTTCAAATTGCCGCTAAACGCGACGCTGACATCTTTCGATGACATGGAGAACGAAAAAAATGGCGGATGGCATGGAGCTTGCCGAAGTGACTCCTGAGAAATCTAAAAAAATTTGCAAAATCTGTAATCGCAGTGCGGTTAATAATTTAGTTCAGTGTATAAACTGTGCAAGTGTTCTTCACCAGAACTGCTGTGCTAAAAAAAACATGACAATTATTAATAATATAACAAAATGTTGTAGTGATAGAAATTCTTCAAACGCACGTGATACTGCTGACCTTGACTTTGATCCAGATCTGATTGGAACTCTAAAGACAGAAATTATGTACCTAAAATCAATAATTACAGAAAAAGAGCGTATAATAAATGATAAATGTACAATAATTCTTGATAAAGAATTAATAATTTCTCTACTAAATAACAAAATAAGCCTTGTTTCTCAGGAGCAAAACATGCTAGTAAAGCCATCTGTGAACAGCACAATTAAAAATAATAATGACAAGCAGCTAATTAGCTATGAAAAGTCCAAAAAATCTAAAGACACTAAATCAAACCTGAAAAGTGACAACGCAAAAGACACTAAATTACCAGTGATACGAGTTAACCTCGAATCCAGCACAAGTGTAAACAAAAGTGAGATGGTAGAAATAATAAAATCTCAGGCGAAAACCATGAATATGAGTAATATACAAATCAATTCTATGACTGATAATCAACACAACAATAATACCTTTAAGGAAGTTGTCAAAAGAAAAGTTAGAAGAACAACATGTGATTCTATCACTGGTTGCTCTACACAAGTTTCAAAAGTGAAAAGTGTTCCAAAGAAAGCTTTTCTGTACGTTTCTAGGCTTGAACCAGGGACTAAAGTTGAAGATCTAAGTTCATATATCCAGAATTATTTTCCTGAAGCTCAATGTGAGAAATTGGAATCCAAATTCCCCACGCATTACTCATCCTATAAAGTTGTGATAGATCTGCTTAACTATGAAAAGGCCATGAACAGTGAACTATGGCCGCACGGAGCTTTTGTATCGAGATTTTTTCAGAGGCGACAACAACTGAAGAAAATAGATTAACGAACAATAATCATTGCAATGAGGAACCACTACGCTCCCAATTAAATTTCGACATCATGTTTTTGAATTGCAGATCGCTTAATTATGATAAGTGCAACATTTTATCAAGCGAATATTGTAAGCAAAAATTTCTCTGTCTTTCTGAAACATGGGCTAATGCTCACTCTGTAAACAATCTTGATATTTCTAATTTCTACTGTGCAGCCAATTATTGCCGTTCTTTAAATAAAGGTGGTGGTGTTGGCATCTGGTGCCAAAAGAATTTACAAGTACAAAAATTGGATCTCAGCTCCTTTTGCGTTGAAAAGGAGTTCGAAATATGCGGTCTAAAATGGAAATCTGATTCCAACACCACCTACTTATTGTTAAATTTTTACAGGTCCCCGTCTAGAATGAGTGCCGAAAACATGACAGATTTTGTATCTAAATTCTCTCTTATTTTAGAAAGCATATTCAAACCTCGCTATAAACTCATATTAGGCGGAGACTTCAATATAGATCCTACTCGTGACGAAATTCAATACAATTCTTTATTAGATGTATTTGTAAGTATGAATTGTACAAATATTGTTTTCGATGCTACTCGTGGTAACTCTAAGCTTGATTATATCTTCACTAATTTCACCACAACTAGCTATGTAGAAAAAAATATTATTTCTGATCATGATACTCTTCTAACTTGTAGCAATGCTTTTGAGAATGGTAATGTTCAAGGTTATACATACAGAGCTTTTCATGAAGATAATGTTTCAAATTTTATCAATGATTTGGTAAATGAAGATTGGCATTCTGTTCTTGCCTATACAAATTTGAATTTAGCTTTTGAGGACTTTTACAATATATTTTTAAATTGTTTCGATAAACATTTTCCTCTAAAATCATCCAAGTTGAAGAAGCATCAGAAAACTTGGATTACTAATGATATAGTAAACTCTAGTGGAAATCTACATAACCTCTTTCAGTTACAGAAATCATTTCCTATTTTGAAACCATTATACCTACTTGAGAAACGTAGACATTTCCACTTGGTTAATAGTACAAAAAGAACTTATTATCAGCAAAAAATTATGCGATCTGACAATATCAGTAAAACCACATGGAGTATAATTAATGAACGGTCGAACAAAGTACCCAAGGTACAGAATATTTCTATTAGAGTTGAAGACAAAATAATTTCAAATCCTGAGGTAATTTGTAACAAATTTAACTCTTTCTTTCGAGATGCACCTTTAAATATAATCAGTAATGTACAGGGCTGTAGCACGAATGACTATAAAGGTACTGTGACGGCGCAATTAAAGAGTCTTTTTCTAGCTCCCTTTTCCGAAATGGAACTTCTCTCTCTCATAAAAACCAAACTAAAGAATAAAAAATCCAGTGGTCCAGATAATATTCCATGTTGTTTATTCAAATCAGTTGCTCAATACATTTTAAAACCATTGGTTTATCTTATTAATTTATCTTTTGAATCTGGTATCTTTCCAGATCTTTTAAAAATAAATAAAATAACACCAATCTTCAAAAAAGGCGATACCCAAGATATGAATAATTTTAGACCTATTGCACAAGCTTCAATATTGTCAAAAATCTTCGAGTACGCATATCTTGATAGATTAGAATCATTTTTGAATAAAAATGACGTAATTATAAATAATCAATATGGTTTTTGCAGGAATAAATCTACTACTGATGCTGTGCAATCATATTTACAAGATCTAATTTCTGCTTTGGAAAGAGGTGAACATCCAATCGGAATTTTCTGTGATCTCACAAAGGCTTTTGATTGCGTAAGTCACAGTCTTCTGCTATGGAAATTAGAAAAAGTTGGAATTCGGGGTGTTGCACTTGAATGGGTTGAGAGTTTTCTACGAAATAGAAAACAATATGTTTCCCTCAAACAGTCGACAAATTCTGTATCACATGAGGTAGACTCAGATTTACTAACAGTTAAAGATGGAGTTCCGCAAGGCGGAATTCTATCTCCTAGGCTTTTTGTTTTATATATTAACGATATATGCAACAATATAAATAAAGAGTGCATTCTTAAATTATATGCTGATGACACATCAATGTTGGTATCAGATCGTAGTGAAGACACGCTTTTAAACATTTGCCATCTTGGATTAAATCAAATGTCGAATTGGTTCAAAGATAATAATCTGTTTCTCAATAAAACTAAAACAAGCTATTTACGTTTTCATAACCCTCATAGTAATAAAAACTTTGACACAAAAGTTACAATTGAGGATTATGAAATCACAAGAGTAAATAAAAATAAGTTTTTAGGAATGACTTTAGACGAAAATCTAAACTGGAGAATCCATACTAATGAGCTAATCTCTAAATTAAATTCGACGTACTACCAAGTTTGGCACTTGAGGTCTATTCTAACGTTAGAACAACTTATTGTATTCTACCATGCAAAAGCTGAATCTTTATTACGCTACGGCATCATATTCTGGGGTTCAGCATCTAATTTGGCCAGAGTTTTCATAGTGCAAAAAAAATTACTGCGCTGCTTGGCAAGGGTAACATCCCGCACTTCATGTAGAGAATTGTTTGCTAGATTCAAAATACTAACTGTTACCTCTCTGTACATTCTTGAATTAGGTAAATATATTTTCCAACACAAAAATGATTTTGTCTTAAACGCGAACATTCACAATTTTAATACTAGAAACAAAGAAAAATTTCGAGTACCATTAGTTAATTATACCCAAAATAAAAGTGCTCCTCACGTAATAGGACTGAAAATTTTCAATCATTTACCGGAACACATAGTTACTTGTGTTACATTGAAAACATTTATAATAAATTTGAAACAATTTTTATTAACTAATAATTTCTACAGCTTAGAAGAGTATTTTGACTATGAAAATTGATTTTGTATTTATGTCTTATACTCAACTCATCTACTTTTATATTTGACGTTTTATATACATGCGAAACACCATGTCTTCTGAATAAAGTTATTATTATTATTATTATTATTATTCAAGAATACGAGCAAGAATAGTTATAATTACGGCGTATAGATAGAGCTGATCTTTTCAGAAAAATAACCGCGCTACGCTAAAATTACATATGGTTACCAATCTTCCAATATATTATTTAATCAATGCTCAAACTTAGTTTACCTATTGCTAGAGCTACTTTAATTATTATTCATAGATGCGATTCAGAAATATACAAGGTTTAAATTTCGATCAATATCTAAACCTACTCGCGTCCTAATTTGTATCTGTTTAGATCCTAACCTATTTGTCGAAAAGTAAGGGCTTGACTGACATTTTACTGTTACAAACATGAAATATCCTAAGCTACTAGATAGTACTAATATTTATTTAATTTTGTTATGTATATTATAATTATTATATAAGTTGGCATTTGCGGACATCTTAGAAAATGTTTCTGATCGTTGTCAGACATTTAAGTAATAGTTCATTGTTGAAAATGTGTTTGTTGCAGCAAAATGTATACGATTGGTTCGAATCATGCTTTCTGACATTTTGATTGATTTAGAATATTCGAGAACATTGGATAAGGGTATATAAATCCACCAGAACTAGTAAAGAATCAAGTAAGTGAAAAGTAGCGATTCGAAAAATGATAGCTCGCGATTTTCACATTGTGCGAAAAGCTGTAAAGTAAAAGTGTACTGTACCGGTGTAATAAATTTGTGACAGTATTATAAAAGTGATATTTATTCTTTTTGCATGGTAAACCGTTATAGGCTCACCATATATACTTTTTTATATTAATATATTGATAAAGTATAGCTTGTCATGCATCATACCTGCGGATACACTCGATCTCCGGAGAACCGAAACCAAGTTAGTCGAACGAGGGAGAAACAGTCAATTGCGTCGTTCTTGTGCTTGACTGTGATGAGTATCACACAAGTATATTCCGTTTGCTGAGAAAAGAACTGATTCACTTTCTTATTGTAAGTTGGAAAATTTGGTATTTAGTTCTGAAATCATACATGAATGTTTTTCTTTCAAGTTTTAATTCAGTAGAACATGATATGAAAATAAAAAATAAAATAATAATAGGTGAATACATAGATACACAAAACTATAAATGGAATAACGTAACAAATATATAGTTTTAGTCAAGGAAAAAACTTTTCAGAACTCATTTTAAATAAATATGTTTTATTAGGTATAAGCTCTATATGAAAAATGAGAAACACAACGTTTCAACAGCAAAATACTGCCTTTTCCAAGTGAAAAAAATGTATAATAAATGAACAATAACAAGCTGTCAAGACAACAAAAATATATAAATATAATAACTAGATAAGTATATATTAACTCCTGGGATTGAAGATATGGTAGCTTTACTTGTGGTTTGGCTTATAATTTCATTGACAGGTCTTCATGAGATAAAAATAGAGGTCTAAATTGGGTAATTGTCAACTCCTAGTAGTTCTAGGTCAATCTGGCTCTACTCTTATTGGTTTGGCGCACAACTGAACCATCCACAGCTCTTCAGGAGATGAAAGTATCTTTTAAACAGTAAATTCGTAGACAAAAATAACTCGAAATTATGAAGAAATGACTGGCAATTAAGATTGATTAAGTTCGTAATCGGTATTCAAATTGAAATCAATCATCTCTTTTTTCAGAAATTTTGAACTCTTGAAGTATTATTATTTTTATATAGAACTTATATCCGGTAAAAAATATTAATATATAGTTTTATTTTCTCAGAGACTACTTCATTAAAAATCAATAAGTAGAACTCACCTGGAAGACATTTTAAAGTAAAAATATTGTAAATTTTTTACAGAACTTGTTTTAGTTTTTCTTCCAATTTTTGTAATTTTCCAATAGATGCATACATCTGTAAGTTCACCACAATAAATTTATCTTAATTTTTTAAATATTCATATAGTAAACGAAGTATAAAATTTCATTCGAATGCCTGGCCGTTTTCCATCATCCTAATAAAAGTAAATTGAGTCGACAGGGAGAGAATAGTTTTCTCCTTCTGGAATTGGTATTGACATTGGGGTCCTATGAGAATATCGTGCTCTTAAGATCGTAAATCGTCTCACTAATGTAAAAGCAACAATTTTGCTGAGCAGTCTCCATCAGTGAAAGTAGCCGAGTGTGACACAAGCACGACTATTCCCCTATTTTTATTCTCCCCAGTTATATTAACGAAATGCTCAAGAGACGCCAAGTGTCAATAACTTAAAAGTCAAATGCTCTGGTGGCGCGAGTGGTAAATGCAAGAGGGATCTAAATTTCAATATAAAGCATTGCGGAATACGGAACTCTTGAATTTTTTGCCGCATTGGATTTATGTAATTCATACGTAAATTTCTTTTTCGAATTCATAAGATTTCTAAATTAGATACTTGAAACTTGTACAAAAGTCTAAAATATACTGCCTCAATTTCCAATAGCAGTTTCTGTAGCATTTAGTTCGGAAAAAGAAAATACGGCGATAGAGAGCCAGCTGCATTTTTTTTAATCAAAGCACTTCTCGCGACATTGTTTTTTCATTTAATATTCTCTTTTTAATCCATCAAGAATGATTGTACAATATTGGAGAATTAAAACAGATTGAATTATTATACATACAATTTTGGAGCTAAAATTTTCTGTAGTGAGAATAGAAACAGTCTCATTCAAATTGAATGAAATACCAGACTTTCTGGTTAGTTACGCTGCGGAAAGTTAAACAGATATTGAAAAATAAATGAGATCCGATAACTCCCACGCCCAAACTACCAATAGTAAATTGATTCCGCGAACGATAATTTTATGTTCATAATTTTATGATCTGCTAGAAGATTTCATTTATTTTTCACTTGTTGAAATGATTTGTAGTATAAATCAATAACAGATGCATATGCACTCCATAATAGTTTTTATTTTTATTTATTAGAAATTTGAATAATCACTAAGATATTTCACATTTGCCAGGCGTCCAATGACGGCCAACAATTTTTTTGTAACGTTTTCAACAGCATTTTTTTCTATGTCTTTATCTGTTTTTAGAGAGATTTGTATACTCGAACAAGCCTAATCTGTCCCTTGAGAATTTATGTTCTGGAGATAGAAATAGCCTGACCCAACTGTATCCATCCCTCTCTTACTAATGGTATGAAAGGGACAATTGTTGTATGGCGTTTGTCTACCCAAGTTCCGACGTACTCTATTGCTGATATCCTCTTTAATTTCTACCGACCGCCTTGTACCAGTGGAAACGTATGTCTGCATGGAAATATTTAGTACATTCGCTTCCATGAGCGCACTTAGAAATTTTTTTTAGTTAAGCAATAAGACACTAATGTACATTTCGTATGCAAAGCAAATATCATCAGAGTACAAATGTTTTCCTCAAAAACTATTTATATTTTATAGAATAGATGCCTGATTTGCCGTGGTTATTAATTTTTAATTTAATCAATATCACGACAAATCAGGAATTCGATAGTTTCTAGTAATTTGGACGGTAATGATATGTTGTTAATAACATTGTAAATTATTAATTACGATAACAAATATCTTTTATGCCCATTCTTGCTGTTATATTTTTGATTTTTCTTCTATTTCATTATTATTATTAATATATATATATATATATATAGTGTATATGTACAAATTTAATAAACAAAGGATTCTTCAATAAATTTTAAAGTTTTAAGAATAAATAGCTCCGCCAGTGCCGACGTCAGTTTTCTATTTTAGCCAATCTTGAATTATACAATTACCGAACTCACCCGATGGGATTCCTTAGACTTGTTAAAGTGCTTTCGAGACATTTCCCAATTAGTTTTTGGATTTGTTGAATATTCACATCTTTGTTTGGAAATTATAGAGGAACTTATTGTTGCAACAAGTGACGAGTGATCGGATGATAGGTCAAAGCAAGATTTTACGTCTATATAGTTATATGAGATTCCGCTTGTTATGTAAAAGTCGAGTTGGACAGGAATCTTGTTCGGGTCGGCTGACCAATATGTTGGCTCTCCAGTGCTTATAAACTCGTAATTATTTCTATTAATTGTATTTTGAAGTTCTCTGCCTCTTGGGTCTACAAGCCTCGAACCCAATCGTGTATGCTTGATGTTGAAGTCGCCCCCAGCTATAAATCTGATACCGAGTAGCTTAGGAAATTCGTTGAATTGATTTTGAGTAATGGAATGTTTCGGTGGAATAAACTGCCGCTAAGGTTAAAGTACCATTTTTATCTTTGATTTGCAAATCATCTTTTTCCTACTTCTCTATTTCAGAATGTTAGATTTCTCCATCAATTTAGTCTGGATGCTCAGGGCACTGATTTTGTAACTAGAAACTGCAGTCGTTTTCAAAGCTTATGCTTTGGATGTGTGCGCAACTATCTGTTTGAGATACTACAAATTTATTCACATAACAAGATTCCAATGAAACAAATTTCAAATAACCTCACTCTTTCAAACGTAAAATGTAAATCAAAACATCGAACGCAATGACCTTATACTTGGAAAGCAACAGTTACTTTCGAAAACGACTGGTTTAAAGCATAAGCAACTTGAAAGCGTACGCTTTGAAAACGACTTCACAGTATGAACAGTTGCACAAATTTCTGCGGCGTTACTGCACCGACCGCGCCGCCAGTATGTCGCCGACCTTAATGAATTACTCACCATAATGTTTGTTTAGGTTATTTATGACGGTGATGGAACTCTATGGTGAGCCTGGAATAGTGGAAGTGGCTAAAGCACAAAGGTTACGGTGGCTAGGGCATGTGCTGAGACTACCAGAGGACAGAGTAGTAAGAAAGATGTTGGACGGAGGTGTTGTAAAAAAAAAGAAGGGGAAGACCAAAGGAGAGGTGGTATGACGCGGTGAAAAAGGACTTAGAGACACTAGGGATTACGAACTTTAAGCGATTAGCACAGGACCGTAAAAAATGGCGAAAAATTGTAACAGAAGCCATGGGCCTACTTGGGCTGCAGCGCTAAATTATATATATATATGACGGTGAAAAGTAGAATTAATTATAATTCAGTTCTGGTTTAAAAGCTGAGTGAACATGGATTCAAGTTTGTTTATTAATAAAATGAGTGGATTTCCATCTTCAGGTGTTCTTGCATGTTGATCATAACATCATAAGGTATTTGTGATGGGTGCTTTGTTACTTGAGAAATGGTTAATTGTTAGTTGTTGAAGGAGGATAGTGTAAGTTAATTTTTAATGGTGGATATGTGGTGTGTTGATTCTCATGTATATTGCCATCTGTTTCATTTTCGAATCCGAATAGTCCATTATTCGTGCTATTCCTGACTTTATTTAACTCTCTGTAAACGTTGCATCCTTTATAATTAGCTGGATGAGGACCGTTTCAAAGTGCACATTTTGCTGGGGTGGTTGAACTTTTTTCACAAGTGCTTTTCTGATGATTTTCCCTACATTCAATACAATAATGAGGTTTTATGCAGTATGATTTGATATGACAATATGAATGCATTGTGGAATGTCTTTTCTCTTTCGTGAAAGTTCTACTTCGATTTTGGTTCCCAACAAATGTTTTATCTCAGATATTTTTTTATTATTTTCGTGATGCTCTTGATCGACGAAGAGTAATGGTAAGGGTTACTTAGTGTACCAGCTACGGATGTTAGTTACACTTCTGATTTTTTTACTTTACTTGTAAGCTCTGAATGTATCTCTTCTATTGATATGGAGGGATGCATATTTTTTAATACTGCGTTGTAGATCCGTTCTTATCTTGTTCTTGTGGGAGCTGCAATATTGTTAACTTTTAAGAAGTTATGTGTCAGAAGTTGTGGTGTTAATTTTAATGGAGTTGTTTGAAAAAGTTTTACAAATATAATCACTTGATTTTAATCGGTTTTAATACTGTCTCAATACTTCTTTTCTTACTTGGATAGTCATCGACTTCTTGGATAGAAATTGGAGGTGGTTTAATGTTATCAGATTTAATTGTGTTTACTTGGGGCAGATCACTCTGTTTCTTTTTCCTGCGTTAGTACGAAGTATCTGGGTGTGTTCCATGTTTGTTGCGTTTGGCTTGTGAAGCGATACCACTTGCAGTTGCGAAACAAATAAGACGTTTAACCTCAAAGTTTTTAGGTTAGGAAATGTGTTTTCATCTTTATCGAACTATATTAGTTTGTACAAAATTTGTATAGGAAAAATAGTTTTAAAACTGATATTTTATACCAGGGCGGCCAAATTTTGTGCACATAAGATCTACTTTTATGTTTAAAATATATCGCGATCGACTTACAACTTCGGTTTTTACCACTTGAGTTTTATCATATAAGTAAGTATTAAGATTTCATCACTTACAGCCAGTTGCATCGCTATCTCTTAAATTGTAGGTGTCGCTTAACTGAACAATATCGAATCAAAACTCAAAAGTCAAATGTGACATGAACATTGCTGTGATTATTTCGATTCGATATTTTATGTTTAAGTGAATTTTAAAATTTAAGTTGGAGCGGTGCAACTGGCCATTATACTTTTAACCAATTAACCCTTAGACTACGGCAAACTTAATTCTTCTTGGACATTTTTTTAGGTATTATTTTTGTTAATTTTTCCTCCCGTGTATTTGTCATTTTTACAATTATACACAGCATGATGTACCCTTTTTTTGTTTTAAATATCTACATACTTTTGTTGAACAGAAAAGTTGAGTGGGGTCTCCAAGGGACTATTTGATGTATGCCATTTTTCCTATAAACCAATAAGCTGATTTAATTTTTTAATGTTTTTTGCGACTATAATGAGAACATAATTTTTGCAACAAGTAATTCTGATGTAACTTTTTTATACCATTATCTAAACCAGTGTTTATTATCTCAAAGTACACTCTTGAATTAAGTAGTAAGTGAAAATGAGGAGTAGGAATGGACGTTTTTATTTTTATTTTTGATATTTTGTTTGACACGAGCATCCTATAGAAGAGTTGTTATAAGATATTGTCACAAACTTCATTGTGAATCATTTATTAGAACAGGTAACAGTGTAAATATTTATTTTTGAAACTCGTATGATTACAAAATCGCTCACAGTTATTCGTACTTAATGACTGCTCATTCGCTAGCTCACGTACCTTATATACCCTACTCCAACAATGGGCCAACATTCAAATGTCTGATACCTGAACAACAATGAACCAGTATTCAAATGCCTGACAACTACTGAACATCTAGTAACCATAGGCCGTCAATCACGTTCGACAATTGAACACCGACTAGATTGTTGGTCAATGCTAACTAGGATTACAATTATAATAAATTATTGAATAAATAGCGAATTCTAATGAATGATAATCTGAACTGATGACTTGAAATATTCCATGTTTGTGACAGTATTCACAATGTCAGTTCTTTGTTTGCAAGGAACATGAAAAGAAAATATTGTCTCGACAGCGACTTGCATCGTTCATGTCTAAAATTGACAGTATGTTATACTTTCTCTTTAATTTATAAGAATTTTTTCGTCAACTTTTTTTATATTTGTAGTATGTGTTGATTTTTAAAATATTTTATCATTATAAACACTTATTCAAATGTTACTATACGTTTTAATATTTTTTTAGTTGGGGTCTTTCGAGGATCCCACGCCTTAATTACCGTTGGTCCGAGGAACGCAGTAGTCTAAGGGTTAAATGCAATTTTGTACTCTTAGTGTATTTTTTCAAGTACATTATTGCATTATGAATAAAATTATGTATTTGAAGTTTGATACAAATACTGCAATATGTTCAAATAATTGTTGTATAGGTAACATCATTTTAGATTCAATATCCTCAAAATGTGAATGTTTGTAAATTTTCTTCATAATGAATATTTTGTTCTCATCGTTGAGTTTAAATAACAGTTTGTTATTTTGTCAATATTAGTAGATTCGTGAATTCTTTCTCATAGCAGTACGTGTTACAATTTCATTATCCTATGATTTTGCATGTACTACAAACCAATTCTATACTGTATTCTTATATTTTCTACAAATAGAATTATTTTTACTAACTTGTACAAAGTAACAAGTAAGTATTGTGAAAAATTCATCTATCGAGATTTTGATGGAAATATCCGTTTTGAGCATCCCTGAATCCATTTTGACTATTTTTGGCTTGATGTCGGTACGTATGTTCGTGCGTGCATACGTGCGTTCGTAACTCGTAAATCTCAAAACTGGTTGAACGTATAATGTTGAAATTTTGTATTCAAGACTGGTATAGGGTCTAATTGTGCACCTCGCATTAAGGTTCCAATCGTCTGTACCGGAAGTGCACTTTACTTGAAACTTTTTTCGAATTTTTCTATTAAATCCAGAATGATCAACCGTAGCATGTTGAAATTCAGTACTTGAACTTGATGTTGTATCAGAATGGTCATCTGCTATTTTTCTATGAATCGGCCAAGCCAGAAGTGCCCTTGAAAGTTTTTTTGAATTTTTCGCATAAATCTAGAATGATCAGCCATAGCATATTGGAATCTCGTATTAAGCACTTCTATAACATCTTATTGTACATCTTGCATTATGATTGCGATCGGCTAAGCCGGAAGTGCACTTTACCTAAGACATTTTTTTAATTTTCCGCATAAATCCAGAATGGTCAGCCGTAGGATACTGGAATTTAGCATTAGCTGTAGCATCTAAATGGTTATCTTCTATTTTTGTAACAATCGGCTGAACCGGAAGTGCACTTTATATGACAGACTTTTTGAATTTTCCGCATAAATTCTAAAAAATCAGTCGTAGAATATTGAAATTTTATATTAGGCACTTTTATAATATCTAGTTGTACACATTGTATTATGATTGCTATCGACTAAACCGGAAGAGCGCTTTATTCGAAACATTTTTTGAATTTTCCGCATAAATCCAAAACGATTGAACGTAGATTGTTAGAATTCAGTTTTTAGGACGATTATACCGTCTAGATGCTCATATTCTATGTTTATTGAGATCAACCGAGCCGGAAGTGCACTTTACTTGACAGTCTTTTGAAATTTCTAGCATAAATTCGAAACGATCATGTGTAGAATATTAAAATTTGGTATTTCAGTCTGCTATAGCATCTGAATGATTGCCTACTATTTTCATAACAATAGACTGAACCGAAAGTGCACTTCAATAGGAATCTATTTTTTAATTTTGCGCATACATCAGATCTGTTGGTAGTCGTAGAATTTTGGAAATCAGTATTTAGGAATGTTGTAGTATGAGAATAATGGCCTTGAGTAAATCCAAAACGATTAACTGTGGAACGATGAGATTTTGTGTTTGATTATACATATCCAATGATATAATATATATATATATATATATATATATATATATATATATATATATATATATATATATATATATATATATATATATATATATATATATATATAATGATGTACAAGTAAGTCACGTGATGTTCACGTCAGATTTTTTTAACACAATATTGTCAAGAAAAACTGTAAATAATAACTTGTAATTTGATCAAGCAGTGCTCTGGAAACAGAATATCTTTATATCACTTCAAATAATCCAGCAAGTACGATGCTCATTATACGTTACCAGTAATATCAGAGTAATATACTAGCATTATTTGATACACCACAAGCGCAGTATATTTGGCATTCCATCGTACATTCTGGTAATATAATTACATATATCGAGCTTGCCTACGAAGGGAGAAGAGGGAATATAAAGCAAGTTTTGAAGTAAGTAGTTTTTGACGTGGACATGAACACGAAACTTAATTGATATTGACCCAGGAAACTTTGCCCTTTACTTGTCGAAATGTATCAACATATTCATGTCCAAATTCAAAACACAAGTATTATCTTATTGACAGATATCTTTATATACATACAATTTAAGTATGTTTGAGAAAGTACTTAATAGTTGAGATTATATTAATGTGTAGTACATGCAGATTTATTGTGTAGATATTGAAAATATCAAAATTAATAAGCTGACAATCATGGTTCAGTGATTCAACATTTCAGTTCAGAATGCTGAATCATGCTCTCAAATTTCGAAACTTGATGTCCCAGTCGATAAAGTGTGTAAATACAATTAGTACTATTTTATGAATCTAACATGATTATGATGATAATAATTAAAAAGCAAATTTCTTCGAAAAAAAATGGGTATAAGGAATTTTTAACATTGAGTATGTCAACTTGAATGTAAGACTTTAATTATTAAAATTCTTTATTCATAAAAAAAAACTCAGATATTTTTATTGGAATATTGATATATAGGTACCTATATGGTTAATTCATATCGTTTACTCAATTTTGAACTTATATGATGAAATTACGGAAAATATATTATAATCAATTATTTATTGATGGTGATTTGATGATTTTCATTCTGTTCAATTTGGTAGAGGGACATAAGTCATTTTAGGTCTTCAATAATATTTTAAACATTGAGTAAGAGACTAGCGCTTTCATTGAAAGGATTCGTTAAGTACCTAATTTTCAATCACTCTCGGAGCTTGTTTAAATAATATTCTCAAAGATGTCTGACAGTGTGAATTGAATGGTATTGTTTTATTTCGTTACATCTAAAAGACTTTTTCTACGGTTACTTTCATATTCCAACTTTCCCTAGCATACTACTAATAATATTCTTAAACTAAACATATAACAGATATTCAACATATTTTCTCAGGTTATTGTACCGAATTTATTTCCACCTTTATCTTCATTTTGCTTCATAACTTCTTTCTGGAAAACGAGAAAAATGTAATTAGAAGCTATTTATTATATTTTTTTATACACCCAATCACAATGCATTTTTTTTTTTAATTTCATACTTTTTATGTTCACCTAGTAAATATGACGTACAGAAGTGACTTTTGACAAGTTTCACGTGCTCTCTCATGTATGTGGATTTCTGCATAATTGGTCAAGGAAATAAACAACATTTTGAAACTTCGTATAAGACTTCAGCTCATCAAAGTGAAATATATTCCTATTCGCAAAATTGTACTTTCTGGACTTGTGCTGTGATAACTGTGCTTGTTTTTTGTAAGACCAGCCACTTGAGGAGCCAAGAATATTCAACTAGTACTCGTAATATTGAAGCCTCGATTGAAGCAATTTTATGACAGTTCACGTTTGCTTCCATTATAATAATATTGGGAACTCAAATTCTCAAAACACATAAGTATAATTACTTGCGTATCTTTATTCTATAAAAAATTCATATCGATATTATTGTCATAATCCCATTTATGCACACAAAGAATTCAATTTCCGTACACCTCATGCATTCCTATCACATTTAAATTATATGCTGTAGGGCTTAACCACAATCAATTTACGTGATGAACCCTCAATAATTTAAAAAATTCCCCCAAGCTCTATGCACAAATAAATTCCCATTAAAATCCTTTTGCATCATTCACTTCTTATATTATACACACGTTTTCCCCTTCCGTATTCCTTTCGAGGAATCTCTTCCTTTTCTATTTTCCAATGTTTTGTGAACCCCTGGATGCATGGACCCTTTGTTCTGCGTGTCAGTGACATAGGGACAAGAGTTGATGGTAAAATGGAGGAAAAGAAAATTCTGAATTGTTAGCTGCCTCGGGGACGTCTGAGGCTAGGGTAATCTGGTATTTTCCCAGTCCTGTCACTCAATAGTTACGTCACTGTATAGATCTAGCAACAATGATCTTCTAAGCTCCGAAAATATATTGATGTTCAACGAAAGTCAGATAAATTAGATTTGTTTGAAGAGGATGTATTTCAATGTGTATCCCGTTAGAAGCTACGATGTTTATTATTTTTCAGTTGCAGAGATTCGAGAAAATCACAGTGAAACTTACATGTGCTAAGCCTCGTGGATAAATCTACAAAAAAACTTATTCGGAAATATCTTTGCACACTAATATTAGATTGATTAGCGTAGAGGACACCTCCTTTCAGTCTCGTCCTTAGAACATAAATTTTGAAGTTCATACAGGTTACTACTACTTATGTGATATGGGTGCTACATTGCATTAAAATTTTCTACATTCATAAGCTTCCCTTTGCTAACAGAAAGACATTAACAAATCGCTTATCTCCACATCAAAATTGAAAACTTCAACCGTTTCGGATTTTGTGTAACATCATTAATAAATTTTCATCTAAAATGTTTCAATTGAATTTTTCATATGTCAAAATAACTACGAAATTAGATGCAATATTTCTTATGAGATCCTAGGATATACTATAACAAAAATCTATCCAGTAAGCACGTTTTGAAATTTCAAGACACGTAACAAGATTTCATGACCTGCATGATAACCATCAACCAGATTGATATATTACCACCTTTGAAACATAGAATTAGTTGCTTATTACGAAGTAATTTTCTGGCCTTCAAGATTCAAGTATTTCCTTACTGAACATCGACAGGAAAAACGCACCGACACGACTGTCTACAACGATTCCTAGCTCAAAGCTCGCGGGATCGGTCGTTCACCCTTCAGAACAAAACAATCCTCTTCAGGCTCTCAGTATCATATGTTACGTCACAAACACGTGTACGAACGGATATGTGATAGTGCATCATACTGCTATTATAAAATATTTTTGTTGGATTACTGTCCTAGGTGAATTTGGACTATTATTAATATAATTTGTAGATACATTATTTGTACTGTAAACTGTAAATTGAAACGAAAAATGGGAGAGACTGTAACATAAAATTATTGTGAAAGAAGATTAAGTATGCAGGTTATAAAGTTTTTAGTGTATTAGGGATGTTTGTACGAAATGTGTGTTCTAAGAGATGCAAAATGAAATCTTTACACCTGGCAACTGGTGTCTATTGACGTATGAACACTGGTCGTGATTGAAGATGAATGAATGGCATAAGCTTCAGAAGTACATATTACTATAGTTCAAACAGATGTGACCATTTCAATTGTCTATCTTTTTTCCTACGGCCATGCGTAAAGCAGGTACTTAACGTATCGCAAACTATGCGTAAAGTTAACGTTTTCCGTGTACCAGCTTCAACTCTATTTAAACGTGTAGCATTTTTTCTACGAATTCACGTTTGTAGCACCCATTCATTACTAAAAAATTTGTTCGGATATTTATTATGTCTATAAGTAACTTGTGCTCTGGGCTCCATTGCTGTTTGCCCAATAATTGTATATAGATTCCAAGGTCCGTAGAAAAAATTCAATATACAATACGAGTGTAAATAAGCATTATGACATTTGGCTAACAATTTAAGTAACTCGGTAGTCCTCGTCATCAAATACTTAACCACATTTTATAATCCTCAATTTTACACTTTTATTGCATAAATTAATATTATCAAATTCTCCATGAGTATAATTGTATATATTTATAAAAATAGAAAATGAAACAAAATAATTTGGAAATTTTCTGTTCTATATAGTAAAAAATATATATTTTTATAGTTCTTTACGCACGTTTATGAAAAAAATACTATTTACAACATTTATAAGTTGAGCTCACTTTCAAAAAATGGATTATTCTGACTATATTTAATGATCACTCGCTCGAAGATAAAAAAAAAAATCGGCCAGAAATTTTATCGTAGAACTAATTCAATAATTGTTCCAAACTTTATGTTGCAATTCTGAGTAAATTTATGTCTTATAAATTCATAAATCAGTAAATTATGAACAAAATCGCAATGAACTTGTCATTCTTATGAACGAATCACTATTAATCAGCAAGAGTCGATCAGTTTCTTATGGATTTATAGATCTGTAAGACTAATGGATTTGCACAGAATTGCAACATTAAAATTGCTTCGTTTATTAAAGGGTCTTCCTGAAAAAAATTGATTTAACCTTTTTTTGTCTCAACGTAAGATTTATAACCTATAATTGAACATCTTGTTGATAAAATCTTTCCTTCTATTGCGTCAGGGAGTACAGGGAGTGTTCACTGCCATGTTAAATAACTAGCACAAAAAATTATTAATTTTCTCCAAAGCCGCATGGTGGCACTGGCTGTTTTTTTATTTATTTTATTCAAATTTGAATTTATGAAATAAGACATGAAATTTCTAAGACATTAAATTTCAGGTTTCAAAATTTAAATTTTTATTGCAACATGAAAATTTAAATTATGAAGCCTGTAATTCAAGATCTTAGAAATTTCATGTCTTATTTCTTGATAATTCAATTGGATTTCTCATTATGACTGAGATCTCAAATTAATTTAGAAGCTCTTGATACAATGATACAATATTTTATACAAAAATAATATAATTACATATTTTATATATTAATACAATAATAATATTTCCTGTATCTCTACGAATTACATTTTATGGTACATGAAAATCTTTTGATTCACCTTCTTTACACAATAATTCAAATTCTGAGAGTATTTGCGAATGATAAAAACGATGAACAAATACATTCATAGATACATAGAGTTAGAATCAGACAATCATCTAAAAAAAGTATAAAATTCATCATCGGGATCAAAATTTTCCCTAAATACATTATTGTGTGGACAAAACTACTCAAAATCGTCAGAAAATATACATTTTGTCTCCCATTCCGGGGAGATTATTACACTTTTTGAATTTTGCTTTATTGTTGGGATGAGTTTAGGTAACAATATTCGGACAGGTGATTCGTCTCAAATCTTTCTTGCTCTCCTCGAATTATAGGTGATGATAATGATTTATTCATTTCAAAAACTACTTGCAGCTATGATAATTATGAGGAATGGAAAATTCTGTGTCCCAGATATTTTCTGCTCTTTTTGAACTCCAAATGAATGACAGGACCGTGAGCTGAAGCCGAAGGAAGTGAAGCGGTAGTAACCTTGAAATAAATATGTCAATTATTTACTCATAATAGCAAAAAATAAGTACTTATATACTTACCAAATACTTGCGATACTTCGATTTCAATGACTTCTTGCAGCGTCCAACCGCAAGTCGTTGTATGGGATCCAAAACAGCATAATGACGACTGTCTTGTCCACTTGAGTATCTGTTTGTTTATTTGTACCACACAAAAATAGCCCCATCTCGATTTATTCTCCTAGTAGAACAATCTACTTCTGTTCAAAATATTTCACACATTCGTACTTATACCGAATAATCGGTTTCTTCTTGTATGAAAAACAATCTTCGACTGATCAAAGTTTATTGTAGCTCATCTAAAAAAGTGGTAATGTTTATATTTATCAAGATTTTTAACATGACTGATTTGTATATACTTCATATTTACTAAAATGTATTCAAAAATATTGCCATTCTAACTCACCTTTTCAGTCTTGCTCAAAATTTAAAAATATTTTTTATTTTTGCACATCTGACATAAATTTTCACAAACAAGATAAACAAACATTAATTGCAGATTAATTGTCTGTTGTCTACCTGGTTACCAATCAGATTCCAGCAAAATATTTTACCGCGCAGAAGCTTCTGAAACCTAGCACACACAGCTAAAAATTTTAACTTTCTCCAAACCCGCTAGATAGCGCGAAACTGTTCAATTTGCTTCATAAGAGTGAAAACTCCCAGTACTTCCTTTATTGCGTGATGTCAACAAACATCATACAAAATAGTGCAATTTTCAACATTTTTGTCACATGACCGAAGAAACGCTGTTATTGGTCAAGGACCGCTGTGACGTCATCATGCATATTGGCGATCAAAAACTAGTTTATAAGAGATAGGAACTGGATTAATTCGACTTGGAATAGAATCAGGCACAAAATGAATTCTGACAGATTTGTAAAAGAACAGTCAGATAATTTGCCAGAGGTTCACAAGTTAATGGTTGATCTTTCTTTTGTCAGTATAACGTCTATTTTGGTGTACAAAGTGCAGTTAAATATCGTTTTAGTAATTTATCAATTTTAACACGTTATATTGAACAACTGAAATGTCTTAGGACCGGTATTTCAGTCCTTGGTTTATCTTAAGCGAAGCTTAATCACCTTAGTTACAATTATTTTAACAACCATTACTATAGAGATTAAGCTACGTTTAAGGTTAGTGAATATCTAGTATCAACCTATAAAAATTTTATTGACATAGCATTTGACCCTGTCACGTCAAAGACTTTAATAATAATTCAATGTTTATTCGGTGAAATTTGAGGAATACTATTTTGATTGTGTATATTTACATTTGTGTCATGTTAGACTGGAACTATCAAACCTATTTTGAGATTATTGTATTAATTGCAAACGATGCTGCAGCTAGAGTAACATGGTTTTTTTTCAACCTTCTCAAACGTCGTTCATTTTAAAATCGTGTTTGCTAAGCACAAAATAGTGCCAATAATTTTTTCAATGTGCTCAGAGTTAATTTTTGAGATTTTTGAAAAATCGTTGAAGATCTTATTCTCTTTTTTTGTCCATTGCTATCTCCACCTTCTGTATTTTAATTACTCGTGCTATAAAACTCGTCTTATAAACTCTAATAATAGTTATTATTGAATTTTTCATTCACACAAAAAATAAATTCATAAAATATAGCCGTATACCAAAAATTTGTATGCATCTGTTGTATTTCTACGGTCTATAAAAATTATAATATCAATAATGTTATCCAAATTTTGTCTTTTTTCTGTCTGTGTCTACTCTTCAAGAAAAAGTGCCGAAAATCCCATGCTCTTGTTAACCCTTCGCTGTCACATCCAACTTCACACATCACTTCACTGTGATTACAAAAATCCCTGCTCCTGCTGTGTACAACTTCATAGCAAGTTATCAACTTTGTGTTCTGTGCTCTGAGTATTTGGAGCTTTACCGTTAGTTTGTTCTATGTCTGCTTTCGATGCAATGAATTGGAAAATTCAGAGCACATGCTATTTTCGCCTCTTTCTCACTGAACTTCAAACGATATTATCTTGTTTGTTTGGATTATTCAGCTGACAATTTTGCTGGAATACATATTTTTGATGGAGGTAATTGTTAGGACAGATGATAGTGAAGATCAAATGCGGATGGAAGAATATTTGTATTTTCTATTTTGTTGGAATACGAGCCCTTCTAATTAATTAATTTATTCTATTAGCATATTCAGCTATAATTCTAGATTATAGAAATAGGAAAGTATTTATTAAACTAAGATCCAGTAACTGCCTCTTGAATTCACTACCATTAACAGAAATCTTGAATAAATCATATTGAATCAAAATAACATGCGTTAGTAGAAGAAAGTCAAGTGGAGGGGTAAATATTGAGCTCAAAATAAATGATTCAGATTAGATAAAAATTATTTTCTTGCAAAAAAAAACTTACTTCAATACAATTTTTCATATATACTACACAATGATTAAATTACAGCTTTCGTATTTTAAAGCTGTGTTCAAGTTTTAATAAAACTGGCATTTCCGGTGAATTTGCTGGTACCACATTTTCAACTATTGATTATTCGAAAACTAAAAGTCCAATATTTAGCCATAAACAGCCTGTTAAAATTTCAGATTTCTATCTTTACATTGCTCTAAAGGTCGAATAACCCTAATAGCCCAACATACTAAATAATTTAAGCTAATTTAATGGGATAGATTTGAAGTCATGAATTTGTGATTTCTGTTCGAAAAGACCAGAATTAAACAGTTTATTCCTTTATTCATCAATGCATATTTTAATCTATACCGATCACCTATTTATACTGATATATGACGACATGCGATCAGATTTGAAGCCCGAGATTGGAAATATTAATAATTAATCTTAAAATTGTGATATGAGATTGTTGTAAATTCGTAAAAAAACAATTTTGAATAAAGGTATTGTCTAGGATTACTCGTAATCACTATGAGCGTCAACTCTCAATAGTATAAAACCTTAATATTAAAAATTCTCTCATTATACCTATTAACGTTGAGAATGGTCCGCGGTTAACATAGAAGTTACGATTCAAGCTTTATGCCAGTTGAATCAACTGTTAATTATCGTATCTTATATAAATTTATTATCTGAAGATTAAAATATATATCTATCCAGGTTATATGTATATAAAAATATACTTGCCATTTCTATTGAAATTAATCACAGGAAACTCTTTTTATGTGTTTTAATGTGTGGTATTTGTATTTTGGTTAATTTGAAGAATGGTGGTAGCCTTGGACTGTATGTTTTCTGAAGTGAACTCGGAATTTAGTTTTCTAATTTGGAATTTATCATATGAATTTAGATTTATATACATTTTTATATCGAAAATTCAATTTGAAAAATTCATATAAACATGCTATATTAATTAGTTTTATAAATACATGTTTTTATTCATGTTTCATTTGTTTTTCTATTTAACAGTCAATAGTTGACATTCACCGTTTCAATCATTTCAATAAATTTTGAACAAATTTCAATTCAATAATAGATATATCATTTTAAAATTTATTGTTTTCTTGTTTTTGTACACTGGTTACTTTTACGAACGCAAAGCTTGCGATCTATAACATTACTTCAACTAAATAAGACATGAAGATTCTCAAATTTTAACTATCGCCTTGGTACATACTTATACTTAAGTCAGTTTCAATCTGTATTTTGGTTGAGGTGCATCTCATTTTTTTTGTTATTTCGATGGAAGTTGTTGGAAATTTGTATCAATTGCTGTCAAAATCAAAGAAATTGTCGTTTCTACCTAAGTAATGAAAATTATTTTTTTAAAAGTGTTACTTGTGTATTAACTTTATGTTCTTTATGTTTCAAGGTCGGATGGTACAGAGCGCGGTACTGAGTCGCCCATCCTTGAAGAAGACCCGCCGTCTGGTGATAAACCTAAACTCGTCAAATACGGCGAACTAGTCATCTTAGGGTGAGTTATCATAATACTATTTTTAACTTACCTATAGTTTTTTAATTTATTCTCAGTGGTGGCGAAGTATTTTTTGTTTTTTCTTGATAGAGTAATAATATTATAAAATCACTAGTATTACAACATACGGAACTTGATGATTCAGATTCTTAATATACTGTTTGATAACGTAAACTCATCAGGTACTTTTGTTATAAGATCATTGAACAAATACACCGTTGATATTTACAATCATAATTTTTAGGATTACGTTTCTTGAAGAGATATGAACATTATTATACTGTTTACAAAGATAACTGGAAGGAGGGTAGGATGGACATCACAGCGGGTAGTTATCGTGCAAATACCACTTAATTTCGCAAGTATATAATGGAAAAAGAACCAGTTTTGTTCTAGAAAATTATTATTTCTTTGTTTTTTCTTCAGCCAGAATTCATTGTGCACTATCTTCATTTTGATTTCACGGTCTCCCCATTTTTCACAGAACTTTTTTTAGGTGACCAGTTATCAAATTTGCATGCAAGTCGTAACTAATAATGTTTTGGTACTAACTTCTTTTACATAGCTGACTAATTATTTGTATAACGGAATGGATATCACTCAGATTTGAGAATTTGTACTTACTGCAACGGTACACATGCATTCACACTAATCACAAAGATTTCCTAAGTACATCCCTAACTAGCAAATACAGACAACCCCTGCTGTCAGCCATCCTTACAGTTATCTCTGAAACGACTATACCTTATATAGTAAAATTCGTACGTCCGTCCGAAGCATTCCGCAGCAAACAATTTTTGAAGAATCAAATTTCACCCTCTTCTAATCTCGTGTCGTTCAAAACATCTCACCACTAGTACTACATTACATATACAAATTACAAACCGAATACATACACTTCAGTGCCACTCCGTTCGAAGAATATCGAAATGAGATGGATTTGAAGTTTTTTCTGAGATTCAAACCAGATGTATGCATATTCCGTAGATTATACCACATATGACACTATAGTCCAGGAGCCGACCACATCTTATGTTCCCTGATCGGACTTACGTCCAAATTGTATACGAATCGATCGGGTATTCAGTAGTCAATAGGATGCCAGATTTTATAAATGTCCTAAGTGTCGACAAAATGTCAATTCTGGTCAAGTTTTTCGACGCCGCTTCCTTGATAGAACTTACGATTGAATCTAGAAGCAATCGATAGTGAGTCAAGTATTGTCAGAAAAATAAAGAGGTCCCACCTCCTGCCCTGTCCAGGAGGGCGGTAGCTACCCTGAAGTGTAACCCATTTTCGTATTAGACTTCCTTGATCAAGCTTACGATAATTATTTTTCAAATTGAAGCACGAATCTTTCTGACTACAGAAATTCTGCTTAAATTTGGAAAAAATAACTATCGATATCGTAAGCTCGATCAGGAAAGTTCAATACGAAAATGGATTATTATACTTGGGAGTGGCTGCCACCCTCTTGGACAGGATATGAGATGGTAACCTGAATTTTTCTTAAAGTTCTTGACTTTCATTATCGATCGGTACTAGTTTCAATCGTAATTATATCAGGAAAGTTGAGTTAAAAAACTTGACTAGAATTGGCTTTTTTTCGATACTTAGAACAGGACCCTGCATTTATAAAATCTGCTCTCCACTTGCATTTCGATTATTGTGTTTTCTGATTTAAGACTGTAAACATTTTTTCAACCTATCATTTTGTGGCTTACATTATACGTCGTGGAAATGACATGTTGATTATAAAGTAAAACTAACATTGATCATCGTAAGTTCGTACACATTCAAATATAGCTTGGCTTGTGCGCTGTCTTTCAAGTAATTAGTATTCAGATAAACTAATTCAGAACTACATAAAAAGATTAGAGAATCAACTATGAATTTTTTAGAATGAATATTTACACTGCATCGCGAGTCGTACTTTGATAATACTACGCCAGGAACTTTTACGCAAGCGCCAACTGTTCAAAGATTCAACCCATTCGGATGAACGATCTATGAACAGCTATCCGATACGACTTGCGAGCCACTCATTGAAATATTACTATGTCAGAGAAATTTTTGAGCAAGTGCCATCAATAAATAAACATAATTTTAATTCAATAGGATGGATGATGCGCGAACAAACGAATACAACTCGTGCGTTGATAATACTATATCAGAAACCTTTATGTAAGTACCAACAACAACTGTAGAAAGTTTCAACTCAGACCTACAAAGATTTGAAAATCCCGTGTTTTTGTTTTGGTTCTGGTATCCTGCAAATATGTGATCATTTGAGATTGAGAGAAAGTCTTTTTTTCGAAATCACAGACAGACACTTGAATTTTATTTATATGTATAGAGTATAGATGAATAGATTACAGATATTCATATTCATATTCAGATCGTCTGAACCCTGCAAGATGTTCCAATAAAACATATACGAAAATTTCAATTAAAATTCCTGTTCTAATCCCTTAAATTTTAATCTTTTAGTCTTTTGTGTCGTTTCGGAGCCTATTCGAGACAAACTTTCAGACAGACAGACAGACAAAAATTCTAAAAACGCTCATTTATTCGTGGGTGTTGAAGCCGGTGAAGAAAAGGTTTATAGTTTTCCTGAATCTAGATAGGGTGCTTTGAATTTTAGATATTTTTGGATCAAAATATCTACAAAAAACATAAAAATCAACAATGGTTACATAACTAACTGAGGTTACTTGTAAAACAAAACAATGCAACTAAAAAGTTTCATGCTACCAGTTCGAGAAGCAGTACGTTCATCGACGTGCTGCATTATTTGTATCTTTTCACTAGTGAAAAGAAATAATAGGTAGTGAATCAAGTCGGATTCACTGCATTGGAACGAGATAGAATAAAATTGGAACTCAAAATCAATTTCTTTTGAAATCACAGACAGATATTTCAATTTTATTTATCTGCATAGATTACCTTTATTCATTGATTTGAATTTTAAGATAATTACTTTATAAATATGAACATAAAGCTGTCCGACAAAAATACTGCTTGATTTTATGCATCCGCTACATGTAATATATCAAAAATTTTAGATGTTTCTTTAGTACCTACAAACTGATTATTTTTGAATTACATTATAAAAATATCTCAATTCATGCGGTCTACTGTCCGACAAAATTCAAGCGCCTTATTTATAGTCCGATGCGACAAAAATGTCAATGATTCTTCCATACATTAAAATATTCAATGATTTACTCAATTTTTCGTTCAATGAAATTATAGAACTATTTCATTAAATTTTTTCATCAACTAATTGCGCAGATAATATGCTCACTATATCGTAATACGCTTTTAGTGGCAGCCAGAAACAAAAAATACACTCTTATCACTCGAAAAAAAGACGGAATAAAATCAGTGCAGAATTCATAATAGAAGACATGAATTTGTACAGAAATTATCTAAGATTGCCAGATGAATGTTTTGTGAATTTATTGTACTGAAATTAGTAGTGCAGCTGCGAGAACCAAGAGATCAATTTTCTCCACTTCTTCCATTCTTGATATTAAATGTTTGACAGCTTCAGCTTGTCGGTTTAATTGAAAAACAAAATTGGGGTACGCGTGCGCGTGCTACAAGAAATGGAGATCCGTTGCATACAGGATTTCTTACTTTCAATAATTTATGTTCATAAAATAATACAGGACAATTGAACTCAAAACATTGACAAAGAAATTGTACAAAAAAATTGAGCCGGTCATATGGGCTTAAAAAATGAAATTAAAATTGGTAAAATTAAATTAAATTTTTTTAATAATTCATATATCACCGTTTATCGTCACTTGACATGTTTTACTGATTTTGTTTCAATCAACTAGTTTTAGTAAGTATTAATTCGAAGTTCATTTTAGATAGATCAAAATTATGAACATGCGTACTGAACAGAGATGATGAACAGAAATGAATTCTTTGTTAATATAATTCATATTTTTGGCTTTCTTCTAGAAATTAAGATAGAATACTATCTTGAAAAAAAAATGGCAATAAATGTTAGTTGAATAAGAATGAACATGTAATTGATCACGTTGGTAAACCTGCCAATACGATTCATATTAGAATATACAAATTATAGCTGAGATATTTTATGAATATTTCAATAAGACATAAGATAAAAATGGAGATAAAGTGTAGATAAAAACTCTTCCTTCAATTTGTAGGCTATTTTCTTTTTCTTATATATTTGACAACTCACATACGCTACTTGTACTGCGGTTGACTACGACCTTACTTTGTACAGATTATTGGAATTGTTTCGCAAATTGATCCTAGAAAAGCGATTTATTTTCCTTATCTCTCTCAAGTATAATTTACCGACAACTGACAGATTGTCCGAATTATGAACTCGAGCTCCGAGCATATCTATTTTCACGGAGCGAAACTCGTTTAAATCGACGAACTCCGCGTCTGCGTCGTAGGCATAAAAGATCCGCGTTAGTAGAATTACTAGATCCAGCAACTCCGTGCAACCAATGCGCGAGCTCCAAGCTAAATGTTGTGTTAAAGAATGCAACATGTGTCATGTAAGTTTGTATATCACTCACACGACGTTGTTAATTCCAGTCGTTCCGCGCCATACATACTGTACATTACTCAAATGAAAATCTAATTTTTCATTTCCTTCCAGTTGAAATCGCCAAAATTTGTTTTGAGGATCCTTATCTGGGTTAAGGCAAGAAATTTTATCTCAATCGGAAGTAAGAAGAATATTGTATTCTGCAAGTCTTTAAACAAGAAGTTACTTTGTACTCAAATAAACTGAGAGATGTAAACATAAATTCATTAAGCAATATTTGTGCTTTGTGTAAACTAAACGAAGTTGGTAGAATGATGCAAAATAAAATCATAAACGGAATAATAAAACTAGAAAGTTAATTTAAATGAATTGAATGTTCCGAGAATTGGCAAAGTTTTCAGATTGAAATAAATACAATTCAACTACGACAGTATACAAAGCAGTAATGAATAAAATGTAGATTTCAAGTCTAAAGATAATTAGTTCAATTTTGTATTTATGACAATCTAAATTACATTCAAGTTAAAGTTATTTAATGGAACGGGATGAAATTCAAATTAAAAATATGATACTTAATTGTTATCCAAAATTGAAATGATAATGAAATAAAATATAATTTGAAAACATATTTATCTAATTCCGTTTTGAAAAGTCAAACTTTACATCAATTTCTGACGTTATGCAACGTCCCATTTTTCATAACTGCAATGCAACAGTTGCGTAAAGTAGCATAAAGTAGTTACGTAATGACTTTACGTAACTGGCCATTATTCAGAGCTAATCAATTATACTTATCTGCGTACAATTAAAAGAAAGATTTATTATTCACAGTATGCAGCTTTGGCAGAGTCTTTAATATCAAAGGGTACTATATCACTCAGGATATTACTGCTTGAGCATATTTAAAAAAATTATTTTGACGTTTTGTGAAAATTCGATATTTGTTTATTTCAGTGAACTCATGTTTCTGTAGTAACAATAGATGGTCAGGAATCACAGTCATCTGAATTTGGTGATGTGACGTGAGAGATGTTCTCATTGAAAAATACAGTTAAAATTATTCTGACGGAATTAGATAAAATTTTGTACAGAATACGTTATGAAAAGCCATATTGTTTGACTCACGTAATTTGCAAAACTCGCTCCGCTCGTTTTGGCAAATATTTCGTTTCGTCAAACAATATGGCACTTTTCATAACTGATTATGTAAATAACTATTGTAACATCTTGAATATTACAAGATGGTCGAAATGGTATGATAGTTGGTTCGCCTGATAAAATTTGTTAGTCATGTATTTTATACTCAAATTTTGAAATGGTTTTATTAGGTTCATTCTTAGATGTTGTTCTATTCTTGGCTTTCATGTATATGTTTATTTGCACCTGTTGGTTCAGTAACACAAACAGGAATATGAATATAAATCACCCAAACATTACATTTACATAACATCACTTTTCGTTTTTGTGATAGCACGTGTGCAGACACGGTACTTGATCACGTAGTCTACGTGTAAGTCAAGATCAAGGTCAAGTGGTGTATCTGCATTCAAAACAACACACAGGTTCACTTAGTTATTTTTAGTTGAACATGTTTCCATATTTATACAAACTTTGCTACTAGTTCGTAAACAGCGATATCATCAAGCATGCTCTGCAACTCAAGTGCTTCAGATGTTTTAACAAGTGGTGAAATTAGAATTTGAAACATTTATGTTCCTTTAATGTACTGAAAGAAACTTGAAACAGAGATCAAAACTGGTTTCATTTACTTGTATTACACTAGGAGTTGCACGACCTCGCATTTAACGTGCAAGAATGATTGATTCTGGTTATTGGTATTTGTTAGATCTAGGATCAATTTTTTTCTTAGAGTCAATTGAAATTTGAATATCTAAAATGTTTATCATTATTGACTTAATGTCAAGGTGCAAAGCGTTCATAGATTTAATAATGAATTCGGAATATTCATAATATCTGTCTTTCAATAATACAATAATAGTTACATTATGCTACTCTTTATTTTATTTAGAACGAAGTTGTTACTAGTATTATGGTAAAATTCATGCGAAAAATGCTTGTGGTCACTAGATAAAATAAAGTACTGTGTAGTCAAAATGACTCCTACAAATATTAGCTCAGATATCATTAAAATAATACTTTCACATTAAAATACGGACATCATGCAATAGACAATTATTTATTGAATTACTATCTTACATTTTCATGAAATAAAATATAATTTCAGCTGTAAAATATATCGGAAAACATTAAATTATATCATAAAACAATTTGTCGAAACACCAAAACAACAACGCAGGAGCGAGCCATAAAAGAGTATATTTACTAAAGTCGCCACTTTTCCGTAGCCAACTTCAGGAGTGTTCGTCAATTGCATTTCAGCTATTCGTTTGTACGTACTTGTTAGTTATCATTAGAAATATGTAATTTTTTCAACATATTGAAGTGATTGATAGATATTTCTAGCAGTTTGATGAACATTGAGAGTGGCACGTCCAGCTTATTCAGAGCGAGCGAAGTTCGCTCGTTTGTTGGGTGCAAAGCACCGCCGGCTTAAAACAAAAACCACTGTCCATAATCATTGAGCATGGCACGTCGAGCTTGGTCAGAGCGGGCGAAACTCGCCCGTTAGATGAAAGCAAATACCACTGTTTTAGTTCCACTGACACAAAAAAGTAGTGAGGTTAAATTCGCTGCAGCAGGTATTCGACGGTGTGGACTTTCGACCCAGCGGACATTCGGCGACATGAATATTCGACGGTGCGGTACGCACTCAAGTCTTATTACACGGTATTCATAAGTAATGTTTGTTCTTCCTCTCGTAGAAATCACAATGGTGTAGGAAGGACATTGTTTCTTCAATGTATTAAGCTGTCATCATGAGTTTCTTTTGCAGATAGCCCTTTAAAAAAGAAATACTCTATTACCAATTGCTGAATTCAAAATTTCTATAAATATACATGTCACATATTTATGCTCCAGAATTCTATTTTGATTGTTCCTTGTGGATTCTATATAGATAACATGCCTAATTCTCTAAGGGATTAAATATTATGACTACCAAAAAATACTTCGTGACCGTAAGCTCTCTTACCAAAAAAATATACTAAACACTCAAACAAACGAAGCAAACACCAAATGTAGTGAATAATCACCAAATATAAAGACGAAAAAAATACCAAATATAGTAACGAGCTAAGCCACATACATTGTTACACTTATTTATAGACTGAACTTCGGTCTAAGATGAGGAGTTCAGTTTATCTTTCTCGACTGTTTCGGGCTCAAGCTCTGTCCCACTGTCACCCGTCACGCACAATGCAATTCGGTAATATTCTGGGATGCTTTTCGAAAGCACGTGCGTACCGAGCAAGCCTAAACAATCAATTTATTTTTAATGAAAACAATGAGATTTTAAATATTTGGATGACATTTCAAATTTAAATGTGGACAATGATTAAATTGGAGTCATTTGCTTCAATAGGACATCAAGATGTAAAATTTTAGATTATCATTTCACATTAAAATAAGGTTTTAATTTTGGTGGTCTTTTACTATTTATGATAGTATAATTAAGATATAAGCAAGTTTCATAAGACATGATTTTAGATCACGCGTTCTTGTTGGATAACGAACGAACAAGTGACCTAAAATGTCTTATGAAACGTGTATCTTATACATTTTTTTCTATTTGGTTTTATATAGGTCAAAAAATAATACATTTTTCATTCTAAAAACATCGATAACGAATATCTAATTTTTTATTTGACTTTCGGTAACACTGAGACTTAATAAAATAGTAATTTGTGTAAATCAAAAATACTTTTCAAAATTTATTAATTTAAATGTTGTTAATAAATATGCTTTATTTGGATAAGTTCTGTACATAAAAAAGATTAGAAACACAACGTTTCGACAGCAATGTGCTGCCTTTTTCAAGTGTATAGAACGAATCTAGGAAAAAAAACCCCTGGGAAATAAAACCCCGGAAAAAAAGCCCCGGAAAAAAACCCCCGGAAAAAAACCCCCAGGAAAAAAACCCCCGGAAAAAACCCTCGAAAAGAAAAGCCACCGGAAAAAAACCCCCGAAAAAAAAGCCCCCTGTGATAAAAACCGAAGAAAGTTTATATAACGAATATTATAAATTAGGTATATAAGGGTGTTTTCATTATGTTTGATAATAAAACCAAGAGTTATAAACAGCAATTCTATATATCGTGTAATATAATGTAATACAGTGTAACAAATATGGGTGTGAAACATAAGATATTTCAAAAACAACCTACCTGCTACACACATGTGCCTGGCTAGCTAAAAATCAGACGGCGGCTGGGTCGGAGTAAGCAGAAGCTTTCAGAACTACTGTGCTTAACTGAGAAACAAATTTAACGCCTCATCAAGCAAGTGATAATTTTTAGCAAGTATTGTTCTGAGAACTTGCTTAGGCGCCACCCCTAAGAAAGGGAATTGCTAGGAATTAGGGGATTCCTAGGCTACAAATGATAAGTGACAAATGAAGTTCAAAAACAATTATTTAATGAAAAAATATTAGAAAAATTTAATACACCCAAAACTTTGTAAACTAATTTTGAAATATAACTTACAACAATATCGAAGGGACTTGGTAGGCGTTCCACTCTCTCGTAAGTAACCCCTGGAGTCCGCTGACCTTCTGTTTGTGTCAAGGAGAACCAGAGCTCACGGTCGGCGAGTGTCCAAGACGTTACTCCTGATTAGCGATGGTGGTAGTAGGCGAAGGTACTCCAAATAGCTCTCAGCTAGGCTGGATGTAAGCTGAGCTTAGTTCGATGGTGATTTATCCCAACTTTTAGAGGGCCTCAAGACCGGAGCCTCGATCGCTGTCGAAGAGGTGATAAAAGCAGTTTGTTTGTCGGAGCAGCAGTTGTTAGCGCCTTCTGGTCAGGTTTAGTGCTCGATCCTGCGACCGGTACCTCAATGGTTCTCCTCAACACAACCAGAAAGACGGCCTGGCTCCAACCCTAAAAAAAAACCCAGAACAGCAATAGTGTCCTTTACAAACAAGCCAGAAGGGCTGAATACTACAAAGTTGTGACAATAACGTTGAAGAGAGATGGACGCAATTGTACAAAAAATTGAGAATTAATTTAACTTAAATATGAATGAGGCGTAGTGATACAATGACAGTGATTGATGACAAGAAAAAATGATAATGATGATGAAAAGACTTGAATACAACCCGCAATGGTGAAAACGCACAATAAGCGACTCGACTGATACTAATCAAAGTTTCTGTGAACCGTAATAAAATTGTAGCAACACACCTGCTCGCGCAAACAATCCAAAAGACGCGCGAAATGCAGAAAAATTGAGAAAACTCTCGGCTAACAATTTAATGACTTCAAAAAGCGGCATAAACGTCCAAAGTCAAGGCTCACAGTTAGTCAAAGTCCACTCAACACACTCTCACACCATCCAGGAGTAAATAGGACAAAGGAGGGATTAAATCGCCCTGGAGTACAGTCTGCAACACCCCGATCGGGGGAGCAACCTGTCAAACCCGGGTTACGGTTTAAACGGAATCTAAACAAAGCAAAAAAGTTTGATGGTGACGCCGTGTCACAATTGAAGTTACAACTGGCAATAACTAGGTTGAGGTTATGCCTCTTCCGCTGCTTAATCGATGAATCAACAGATTCTCATAATTAATAAGAATAAGCGAAACAATAATTGACTTAGACTGCAAGGCAGCCAAGCTGTCAAAAAGGGTCCCCGGGGCGCCGGAGCTCAAAACTTTGTGACAAAAGTTACTCACAAAGATGGAGAATCAGGTCGACCCAGCCTGTGAACAGGACAGGACAGGTAGGAGGGAAGAAATGGATTCTAAATTCAGATCCTACTTGACACAAAAATCTAGCTCAATATAATCTTTGCTTAGACTCTAAAATCTCCAAAATGTCCCTCAAAATACACCCGCAACCCTCGTTAGGAAAGTTAACAACAACTTAAAGCCCAAAAAATAACAAAGATGCTACCGAAAAATACCGATGACTACGAATGCCGCCGGGCCGACATCTTTAAACACACGTGGACACAACGACGTAGTTTTGGAGATTTTACAGGAGAGAAACAAAATCGTCAGAAGACTTACCCTTGCCACATAGCACTACACTAGTACTTTAAGTACTCAAATATTCAAAAAAACAAGGCTCAGAAAACAAACAGCAAAGATTAGACTGAGCGCGGATTTAGTGTGTCTATCACCGCAGAGCTCTAAACCAAGAATGTCAAATTTTATCTCGTATCCGCTGCTCGTCAACATCACATCACTTCCGGCAGGTCCAACAACCAAATTTTTAATTCGTCTCGCGGCCAGCGAGGGCTTCACAGAACACAAAAAATGTGAATACATGGGCGTAGGTGAAAATAATTCTAAACGTAACAATTAATTTGTTACACCACCCCCCTTCCCAGAAGAAAATTACCCAGGGTTAATTTTCTATGTCATCCTCTGAAAGCATGTCGTCGCTAGAATCGCTATCAGGAGACGGTTTCAGATCTTTAATGTGCCAGACGCCTAAATCATTTTCCAGTGTGTCTTTCAAACGATAAGAGGTGGGAGAACGTTTCTGAGAGACTATGCATTTTATGAAACGCGGTGCAAGCTTGGAGGAAAAATATTTAGAACCGGCTGACAAAACGTAATTTCGTTTCCAAACCGAATCACCGACAGAGAATTGCAGAGGTCGCCGACGCAAATTATAATAATGGGCATTTCGGTTATAAGCCGATTGAATGCGAGCTTGAGCTACCGAGAAATATTCAGAAAAAGAATTTAATTTGTGAGCGTAATCAGGGCGAGAATCGGAGCAGATGTTATCTGGGAGAGGATGATAATAGTTTCCGGACAACGGTACCTGCCTACCAAAGTTAAGAAAAGCAGGGCTATACCCCGTAACTTCATGAACAGCCGTTCGAATCGCTTGAGTAATAGCGGGCAAATTAGTGTCCCATTTACGGTGATTATCCTTGACATAAGAACGAATCGCGGTTTTAACAGTGCGATTAGTACGCTCTACAAAATTCACTTGGGGATGAAACTTAGCATTGTACCAAATTTTGGGTACAGAGTACTTTGTCATCAGTTGTTTAAAACAATCACTAGTGAACTGCGTTCCGTTGTCAACAAAGACGATTTGAGGCACGCCGAACAGCAGAAAAACATGGTCTTCTATCAGCTGACAAATTTTTGGGGCCACAGCCTGACGAAGAGGAAATAAGACCGGGTATTTGGAAAACCAATCGGAAATAGCGAGAATATACTGATTTCCGTGAGTAGACTTGGGTAAAGGGCCCATTAAATCGATGGAGATGGCTTGCCATGGGAAACTAATTTTCTTGGCTTGTCCCATAAGACCAGGGGGAGGTAATTGTGGTACTTTTTGAGCCAAACAAACTGAACATTTTTTGACATACCGGTAAATACTAGCACGCATTTTCGGCCAATGATACAATTCGGAAACGCGATGAAAAGTTTTAAAAACGCCTAAATGAGACGCGGTAGGAGGGTCATGACAATCGTGAATAACATGCCGACGAAAATCTCTGGGCACATAGATTTTCCAGGGTGATAAGTTAGCTGGTAAATTAAATGGGGTTGAAACTAATTTGTACAAGATATTACCGTCCAAACGAAAATCAGGGTATTGAGCTGGATTAGCACGAACCGAGTTACATAATTCCTGGAAATGTAAATCTTTAGAATCCCGAAAAGAAAGTGGATCTATAGCGGCAACTTCTAAAGGAGCACGAGATAACGCATCGGGCAAATCCTGAAGTTTCCCGGGGCGATGTTCTAAGTTAAAATCAAATTGCTGCAACTTTACAGCCCAACGAGCAAGTTTGCCCGTAGGATCGGTCATGCGCATCAGCCACAAAAGAGAATAATGGTCAGTAATGACTGTAAAAGTTAAACCTTCCACATATTGTCGGAATTTATCGATCGCAAAAATGACAGCAAGGCATTCGCGTTCCGTTACGGAGTAATTTCGTTAAGCTTTATTAAGGGTGCGACTAATGTAAGCGATAGGGTGCTCAGCACCGTCAGAATCGGGTTGAGTTAACACAGCGCCAACTCCATAATTAGAGGCGTCTGTGTAGATTCGAAAAGGCTTTAAGGGAAGACTATAGTCAGGACTAGCTAACACTGGGGCAGAAGTGAGGGCAGTTTTAAGTTTACAAAAAGCAACCTCCGCTTCCGGAGTCCATGAAATAGAATTTTTTTTACGTTTACCCTTAGTGAGATCATTAATAGGGGCTGATAAAGTGGCAAAATGGGGTACAAAACGACGGTACCAGCCTAAAACTCCCATAAATCTTTTAACTTCAGTAACAGTCGTAGGACGAGGATATTCTTCAATCGCTCTAATTTTATCAGGATCGGTGCGAAGACCCTGAGCATCGACTACATAACCCAAATATTTAAGGAAAGGGCGGCAAAATTCACACTTGTCAACATTCACTGACAGACCAGCAGCACGGAGACGCTCAAAGACTTCAAGTAGAACACAAATATGTTGCTCAAAAGAGGAAGTAACAATGATACAATCATCCAAATAGACAAAAGCATTAGGCTCCAATTCGGGACCTATAATGCTGTCCATCAGACGCTGAAGGGCCTGGGGCGCATTACATAAACCGAATGGCATACGAGTGAATTCAAAGTGTCCACGACCAGCAACGGAAAAAGCCGTTTTTTCGCAGGAAGATTTTTCCAAGGGAATTTGCCAAAAAGCGCTCTTTAAATCGATCGATGATATAAACTTCGCATCTCGTAGTTTAGACAGGATGCTATCTACGCGAGGAAGAGGGTACGCATCTTTTTTAGTGACGTCATTAAGTTTACGTCCGTCAAAACACAATCGGAAGGCTCCAGAAGATTTTTTGACAAGTAAGAGTGGAGACGACCATGGACTATTAGATTTTTGAACGACGCCTCACTTCAACATCTCGTCTAACTCTTCGTTGAGATGCGACATCATAGGGGGCGAAAGAGGGTACTGACGTTGTTTAATGGGACGAGCATCGCCCGTATCAATGAAATGTTCTGTTAAAGGAGTACGACCTAAACCGTTAGAGCCGAGAATTTTAAATTTCGCAACCACGGTATCAATAGCGGCGCGCTGAGAAGACGAGAGATCAGTTCGAGGGACAAAATCAGTAACAGTGGCGACTTCGTGCGAAGAAAACCACGAATTAGTGTCAAAATTAAGTGAAATTTTGAAAAGTCGGCAAAAATCAACCCCTAAAATAAGAGGGTGATTGACTGCAGGGACAACAACAACCGGCAGTGTATGACGTAGACCGTTCAATTTAATTGGGAGGAAAACGCGACCTAGTGAACGGTGAACCGCTCCATCAGCAGTAGAAATGGGGCTAATGGACTCAGATGCGGGTAAAAGATTCAAAAATTTTAACAGAAACAAACCGCGATTTCCAAGTACAGAAACACTAGCTCCAGAATCCAACAAACAGGAAATAGACTTCCCGGCAATAGTAACATTTATAAAAGGGCGATCATCCGCACCGTGAGTATTAAAGATAGGGGCGACTTCAGAATTTTTCATAAAACGAGCAACCGCATTTAACCAAGCTGTCCAGCGAGTTAAATCAGAGGAAGGGCGCGTTATTTTCCGGCGGCGGTTGTACCAGACGCGCGGCGGCCGTTTTTTGAACAGACGGGACAATTTCTGATAGTGAAAGACATTTTTCCACAACCAAAGCAAAAACGTTTTCTCGGTTGAGAACAATTAGGAAACGAATGACCTTTTTGTAAACAGTTCCAACAATCTAAGGGAGGCTGAGAACTAGTTTCGACAGCGGCAAGCTGCGGTTTCGAACCATGAGCTTTAGAGGGTCGCGTGTAAGCTAGTTCCGGCTCTAATAAAGTGTTAGAAGCGCTTGGAGGAGATTGATAAGAAGCAACATTCGCTTCGGTATCTTCGATTAGTTTACAAACTGCAATTAAGTCGCTCAAGGAATTGATGGTGTGGGCCATGGCGAAACGTTGAAAATGAGGCAATAAATTTCTAATAATAGTAGAAACACGAGTTTTCTCATCAGGGGGATTTGACAGGCGAGAAAATAAATTTTCCATTTTCGCGACAAAAATTTCAGCCTTTTCCAGGGCTCCTTGCGTGCGATTGCGAATTTCCGCTTGCAACGAGAGCTCATAATTACTTGGCAAAAAGGAGGACCGCAAACGAGAAACAAGATCTGTCCACGAATGCACCGAAGGGCTAACCATTCTAAACCAATAAAGGGCGTTACCGCTAAACAAATCAGTGGCTTGTCGAAATAATGTGTCATCAGAAACTCCGCGAGCATACGCGCATTCTTGAAGTCGTTGAATAAAGTCATTCACACCGGTGGTACCATCATACTGGATGTTCCATTTATTAATTTGGACGTGAGATTCGGGGGCGCGAGAATACGGCATAAAAGTACTATGAGGTAACATAAGAGTTGCAGGAGAGGAACTAACAGTTTGCGAGGCCATAGGGGCTCCCAAAGTAGTGACATTGCTAAACTGAACTCTATTTATACGCTCTTGAAAGGAGGGCCAAGGGTCAGTAATTGACTGTGCAAAAACGGGAGGATTAGCAATCGTGCGGGAGGATGAAGCTATAATATCGCGCAAACGTTCAGAGTCTACGTCGATTAGACTCTCAACGCGGCTAGCCTCAACCGACTTCAACTTTCCAGTCAGCGAGCTTTTGGCAAAAGCCATCATTGTGAGTAGAGGGCTTTGCATGGACTGTGGAAGACGTAAAACACGCTGATGCAAGTGCATCAAGCGAGCATTGCATCTCGACACAAAATTCAGGTCTCGCTGAGGGCTAAATAAATGGATCTTACTCAGTAAATCCTGTAGTTTACGCTGGCAGGTCTGGTTCTCACTTAAGGGCTCAGGGAAACAAGTAGGAGTCACATTACTCGCATTCATTCGTTCCATTTGCAGGAATCCGTCCAGTAGAAGTGTCATGTCATTTCTATTTCCAGTGTCCGTACAATTCCGTATCTGCAGCTCATACGATAACTCGTCATCCGTCAGGTATTGTAGATCCATCGTGGAGAATGTGTACCGAAAAATTTAAACCGGTTAAATACAAAATTAGAAAAAAAAGGAAATGAAAATGAGAGGACAATGAAATGAAAATGATAATGAGGGGAGAGGTAACAAAGAAAAGAATATTTGATGAGGGAAAAGGTTCCTCAGATTTTTAGCAAGCTAAAAAATTTTTGAATAATTGAAAACTTAAGCACAAGCTTAACAAAAACGTCCCAAAGGCTCCACGTCTTGGGCACCAAATATGTGTAACAAATATGGGTGTGAAACATAAGATATTTCAAAAACAACCTACCTGCTACACACATGTGCCTGGCTAGCTAAAAATCAGACGGCGGCTGGGTCGGAGTAAGCAGAAGCTTTCAGAACTACTGTGCTTAACTGAGAAACAAATTTAACGCCTCATCAAGCAAGTGATAATTTTTAGCAAGTATTGTTCTGAGAACTTGCTTAGGCGCCACCCCTAAGAAAGGGAATTGCTAGGAATTAGGGGATTCCTAGGCTACAAATGATAAGTGACAAATGAAGTTCAAAAACAATTATTTAATGAAAAAATATTAGAAAAATTTAATACACCCAAAACTTTGTAAACTAATTTTGAAATATAACTTACAACAATATCGAAGGGACTTGGTAGGCGTTCCACTCTCTCGTAAGTAACCCCTGGAGTCCGCTGACCTTCTGTTTGTGTCAAGGAGAACCAGAGCTCACGGTCGGCGAGTGTCCAAGACGTTACTCCTGATTAGCGATGGTGGTAGTAGGCGAAGGTACTCCAAATAGCTCTCAGCTAGGCTGGATGTAAGCTGAGCTTAGTTCGATGGTGATTTATCCCAACTTTTAGAGGGCCTCAAGACCGGAGCCTCGATCGCTGTCGAAGAGGTGATAAAAGCAGTTTGTTTGTCGGAGCAGCAGTTGTTAGCGCCTTCTGGTCAGGTTTAGTGCTCGATCCTGCGACCGGTACCTCAATGGTTCTCCTCAACACAACCAGAAAGACGGCCTGGCTCCAACCCTAAAAAAAAACCCAGAACAGCAATAGTGTCCTTTACAAACAAGCCAGAAGGGCTGAATACTACAAAGTTGTGACAATAACGTTGAAGAGAGATGGACGCAATTGTACAAAAAATTGAGAATTAATTTAACTTAAATATGAATGAGGCGTAGTGATACAATGACAGTGATTGATGACAAGAAAAAATGATAATGATGATGAAAAGACTTGAATACAACCCGCAATGGTGAAAACGCACAATAAGCGACTCGACTGATACTAATCAAAGTTTCTGTGAACCGTAATAAAATTGTAGCAACACACCTGCTCGCGCAAACAATCCAAAAGACGCGCGAAATGCAGAAAAATTGAGAAAACTCTCGGCTAACAATTTAATGACTTCAAAAAGCGGCATAAACGTCCAAAGTCAAGGCTCACAGTTAGTCAAAGTCCACTCAACACACTCTCACACCATCCAGGAGTAAATAGGACAAAGGAGGGATTAAATCGCCCTGGAGTACAGTCTGCAACACCCCGATCGGGGGAGCAACCTGTCAAACCCGGGTTACGGTTTAAACGGAATCTAAACAAAGCAAAAAAGTTTGATGGTGACGCCGTGTCACAATTGAAGTTACAACTGGCAATAACTAGGTTGAGGTTATGCCTCTTCCGCTGCTTAATCGATGAATCAACAGATTCTCATAATTAATAAGAATAAGCGAAACAATAATTGACTTAGACTGCAAGGCAGCCAAGCTGTCAAAAAGGGTCCCCGGGGCGCCGGAGCTCAAAACTTTGTGACAAAAGTTACTCACAAAGATGGAGAATCAGGTCGACCCAGCCTGTGAACAGGACAGGACAGGTAGGAGGGAAGAAATGGATTCTAAATTCAGATCCTACTTGACACAAAAATCTAGCTCAATATAATCTTTGCTTAGACTCTAAAATCTCCAAAATGTCCCTCAAAATACACCCGCAACCCTCGTTAGGGAAGTTAACAACAACTTAAAGCCCAAAAAATAACAAAGATGCTACCGAAAAATACCGATGACTACGAATGCCGCCGGGCCGACATCTTTAAACACACGTGGACACAACGACGTAGTTTTGGAGATTTTACAGGAGAGAAACAAAATCGTCAGAAGACTTACCCTTGCCACATAGCACTACACTAGTACTTTAAGTACTCAAATATTCAAAAAAACAAGGCTCAGAAAACAAACAGCAAAGATTAGACTGAGCGCGGATTTAGTGTGTCTATCACCGCAGAGCTCTAAACCAAGAATGTCAAATTTTATCTCGTATCCGCTGCTCGTCAACATCACATCACTTCCGGCAGGTCCAACAACCAAATTTTTAATTCGTCTCGCGGCCAGCGAGGGCTTCACAGAACACAAAAAATGTGAATACATGGGCGTAGGTGAAAATAATTCTAAACGTAACAATTAATTTGTTACAACAGACATAAATACAGTGTCTTCAGTTTGATCTATCTGTTTAGCGTCAATAATAATATAATGGAGTAAAACATTCAATTTTTGTGCATGTTTAAGAGACGATCTCAAGAATATTCTTAGTTTTTTGAAAAGTTTCTAGAGGTCACTAGATAATGACGAGAAACTGATTTTGGTCGATTGTTTATTCTGTAAATAATTCCTGAACTGTCGCAAATGGGGAAGAAAGTTTCAAGTAAAAAAGTTGACTATTATTATTACCCAGATAGTGGCATACGTGGATATTATCATTGGAAGGCATATTTTTCAAATACGACACAAAGTTATGATTTTTCAAATAGAACTAATACATAAAAATAACAACAAAAAACTAAATATTTTTTACTCACTTGTTTCTGACTAATGATATGAAATTTATTTTCTTTGTGTTGGAACAACATGAGATATTTTACAATTTCTGTATTTTATGTTGAATTATATTCAATGCCTCAACTTATGCTACCTTTATATTTTTAAATAATATGAAACAATTGGAAATAATAAATGTATGTAAATGTTTTACTCTATTTTATTATTACAGACGCTCAGAGTTGAAGAAACAGAAGACACTGTATTTTTATGTCTGTATTACATTATATATAACACATTATATAGAACTGTTGTTTATATAACTCTTGGTTTTATTATCAAACATAATGAAAGCATCCTTATATACCTAATTTATAATATTTGTTATATAAACTTTCTTCGGTTTTTATCACAGGGGGCTTTTTTTCCGGGTTTTTTTTTTTTCCTGGGGGTTTTTTTTTCTGGGGGCTTTTTTACCGGGGCTTTTTTCCGAGGTTTTATTTTCCGGGGGTTTTTTTCCTGTTACCGTAAAGAACCTAATAAAAATTAGGTTTGAGTTGTATAAAGAGGTAATTTACGATACTCAAACGAGTTTCCTAAAGTACACTCTATGACACCCAAATAGAAAAAGTATTTTTTTGACGTTCAATTTTACTATGTCTGATGGTAAGTTGGAATGTTAAACATAAGCTATTCTTCAAGTTGAAAACAAGTTGGTCTCCATTTACAGTACAATAAACTAGATCTTCAGTTTTATATCAGATATGGTTTGCATTGAACGTTCCGCACAATATATTTTCAAATTTATGAAATGAGCTGTAAAGTAAGTAGGTGAGTTTTGATATATTAATGGACTCCTTACGGTAAGAAAATAATGCTGTGTTTAATACCAGCGCAAGTATCAGTTCCAAAATTATAAATCTTACGAGTGTTGGATAACTGTCAAGATCTAATATCATGTTCTTACAGTATTAAATTATGCACTTGCTAAGTATGGTATAAATACCACATAGTATTTGTATTATCATATTTCACTCAGTGAAACTAGTTTATTAATAGTGACGCGTGTAAAGAATGTGTTTTAATCTATTTCATAATATTATTCACAACGAAAGTTACTGGTAGTTCTTCTGATTTGTTTTTAATTGAAAAAAAATCTATATTTTTCCAATATTTTTATCAAGTAGTATTAAACCATTGTTAGATTTAATTGGTAATATATGTAAGGTTACCTATCTTTCAATAATTAGAAAAGAAAATGGATTCTGGAAATGCCCAAATATCATTTTTCTGCATGTCATGTTGGTGCCAGTCTAGTAAAAAGATATAAAAGAATTAATCACTTTGAATCCAAAAACCAAATTATAAATTACTTCAAACCGTTAACTTATATGGGAAGCACGCATCAAATTATATTCTTAATACAAATGTATTATCTTTTGATGAAAAAAAAAAAAGAATTGACGTATACAGTGGCGTATTCAGAATTGTTTTTCAGAGGGAGCTGTAAAATTAATGGTAAATCAATCAATTTGCTTAAGTAACATATTTTGTCCAACAACCCTAACTTTGATGATCACTTAACAAGCAGTAATCTGTATCATTAGGATCTCGACAACTACATATAAGAATGAAAAGATTAGTTAAATAAAGTAAAAGTTGCGTGATGCAAGATTCATTTTATCAATTTTAACAATATTTATATCTGAAGCCTCATTCACAAGTTACTAATTAGAAACTAAATAGTATATTATGCTACAAGAATCAAACGACCATCATTATCGTCCAGGATGAATTTGGCTACACTCGGTTAAGGCGAGAGCAAAGTTCAAGACGTAGCTTCGTGCAGCCAAATATATCCGTGACAATAATGATGGTCGGTCAGTGTCCGTGTTGCATACGAGACTTTTTATAACAATTGCACCGGAATACCCCATTACTGAGCTTTTTAAATAAATTTAGATGTATTTTGGAACTATCTTATCGATTTTAAAAACAAATTTTTGCAATTGCGATCTCATTTACAGTTAACTAATGTTACAAAACATAACTTTTATGACTTATTTTATTGATTGATACTTTTCACAATTTTTGTACTATCACGTTTACAGTGATTGCAAATATTATAAGGAAACATATCTCATAATACAAATTCTTCCCAAACGTCAATTTGACTCATAATAATGAAATAAAAAAATACCAACGGTATCCATGATCCTCAATTATCATTTTTACCCTCCCCGTAGAGAATTCATATTTATTAATTCCCTGTCAAATTGCCTGAAGAACAGAAGAAAATAAAATGAAATTTATGACTGAACTCTCTTTTCTCGATTATCTTCATTACAAAGTGACCATGACATGGTTGTACTGGTACCTACTGTCTCCGTAACTTCTCCATTTTTAGGACTCTGTACCCAAGGGATGTCAAACAGCCCCTTTTACTAAAGCTCTACTGTCTGTCCGTCTGTCTTTCATAGGGTTGTATCTTTTGAACCGCAATAGATTGACACTTGAAATTTTAACAGAAAGTGACCGCTATAACAAAAAACAATAAAAATTAAATTAAATTAAAAATTATAAGGAATTCTCATACAAGATAATCTTTACGTACCTACATATAATCATATATTGCTAGAGTACTTCTCTTGTTTTTATTTACTGAACTATTAGAAAAAATATGTAGTGTTAAATATTGTACGGTGATACGTAACACTTATTGTGCGAGACCGACTCGCATTTGGCCAATTTTTTTCTCACTGAGTGATTAATGCTGATTATTATGTATTTCAAAGGACCATAGTGATAAGTTTATCATTAATCGGTGTTGGATAAACTAATTCTGAAATATGTCCTTTCTATTATGTCAAAGTAATTTATTTGAAATATAACGAGAATGTTTTGTGACCACTTTTGAACGAGTGTATTGCAAATGATTTTATTTCAGCCTCGTTTTGCCGGAATAGTGTTTTACAAAAAGTTTGACAGTTTCCGTTTATGGTTTGTGGATGTTGTATACTATTATAGCTTAATATCAAGTATTCGAAGCTTTTAGGATACAATACTCAATTACTAGAATGCAATTAGACAAAATTAAATTCCAATTTCACATGGTTTGTCATTTTTGACAACAACATAATTCCAATGATGAAAGACTCAATATAATGCAAAATGTGTAATTATACAAAATTATTTCAGTAAGAAATTGGGGAAATAATAGAAGATTTTTTTGGAATGTTTTATTTAATGGAGTGATTTTATTAATCGTGAAACTTGAGCTGTTAAAAGTACTCGAAAAGCACTCTGAACTTATCAACATAAAAGTTAACATTACTCATGATCTAATTAATTTCTTCAATAATTTTCTTTTACATACATAATTAATTATTTTAATTGTAAGATCTAAACAAATCTTAATTTTTATTTTTATGATCCACTCAATTTCCTCACAACGCTGGTATTATAATTGTCATTCTCAGATCGAATTACAGTTAGCACAGGTTTAATCAATGATGACGAAGTGTTGTCTCAGCTAATATTTCTTCTCCAGTTAGATCAAAGTACCTCTATTGGATTAAATATATAATGATAGGGTGGTAGCCCTAAAACCATATCAGAAGTGACTAAAGCTCGGCTCACGGGACACGTTTCGCTCTTGCGGGATAGTAATGCGGCCCTTATGCAAATAAACTGGAACCAAAGAGAAATAAATTACTCGTTCAAATATTATCATTGGTCTATGTATGTCATTCTCCAAAATAACGTCTCTTCACAATATCAACTGAATTCTTTTTAGTATTCTTATCGGAAAACTATCATCATATTCATATATTTATATCCATTCAAACAATTTATAACTCCTTGTTTTCTGAATAATGAAGACGTAATTTTTATTGGCTGTCTAAAATAATAGCATGCATTATCATTACAATAACAGATGATGGTGGTATGTTTTGTGATACATAATTAATTTTGTCGATGATCTGCGACAAAATTGATAAAACCCTTCGTTTTAGGAAATTTTTACTTACTTGTACAAAGTACAAGGAAGTATTGTGAAATCGACAAAATTCATCTATCAAGATTTTGATGGAAATATCCGTTTTGAGCATCCCTGGATCCATTTTGACTATTTTCGGCTTGATGTCGGTACGTATGAGCGTTAATTCGTAATTTTTAAATCTCAAAACGGGTTGAACGTATAATGTTGAAATTTTGTATTTAAGACTGGTATAGGGTCTAGTTGTGCACCTCGCATTATGGTTCTAATCGTCTGTACCAGAAGTGCACTTTACTTGAAATTTTTTTTCGAATTTTTCTAATAAATCCAGAATGATCAACCATAGGATATTGCAATTCAGTATTTGAACTCGATGTTGTATCAGAATGGTTATCTGCTATTTTTGTATGAATCGGCCAAGCCAGATGTGAACTTTACTTGAAATTTTTTCTTAATTTTTTGCATAAATCTAGAATGATCAGTCATAGTTTTTTGAAATTTAGTTTTTGAACTTGTTGTAGCATCAAAATAGTTATCTACTATTTTTGTATCAATCGGCTGAGCCGGAAGTGCAGTTTATAAGTATAACAGACATTCAGAATTTGCCGTATAAAGCAATCAGTTTAATTGAAATGATAAGGTAGGCAATGATAATTTGTTGTCAATTTTTTGACTTTGTTTGACATTTTACATGTCAAAATATTATTAAAATTATATTAATTATAAACGAGAGTGACTGAAAGCTTTATTGAATTAATTTTTGTATATATCAAAAGATGTACAAGTAAGTCACGTGATGTTCACGTCAGATCTTTAGCGCATTTTTACAAAAAAAAAAAAAACGCTATTCTACGCACTTTGGCTATCTGGTTGGCTGGCTGGCTGGCTGACGTGACGCTGAGATCTCAGCAACTACAGCACTTACAGGCTTGAAACAGGTACTAAACGAAAGATGCTGTTTTGTAGGTTTGCACAAACTGCAGTTTTGTGTAAAATTTGAAACGAAAATTGAAAAGGTGATTTCTACTGAACTATGCATAATTGAAATCTGAAAATTGCTGTACAGAGTGAGCAACATGTCAGTAATTGAATTTTATACCCTAACTTTGAACCGATATGGGTTAGTACCCATTTTAGGGTAGAAACTATTTATTTCAATATCTCGCGAGTTACACAAGATATTGACATGCGGTTTCCGATGTTATTAGTATCAGAATGAGTTTGACTTTTGTTTTTACGATTAATTTAAGCCAGTACATGACCATCCGTTACTTATTTTCTTGAATCTGTAGCTTGGGAGATAATTTTCAGAGATTTTTTTATAAAGCTTTGATAAAGATCAAATTATTATTTTAAAATACAGCACATGACCTCCCGTCAGTCTATAACTAAACAATAAAGATTAAAAGGTATTTTTGAGCTTGTACGTATGCAAATTATAAACCTATCAAATAGTAAATGAAAGCTGCTGTTTCGTAGGTTTGCCCAAACTGCTTGATTTCAAGCTCAATGATTGTGAGAGATGGTAATTTGCGAAATCGCTGAGGTAACAAGCATTTATGAGCTGTCAAAAATGCGCTTCCATCATCAAGATGATTCTTCAATTTTTTATATGAGTATTGACAACGAAGCTGCTGTGTAGGGTAGCAAAATAATTATGGATTAGACTCATCTACCAGCGGTTCAAGCATTTTATCAAATTATAAAAATAGGCGAAGCATCAAATGATTAAATTTGATATAAGTAAATTATATGAGCTACATGAAAATAAATGATGAATAAAACAATTTATCTGACCTTTTTCTCACTATTTATTTTTTAAACACTTATTTACATTTTGGTACCTATGCCACCATCATCAGAGTACTCTGATGACGGTAGCATAGCTAACAAAATGTATATAAGTGTTTAAAAAATAAATAATGAAGAAATGGTCAATCACATTGTTTTATATAAAGATATGTTCACCATACACGATATTTCTTTATAAACAGATAGCTGATCGTGAAAATAGCGACTATCGAAATAATTGATAAAATCAATTGTAACTAGCTTTTATGCAATTCTTTCTATAATATCTTATTCATATTACAAAGATATTTTAGACAAATTTATGTAGAACATTTTTGATTCTAAATCACCTAAGCAATACATTCTTCTCATACCCTTGGTCTGTATACTGAATTATAACAGACTATAAATAAGTGTATGGAAATGGAACCGATCTATAGAGGTATAACAGGGCGATCAATTTCAGCTTAACGTATCTCATTCATAGCTGCATTTATGTCAGACATAGGAACTATTGTGATCGTATCTAGTCCACTTTCGCTTCACGATGCTATTCATGCAAATGTAATCTTACAAAGTGATGACAAAATCGTAGCATATATTTGAATTTATAGTCTTCTTATTTAATAATCTGAAAATATTTTCAAACAAATTTTGTTGTATCTCCCTCTTTCTTTCTGTTTTACAATTTATGATTTTATGATTCAGATTTGGGCTGTTTCCTAGTTATTTCAAAATAAATTTTTCTTTATTTATTTTTACTAGTATATTATTTTATTAGAAGAAAATAGCAGTAATTCTATGATAAGCCCGGACACTTGCACATTGAGCGAAGATCAAAAGAACATACTACATCAAATTAAATGCACAATTTTTAATGAATTGAAGCAGGAAGTATACTACTGAATCATTCGAAGTTTTGAGTTGTTTTATTCGGGTAAATATAAGGGACGCAGTTCAATAAATTGTCAATCGTATACAATGAGACCGACAGCTGAGCAAATAAAGCACATCTTTGATATATTTTGTAAATTATGATTTTTTTTTTGTGACGATCGGTAGTAGCCTTATGTAAATATTATTATGTACTTGAAGAAAACTTACATTTTATTTATCTACGATCGTAAGAAAGTGACAGTTTTTTTACATAATTTTCAATGTAAAAAGTAGGCTTTTATGCAAAACTGTGCAATAGAAATTTTATTGCATACTCTTATTGCATGATTTCAGAGTCCATCAGCTCTAATTAATATCAATATTTAAACATCTGCGAGATATTTTGAAACTAATCTATAATAACACTGAAATCACTTTGGACATTTTAAATTTGGTAGTTTAATTCAAATTCACTAGAACATTTCACGAAATTCAACGAAAACAGTTCAATTCATGATATCGTTAACTTAATTATCAATAGTAGCTGTCAAAGTGACATTTAAATAAGTTTTCATATATATTTGACTGTTTTACGAAAGTTAGGACGATCGAAGATAAAATATTGTAAGACAAACTCGTATTTTCAACCAAACCATAAAATATCCAATGAAAACGTGATCTTAGCTACTTATTTGCACAAAATATGCCCAGTACAGCCTCAGAAATAGCAATTCGTCGAAACACAGAGCAAGCCAAAAGGCTGAATTTATCCAAATCGCCATTCTTACTCAACTAATTTCACTAGTGCCCGGCAACTTCATTTGAGCTGAAGATCGTAAAGATGAGTCAAAATATTTAAGAATAGTATCGACACTCCCATCGAACAAGGCCGTAAGTCAACTTAAACTCATTTTGAATTTTCATTACGGGCATACACAGCAAAAAATGACGTACATGGCAGTACTACCGACGTATCTCTACATCTCACCGTTATGAAAATACGCAAAAGTACAAAGGCGTAAATCGACTTGAAAAAATTGTTCCAGCTTCAGAATGGTTGTAACATATGTACCGTCTTCTTCATTATCATTTAATGTTTGCCTTTCAGCAGTTATAAGGACGTCATACAAGATACAGCCTTGTTCCTCTCATGGCTCTTACCGTTAAGATCAAAATGCACACCGTTTCTTGAGATACAACTCATCGTCTGTCACCAGAAATCACTTTATTTGAGTAACTTTCTGTTTTGTCTAAGGTGAAACTGTTGTCAGTTCATGATTCAGCTTTGTTTGTGAAAATTGTTTTGTAGTTTTTGTAAGCTTAGATGTGAAAAAAAATAATCGATCTCAACATCAAACTGCTCATGACCCCGAGCAATGGATTACAATAATTCGCTGTGCTGAAAAATCAGATAAACCGTATACTATACATGGGATAAATCAAAGTGAAATTCTCAATTTTAAAAATTTTATCAATACACAAAGCAACTTTCAGCTAGGCACGGATAACAATAAAATCATATGGTATAAAGTTAGCCATTCAAACATCAAAAGCGACAGTCCAAAACTGATATACCTAAACTATGATCTTTTAACAGAAATTAATTACTTGATTGATTTGGAGGAGAAACAGCGTACACATGTCACCAGAAAATCAGTAAACGGAGAAAAAAATTCAGTCGTCGATATTGTTATACCTTTTGCATACAAAGGCTCAATTCCCATTCCAAAAGCAAAGCATAAGGACTTGAACAGCCTTCGCTTCTCTAAAGCTATTCCCAATTTATACCATAATTTCTATAAAAATTTGTGTTACTATGATTCTGCTCGACAATATTCGTTTGATTCAGAGTAAATCGAGGTCTGATATCCCGTTTATCTTGACTTTGAAACAAATACCAGCATTTAATAATCACTTTAATATTCTCTTAAGTTTTTTCTTCAAGATTTAGATGTTTTTTCAGCTGTAGGTATGTACGGGTATTTTGTAGTGCAATAACCACTAGCCTAGTATGTTTGTATTTTTATTTGAACTTACAATATGTATTCCATAAAATATTGTTATCTGTTGAAAAAAGACAAGTCTTTTCGAATGACAAAATTTGGGACTTGTGATTCTTTTGGTTTGTAATAAAGCCGTAAGTGTTAGTTACAACCTTGTTTTTCGAAGAATCCCATTACAGCATAGGGTTGTAACTTACTGAATTTCATATCCCTTTGCACTTAGAAGCGCTATAATATAATAAAGAGCGGCAAATATTCCATTTTATCGGATGCAGTTACCCAAGAAGAAATGAAACTGTATATTTTTTTATAATAAATTTTTGAATGGAGATTTTTCCGTTTTTTGGATTTTATTCAGAACTATGCAAAATGAGTTACAACCTTTTTCGATGGGGGTGTCGGTATATAGTGCAACAAGTGCGATAAGTTGTCGATTGCCCATGAGAGCGAAGTTGGGCGCACGAACGAAGTGAGTGCGCTCATTCGCTCAAGTGGGCAATTGACAACACCGAACGAGTTGCAGATACTATTTTTTATTACGAATGCGGAATAAGTACTATTTTGCGCTTATCTTTCCGAGCGACAAATTATTTGCGTGCGACAAGTTTACTTGTCGCACTCAAATTTTACTTGGCGCACTCAAAAACCAAAGAGCCACTTACCGCCCGGAAAAACGTGCGCAAAATAATACTTCTCCTGCGTGAGTAATAAAAAGAAAATATTTCAATAATTGACTGAAGTATATCAGTAGTAGTTCTCTCAATTTATATCATTATTTATGAATAAGTTTCAGGTTGGAATTGAGTTATATCCTTGAAATTATCAATAAATTAACGAGCTTCCACCGCAAAAACATAATATATGTAAATGTAAAAATATGATATAGACATCACGTGACTTACTTGAACCTATATCATTGGATATATTAATATACAAAAATTTATTCAAATAGTGGAAAGTTGTACTTACTTGTTTCGGTATGAATCATAAACTTTATGTAAACTAATTTACAACCAATTCGTATTTTCAAACTGATTTATGTAATACTTATATAAAATTAAAATTACTAAAAAACGAGGTAATTCGTTGTTAATTAAAAAACATTTGCAATTATGATAACATGCACTCTAAAATCTAATTTCAATGAATTCCGATTTATGCGAAAATTTTATAGAACTGTTCAGTAAGATGCAATTTCAGTTTAGCTGATCGTAATCATAATGCGAGGTGTACAACTAGATGTTATAGAAGTGTTTCATACGAAATTTCAATATTCTACGACTGATTGTTTTGAATTTATGAAAAATTCTAAATGATTGTTATAATAAGTTCACTTCCGGCTCAGCCGATTGGTATTAAGATGCTACAGCAACTTCAAATACTGAATTCCAATATCCTAAGGCCAGCCATTTTGGATTTATGCGAAAAATTAAAAAAAAAATCCAATTTAGGTGCATTTTCGGTACGGAAGATTGCAACCATAATTCCATAAACCAGTCTTAAATACAAAATTTCAACATTATACGTTCAACGGGTTTTGAGATTTGCGAGTTACGAACGCAAATACGTACCGACACCAGGCCGAAAATAGTTAAGATGGATTCAGGGATGTTCAAAACGGATATATTTATCAAAATCTCAAAATGTGAATTCTGTTGGTTTCACACTACTTACTTTTACTTTGTACAAGTAAGTAAAAAAATCGACCGTGCTTCGCCTCAGTAGATACTTCTCCAATAGTATCTATGGTCGTACGATTTTGGTTTCTTACATGACCAATTCATTTGAGTGAACAAGCATATTTGCCTTGCCAATTTGACAAAGAGTTGACAAACGATCAGAGGGGTTTCCAAAGTGCTGAAACAATTGAATGATGAAAATTTTATTGTTACAGATATATGAAAATGCTATACCTGCTCATTAATATCTTTAGTTCTGCTATAAATAGAAGAACAGCATAGAGAACCATTTCGATCTTACCGAAACTACACTTGTATACTAAATTTCTAGTCAATATCTTCAATATACATGGGATTTTTGGTATAAATAGAAGAACAGCACAGAGAACCAATTCGATCTTACCGAAACCACATTTGTATACTTAATTTCTAGTCAATATTTTCAATATACACCGCATATTTTGTAACACAATCATTGAATTACTATCGATCGATAAGATTTTTGACAAATAGAGACAATTTTTATAAGCAGCTATTCTTTTTTTATCACTGCTGCAGATATTGAAACACGGGAATCCAGTCTGAGTTTAATTCTTCCTCCTCACACTACAGTTTCGACTCAATTTTTAATACAAAAATTGTTTTCGTTTTCACTCCCGAGGATGGTCCAGGTGGAACCGAAACTGTAAATTAGAAAGGAAAAATCAATCCTGTAACTGAATTCCCGTATTTCAATAACTATTGTGGACTTTAAACAAAAGTGATGAAATACGGGTAGCAGTGTGAGAAAGAAAGGTGCCGAGATAAATATTTAGAGGGAAGAAATTAGGCGAGGTGAAAGAGGAGAGACCAAATAGTGAACTGATGGACCTATATGTAGAAAATAATATAGTTGGGACAATTAGATCCTAAAGATTAAGATGGCTAAGTCATGTAAAACGGCTATCGGAAGACAGAACAGTAAGTGTGGCTCTGAAGGGAGGAATAGTAAAGACCAAAAGAAGAGGTAGACCTAAAACTAAGTGGTGCGATGCGGTAATGAAAGACTTGAAAACTTTAAAAATCAATAGGTGGGAAGAAAAGGCTACGAACAGAGTGATGTGAAGAGAAATTTGCGAACAAGCCAAGGGCTTACAAGGCCTGGAGAGCTGAACTATTATTATTATTATTATTACTAGTAAAAATACCATTATTTGCGATTGTATAAAAAGTGACAGTTTTTTACATCATTTTCAATGAAAAATAGACTTTTATTGAAAACTGTACAATAAGAGTTTTATTGCACACTTTTATTGCACGATTTTAGTGGGAATCCATCTGTTCCAATTATCAATATTTTAAACATCTAGGAGATTCTTTGAAACTCATCTACAACACTTAAATCACTTTTGGACATTTTTTCCTGCATATTTTAATTTAAATTTTCAAAAATATTTATATCAACTTCAACGAAAATAGTTCAACTCATAATATCGTTTCCTTAGCTACCAATAGTAGCAATCAAAGTGACATTTATAAACGAAAAATATTCATACATCATTGACATTTTCACGAAAATGAGGACAATCGAAGATAAAGCATTGTAAGACACACGTATAAAAAGTCTTTATTGCACTCACGGAGCTTTCAAAAAAACTCACTTCGCTCGTATTTTTAACCAAGCCGCTTGTATCTTAAATAACTATTAAAAGGAAAAAAAATTTTTAGGCAGTCCACCTAATTTTATTCATGTTACTATTCAATTTCGGACGTTTCGGATGTGCACCCATCCATCTTCAGCATTCTTATAAAGTATTACAATCCTATAGCATTGTTGCATACAGCATAGTTGTGAAGATCAACTTCCAATATTTATTGAAAACAATAGGAAAATAACAATTGACTCAAAAATCACAAAAAATGTGTGAATGTAACTTTGAGGCTACCACCAACCAAGGTGGCTGGTGATAGAATGAGGCTATCACCAGCCACCTTGGTTGGTGGTAGCCTCAAAGTTACATTCACACATGTTTTGTGATTTTTGAGTCAATTGTTATTTTCCTATTGTTTTCAATAAATATTGGAAGTTGATCTTCACAACTATGCTGTATGCAACAATGTTATAGGATTGTAATACTTCATAAGAATGCTGAAGATGGATGGGTGCACATCCGAAATTGAATAGTAACATGAATAAAATTAGGTGGACTGCAATACCTAAAGAATTTTTTCTCTAATCCATATTGTGGTCCTTCAATCTGCATTAAAAAAAAAATAAATAACTATTAAAAGATAATTAGTTTGAATTTGGATCATTATTGCGCATTTCAAATAGTAGCACGAATATAAAATAAACTTGTTGGCAATTCCGGAGAAAATGTTTTCCAAAGAATTGAATTTTCACTTAAATATTTTTAAATCAATGATTAAAAATTACACTGACTTAATACATGATACAAATCATAGTTTCAAACAAATGGTATCAAGCCAACTCTAGAAATAGGTAATAACTAATAATCAATAAAAACTTATCTATTAAGTTAGAGAATTGCCCCAATTATGTTAGTAAAAAACCAAAAAAGGTAAGTTGATTTTATATAAAGAAATGTAGCATCACATTCACTCAAAAAAGAGTTATTTTGGGATCCAAAAATTACAATAAAGGTCTGAACAAAAAGAGAATAGGTTTTGTATACGAACGTGCATGAAAGCATGCTTCACATGCATCTTTTCAGTACCTATAGAAAGTTCCACTTTACGTGCTAAAGGTACTTTGACGTACGTTTCTAATAACAATTATGAATTTTCACGTAAGACAATAAATACATCACGCTCTTAATATGGAATATACTATTGTAACTAGATTTTAGTTGACTTTTTATTTAACGCCAGATAAATACAATGAAAACTTAAACTAGATTATATGGATCAAAGAAATTCTATTTGAAAGTCAATCTTTTAGCATGGGCGATAACACACGCGAACTTCCACCACTTCACTGTACTGACTCACTCACTGCGCACTCGCTGACACGAAAATCGCTTGGAAGGGTTCGTTCAGGAGCGGCTTCGGTTACACTATGTATTTCACATAATAAAGGTATGGAAATCTCAAAATGTGAGTGAAAATAACACTTATCGTTTTTTTTTTTTTAATATCAAAATTAAATTGAACCAAGAACTATCTTATAATATTTTCATTTCACAAAAAGAATACATTTTGACTTTGATCTGTACTTATTCAAATTCATCTGATTATATTAACATATTAATCACAAACTCAAATTTGCGTGTCTCCAAAATCTGCTTTGAATTCAACCTAGACACAGTGGGTTGCAACTTGCAAATTCCTAGCGATAAAGTTGCAAACGAAAACGGAGGAAATCATATTAAATAGAACATGAAGAAGGGAAGTATGAATTTCCTGCAATCTTATTGCTTGCATATCAGACGGATATTAGAATTTATACGCTTGTCGGAACGGAAATACTTTTCTTTCAACAATGCAACAGAATTATAAAATGTCTATGTCAACTTGAACGATTTGATCTATTATTGATATTAATTCTCCTTTTTCACCATGTGCTGCAGGAATAATTTAAGCCGTCCATTTGTCTGCAATAAAAATATCAAGATTTCTTCAATAAACACTACAATAACTGAGCGACTGAAAGAAGATACTCTTCAATCTTCAACTATTTTTATAACTTTAGAATTGAGTAGTATCCAAGTGATCTCCTTCAAAAGCTTTCCGTGTTAAATGAACACATTGTACCAAGAGGAGCAAGATAAATTTTTATATTTTAGTACTTATGTTTGGAAAAGTGAATTCTATATCAGTTACAGAAATGTAAACGATTAGTAACTGAATAAAAAGAGTTTATGCTTATAATTTATCTTCGTATCTACGCCTGTGATCAGCATATTGCTTGATTATCTTATTAATTGCAGAAAAAATTCACTTAGTATAGATATCGTGTTTTAATTATTAATTTATTATAAATAACGTTGCTATGATCAACAGTTATAAAATTGTAAAAAAGTTACAAGAAGAAAATAAGTTTTTATATTCGCTGTATTAGTATAATAATAATAATGTTTATGGGTAGCGGTATCATGATGCTATACGTACTCTTAATATCAATTATGTATTGAGACTATCGTACTAAGTTACTAATTATGGTTACTCATGTTGATATATGTTTTAACTTCTAAACAAATTTACTTATTTTCAAAATCAATTTTATTCTGTATTATAAGATAAGGTAATTTCCTCAGCTAATATGCACCTCCATCTTAATTGAATTATAATAAATTGATTTTTAATTCATAAATCATATGTTCAGATTTAGCCACTGGTGGAAAAAAAATACAGAAATAGTGAATTTATTTACGAGTTATTAGAAATTTAGATTTTTAGTCACGTCACTATCTTCTATTCCAGTTGAGAACGGTCCAACAAGAGCTATTTTGGGACTACGATTTAAGCATTTTGATTGACGGAAATGAAAATCCGATTCACTTATACTAAATGCAGGATTGTTAACATATTATAGATTCAAATTCTTCCAACTACCCAAATTTATTTATGATTATTAATGAACGACTAACAGTTGATGCAACTGACAGATAACCCCGTACGATGTGTGTGCTAATTTGAAATTGTGTCGCACTTTGCCCAATCAGAAGGTTCAAATTGTAGTTGTAGTTCTTTATGAACCTTGGACCGTTCTTAACTGATACAATGTAATTTTGAATTTTGACAAGATGACAAATAATGTGGTAAAAATAGTAACTAGGTACTTAACTGTCATATGTTTATTGTTATCTAACGTCTTACCCAAGGGCATTTGACGTTAGTGAGGGCCCCAGCATAAGAGTAAGTCAATTGGATCGGTTAACCCTAAAATAAAGCAACAAAAAATATCGATATCAATATTTATTTAATTGATTTTAAAAAGTACATCTATATGCGGGTGAAACCGCGGGTTACTGCTAGTGTTGCTTATGTGTGATAATATAATTGTTCAGTAAGAAAACTGTATTTCTTTGAAATGATATGTTGAAATTTAATCGCACAAAATCGGATGTTAGAACTTAACAGATGGTATTTCGCTAAAAAGACGAAATTTTAACATAATTTGCCCGCAGATCATCTTAGTGATGTCGATAAGAAACCATAAAAAATAAAAATTTAAAAATACAACGGAGACCTTCATTATTCAAATAAGCTCCTTGGACAATAAAACCAAAGACCCTTGATTCATTTTTTTTTTAATTTTTTAGAATATTCTTCTACGTTTCACAAAACTCAACTATTTTTGCATACTATCCATAGGTACATATTTTTGATAGAATAGCTCACAAACTATGGGAAATTCTTATGAAAATAAGAAAGTATGAGACATATAAAAAGTGTAAAAAATTTTAATCCAAAAAAGATTTAATATTTGCATGACGTGGTTATTACGTAAATAACAGTGAGTTTTATGCTTGAAGAAATTGCTGGTCTTATTCATGGGAAATATTTTCTTCTTTTCAATTGATCTTTTATGAATTTGAAAGAATTTATAGTAAAATTTTTAAAAACCTATTATTTCTTCTTTCGCTTGTTAATGTTTCATTACCTGTGAATCAATTATAGGTTTAACATCCGTTAAATAGATAAATATAAGAAATTATTACGTACTTTTTTTTATTTCCGTTGAGTAATATTCATAAGGTTACTTCAATCCTGCAATATATCATAAGAAATGTGTCAAGCGGTGGCCCGCCAACAATGTAACTTGATACTAAATGATACATTTTCTGTTTCTGACCAGACAAATATTTGAAAATGATGAATTTTCATCATTTTTTACTATCCACAGCAATGAACTCAATCAATATTTTGCACGATTGAAAGATCTACCGAAAATATGGATGCGAATTTTCTTTTTCAAGTTGAGTTACTACTGATGATTGTTTATTCGCTGTCAGCTGTCAAGTTTAACATTTTATTCTGAATATTTAATTACAAATAAATTAATAATTTCTATACTATTCCATTCGTAGTATTTATAACAAAGTTAACAATGCGAAATTGCCATAGAAACGGTGTATATCAGTAAGTATTTGGACGTGACGTGTAGAGATACCATCGGAAATTTCACGTCGTCTAGACAACGCGAAATTTCCAATAACAAACTATTTTGACAACACAAACAAATAAAACATGTTTATAAATGTCAAAGTCAGTAGCAACTCCATTTTTTTTCCAAGTATTTGTCAGATATTGTCAAAATGAATTAGTTTGGTGCAATTGAACAAGATGAAATCGACGAAAATGTTATGAGAACGGAACCAATGAATGTAGAGAAATCCTATAACAGTATTTGGAGGCAGTTTATGTCATTTTAATAAATTTGAATTTTATTTTATGACATCCGAGAAATATTCTCCTTTTAAATACCATTCGGGCTTAAAAGTTAACCAGATAATTTTCATTTAAGCTTGTACAAATTTTATGAGAATTGTCGGTAGTTTTTAAGTTCTCGTGGTATTACTCCCAAAAATCTACAATTTTTTACTTATCGCCTTTGCCCATGGACGGTAAGTCAGCATAACCATAGTAACCACAGTTTGCTGGTAAAATCAACATACCACCTCGAATAGAGGGCCGGTAAGCACATGAAAACACCCAATCGTGCAAAAATAAAATTTGATACAATGATAAAAATGTATTAATTTTCAATTCAATGATTCTTAGTCAACATATGTTAAATTTATCTCTATAATAGTAATAACAGTTGTTTTAGGAGAATTTAGATGTATGTCAGATAGTATTCAAGGCACATTATTGGCGGCGCCACCGCTTGATATATTTCTCATGATATGATGCTTTGCAAAATTGGAAAACTTTCTTTCATATCAGCTTAGTTGTTGCTGTCAACACTAGCGATAGTTATGTAATTATGAAAATATTCTCGAAATGTTTGATGATTAGGTTACATGTATTTAAATTTTTCGCATGTTCTTTTCAATTCATATATGCATTAATGAATAAATTGAATGTGAAAATAGTATCTTTGTCAGTGTAAACTAAATCTACAATTGATATGAAGAACATAATCTAGTGTTTATTGTTTGAAAGACAAATAAATTAATTTGGATTTCATCACTGTCTCTGAAAATTAAAATAAATCATTAGTTTTTACTGATCTTTCATTTTCTCAAGCTCTATCAGATCATAAAATAGAAAATGAAAAAAATAGAATTCCTTCATTGTCAACATAAGTTCCTTGGAAAATAAAACTTACGACCTGTGATGCAATTTCCTCAATTTTCATAATATTTTTTTATTTGTTATGTAAATATTTTACATACTTACATATTTCCGCGTTCTGGCCGTGGCATACGTAATTTCAATTATCTTGAAGATGGCACAGTATGTCGCATATTAACTCAAAACACCTTAATAAATTTGTATCTTTGAATGAAGGAATTTTATTTTACTAATCATCTTCCGGTTGATGTGCATATTATTTATTTCCAAGTTTCGTGTTGTACTTGTGGGATAATAGATATTGCATCCATTATGATAAAAAAAGAATGCTATTTTAGAAAACACGTATCAGCAACTATGTAAAAAAAATTACAAGAAAAAATGTTCAGAATCGCTTGAAGAACCTGTACACCAAATTCCGTTTGATAATTCTAACTTTTTTTTTGTGCGTAAAGTACCATTTGTATTCTAAGTTTAATTATCAATTAGAATAGCATATCACAAGAACAACATCGGTAGGAAAACACCTAAATTCGATTTTATTTGTTGAATGTTTAAAATGGAAATCATTAGATCAAGCTAAATTTTTTAACGAGGCATTTTAGACAATTTTGATTGAGTTTTTTTGTAAACATTTTTATAAAGATATGTTTATATGCTTTCCTAATAATGACTAATTGAAAGTTAAAATATTATTGTTGAAAAGTTTATCCTATATCCAGAGATAAAGAAGTCTAAACTCTCACTATAAAACTATTAAGATTTAATAAATAAATAATGAGATCATAACATCGATTGAAAGTATGTTAAGAAAATAACAATTTCTGATTTATTCACGCAATGTTCATAAATTTCATCATAAAAACATCTTGAAGAAGCTGAACTCTTGAAACTCAATTTTCTTTTTTCTGTTTCTTAATTCAATTGGTTTTTGGCTAACGGCCATACAAAGATGTTGCAAACATCTGGTTTGAATTAATGAATATTTGTCATTCATAGTAATTGATATTGATTTGTACTTCCAGAATCTAATTTAGCCAATGAAATAATGTCCGTTGAACATAATTTCAAATTATTTTTGCGCAATGCAGTGCCTTTAGACAAGAGTAATTAATTTAAACTACGAGCCCCAACATTTTTGTTTTCAAACACTAAGACTATATAAAAAAACATACATAGATATTTGCACAAATATATGATTCATCGTTTTGTGAATTAACATGCAATAAACTATAATTTTAAATCTCAATTAATGATATATTTTAACAAAAATTCTATTTGGAACTCATGTATAATAAACAAATTAAGATCTAAGGATCTTATGGAACCACGATTCCAGTTTTTTGTAGCCGAAATTCGAGCATGATCAACTCACATTAAATGTAGGATTGAAAACAAGTTATCGGAAAATAAAGTCAAGAAATGAAAGCAACAAATATCTTCACATATTACCTGAATAGATACAAATTTGAATCCTCAAACTGGTTTATAGTTAAATGCATGTTTGTACGCAGAAAAAATAAAAGAAATTATTATAAGTTTGTGCGAATATGTATGTTGATTCCTTCAAATATTCTTGACCTTCAAATATATAGTTTTTAGGGCTCTTAATATATGTATAGAAGCTATAAGTTTGAAACTCAGAGGGCTACTGCTCTGTTCTACATAAAAGTTGTAGGTGTTGACCATCTTGGAATTTTCTCATTGTGAAAGATACATTTGAATTTGAAAGTTTTCCTAGATGGTATCATAACTGGTATATGACTCCAAATTATTATATTTATTGTTTTATTTTTCTAACAATTTAGGACTCTGTCACTTATGTTATTACATACATTCAGCATCCACTTCCATACTTCAATGCAGGACTTTGCATCCCTTGAAACAAACACTGGCCGTAAAAATGTTCCTTACATTCCTAAAACTTAGAACTAACTCTCCCATCACTCGAAATTATTATACACAATCCCATTCATTTGTTTTACTTTAACTCCGTTTTTCAAAACATTTTGCGGAGGAGTCTATTTAAGAAATTCTAAAATTAATCCAAATTTTTCTGTGAAAAATAGCGACTGAAATATGATTTATTAATATACTTAATTATTTCTCAGATATAATGGATCACTGCCACAAGGTGATAAGGGTAGAAGGCGTAGCAAATTCGTGTTGTACAAACGAGCGACACCGAACGGTGTCAAACGCAGCAAGCATTATGTGGTCAAGACGCCGCATTCTTCCCAGGCCGTGCTGGATGCTCGACAACACTCTATCTCCTATACGCTTTCACGAAACCAGGCTGTCATCGTCGAGTACACGGAAGATGAGGAGACGGACATGTTCCAGGTACTACACTTCTTGAAGTAAAATATACATAGTAAGACAATATGCTCACAACGGAAACTCCAGTAATACGTTTGAATTCGTCCAATATTGGAACTATATTTTTCAGTTTTAATTTGTCAGTAAATGAAGTTTAACAGATATAAACGCAAGAGTCATATACTATCATAGTTCGTAAAAGGACAGTAAAAAAATTTCATATTCGTTACAAAATTTATTTTTATGCTTGATATATAGATTCATCCGAATAAAATATAGCCATTATACGTGAACTGAATACTATGACTATCTATAATTGACATCAATACTTATAAAAAATATCGTCAGAAGAATTGACCGATTGAGAGCTCTCTAATTTTTTAGAAATTTCGTGTTTCAACCTCGTGAAGTATAGAAGGGATGAAGTTGAAAAACGCGATATTTTAAGCTAAGAAAATCATCCGAAAATCGGTGAGATCCGCGTTTCGCGCTAGCATCATTTTTACGAGGCGTACATTTAGAACTCGTTTTTTCTCATGCAAGTAAAATTTATTTTGTTCAAGCCTGTAGCGAGATTGGCTGACAAAAAATCAATTATTTGTGTAGTTACATATTTCATTTTGTGCTCTGAATAAGTAAAAATGGCTCACACACACAACTTGTACTATTCTATCTGTCTGACGATCGACTACGTGCTTACTTTATTTATCTCAATTGAATAGTTCCGTAAATCGAGTCTAACAATTAAAGGCTCGCTTGAATTGCGAGCCGTTAATTGTTAGACTTGATTCGTCATGCTATTTCCTATCTTAACTGTGTTGTGAAAGTAAAGCAGAAAATGTAACATTGTTAGAGAGAGAAAGCAACTGAGAGATAGCTAGATTAGACCCATGTTTGTATGGAGGTAAATAAAGAGTTTCGCTTAATTTAGCATTTTCTTCTAAAAAAAATTTGTGAAATGGGCAGAAAATGCTTTGTGCCTAATTGCAGTAGTGGGTACAAAATATGCAAAGAGAAATTCACTTTTTTCTGCACCCAAAAATGATATTTTGTTTGAAAAAATGGCACAAGATCATACCATGACAGAACAAAATGCTGGAAAAAATTAGGAAAGTAAGTAGAAATTCTTTTAAAATTATAATAGCAGAATTGCTAACAATTCTGTTACAAATTGTAATGTTACATAGATATCTCAAATTATTATTAAATGTACCTAAATAAAGTTTTTAATGAAAAATTCAAATGCAAGAAGACTGTTGAAATTTAAAAACTATGTTCAAAATATTGATATTCTTACTGATAAAGAATCGAACAATAATTTTTTTATTGCGCAGTCTCCTATAATAACTTTTTTACACCAGAAATTATGTTGAAAAAATCTGTCACTTTTTGTTGAGATTGTTGATAAATGTATATTATATTTTTGATAAATAGCAGCATTTTTTATTTTTCCTCTTTTTCTAATAAATTAAAAATTGTTTGTTCATATTTTTTTCAATTTTATTCCGCCCATTATCCAAATTATCAGAAAATTATTTATAAAAATATCTATTAGAATTCATAATGAAAAAACTCCTGTCCAAAGAAACGTTCATAATAGCTATTTATGTAATTAGTATATAATATAGAACTTTATTGGACGAGGGAGCAGCGCGAGCCAATCTAATAAGGAAGGCGAGTCTATAAAGTTTGTTTATGTACGAATTACCTTACAAAGCTTTATGTTCGACTGCTCTAAAGACGCAGGATATCAAAATATTTCTTAATTTCCCTGTACAAAAATTCGGTAAGTATAACTTGGTGTGCTTTGCTAGTGTTGCTATTGTTTTTTACTGTTTGTTTGTAGGTGTCAAAAAGATTAAATACAATTTAATAAAAGAAATAGATACTTCAGAAAGTGTAGAAGAGATTAAATACGATAGAAAAGAATAAATAGATACTTCTGAAAGTATAGAAAAGAATAAATACGACAGAAAAGAATAAATGGATACTTCAGAAAGCGTAAAAGTGCTGGCAGCAACTGCCAAAGAATCACAAATATTGAGAGAAAAATGTTTTTGTAATGCAGGGGCCACACTTATGTCTAATGCCGTTAAGTAAGGCGTTATGTGACAATTGACATATTGTCATTGACAATGTGTTCATTATTGAATAACGCCTTAATTAATGACATTAGACGTAAATGTGGCCCCAGCATAACAATAAAAATTTATCTTCGGGTCTGAATATTCGCGACAATACCAATTGTATTATAAGTATTCATTACCATAATAAATAATATGTTGATTTAATTGTTTGGATTTATTTTATGTTAATAAAAAAATATATTTGTGACTTTACTTGACAATGACAATTCCGTCCAATTATATAAAGTAAAAGTCCTAGTCCAATTAAGTGGCACATTATGGGCACTAAATGCAACCATAAACTACATTATTATGATGCAGTCGAACATAAAACATGTTTCATAATACATATATTATTTCATTGCAGGTTTTAAAAAATGGAAATGCTAATATCCTCTTACTTTTGCCTTTTATGTAATACATATCAAGAATTCAACGTAATGAAAATATTGGATCTATCTGGAAATTGTATTTTATTGAATAAAATGGAAATATAATCTCATTTCTGCACTTGATGTTAGGCCTAATATTGCCAATTGCTATCTCTCTCACATCTACCGCATTACATTTTAAGGCTTATGTTTTCAAACTTCATGTTCGTTCTTGTATTATTTTTCTTCATGGATCCGAGTTTGACAAGACACAGAGATTTGAAAACTCTCGAAAATTACATATTGCACATAAAAGTTAGTTCTTAATTGTTGATAGAAATATGAAAATTATCATGTTTTGTTCAGTATTTAACTGGAATTATTAAACTGAAAATGTTCATTTGAACAAGCGCCAATCTTGATGTAACAGTCACTAAACTTGTCCAGTTGTACCACAGAGTTGTACAGTAGCCACATATTTTCTGCTAGTAATCAATTGGGTTGTAGTTGGGTAGCGTCACTGCAAATTACTCGACATACCTTCACATTTTATCTCAGCGTACACGTATGTCTAACAAATTTCTTACGATCAAGTGACTATGACGTCACCAGGACTTTAAATATTATTCTCGGCTTTATTAAACATTTTTTGGAAAAATAAAAGTAACGGAATTTATATTTCTAGATTATAAATAACATTATGTAAGAATTGATATACATATACCCGAACGAGCCCCCGATTATTTCTCCAGACAGTATACGCGTTTTTGTGTGTTTGTAGGAAGTGGGAGACGGTGTAACATCTTATTCTAAATTTTCGGGTTTTTATTAATATTACCATAAATATCTATGTTTTATGAACAAATTCCGACAGAAATAACCAGCATCCACATCAATTTGCCGAACACGTTTTATATTCACTTTAGATTTTGTTTTTTGACAGTGATTTCTCGAGTCAGCGTCTTAATAATAACATCCTGATTAACATGAAGCTATAGGCTACGTGCATGAAGTCTACTAGCGCCTCTAGCGGGCAATGGAGAACGATTGAACTCCATTTTATCATTGTTTCATACCTATAATTTTTTAAATGTACTAATATTATTTAATTCAGCTGTGTGCGTATAATATAACTTGCATAGCATAAAAGGTACGTTGAAATTATTTATTTTGAGTATGTTTTTCTTCAATTATAACGTACCTATTATAGAGAAAACGTCTTAATCCGTCCAAATTGACAGGATAACCTCAAATTATGACGCCTTGATCTTGCAGATCGGGTTTGTATTTATCAAACACTGTATCCCTTTTACCGAGGAAGCATTGAAGAAAAGCGTGAAATTAGTTTTGCCATATTAAACATGTTGAAGAATATGTTGCTGACAATATCAACAAAATTATTGCGAAGTGCATCTGACAAACTTCTATCACTGAAACATCTTACAAATTAGAGATAGAGGTAAATTCATGAATCCCAAATCAATGATGAATATTTCTAATTTCACAATTGAATTAAAAACATATTTGCTATATAGATTAATAATGAAAGACAGACAATACTCTATTTACCGCTTTGATTCACTTCACTCGTTTTTTTATGTTATAACTGGGTACATGAAATCTATGAAACTATATTTCTCTTGAATCATCCTTAACACAACAGCCTGGAACAGAACAAACATGTTTTATATGCAATTATTTTCACTTTTAAACTACAATGCTCAATGACAGCTCATTGACGTATTCTGAGAAATGGAGTTCAATGGTTACAATGGTGCTCACAGTGAGCGCTCGCATCGATATTTGTTCAAACTCCGCCCCCTTGCACATAGCCTATATGCGGACATATTTAATTAAAATTTGATTGAGAAGAACATGAAACATTGTTACCATGGTAACTAAAACAAATGAAATGAACATGAATTAATTTTAAAAACAGTGACAAGTGCTGAAAAAATATCGAAATTTTCATGTTGCTATTAGAGAATTATAGCTATTCAAACAAGTATATTTTTTAACAAATTACAGAATGGTCATCGATTTTTATTTGACGTTGGAAACATAGATAATGCACTCATAAATTCTTTTACTGTAATGAAATTATACTCATGTCTTATCGTTATCATCAATCACGATTGGTATCTTTTGTCTGAGAAAAGAAATTTTATTTTCAATACTTCTTACAATCCAGCAGTATACATGCGTCACCTAGTTTCAAATGAGGTATATCTTTCAAACAACCTAAATACTTTTTCCTATTGTTCAAGATTCTTACTACTGCAACTTTTCCATCAAATTTTAATAACGTGAGAATAGTTAAGTCTTTACTTGTTTTTAGATAGCTTTTTTTTATAAAAATTTGCAAATTAAGTGGCAACCTGTATATACAAAATGTGAAATTGACTGTATTTTATTCTCACAAGATCTTAAAAATCTTTCGTCATACAGGTAATCTGAGAAAAAATATAATATAAAATATAAATTGTCCTCCGTAAAGAAGCTAAATGCCTTCAAAAAAAAACTACTCACTAACCGTATGACTCTAGTAATTCAATTCCAAAGTAACTAGGCTCGTAATACGCTGTAAAATAGAAAAATATCAGTATAAGTCTCCATTGGATACGAATCAACTAGAAAAAGTTCCATCTTCCAAGACATTAAAAAAATAATATAAAAGTGATGAAAGAATTGAATTTAATTCCTTTATTTTTGTTTCGCAACAAACGTCACATTGAGTATTTCTGATCCCCAAGGAAAGAATTAGCTATTTATTTCTCTCGAAAGAAAATGTTTTATTTCAGACATGTTTCAGGTACAGAAGAAATTGATATTCTATTACAATAGTGGAATAGATATCTTTACACAAGAAAGATTAAATGAGACATTTGCCCAACGTATCGTTCTATTTTCCTAGTTGTAGGCGGGATAAATGAAGCACCTGAGGAGAGTCAGATTATTTCAATACAATCCCATCGATTGAGAAACAATTTTCTAATTTTAGTCAAATTTTTTGAAAATTTCATCATATTTCAAATTACCTAACTGCCAATCAGTTGCCTACATTTGACCACGTTAAGCGCGCGCTTTGTGCGCTCTGTCTTTCACATATATTTGTAGCCCGTCCAAGCACGAATATTACATGTTTTGAATAATTTTAGTTCCATTTTATTAGGTAGAATGGAATATTTCTTTTGTACATCCTACTTTGACATCAAAATGTATTTTAAAGTAAATTAAGGTATCAAAATAGATATATAACATTTATAAAGGATTGTTCATATTCGCTTGGTGTTACTATACACAATTCTAGCAGCAGTAACATCACTTTGGATATCGCGAATTGTTATTATCAAAATTATGAATGAAAAGTGTCACGTAATCAATTTTTTTCTGTATAAAGATGTTTAAAATTACTAAATCTATCATAATAATAGGAAATAAATAGGTTTTTTTTCCGAAAGACCCCATTGTGCGTACATATCCCCATCAGAACTCAGGAATATGGTTATCCAATTTATTAAGAAAATCGTAGAAAAAATATAAATGCTTTTAGCTCTAAATACACAAATAAATATTTCGGAGCTGAGCCTCTACCACTTTTATGGAGCGCTAATAGAACATGAACATAATGTACTCAACGTATAAATTATAAAAAAAAAAAACATTATTTACCAATAGAATGATGTCAGTAGGTACTTCACATTTAATGACTATTCAAATCTCAATGCAATAAAATTTTCAACAGTTTTTTAAGTATGCAACTCATGAAACTGAAGTACTTCTTGAATGACAGTTCAAATGTAAAAAAAGTCGTGCTGAATTCCATTTAAATTCATTACACCTTTTACGATGATACTCGTAAAAATTGATCTTATACATTTTAAAAAGTGTAGAAAATAGATTGCACAAGATTATCATCATTTAAACGAAAAGAACGATTATGAATTTTTCAACGGGTGGAAATTACGCTAGATATATTTAGATATTGATTGGTTTCGTTCCACTTTAACAATTTTGTTAGAAAGAGTAGAATATAGATCTACTACCTTTCTTCACAAAATTCTGGCACTTTGTTTACTATAAAGAACTTTAATTAAATTCCATTGACGGACACACGAATGGCTTCAGTTCGATACGTAGCGAAGTTATGGAAGCCTTAAGAAATTAATTAGGCAATTGTCTACACTAGATGTAAAATAAGATACTTGATAGAAATATTCTACATGAAATGAAAAAGTTAATGGGTATATTGGAAATAATAAAAAAATTTTGTCTATTTTTGAATATTTTTAATATTCAATGAAGGAAAAAACTTTTCAGAACTCATTTTTAAATAAATATGTTTTATTGGGTATTTAAGTTCTGTATAAATAAATTAGAAACACAACGTTTCGGCAGCTGCCTTTTTCAAGTGAAAAGAAATATGAAAATAAATAAACAAAATTGTCAAGACAACAAAAATAAAAGTACAAATAGTAACTAGATTAGTTCAAAATATTAATTCCTAGGATCGTAGAGCTCTGCCTGTGGTTGATGATTCAATATCCACAGGTCTTCAGGAGATAATAATGAAAGTCTAAATAGAGAAATTGTCAACTCCTTGTGGTTCTAGGTCAATCTGGCTCTACTCTTTTTGGTTTGGCGCATAACTGAACCATCCATAGATCTTCAGGAGTAAGTAGATTCGTAGATGAAAATCACTTGAAATTAAGAACAAATGATTGGTAGACATGATCGATTAAGTTAATAGCCAGTATTCAAATTATTCGGTGATTTTTTTATTTCAATTGCTTCTCTTATAAGCCTCTTGAACCAATTGTTCTCTTTAGCCAGAATCTTCGTATTCTTGAAGTCAATGCCATGTAATTCTTGAATAGCTTGGTCAGCCACAGCAGATTTTTCTGGATGATTCAATCTTATATGACGACAATGCTCTTTCAATCTTGTTTCAACAGTCCTCTTGGTTTGTCCAATATATACTCTGCCCAGAGCTGGGTACTACTTACAATAAAAATACTTACAGTATTACTTAAAGTAAATTGTGTACTTAAAGTACTTTACTTGAAGTACTTTTTCCAAGTGGTACTTATTACTGGTACTTAAGCAAAAATTTATATGTACTTAATACTGTAAGTAAAAAAAGTATTTTAAGTATTCTAAAAGTACTGTAAGTACTCAAAAATATTTCAAGTACTCAAAAGTACTTTAACCCGTAACCACTGTGACCCTATTTCAGTTACATAGTTACTGTGAATGGGTCAATTTGACCATACCTGAATATCTTTGTTCAATTATAATATTTGTTTGTATAATGCAACAAAACAACGCATATTACAAGAAATTAAGTTTATCTAATGAACAATTACAATTTTTTTTGGGTATAATCGTGATCGCTATCCATATATTCAAAATTTTCAAACTCGTTGTCACTTTCTTCATAATTTTCTGCCTCATTGTACAAAGTTGTCATTGGTATATTTGACCATTTTCGAACATCTAGGACGACTTCTCATTCAAATATCTTCTACAATATCATATTTATATATAATAACAATCTAAAAATTCCAATAAAGTACATACTGTATATGGGTCAAATTGACCAGAAAATGAGTAATTTCATTCCAAATTCGTCAAACTGACAGCTACACTCCAGCTACTTTAACACTCGACTAACCAATCAGTACTTGACACACTGCTGAACGAAGCCTGCGCTAATTTAACAGATACGCAAGTAATTCAAATATTAAAAATGCATATGGTCAAATTGACCCATAAACAGTGGTTACGGGTTAAGTATTTTAGATGTACCGTAAGTATTTATAAATACTTGAAGTATTCTAAAAGTACTTGAAGTATTATAAATAGCATAGTTTTCACTAATTAATGCAGGTTGAAAATTATTGCAATTGGGCCAAATGGATTCCATGATAAGAGTTAAGTGTCATAGCATAGAGCTCAACAGAAATTTTTTTATATTTTACAATCAAATGACCTTTTACTATCATATCCAAGTGAGTGATCAGAAAATTATTTCCAAACAATGTATTTTATTATAATTTTCTTTTTATTATACCTTCTCCTTTATAATACAGATGGATTTTATTCCCAATTTATAATTTAAGAACGAGGAAGATGAGGAGATGTATGAATCGTTTAGTTACAAATCCGGCTAAATCAGTTTCATCTACTTTTGAGAAAACAATGATAAACTGATTTATGTCTTATTTGATGATATTCATATTCGCCCGATAAACGGAAGCAAAAGCAAGTTAGCGTGTAACTGAAGATCATTTAGTTCCTTCAGTTAGTTCAGTTGGCATATGATTTGGACGGATTTGAATTCCACTGACAATTGAGAATAAACACTTTTTTCCCTATACCATTTACATAGTATTGAGGCAATTTTGGAACTTTGTAGAAAATACATCAGATAGACAAATTCACAAATATTAAAAAAACGAAAAAAAAATGAAAATTATTTGACCGGGGGTCTTGGAATTAGACGACTCAAATTATTCTTCTGTAGAGAATTGGTACATTTATTTTTTTTTTATATTGAAAGGAAAACAAAATATTTAAAGTAGCAGACCTTCAGAGATGACCTGCATAGAGTATAAATTCTAATTTCTTACTATCAAATCTACGAAATCAACATTTATTGCCTCAATATTCCGCAAAATCAACGATTTTATCAGCTCTGATGACTTTTTCTACTTTTAGGGCGACGATAAAATCGAAATCAAGAAAACAATAGATACGAACAAATTATCAGTGACCAAATTTGAATTGGAATTACTAGAATATTTAGTTGACAAACGAACAGATTCAGAAATGCGAAATGATTATCCTACCATTAGGAAGTTTATAAAATATAATACATTTCATCAGCACCCATAGAACGCTTTTTTTTTGTCGGAATAATTAATTCACCAGAACTTCGTGCCTTAAATAATAAAATTTGTAAAAAATCAGTTATCACTTTTGAAAGCAAATAATAACTATAATTCTATTAGGAATTGATTTCTCTACTGATTCTTTCAATAAACTTCAGTTTTATGAATTCAGCATTGAGCAGGTGCTGCTTCCTGGAATAAATTATTTAATTTTTGTAATTTAAAATTATGCTACTTGGAGATATCACTTGTAACTAATGATTGTATATCTAGTACTCCTATTAGGGACTGAGGTATGTTATATTATGATATATATATACTTATACTTAGTACTTAAGTACCTTGAGAAAAGTACTTTAAGTAATACTGGTACTTATACTGTAAGTATTTTTCTGAAAGTACTTAGTACTTAGTATTTCAGTACTTTTTTTGAGTACTTATCCCAGCTCTGACTCTGCCACATTGACAAGGAATCTTGTATATACCTGGATACTGTAGAGGAAATCTGTCTTTAACATTACCAATAAGATTTCGAATTTTTAACTGGAAGTGTATGAAGTTTTAATGTCATATTTATATTAAAGCCTTTCAATTTTATCTGTTATATTAGCTACGTATTTGGATCTTGAACAGGTGGCGTGGAATTCTTCTGTCCAAGTGCTTTCTTAATCTGTGTTCTATTACAACCATTCTTCAAGAAAACATCAACCAAAAATCTGATTTCATCAGATAGTTTACTTGGATGACATAATGAAGAGGCTCTCTGATATAAAGTTTTAATAGTACAAAATTTCTGAGCAGGATGGTGATTTGATGTCTCATGTAAATATTGATTCGTATGGGTCGGCTTCCTATGTACAGAATGGATAAGTTTACCATTATCTTGTTTCTCCAGACAAACGTCTAGAAAAGGAAGACTGTTATTTTCTTCAACCTCAATACTGAATTTAATGTTCCTATGTTGCATGTTTACATGATTCAAAAAAACATTCAATTCATCTCTACTATGAGGCCAAACAGCAAAGACATCATCAACGTAACGTAGCCAGAGCCAGACAGTAGGTTTCTTCATAGCAGTGTTTAAAGCTTTTTGTTCAAAATTCTCCATATAAAAATTAGTGATAGAAGGAGAAATAGGGGAACCCATGGCGACACCTCCAATTTGCTTGTAGAAATTACCATTAAAGATGAAGAAACAAAAAGTCAAACAATGTTTAAAAAGCTTGACAATATCAGATGAAAAATAATCTTCTAATAATTTCAGAGTATCGATGATAGGTACTTTCGTGAATAAAGAAAAAATGTCAAAACTGACAAGTAAATCATTATCTGTCAATGTCATATCACTAATCAAATCCACAAAATGTCGGGAATCCTTGACATATGATGAAGTATGACCAATCATCGGCTTCAACAAACCATCCAAATATTTGGCTAATCCATATGTTGTTGAGCCTATTGAATTGACTATAGGTCTTAGAGGAACATCCATTTTATGAACTTTCGGGAGACCATAAAACTTGGAAATGACAGGATCTTGGGGAATAAGCTCTTTCTGAATATCTTGAGGTAAAGAAGATTCTTTCAAAAGTTTAGTTATTTGATATTTTGAAGAACTAAGTGGATTGCTATTAACTTGAATGTTGGCAGCATCATCTAGTAAGTCATTTGCTATTTTAATGTAATCTTCTTTATTCATGATGATTGTAGCTTTGCCCTTATCAGCTTGTAAAACAAAAATATCCTTATTATTTCTTAATTCCTTTAGGCACTGAAGTTCACTTCTTGATAAGTTGGATTTGACAGTTGGAGCCTTCTTCAAAATACGCACAGTTTCATGACGAATTTTTTGAGACTTTTCTGCAGGTAGCATATTGATAGCAGCTTCCACATTTGTTATGATTTCTTCAACAGGAATACGGCTAGGAGTGATTCCATAACCCAAACCTTTACATAAAACATTACAAGCAGTATCTGACAAAGAATGATTACTGAGATTGATCACTAATTTATTTTTAGGTAGTGAGTGGGTGTCAGTTTCAAGATTATGTTTCTTAAATAATTTATCAAATTTAGTTTTTTGTGAATTACTAAGGGCCAGTTTCACCAACGCTAGTTAAATTTATCCAAAGGTTATTTTATACGAAAAGTATTGTTGATACAATTGTAACCATAGTTACTGACTCAAAATAACTCCTTGATAAATTTAACTGAGTTTGGTGAAACCGGACCTTAACTTTTGATATTGATTTTGTCCCATTCGTTTTTTAATTCCATGACTATCTGATTTTTGACGAAAATGTCATATTTTATTTTCTAAATATCTAATGCTACAGATATTCCATTGCATTGAATAACAACTTTTCATAGGTGAAAATTTATTTTAAATAACTTTCCATTCTTGTACTTTTGCTCTAACAGATACAGGAGAGCCAATATCCGCACATTTTGAAAATCCTATGTTAAACTCCTATGTTCCGCGTTTCGTTGCACACACTGTATATTGACAGTCAAAATTCTTAAAATAATATTCTTAAATTTGGTACTCTAAAGAGTAATTATTTAGTAACTACCCCAATGTGCCAATTATCTGAAAAAAATTATTTGAGTATCAAAATATATATTTTTAGGCTATAACAAAAAGATGATTCCATAAATCTTTACTTTTTTGTACACATCTGTCAAATAGAGAAAACACCTTTCTTCCAGCCATCTATATAGTGCCAATAGTCTCCAAGTACAATGGCTGTGACATTCGGACAGATGGACTGGACGAAATTAAAATGGTATCGTTTTTGTCATTTGGCTACGGCAACGGAGCTCTAGAAATTTTGTTAACAAAAAATTCTGTAATTTTTTTATATATAAAAAATGTATCTTCTAAAACTAACGCCATTAATCATTGTTTGATATTTTGATTATTCAGTTACATAACTACAGGAAAAGTAATGTAAAATTATCGAAAATCTTGTTAAATGAAAATAAAAATAATATAAACATAAAAACATCTGGGCGCATTGGGAGTTGGTCGCAGACAACAGCGAGAGACACGATGCAATGAGTACAAGAAATAGTTATTTACATTACAAGATGCGAAAGTATACTTTTTTGTGTGAGGTGATATTTGAATGGCCGAGGTGAAGCCGAGGCCGTTCAAAACCTCCAAACACCTGAAAGGGCTTTCGCATAGTGTAATGTATTAAATTTTTTCTGCTACTGTTCTATATAGATATTTATATTTAATAATGATTATTATATTTGAAATAATGTTATGGATGCTGTTTTACCTGTCTAAAATTATCCATAGCAACGGTTTATTTACAATGTTATCTGTCATCAGCGCCTGTCACAGATTTTGAATTTCAATAATTTAGTGGAACATTGCATTTGAGCGATTTAAAATGTTAACAGAAAATGAAAATGATATTCAAAAGGCAGCTAACAATGCCTCACTTCTTGCGGATAAATCCAAAGAAAGGTACAATTAAACATACAGCATGTTTTCTAAATGGCTTGCTAATAAAAATGTTACTCGAATTGACGGAAATGTAATACTTCGGGTGCCGATATTTTGGATTTAAAGAGCAGATGGAAGTGTTCTTCGTAAAGTAATGAAATTGAAATTTCTAAAAAGGTGTTACATGAAATTCACATTAATATTTCCTTAAATATAGAAACAATGACAAATATGAATTTTGACGTAATTCAAATTGATAAAAATCTCCCAATACAAAGTGAAGAAGTTAATAATTCAAATAATGTTCCTACCATGAATTTTTCCAATTGTTCAAATTGCATAATTACTTAAAACCATTAAATAGATAAAATTAAATTAAATAGATTGGATAAAATCATATTATTGTTAAAAACTACTTATTTATTTGAATAAATAATGAAATTTCCAATAGATTTGCATTTTCTTAAACTTTTACTTTTTTGTCCTAGCCCCGAAAGTATTACTTTCGTAGCTAGCAACGCATAGCAACGAGGTAACACGAAGGTTTGCTTTCGTTATCGTTCGAGTTGCTTGGGCTACAAAGCTCACTTATTCACACAGTAGCAGAAAAAATAGTTTTTCTACATACTGACAAAACGTAAACTCGCACTTACCCGATTAAATATAATTGAATTAAAAATTTGTTAAACTGAATTGCTTTATGAATTCAGACTGTACTCACGAAGCAGGAAACAGATCGTGTTCCTCGAATAATATCGAAATTGGCATTACATATCTCAAATATGATTCTCTTGATAATAAGAATAATAATTTATTGTACTAGTGTGAAATGTGATGTATTAGTCACGAAAGAAAAAGTTGAAAGCCTGGAAGACGATTAATCACTTTTTGCACGAGTGCAATACAACGTTTTATCCAACACGTCTCTCAGAACGACTTAAATCGTTCTCATATGCTATTTTATTTTTTGACACTGACAAGACATTTGAATGCTGTAAATAAAACATAAGAATTACCAAATTGCCATGACGCATTTTTTATGGTGTTTCATTTTTTTCGCGATTTCGCTTTTTTTCTTTCACTAAGTGACTAATGTTGGATATTATTAATCTCAAAAGACCACCGGTGCTGGATAATAGAACATTATGCTACAAGGACCGAACTAATGTTATTGTTGTCTAGGGTGAAGTTGACTACACTCGACGAAGGCGAGGGAAAACCTAAAGCGTAGCTTCGTGTAGCCATCTTCACCCGTGACAATAATGACGGTCGTTCAGTGCTCGTCCTACATATGATATTGTCCTGAAGTACCTCATTATTGAATTTTTAAAATTTATTTGAAAGTATGTGTCAGGACTATTCCATTGATTTTTCAAGGTTGCAGTTGCAATCAAATTTACACAGCAAACTAATATTACGAAATATAACTTACGTTTCTTATTTTATAGACTGATATCACATTCTGTTTTTCACATTTATTGTGATATCAGATTTACAGTAGATGCAAACACTTTTACATTAAATTTTTTTTCCCAAATTTCGACTTGACATATAATAATAAAATGAAAAAATACTAACGGCATCCATAATTCATAATAATTGTTTCAATTGTTTGTAATAAGAACATTCGAAGTTGAGACCAGTTCAATAATAAGAAACCTTCAGCGCACGTGTTACAAAAAAAAAAAAAAATCTCTACTAGTACAGGAATCTATCAATATTATCAGGCAAAATATTTCTTGTCAATTACAATAGAAAAAATTTTTGCCAAATTGAATGCTAGTAGTAAAAAAAAGTTCAAGAATCACAACTGAGAAGATTATTAGTGACCAGCACCTGATTTCTCGAAATATAAAGCAACATCCAAGAGTACAATTTGATGCAGCTTAAGCGCATAGTAACTAACATTTTACTATTTAATATTAATAGCAGAAATTATATTTCTTTGAAATGATTCTGCTACAGATAGTGAATCTATTATATGTATAATACATTGTGTGTAATATAAATAAGCATGAATTGTACAATTATCAGCGTACTATAAATTTACTGTGATGCATGAAATGTTTTCGAGAAATAGAAACATAAATTTAATTAACGTTTTATTAGGTTTACAAAAGATTCTGCAATTAATCTGTTTTATAGTCTGTTATTAGAAGTTTGTTGCTTTGTTAATGTAAAGTAGTAATTGCTGAGTATAAATAGGTAGCAGGTAGTATTTATGAATTTATTTCTTTGTTTTGTTGCATTATAGTGTTATTTTATTGAATTATTTATTTGCAAGTCATAAAGGCAACTGAATTATCTAAGTTTCGGAATGACTGTCAAGAAATTTTGTAATTTTTAAGTGATTTTATATGAGTAAATTATGTTTTCTGGTCATAGTGTATGTTTGTGAACTACGTAATTGATTTGAATGAAAGTTTTGCATAGTAATCGTAGATATTCATAGAAGGTTCTTTATTTACTTTCGTCTGGTATTCTTACAGCCTTATTCATAGTGAGCATAATAGTCGACGACTAGAACCGATCTAAGTAGTCCTGACTTAGTACGGATCTAGAGTTATATATTCATAGTTCAAATTTAGACTAGTATTAACTAGTTCGAAGTTAGTTCTATTTGGTCTTGGTTAGTTTTTATACGGCACATGCGCATTAGTATATGAACTGTCAAAATTCTCATGTGATTATTAATTATTATTAATTTTATTTTGTAATAGAGTCTATTTTTTTAATTTTTTATCCAAGTAATGACGTTTATTTTTCTATTCTTCTAATATACGTCGTAAATATAATGTATGTAAATTTATCTTTCTAATGGCCGGTTTTATAAGAGACCAAGTAAATTTATTCCTAAAGTAAATTTATTTTATTTGACAAATTCTAATCAGTTTGAGCTTCCTTATGACAACAAAATCATTGCTGTCAAATAAACGACTGTCATCAAACAGAGTAAATTTTATTTACTCTGGAAATAAAATACTTTGCCCTTTATAAAACCGGGCATAAATGAAATTGATTCCTCTCGCTACATTTAATAGGCAATTTGATGGCAGTAAGAATATGTTATCATTTTATACACAATTATATTTTTTGCTTGCTGAAAATTATCAAATTGCATGCATTATCAATACGAAGCTTGAAAAAAGAATTAAAAGAAATTTGTTATAAAATATTGGAAAATTAAATACATAAATAAATCATAATTCATCTAATTAAAAAAAAATATTGATATAAAACTATCTAAAATAATGCACAACTTATCTGTGGATATTTTTAAACTCTGTTTTATAATATTTCTCAAACGGATTTACATGTCTTAAATAAACTTTTTTTGATTCCTACGATGTTCTTCAACATCATTTATATTTTTGTTATCGTTTGCAATATTCATAATATCATCCATTTCTCACAACAAACATGAAACAAATAGAGAATTATAGGTTAGTCCGCGGCTAAACTATAGCAGAATATTGTTACATATTTATAATTGAAAAGTTAGAATTAAACATATCTCAAAAAAATTCAAATTAACTATATATATGATAGCGGTAGGGGAAACAAAGTCGAGTAAGGTAGACGGTAAAAGAGAAATAGTGAGTCAGTAAAACGGACTAAAAGAAAGACGCGGTCGAAATAAATAGCGCGTAGAAGAAATATTGATTGGTCGGTTAGTTACGGAAGCGCGCAAAAGTGATCCAAGTGAAGTGAACAAGTGTAAATAAATGAGAAGAGTGAATAATCAATAAGTGTAGGGTTAGTAACTATTTTAAGTGTCGTACTTACTGCAATTATTTGTATTTTCAAATCTTATTCTTGATTTATGTCTATTTTTACTTTTTAAACTCTTCATATCTTATGGTCAAAGTTATCAAAGTCAATCAAGAGAAACAGTCTATAACCTGAAAAAGAGAAATAAGTACAGAATGTAAAAAAGAAAATATTTGATCTTGACTTGATCAAACACTAAGTAATATCGTCATCTGTTATGTTTGGATTGTGAAATATTGAATAATTTATTTATTCATGTAGATCTAATAAATAATTCAAGTAAATGTATTTCTGCAACTTTGACACTATATTCCAATATTCATAAAACTAATTCACTTCTCAATTCAATTTTCTAATTGATATTGAGTTTATTTTTATCAAGTACGTACTAATTCTTAGAATAGCATATTTTATCCATCACTATTAATGTCGAATAATAATTCACTTAAATGCTCCTCTACAATTATGTTTCAATTATAGAATATCATATATTGAATATTGTTCTGAATTAAATAGAAAAAAAGGCTATTGAGAGGCTCAAAACAATTGAAGTAATTCTCTCCAATATGTTGAAATCAGTTATGATTTAAATTAGAATTATTTTTGTGAGAAGCATATCTGAATACAAATTATCGTGGAATTATGTTGACAATGAAATTGAATTATCAACGTTAGCGTGGTTATGAATTCGTTCACTATTATTTGAAAAGGCTGCTTGAAAACAGTACTAAAAAATTCAACCCAAGTATGAAACAACTAATGCTTGAAATTCATACCAATCGGTGAAAGGTATCAAGCATCAACATAAAAATATATGTATTCACCTTGATAGAACCATGGCACTAACCCTAAGCATGAATTATTTTTGGGACTACTGTCACGGTTCCTGTCAAACTGTGGCATCATATATTTTTATCAATTATCTTGATACCCCTCACCAATTGGCCTGTATTTTATCACAAGTTTACGCACAGCTACCAATATGAAAAAACTATCGCTTTGTTATCAGAGAGCTTGACACAGGCGGCTAAAGAACCGATATTTCATTTTTGTTTTAGTATGAGCAGAGATTAATTACATTAGTAAGTACTGTTTCAACAGCCGTAACTTTAAAAGTTAGGCTACACTAAGGGTAAACCAAGGTCTGGAACACCGGTGTCTAGATTATAAATAGATTATTAAATAAAAACAGACTGTATCTTAAAAATGAATTTTTTTGGGGATTTCTCATAAAATCTAATTGAAAAATGTGAAATCATCCTTTTAAAAATTAGCGTTTTTTGAGACATGTTTTTGAATGTACTTAATTAGGTATTCAAGATTAGCGATAATTTAAAAAAATATATAATGTGTTCCAATCCAATAAAGATAAAACTCTTAGAACAATATCTATTTATAGATCGTGTTTGATTTAATGTTGATACTGAAATATCGAAAAATCCTGTAATTTTTATACTATCGTTCCAACGTAAGTCTTAGTATTGAATAGCAGGAACGACTTTTTGGCAGAACCACCATATTGAATCGATATAATAACAACAATCTTTGTCACATTTGACTTCTTAGTTTTGATGTGATAATTATTATCGAACAAAGCAACAGTTCTATTTTAATAGTTAGCGGACGGTAACTAGCCATAAGAATACCGTTTTAAGCAACCACGTAATATTAAGACTTGTTCCATTTGTAATCATTTAGTGAAATAAAAGTATCTTTCTGAAACCGTAGAAAGCTATTTATGATTAAAGATGTCTTGTAGCAATAAATTAAAGTTACAGTCATAGTGAATTCCAGGTAAGTGTTGAAGACTAATCATTTCTTGAGACTTGTATCCTGAAGCATGGCACGCTGCAATCATTGCGTTCTGTAAGTCTGTAATATAGATTGCAACACGCATTATGTGTAATCAAGTTACCGATCACCCGTATATCCCTAAAGGGGATTAGGAAATGGAAGATGAATGTGCCAAAAAGAAAATAAATTGAAACGAAATGTGATTAGCTCTGTAGCATTAAACCAGTAATTATATTATTGTATATACAGAATTTCCAGTTGATGTGCATCGTAGAAATAGTCATATGTACGTCAATATTTTGATTAAAATTTCATTAATAATATTTCAAAAACTACAGTATATAATCCACGTTGAGGAAGTTTTAGCAGGCTGCCGCTGTTGATACTCTAAACGCGCATTCAAACTCACGAAATCTTTAACTTGAAACTATAAATTCAATCTTATGCAATGCTCTTGTGAAAGAAATTCAATCAGGGCTCTGAAATCACAAGAGAAATCTACACGATTTTTTTACTGCTGCCATCAATTGTTCTATCAGAAATCTTCATTTATTTAATGCATAATTATTTAAATAAAGAAGGAATAATGATACTATTTTGATTTTTAAAATTTCATGAAATCATGTATTTTATTCTAGTTTATAGTTAGAACAATTATAGTAAGAAAAAAGGAATTAGAGATCTGTTCTCAGAAAAATAAATTGTCAATGTACTTTACATTAATAATACTAACTCCCTTTTGAAAGGTGCTGGTAAGAGTAAATACATAATAATAATATGATACATATTGCAGAAGTCATACTTGATCTCACACTCGTATTTCAGCAATCTCCAAAACATAAAAAAACTAGATCTGAACATTTCGGTCACAGTCCAATCATTTTAGGATCGAGCTCCGCTCGCCTAATAGTGCACGCACTAAATTCACTCTTTATCATCTACATCTCTTTGATACTACAAAAAATATTGAAATTTCATGAGCTAAAATTTGAATAACAATTTTGCTCGAAAAATTAATAAATATCGAGATAATGGGGAAAACAAGAATTAATTTCCTTTCAACCTCTAAGAAAAAAAAACCACCTTTCGAATTATAAATGTTTTCCAGGATATCATTAGGACATCAAAATAAAAATCGCCAGGAGAATTCAGTTCACTCGAACCTTTTTCTAGTGAATCGCTAATCTAACTGGGTTACTATAATCTTTTTCATAGAAATTACCAAGAAAATATTAACAATGGAATACTGGTTTTGTATCTACCAGCAAATAACTACTAGATTTCACCAAACAGAAAATATTTTCCTTTCTTTAATTTTTCTGTGAACTCACGATGGTAGCAATATGCACAGTATTTATTAGGTTATTTGTAAAGTCTTAATGCCAAATTGCAAATTGTGCTCAATGCTTCCTTGCTGCATGCTCAATAATAGTTAAAATATGAAAATTTAGAATTGAAAAAAAAATCTTCTATACAACACGTGTTTCAGCAAATATTATAATATTACATTCTGACAACGCGACGAGCCTCATCTCAGAATACTTGGTCACATGTCATAATGTAAGTATTTATAATTAAGGGAATTCAATCAAAGTTCAACATTTTTTTCATTCTTTACAATTTCGGTTACACTTTGGCCATGTTCAGGAACATTTTCCTATTTATCAATACTTACATTCACAATTTCAGTCAGCTTCTACAAAATTACATTAATGTCATAATGTTTATTCTTAAAAAATCTGATGTGAATACCACATGACTTGTACAACTTTTGACTGAATAATTGACAGTTGATACTGACATTGACGTTAGGCAAAATCGATGGTAACTAAAATTTAAAGTAAATAGACATTTTTGGTTTTAATTCTGTATATTTTATTTTAATTTTGACGTTTCGACTTTCTAACCAAAAGTCTTCATCAGAAAAAATGATACAAAAATAAACAAGACAGGAAGGTATCTAGATAATTAGAAATTAAAAATTGAAAATATACAGATAACTAGATGTGAATACGTGGATTCCACATTTAGTGCAAAAAGAACAAAATTCCTCTGGCATTTACCCAAAGTCTGAGGAAAAACCACGTAAAAACCTCAACAGAGGAATCAACGATATGAGTCTTGACAATTATTAAAGAGAAAAAGATTTAATTGATATAACACATTAGGACGATGCCCCGTTTCAAAAGTAAAATAAAATATACAGAATTAAAACCAAAAAAGTCTATTTATTATGATATAATTCTGAAAGTATGTATAGATCATTAAAATTTAAAGTGTTCATTTAGATGCTACAGTAGTCTTAAATACAAAATTGCAACATTCTACAGCTCATCGTTCTGGATTTGTGCGAAAAATTCGAAAATCTGTCTGGTAAACTGCCAGGGTCGGATTTAAGCATGGGCATTCATGGGCAACTGCCCAGGGCAGCAGATATTTGGGGGCGGCAAATTTTTAGGAAAATATTTGAAATTGCTTGATAACTTTGAATTTTGTTGCAAAGATATCATTCTAATTTTAAATTGAACAGCAAAAGCTGGATCGAGTAGTTGTCTTAATTTTCTAAGAATTTAAATACAGTTTATATTAATAGCCATCTGGACTATATTTGCTGAACACTTATAAGGGATGAGAACCTAGGCTTGCATCTAATTTCTACGCAGGACCTTTTGTTTGCACATTTTTTTAAAGTTAATCACTATTCACTGGTAGATGTTTTAAGCTATGGAGGCTGTCAAAATATTACTTTGAGGTACTGAGGTCCAACGCTACGCCTAAATCATTTGTTTAAGTTTCAAGTGAACTGAACAGTCTTTCTCGTCACATACAATCGTCTGTTCGTATAACTTTTGGAAGAACAATGTTCATTGATTGAAAAAGAAAAATATATGACGTATCAAAATGAACTATAATCAGAAAAAATGGAGCGGCGCTGCATATAAAAAAAGAATGATCTAAAAATTACAAAAAGAACAAGAAGTGTTGCAGATAACTCGCAAATTTGATTTCTTTCTTAGAAAAACAAGTTGATGATAAACGCGTTGCTAACACAAATGAAAATAATTCTGAAGAACAGAGCAGGTACCTTAGTTTTTTCCAATGTTTTGTTTGTGTAAAATTCCAATTTTCAATCAGCTCAAACTGTCGATCTACCATTTCAACTCTGATTTCAATGAAACTTGGTGAAAAGATCTGTTTTAGAATTACATTGTGTGTGAGATGACGATACTAGGGACTCACTAGTGAAATATAATTTTGTCCGTAGCACTGAAACAGTGTTTTTGTCTTAACCGCCGGCGGCGGTGCTTTGCACCCAATTAACGGAAGGGCTCCACCCGTTCTGACCAAGCTCGACGTGAAATCTTAAATGACAATGATGGCAGAACTAATCCATCACGGTGACTAGTGCACCCATTGTTAATGTCCTGGATTCCACGTCAAGCTTGGTCAGAGCGGGCGAAGCTCGTCCGTTAATTGGCTGCGTACCATCGCTAGCTTAAACTAAGTCAGCCTTATTCATAGTAAGCATGATAGTCGGCGACTAGAACCGATCTAAGTAGTCCTGACTTAGTACGGAACTAGAGTTATGTATTCATAGTTCAAATTTAGACTAGTATTAACTAGTTCGAAGTTAGTTCGCAACATCCATTTGGTCTTGGTTGGTTTTTATACGGCACATGCGCATTAGTACATGAACTGTCAAAATTTTCATTGCCAAGTACAATAAAGCAAAATTTTCATGTACTAATTAATTATTTTTCATTTTATTTTGTAATAAAGTTGATTTTTTAATTTTTTATCCAAGTAATGCAGTTTATTTTTCTATTCTTTTGATATACATCATGAATAAAATGTATGTAAATTTATCTTTTTGAATAAAATTGATTTCCATCGATACATTTAGTAGGCAATTAGATGGAAGTAAAAATTGTTTTTATTTTAGTCACAATTATATTTTTCGCATGCTAAAAATTATCAAACTGAATGCGTTATCAATACGAAACATGATATATTTGAAAAAATAATTAAAATAAATTTGTTACAAAAACTTATAAAGAAAAACTAAATACATAAATAAATCATAATTCATTGAATTTAACGAATTATTAATATAAAGCGAACTATCTAAAATAATGAACAACTTATCTGTGAATATTTTTAAACTCTGTTTTATAATATTTTTCAAACGGATGTACATGTATTAAATAAAATTTTTTAGATTCTTACGATGTTCTAGATTCTAGAACATCATTTATATTTTGTATATCGTTTGCTTTATTCATAATATCATCTATTTTTCACAACATACACGAAACAAATACAAAATTGTAGGTTAGTCCGCGGTTAAACTATGGCAGAAGCAGATCTATATACAATCCGGACTTGGTTCGGTTTTAGTCTCGGACTAAAGTTAAGTCCGCTCTATGAATAAGTTTAACGTTAATACTAGGATCATCTTTCTTTAGTCGGGCTTAACTTCTCTATGAATAAGGCTGAGTATCAACCGAACCTGACCGCGAATATTCATTATTTCTTCTATATTTGTTATGCTAAAACAAGTCTTTTTCTTCAAGTTTCATCGAAATCGGAGGTGAAATAGTATTTCGACAGTTTGATCTTCAATCGATGTATTTTTCACTAGTTGTGTATTATTATTATAATTTAAAACTGTATACTTCCTTGCACACAGATTTCGATGTGAGAAATAAAAAATTTGCAATTTCGATTACATCGGTTCTTGTCAAAATAAAATTGGGACTCAAATAAGAATAGCGGGTGGGGGGCGGCAAGTTCACTACTGCCCAGGAGCGGCAAGAAAGTAAATCCGGCTCTGTAAACTGCACTTCCAGTTCTGCCGATCGCAATTATAATGCAAGCTGTACAACTAGATGTTATAGAAGTGCTTATTACAAAATGTCGATATTCTACGGCTGATTGTTTTGAATTTATGCGAAAAATTCGAAATGATTGCTATGTAAAGTGCACTTTCAGTTCAGCCGAGTGGTGCAAAAGTAGAAGATAACCATTTAGATGCTTCAGCAATTTCAAATACTGAATCCCACCATCCAAGTAAAGTGCACTTCTGGCACAGACGATTGCAACCATAATGCGAAGTGCACAACTAGATCTTAAACCAGTGTTAAATACATAATTTCAACATTCAATTTTTGACGGGCTTAGAGATTTACTAGTTACGGTGCATACACTCATATCTACATACGTACATACCGACTTCAAGCCTAAAATAGTCACAATGAATCCAGGGATACTCAGAACGGCTATTTCCATCAAAATCTCGAAATGTGAATTTCACAATATTTGTATTTCGTACAAATAAATAAGAATGTCGAATCTTGTGTCGAATTATAGATTTATTTCGCAAAAAAGACTTCAGCACATTTCACTTGAATCGCAATTCAAATAAATGTTAGCTTACAATTCTCGAATTTCATACTTTAAAAACATTTATTAATAAAATATTAGTAGTTTCAAGTAGAAAAATTAGACAATATTTCGTCAGTAGTTCTATTTCCCTCATGTTATCTGTTACCATTCAATCTATATTATTCAATAAAACATAGACGAAGATCGTAAGAAGAGGAATAGTCAAAACCAGGAAATAATTCAAATCCCTATTGATTTGTAGGGCGAAACTAACAATAAATAAAATGGGAACGACCAACAAGACAAAATTGGTCTGGCCAGGCTTTCTTTTACGTACACAAAGGCAATTCAATTGTTAATTTTTTTTTTTTAACACAATATTTCATATTATATATAACTGAGTTTAAATGGAATAAGATTTTAATTAATCAAAGGAAAGCTAAATTTGAAATTTATGTATCAAGATATAAGAATTCATTCTTTTATCAAGAAAAGCTATCATGTTAGGTGCAGTGGTAATTGTAACATGAGGATTGTTCATTTTGCTTTCTGCAACGTCCGAAGCAACGTCCTTGCTTTTTTCAGATATTCAGTGTATGATATTTCAGTTTTTACAGTGCATCTAATGCCATAATAGCTATTTGGATCATTAATGCAAGAAAATTTTTTGGAACAAGTAGAAAAGATTGCTAGACGACGTGAAGCGAAGTCTGAAAATTTTATAAGTCGGAAGTAAGAATGAATGAATGGAACAAACCTCCTCTTCTCCTACCACTAAATTTGCAAATTTCGCTAAAACTATTATTCTTGCATCAGGAGCCAGTGACGTTTCTGGCCAATACCGTCTACCGGGATGCTTCAGATTACTAAAACAACATGGCTTAATAATAATAATAATAAACGCGAACCAATTGTACATTAGCAGAAAAATCGTACTTGATTATCTGCCAGTTGCTTGTTTTAAATCCTGCATTTGGTGTGAGTAAATCTAAATCGTTTTCGCATTTTGGCCAGTCATAGCCTTCAATCGTAGTTCCATAAGAGCTCTGGACCATTCTTAACTGACAATAATCATGAATCACTTTATAGATTAAGATAGCATTTTTTTTTTTTTGTACATGAAAGAAAAGTAAGTTTTCGGTCAATTGACATGAAGATGAGTAACATTTAGTGATCTGCATAGATCAAATTTTCAAAGCCCGATTGTTTCTAAGCCCGGTCTGTCCAAGCTAGTTGTTGTTATAAAGCGCTCCCAGCGTGCCACTTTTAAAGTAACTAAAGTAAACTTAAACTAAAAATGCGATTTCATACGAACACTCGACGCTCGTTTCCAGCGACAAATTTGGTCACGTGGTACTATTTTAAATTTTCCGGTACTTCAAAAAATTTAGCGACAAAGCTGAATAAGTTGAGCTTTGTTGTTATGAATGAGGTATATAGAAGAAAGGTTATCTCTAATGGACAACGCTTTCAAAATGTCAAATGTACATAGAATATTTGACGTAGCACTAATTGATCCATAAGTAGAATGTTGCATAAATTGCCATATTATAATATTTTTCATTTTGTATAATTGAAATTTTTTATTTCTCTTCCTTTTAATAATTTTAATAGTAATTACAGGATGCTATTCAAATGGGCTATTTACGTTTAGCAGGGCCATCCCTATTTGTACCTAGAATCAGCTCACATCTTCTTACCATTCATCTATACACTCCATATTTGTTGCGCTGGAATAGATAGATGAAATAAATCCGCGTTGATTAATCAATTGATAGTTCTATATGTTAACTTTCGATATTTTTATTCTCTGCAAGCAGCCATGTTGACGCTGTTGTTTGACGCAGTGACATGTCGTTAAATATTTTGAAATGCCGGGAAATTTAAAATACTACCACGTGACAAAATTTGTCGCTAGAAAAGAGCGTCGAGCGTTCGAGAGGAAATCCAGTCATTATATGGTAAAAAAAAATTAAAATTTCATGAACAATTAAAATAATTTGTCAAAAATTAGAGAACCCACATATTTCAAAAGTTAGTTAATAGTAATCGACGAATATATATTTATAAGAAGCCAATAACTTTGGGTGAACTTGGGTGATTTTGACTCTTTTACTTTTGGAAGCATGAAATCTTTAGAAATAATTCTAAAGAGGCAACAAGAGCGCGAACGATTTTTCTACTGAAACAGAAACGATGTGGGTGGCAAAGGGACCAAATAACTTCACATACAGAATTATTTATTTAAAAAAGACAGGACGTTTCGGTGCCGCAACGGCTCGCCATCATCAGCTTAAGTAAATTTAAGTTTAAATTGGATTACATTGCTGGATAAAAAAATTATATAATATGTTGTAGAAAATACATGTTAAAATTTAGATTATCCTATTACGGTACCAATATTGGTATATATTTATTAAATGACACAAGTCTCTGAATTTTAATTTTAATAAAACAAGATGTTGAATTTTTGTACATCAACATTATAATAATAGCTGTGTACTATTATTCCATACTAAATTTCATGAAGCAATAATAAATTAAAATGTGCCTGAGAATTATGAAACGAATGTTATACAGCTGACAGCATATGTATTAAAATTAAAAGTCCTTGGCTTTCAGTTTCTCTACCCTTAAAGTAAAAAATGCAATAAAAACTCTCTACAGGCTTGTCAGTTGTCAGTCCAATTGGAATTAATTTTTGGCATACACTGGGGATATTGTCAGCCGTAAAGCCATATTTCCAGGGAGGTTTATTAACAATATATCGGAGTGTTTTACGTAAATACATTATTGTAGAAAAAATAAATCGGAAATTTACAATCTCATAATACAAAAGTACTGTAAAATATTGCAGACTGGTGAGTGATAATTTTCTGGAAATTTGTATACATCTATAAGTGATTGTTAAAACCGTTTTCAAGCAGAAAATGGTGAATTGTGCAACAAATGTGTAAACTTGAGCATTATTATCTCCTTCATTATCTTTAATTTCCACTTTTAGATTTCAACAATTAGCCTTTTTCTCGAAAGATTTAAAAAAATATAGAGGCAGCACTAGTCGGAGAGTACACTTGTTTTCTCTATTGACAGTAATGTTAAATGTATTTTATCAAAATTATTCAAAGAACAAAGAAAAACAAAGTATTACAAATAATTTTTGCTTGTTCTCACTTTTCCATTTAGTTTGATCAAATTCATCACATGCAGGAGCTCAATAATTATGATTTCCTGAATTCTGGATGAGAGTGAAGTAAATCAACTGATACAAATAGAGGAATAATTATTTGATAAGTATGTTCATAATCACTCCTTGAATAAAAGCAAAATGCGATTCGTTGTTATATGCTTTATTTTATTGATCATGTCAAATTGATATTTGAAATAAATTTATATTATGGGATGTGTTCGTTATAGTGTGTGCATTGACTGTGAACGGAATAGCACAAAATATGTGAAAAATATCAATCAATAAAATAAATGGTGTAAGTTATATTTCATTGTATTAATTTACTATTAATGTGATCACAATTGCAAAAATTTGTTTGCAAAATCAATAAGATAGTTTCGATACATCTAAATTTATTTAAAAAGCTCAGAAATGGGGAGCTTCGGTTTACTTGTTACAAAAAGTATCGCATGCAACACGGACACTGAACGACCGTCATTATTGCCATGTATGAAATTAGCTGCAGAAAGCTACGCCTTGGGCTTCACTCTCGCCTTTACCGAGTGCAGCCAACTTCATCCTGGACAATAATGACGGTCGTTCGGTCCTTATAGCATAATATACTATTACCAGTTGGTTTATTTTTGAGATATGAAGCACTTGATGTATAAATTAGTTATATATTTTTTCTACATATATTTATTTTTTCTCAGATTGGCAGATCGTCAGAGGTACCAATTGATTTTGTCGTGATGGACACCATCCCCGGTGATAAGAGCGGGGAGAACAAAGTACTGCAGAGCACGATATCAAGGTTTGCGTGCCGCATCATCGCCGAACGTTCCAACCCCAAGGTGGCGCGAATTTACGCTGCAGGTTTTGACTCGTCTAGAAATATTTTCCTTGGGGTGAGTCACACATATTGTTTAAATCCACATGTATTTCACATTCCACAATCGTATTTCTCGGAACTCTCTAGATACGCGTGGCCTAACATATATTTCTTTATTCCGGTGTTTCTAGAAAAGGACGCTTAGTAATCGAACGTGTTACAACTTGAATGTAAAATTTGCAACTGGTTTTTAAATATTGCGCAACATTTTGAGTAATCCGTATTTCATATATTTGTATAACAGTAATAATATTGAAGAACCAGATTGTACTTATTTATATGTATCTGCATGCCGCAATAATATATTTTCATTTTCAGTATGTGATAGTAAGAACACTGAAAATATAATAATAACTGATTTTCAATTATGTATTTCAAAGAAAACGACAAATATTCAACTTGTATTTTAGTTTGGTAAAGAGATAGGCATGTGAAATTACTTGTATCTAATTTGGAAAAAAAAAAAATATAAAGAATTTATTATTGAAAGATCAGCTAGAAAGTATTCATATATTTTGTTTGATAGAAATAAACAATTCAAAGAAGATATCACACAAAAAATTGTGAAATATGTGAAATGCTATGGAACATTCAAAAAGATGAATAATTCTAAGAATTGATTTCCATAGAAATTTCAAACCTAGGAGCAGAGGCTCCAGCCTCCATCATCTTAGATCATGGATGCAACTGTACACATATGTTAACTAATTCATATTATACATATATGCCAATGTAAATGGTTGAACATATGTATTCTACCTACATGTGACTTGCAATAATTATAATTTAGATATCGGTTTTTACGCCATCACCTTAAATCGGGCAACTACTGTAGATCCGTGTTTCGTCCTTCTTGGACCTCTTCAGTACAGTCTATAATAATTATAAGGCATAGAATGATATGATAATTATTAAATACTTTGTAAAATTTGTGTTTCCTTGCATAACCACTGAGATGGATATATAACTTATTAAATTCGCTACTTAAATATCGTATTCGAGCATTTTTGCTTAATTTTTTTTTTCTTCAATTTGCGTTGTATTACCGCTTCCTTAAAAATTTCTAGTATAATAGCCAAATGCCTCATACATGAAAATGTTTCAGACATTGAAATAATTATCTTTAGCTGTGATTTTTTGAATCATCAAATATAATAATATAATATTGTTATCTAGCTAAATTTAATATAATACAAAAAAGTATAATAAACAAACTAATCACACAAATTGCTACAAAAATTTTCAAAATAATGATTTTTGAGTATTCTTCTGAATACATTAGAACGTTTTTTTAAATTATCTGGCAAATTATCATGAATACAAATCCTTTTCTAAATACAGATCCATTACATTTTTTTTTATTTACCAATATGTAAACTCTGCATTTGTCGTGTACTGTAACTATGTTTTTGATTAAGAAATTCAATTTTATCAGCTATATATAGCGCTACTTCTTTATTCAAGATTTTATGTATAAAAATTAAAGTATGATATTCAAATAAATTTAACGAGAAAAGACTTGGTAAATCGTAGTGATTGCTATACTATACTTTCCTTCTCGTTAAGTCTTCCTTGCGCAAATCGTGTTCATCATAATTTAAAAAAATATCGTAGTAAAATTACAACTTTCCGCCATTATATTTGTTTTATGGTAAAATACGCGAAATGTAACACAAGGAAATTTGCTTGCACGCGAATTTTGAATCAGACTTTGAAAATAGGAGATTGTAATCCTTGATGACATTCGTTATTTAATATTATTATTAATCATCTGAATTTTAATTGATTGATTCTTTTATAATTTGGAAGAAATAACATATATTTTTGACATCATTAAAGAATCTATATAATATTTAATTCAAACTCACAGCTTGATTTTATCATATTTGTTTGGAATAAAATAATTTCTTTCATCAAACCTTTATTATGTTGTAGGTACATCGTCATGAGAAACCGCTTTTAACAAAAGAATTTAATTTGTGTTGTATATTCAAATGTCACGTCTGTTCTCTTTTGTTGTTGATGAGGCCTGCTTAATGTATTTTGTATAAAACCAAAGAATAATAAATATTGAGAATTAGTCATTCTTTTTGGCTCGGCAATTTATAATTATTTTGCGCGGAATTATTTTTCATGAAGTCTCAATAAAAGGTCAGTTCTTTATTCTCTATCCTAATGGAAACGTTATTATTATTACGAGTACAATCAGTAAATTGTCGAAGACAAATTATCCAATTGTAGAATAATGTGAGTAGTACTACGTTTCGTTCTACTTGTTATTAATATGATTGCATCTATTTGAGAATGGAATCGACTTGAATATAAAGGGTACATATTTGGTGTTATTTATTAAAATAAATTTGATATTTTTTTTATTCATAATAGAACAGTGCCGGGAACTTCAGAATTATACTCTCACAATAGGATAAAAAGTCTTTGGCCTAGCATATAAAATATCAGGTAAAATCGTAAAATATTGTCAAAAAATTTATTGTGATTAAATCATTATTACAGGTTACAATGCAAATATTCATTTTAAAAACTCGCCCAATTACAAAATCGCTCAGTTATTTTTATTTAATTATTATTCTCCCACTAGCTCACGCGCTTTATATACTCTACTCCAACAATGCACTAGCATTCAAATGTCTGACAGTTGCACAACAATGAGCTAGCATTCAAATGTCCGACAACCGAACATCTAGCAGCAATGGACTAGCATTCACATGACTGACAATTGAACATTATCTAGATTGTTGATGAATGCTGACTAGGATTCATAATCACAATTAATTATTGAGTAAACAAGAATTCAAATAAATATTAATGTGAATTAATATCTTACGATTTTTCACATTCGTGACAATAGATTATGTATAGTTTTATCTAATAATAGTTGATTATATTATTAGGAGCAAAAGTTCGGCTTTATGTGCTGAGGTTTGCAGTTTGACTGCCGAACGTAGTGATTTTATAATATATTGTTTCCAGTGTGCTATTATAAAAACGATTTCAATTAAATTAAATTAAATACAGAATGATCAAAAATGATTGTCCGTGCCGCCTTGTTCTGATTTTTTCTTTACCGCCTGCTTGAGATAGTGAGCTTCAAGTAACAGATGATAGTTCCTCTAAAAACACTATTCTAACCTGATAATTTGGTAGAAAAATTAAAATTTTCAATAATCATTCAATAATACAGCTATTTACTTACTTCCTTGTTTTTTGAATAAGATTATGGATAAATCCATCATAAAATATGAAAAATATACGCCACTGTGTTCTTGAAATGTCGGTAACGTAGTTATCAAAATAAATAAATTTATACTAACTTTATTCCATGAAGATAATTTTGATCATAATGCGAACTTTTGCCAGTCACGTGACAGACAATCATTATTGATCACTCTGTATAATAAATATGAATCAACTGTATTTAATAGTAGATTGTTTAACAAGTAGAGAAAAGTGAGAGTTTACTAGCGAGTGTAAATATTCCAATTCACGAGCGAGAGCAACAAGCGAGTGAATTAAATTCACACGAGCAAAGTAATATCGCTTTTCTTACGTGTTGAACATGTTATTATTTTGTATACTTGATGGAAAAACTTGAGTGAAAGACGCCAAGAATAGAAATAATAATCAAAATTGTGTTCTTGCAAAAACATAGTAACGTATTTGACAACTGTGTTAAGCGGCCAGACTTTCTATTTCGTTTTTCATTACTGAAACTCTATCTTACAATGTGAACTACGAATTTAATGAAATAAAGTAGATAAATCCGAGTGAGAGATTAATAATAAGGTGTTCAATCTAATATTTAGCCTACTTTTAATTCAAATGGCACGCATATGGAAATAATAAGTACATATGTAATGAACAGTTATTTGCTGACCTTCTTGATTTAAGCATTCATATAAAAATTAAATACTATACATAAATCTATTAGATCTATATCTGAATTATTCACTTGATCAGCTGAGATAGTCTTAGTTGTATTGTATCTGGATGAGGCAATCAGGTCACGGCTGGAGCCCGTTGTTGCTGTATCATAATATCGATCCATGATGGCATGATTCCGCGCACGAATATCATAACACTTGCGGTCAATATCAGTTGCAATCAATAACACACGGTTAGAAGGAACGTTGCTTCGGCAACAACAATATGCCGTATTGGCCTCCAATACACAAAGATGGATTTACTGCTTACTTGTATCTAGATAACTTGCTCAACTCAGAACAACTTCAATTTATAACTAATTTATGAAATTGAGTTTATTTCTAAGACGAATTTTACGTGAAATATGCAAACAAATAAAATACTGGTTATTAAGTATATGTACTCAATTTGGTCTGATATGTTCTTATTCAAATGAACATTCAATTGCTAGGTAATTTGACGAACAGAACGGTACGATAAACATTTAATTTTATTCCAACAATTAAATTATCATCAGGAGATCAGATGAATATTTACAACAAAAAAATTGGGTTAAAGTCACTAATGCGAATCTATTGCAACAACTAAATTATCATAACAAAATGATAATTAATGAATTAAAAAAAAGTATTCAGGTTAGGTCCTCTGCAATTTGTTGTTGAATTTGTAAAGAATATCATTTAAAAAGTTTCTGAAATACAAGCGAAGCTCTACGTCACGTTATTCCACTCCACTTTCAATTCTTCATCGTATTTTCTTAAATAAAATTTGCAATAAATCTCTAAATATACGAATAAAAGATGGTATCTTAGATTTCTGAAAACCAAAACACATTTTCAATATTTGCACCAATTAATATAATGGAAGATTAATAAAATACAAGGATAAATAAAGTGACCTTTGAAATTGAATGGATCTTCTGAAAGAAAAGTTGAAATATTGCAGAAGAACTATGAATAATTTTATATTCTTTTACGACATCTTGTATATGAGAGGAGGCAAAAATTAAAATTAAAAAATTGGTAAAGCATTTTTACAATATATAAGAAACAGAGATAAAAATATTATTGAAAAACTGTTCAGTTGAACGAAAATTTTGACAATATTTTACCGCTCATTGCCTCATTTTCTTAATTGATAAAGTTGAGTGAAATATTAAATTAGTTACACCTTTTTCCAGTGACCAGTATTATAGTATGGTGAGAATCGTGCATCAGTCTGTCAATCTCATCGTGCCAATTGAAATTTAGAACATTTATAGAGCTTTTTTGTACTCACTTATTCTATAGATCACTATCTCAATTTTTTCTTCTTTATTTCAAAGATATTTATAAAATAATCATTTTGATATCGGTAAAGGGCATCAGAGAGGGAAATAGAGGAATTTACATAATCATTGAATATGAAATAGATATATAAAATAATATTATTGTTTGAAAACACTATTTATCAATCGTCTGGGCAGACCTTGCATGTTGTCAGGTTACCAGCAGAGTGATTGATATTACGAAAATGATTTTCAACATGACTTCAGATGAGAAGATAAATTGATATAACACCTATTTATTTTATGACAAATAATATATCAAATCTAAAGTTCAATATACTCATAAATCTAGTACCAAGCACCCACCTTTACTAAAAATAAACTTACCACTAGCAAAGATTGTTTTGAAAAATAACGCTGTTATTAGATCGGTCTCATAGAATTGTTCACATTTCTTTTACTAAGGCGAATATGCCAGCAATTAATATTCATTTGATTGAAATTAGAGCTTTGGTTATTTTTTCAAAATTCTGCTTTAATTACACTAGTATACAAAAATTTAATATCATCTCTGTTAAAAGATTATACGTGTAAAAAAAATATGAATTTAATAATCTACATTTTTCAGAATGTTATTGAATAATAGATTACTTTTGATTTAAAATTTTGTATATTTTACTTGAACCTTAACGTTTCGATCCTTTGACCAAAAGAATCGAAACGTCAAAGTTTCAAATATACAGAATTTAAAATCAAAAGTAAATTATTATTAGATATGAATTTATAAAGAATAGAAGTATTCAAAGCCTGGGCGAAAATTAATGAATAGAAGAAAAAATTTCTTTTGGATCAGTGATTCAAACTACGACAAAAACTTCATTTTTATCAAACTGCACCCATACCTACATATGTACATATATTTTTAGCCACCCAATTCATTTTATTACATGACATTTTTTGTTTAAAACTCAACTCAAGTTTGTGGAAATTGTGTTTGATGAATATAATTGATGAACTGGCTGATATTTTAGAGAGTACAAATTAAAATTCCGCTAATTAATTCCTAGGGCCGATACCTTTGTTTGATTAAAAACGCAATTGTAGAATATTTTATTAAATTCATGGTAAAATATCAATTGTTTGGTAATAGTGCATTAAACTACTGTTTATTTGCGAGAAGACAGTTCAAAATCACGAGCGCGTTTAGCGCGAGTGGTTTAATTCTTAGAGCAAATAAAGAGCTTTAATTCACGTGTTTGTATGCATAATTTTATTCAATTTTGCGTAAATTTCTGGAACATGAAACTGAGGAACAAAATTTAAAAAAATAAATGCAGTTGCAGGGAGCTTCGTTGATTTCGCGAAGAGTGTTTGTTTTTCAAACATTCAGAAGTGTGACTGTCAGTAAACTGTCAGTTTTGTGAATTTTCAATTGAAGCGTTATAATTGTGAAAAGTATTGTCTGAAATAATGGAAGAAAGTGATTAAAACAATGTTCTCGTCCCCGATACCATTTTGAACGAAGCAGCCGCAGCAGTTGAGAAAATTATTCCTCAGAAATCGATATCTTTTTATGAAAAGGAATTCCAACAGTGATTTAAATTTTTTCTACAACAAGTATTGAAATGGCCCTAATTCCACACGAGCAAACGGTTCGCGAGTGTGGAATACGCTATTCTAATACATGTTGTGACTATAGTTTCTTTAACAAGTTCTGGAAACTCATCAATATTTTAGAAGAAAATTTGAAAATTATGAAATGTCAAACACAAAACCAGAAAAAAATATCTGAATTGTTGAGACATAACCATAGTTACCAAAACTAACAGCTTATGATTCGTCGAAATGATTCTGCATGGTCTAATAGTAAATTGTTTGACAAGTAGAGAAAAGTGAGCGTTTACTAGCGAGTGTAAATGTTTCAGTTAATTTTGCACGAGCAAAATAATATCGCTTTTCTTACGTGTTCAACATGCTATTTTTTTGTATACTTGATGGAAAAACTTGCGTGGAAGAGGCCAAGAATAGAAATAATTTTCTACAGAAATACTAACCAAGGTTGTGTGTTTTCAAAAGCGTAGTAACGGTTTTGATATTTGCCAAGCAAAAGCATAGTAACAAATGAACAATATTAAAAATAAATTTGTCAGAAACGTCAGAAGCTCAAGATTCTCGCAAAATTCTCGATGTAGCTAAAGAAGCGACTTTACATTTGTTTCCGGCGAAATCGAGAGAATTTTTGTTTACTCATTTATTATGTTCAACCTGTAATTTTTTCTTAATTAAGTCAAAGCTGTCATTTGGGCGCGTGTCATAGGGCATTTTTTGTTTGTTATTTTTTGTTGCTAATTGGAAAACTGGCACTTTTCTTTACTGATTTCTACATATTAAACCTGATGTTTGCCATAAAATATACAAAAAAATATTATTTTATGAAAATAAGCAAATCATGTTTTCAATGCATCATTGAACATAATTATGTTGTTCAACTACAAACGTAGAAATTCTTTTCACTCCTGAGGATGGTTCACGTGGGAACGAAAATGTAGAATAAGAAGAAAATTAAAATTGGGGACTCAATTCCCTTATTTCAATATATACAAACTTGTGTTTAATTTAAATTTAAATTTCGGGTATCTACTAACAAAAGTATTCAAATACTAAATTTCATTAAGAGAAATAAATTCTGTCTTACTATTTTGTTCACATAACTAAATAACAGCTAGTGAAAAACAATAAATATTATTTACAATTGGATAATATTATTGAAGCTGACTAGAATAGTGAATGTAATTTTGATAATCAGGCTACACCTTAGCCATCTTCAAGAGCGAAAAGAATTGGCTGTTCGGGTGTTTTTCAATTCTTACACAATGTTATTCAGAATCTTGAAATATAAATAGCGTCATTTTTATTTTTTCCAAAAAATGTTTGATAAAGACGAGAATAATATATAAAGTCCTGATGACGTCATAGCTACTAGATCATAAGAATGTTGTTGGACATACGTGTACGCTGAGATAAAATGTAAACGTATGTCGAGTGATTTGCAGTGGCGCTACCCAACTAAACATACCAACTGATTACTAGCAGAGAATGTATGGTCTACTGTACATTTCTGTAATACAGCTGGACAAATATAGTAGCTGTTACGTCATGAATGGCGCATATTCAAATGAACATTTTCATTTTAATAATTCGAGTTAAATACTGAACAAAACATGATAATTTTTATATTTGTATCAAAAACTAACAATCAACTTTTATGTACAATATGTAATTTTCGAGAGTTCCCAAATCGAACGAGCCCATTGTAGAGTTTGAATTAATGGATATTAATTCCCAATGGAGAGGGAAAAAATGATAATTGTGGTTCATGGATGTCGTTCATATTTTTTAATTTCATTGTTATATGTCAAATTGACATTTTAAAATGTTTGCCAGAACGCGAATTCTACGATTAGTGAAATGTAAAGGAAATAGCACAATAAACTGTCAATAGTGACAACATAGCCGAAAACTGGGCGAATCGAGCACATTATTTCCGGGGGATGCGATCTTGAGATCATTAATATCCGGTTTTATAAAGAACAGAATAATTTACTTCCCGAACAAATAAAATTTGGCTCTTTCAAGTGATATCCGATTATTTGACAGCAATGATTCTGTTGTCATAAACAAACTCAAACTGATTAGACTTCGTTGAAGTAAATCTATTCTGGAAATAAAATACTTGATCTTTCATAAAACTGGCCATAAGTAACTTATAATTCTTTTATTATTTTAATAATACAATGTCTTCCTGTAGCAAGTATTAGAATAATGTATATTATTAATGCTTGAAAAAAACTCTTCATTGACTGTATATAATGATTGCATGGATAAGTTGCATCAGGAAAAAAAAGTATACTTCAGAAACTTCTTTTCTAGGAGTCACTATGCATAAAACTAGTAATTTTTGCATTTTATTCTGTTTACATATCCCAACGCTACCACCATTTGTACACGCATGGCAGTCAAGTTGCGTAATCTAGATTTTTTTTTAATTTCTATACTTGGCGAATCGATTTTTGTTCTTCCCAATTTTTTATTGTGTATAATAAAGACATTATTCTATTTGTCTTAATTAGCTGCTACAGTCCGTATAATGACCTCTGTGTAAATAGTTCATGAACCCTTTTCATTATTATATTATATGTATCTAGAAGCATGAATGTTTTGGAAAATCATTTCTGACTTCTGTAGTCAGGAATAATTATAATCTTATTTGACAAAGGTATCTATTTTTAATGTGAGAGATCGATCTTTCAAAATTATTCAATTTTTTCATATGCAAAGTAAAGGTCGAAACTGGAATAACTTTACTTATCTTTGGAACTCTTAATAGTCTCTACAAGAATAATTAAATTTGATATCTACTACCACTATCTATCATACATATGCCAGTTGCACCGCTGTCCCTTAAATTTTGAGTGTCATTTAATTGAACAATATCGTATCAAGACTCAAAAGTCAAATGTGACATAAACATTGCTGTCATAATTCAATCTCGATATTTTTTGTTTAAATGAAACTTAAAATTTAAGTTAGGGTGGTGCACCTGGCCATCAGATTCACGAATTCTGCGATTTGAAACTTTAAGTTCAATCTAGTGCAACCGATCGACCAATAGGAACGCGCGTGCAAAATCCGAGCAACGAATTTGTTTTATGATGAGAATGATTTGTTTTAAACAGAAAGTATGCTTATGTCAAACATTTCGATTCACATACATTGAATGTAGAGTTTTAAGAGAGTTTCTTAAAAATAGAGTCAAGAAATGCAAGGATCAAATATATTTACATAATATTAGGATAGTAACAAACTTGAGTGTTTTAATTGTATAATAGTTATTTACATAATTAGTTATGAAAAGTGCCATATTGTTTGACGAAACGTAATATTTGCCAGAACGAGCGTAGCGAGTTTTGCAAATTACGTGAGTCAAACAATATGGCTTTTCATAACGTATTCTGTACAAAATTTTATCTAATTCCGTCAGAATAATTTTATCTATATTTTTGAATGAGAACATCTCTCATGTTACATCACAAATCTCAGATGACAGTGATTCATGACCATCTATTCTTACTACAGAAACAAAAGTGCACTGAAATAAACAAATATCGAATTTTCACAAAACGTCAAAATAATTTTTAAAAATGTACTCAAGCAGTGATATCCTGAGTGTTATAGTACTCTTTGATATTAAAGACTCTGCCAATGCTGCATATTGTAGATAATAAATCATTCTTTCAATTGTACGCGGATAAGTATAATCGATTAGCTCTGAAACATGGCCAGTTATGTAAAGTCATTACGTAACTACTTTACGCAACTGTTGCAGGACAGTTATGGAAAATGGGACGTTTCATAACGTCAGAAATTGATGTAAAATTTGACTTTTCAAAACGGAATTAGATAATAGTAATTTATGTTACAAGTACTTAATTTATGACTTTTTGGACGAGTCATAGTTTAAAGGATTGCAAGCGCAGTGACCAAGGCTGTTAATAACAACACGAGTCATAAAGTTCCGTACAAAACTTTATGTTCGACTGCATTGTAGATGATCTTTCTTCAGCTGTTTGAGTAATATGCTTAAATAAGTTTATTATGACGAGTAATCATATAATAATTGACTGTTTCTACAAATAAAACTATTCAATCAATCATTATAAAAACCATCGAAAATTATAGCAACAGAATAAAACATCGAAGCCTAATACGTATACGAGTATTTTCAAATCATAAAATGAAATAACTGAGCCTGGGCTCGAGCCTAGTCCTTCGGCGTGGTAGTCCCCTTTCACGACGTTATCCATTGCTATATAGCATTATGGCACCGATAATATTTCAAGTGATCTTAAGTGGTCTATAAATTTCGCAGATATCATTTTGTACACGATAGTAATAATATTTTGTACAAAATTGTTTGTAAAATCTAGCAAACCGTGATAAAAATCAATAGGATTCCATCCTAATAGAATGAAGAATCGCCAAAATCAGTTAAGAATTGCAATCTGTAACGTGTCCACCAGCGAACAGCGATGCTTTTTTCGAAAAAAAATTAATGGCGGAAGATGTGAATAATTATTAAAATATTTTAAATATATGTATTTAAGAAACATCGGACGTTTCGGCGCCAAGAAAAGTTAAGAGTCTTAAGATTTTTTTTGACTTACACATCTTTTTCAAATTCAAGAAATATATTTCAAATTTGCATTATTGTTAACAGGTAAATTATTTTTACTGCTATTACTATCTTTTAAGCTGATGATGGCGACCACTTTTCTTGGCGCCGAAACGTCCGATGTTTTCTAAATAAATATATTTAAAATATTTTAATAATTATTGATCTCTTTCTATTATCAATATATAACTCAGGATCATCGCAACAATTTATAGTAGATAAATTAAAATGGAATTATTATTTATAGAAAGATCTCTTCTTTTCAAAAATTTGAAGTTGATTACTTGTAAATTTATAATATCTTCTATCGTTAAAACTTGACGCTGGACAATAGAATGATTGGCTCGATTGGCTCTTAAATCTAATGAATACATTCTGCAGTGAAAATGTATGCATTTTAGTCCAATTTTCATTGGAAGTTTCAAAAATTAAAAGACAAATATTACAAGAAAACTTTTAGTGCTACAAATTTGTTATACCTGTCCGCTGACAGGGCCAGATATTTCCAAAATCAGATGTAACGTGAATAAACTATAAGTTAAAAGAAAAATTCTCATTCACATTGCTATAATATTTTTTTTTACTAAATTATTAGCTATATAAGAGTAGAATAATCTACTTCCAGGGTAAATGAAACTTAATCTGATGACAGTCGATTATTCAACAGCAATGATACTGTTATCATAAAAAAACTCAAACTGATTAGAATTTGTTGAATTAAATAGATGTCTGGAAGTAAATTTACTTGGTCTTCTATGAAACCGGCCATTGAATAAATTATTTGATTTGCGTTTAATAGCTATTTTTCAATTGGAAGATTACTCTACAAAATTCTTATTTGGCTCATGTTTTAAACTTCAACTTTCTGAAAAAAGCTTCCATTATACACTCATTAAATAATATACTATCTTTTGTTCCATATTGTTTCTTCATTTAATTTTCGCTAATATCTAAAAAAAAATTGTTATCCTGTCAATACACCGAAATAATAATAAATACCTGATACCAGTGTGATATTCAATTACTTTTGTTGCTGAACGAACAATATATCAAATCACGATCTCATGCTATTGATAAATTGGTAAAATTCAATCTTCTTCCAAATTTTTTTCTCAGTACAATCTATTCACCTTATCTCCAGTAGGTATTTTAATGTTAATACAATTACCAACGTACTTGAGTCATTCGTTTTATTAGTTTTGTTCCGTTACTAGTAGATATCTGTGATTACTTGTACAATAATAATATATTTGTAACTTTTTTTTCTCGGCAGATTATAATGAATTTCATGAAACTCTATATGACTAGCAGTTCAAGAACGGGTCATATTTTATTATGTTACAACACAAAGAAAGTACGATAGCATTTTAATGTTAAAACAATTCTCAGTACAAACATGATCAGGAACTTAATCATCCGTTTTGAAGAACGGACTGCAGTATTTGATGAGCCCCAGCCAAATGTTCATTCATCTGTTCGCAGTTAAGCTGTAGCTGTGAGGGCTGTACATCAGTCAGTCTAGCTAGCAAAACACGAAATAAATTTTTTTTAAATATCTCTTTGATCATAAGCTAGATGAATGAATGAATAAAAGACGAATAATTGTTAGGGATGAAAAATTTTATCTAATTTGAGATTCTGCAGCTAAAATGAAAAATGGTGCTCTTATGGAATTGCTCATTTGTGTGTCCGTACATATGATTTATTGTCGCATTCTAATTTCTTCAAAATGAATAAAGTTGACTAGCTAAAATGTGGTATAGCTATAAAAATTGCTTGCCTACAAATAATTTAACAATTAATGCTAAAAAAAACTTTTTTTTCGAAATTTTGGAAAAGCAAAGTCAGGTTCCCAAAATAATTAATATTAGGAATAAAATGTAACACAAAATGATTGCATTAGATAATTCAATCTTGCACATAAGTTTTTATGACTATTAACATATTGTTGGCTCAAACAGATATGAAGTAATTTTTTGATAAAAATAGTAACAAAATGACCAGCAAACAAGTACTAAAATTTATATAAAATTTAATAAAATTGTCAATTAAAGAGCCCATCATACAACATAGGGGTCAACATTGAGTAGAGATACTAATCGTGCAGTGAATAAATTAGATATTCAAATTCAAGAACTAACATTATTTATTACCTACTTCATTAGGCGATAGAGATCTTCGCCCTCACATGCAATTAAATTTACCTTCATTTTATTCTAATCATCAATTGAGAACACTTATTTTTTATTTTTTTTAATATTACAACTGCCTCCAGGAACTGTTTTTTAATCCATAAAATAATAAATATAGGCCGTGCTCAGAAGCGCGAAGTTCCACATAAAATTTTAGGCTAATAGATAGTGACAGAAAATATCAATTGATCGTTTACCATCTGCAAATGAAACGGATCAATATTCATGTATAAAATAAGCCCAATTAAGCCTGTTCCAAGAGTTGCACGCATGCACGAATCGTAGGACAAAAAAATGAAAATAATCATTTACCGCCTATAAATAATAGATAAAACGTTTGATCTTGAAAAAAGATAGAAGCAACTTGTATAGATATTTACGATTTGCATATCATCATAACATTTAGGCCCGATTGCAGAGTCTTGGGTCTATCCTAAACGCGGCTTGATTACCTAAGTTAAGTCTTAAAGATGAAAAAAATAATTTTCTCTTGAGTTGTCGGAGCACAAATTGACATTTAGACTCTAACAAATAATCTAATAAATTGATCGGTAACAGGTCTTATACACAGAGCTAACAACATAAATTGACAGAAAAACTAAATTGATAGATACTTACAATTCTGCGCGACTTCGATTTACTTAACAGGCAACATGATTTCGAAAACTGTGAGAGTTAACTAGTGACCTAAAAATATTATATACGAAAATGGAAGAAATATATTAGTCAATTTGATAAATACAATTTAAAAATCTAAATTCTTGAATTTCTAACAGCTTCTATAATTCACGAAGAAATATCACAAATGTGACATTCTGTTATTAAAAATTTAAAATCTAAATTCTTGAATTTCTAACAGCTTCTATAATATTTGAGATTTCTTAAATAAGAAATTTAAAATTAAACTAAATATTTTTGAGTCAATTTCCACCTACCTGTATGTAACTATAGTAATTTATGTGGATACATTGGCTGGTACCACAAGCTCTGTTTTTGGCTATACTAGCAGTGTTATTTTAAGAAGAGTTTGAAGGCAATATAAATATTTCAAGCTATTTTAATGGAAAATATTCAAATAAATTCTGTACACATATGTGTTTTCTGTAATTTGTATCTAAAGATTATTTTCTAAAGTACTTGGGAATATTCTAATTGCGTAAAAACACATCTTGACACAACGCTTCTAGAACTGTCAAAAACAGAGCTTGTGGTACCAACCTGTATAATTTATAACTTGTTTGGAAAATTCATAGTTCATGGACGAGCGCGCTCTACCGATTGAATTTCACATCTATGAGGTAGCACGTTAAAATCAAACATCACTTCTTGTACATCATATTTAATCGGTGAACATAATAACAATGAAATCATGCAAAAATAAGATGTTTTGTTGTTGGGTGTATTTATAATAGAAAAAATAACTGCTTAGTTCTCCGGAAAATCAATTTAAACTTTTATTTCCAATATCTTTGAATAGTTGAATATTTATCGTCAAGAAATTCATCAAATATAATTCAAACAAACTCGGAAACTGATTGAATGGTCTCATACAAATTCGATAAAAGGAATCCTTTTACTGAAAGCGCTAAAATTTGAGTTAATGTTTCAAATATAATTGAGAAACGAAAATTATAATGATAATAACTTACTTCGTTGTAGTGATTTATCACGGAAATACTCACCAAATTGTACAATTGGAAAGTCTCAAGTTATCAACAAATATTTGATTATATTCTATTGCAATTATTCCATTATACTATATAATTGAATAAATGATATAAATTGAGTTTTCCGTTATAACGGAGTAATATTTTAAATACACATAAGATCATTTTTGATGATTTACTTCTGATTTTTTAATAATATGGGCGCCATTCGTCAAATATTTATGATACGCAACAGACGTATAAAGCTAGCAGCACAGTAACTAATTTACTTCGTTCAAATAAACACCCACTTGGCATCATAAATGGTATCAAGTATCAAATCATGAATCTTTCACCTAATTTAAATGACAATGACATGAATAAAAAAAAAAAGAACTTCGACCGACAAATACTTTACAATTCTGTACATAGATAGTGTTAGTTACATGATTAAAAAAGTAGGTATTCAAAAATAAAGAGGGAATTGAAATTTCTTTCAAACAGTATAAGACAGTAGGTAATTTATCCTCCAAAATAAAACATAAAACAGATTAAAACTTGAGATCTAATTTAATTCACAAAATCCCATGCAATGATTGTGGGGCGCAATACACAGGACAAACTGAAAGATATTTAATAACAAGGCTCGATAAATGTAATCGAAACAGTAAAAAATTAAATAAAAATGCGCCGAAATGTGCTCTAGTTATTTATTGCATTAATTCAGGACATACTTTCAATTTTGATGAAACTAGCATTATCCATAACGAAATCAATTTAAACAAAAGACTTACATTAGAAATGTTGTTTATAAAACAAGACAAACAAAATATTAATGAAAAAGAAGATACTATTGCACTTAGCACTATACACAACAATATTCTTTAAGATCCGTTACTTCTCCTGATTTTTGTTTATATTCTTGACACTTTACCTTGCACAAGCATGCATCTAGTTTTAATTTTAATTGTTTGACAATACAACTAGCTTATTTCTACCTGTGATAATTTGTAATTTTTTGACAATGCGTGCTCGCACGATTTTCAATTCGCACTTAGTAAGTATTTCCAACAACCATAGTATATATAATCAGTAAAAAAAAATAATTAAATTGTAGCACTTCTGAAGATGGCTGAGGTACAGCCGAAACTGTAAAGTAGGAAAGAAATAAAATCATAAAGATTGACTGAATTCCGAATACTTTTTTACTCACTCAAATTCAATTTTAAATTTCTAAAAGTAAATAAAATTCATTATAAACCAGTCCTTAAAAATTACAAAATCAGAGTTATAATACACATAATCCGCGGAAAAGCTATGTGTTCAACCACGGCGAACTCTATTTACCAGGCGGGAGTGTAATGGAGGGGAGCGTGACGTCAGTAGGCTTTGTGAGCGAGCCAGCGATAGTAGTAGACTTGATGACTTCGGGATACGAAGTAGATTTTCTTCTAATATTTCGAATACCTACCTAATTATATACATATTATTCAATTTAAACATACCTCGCAAATGTTGTGTCTCAGCTTGTAAAAGCAATTATGATAGTACAGAAGAAAATGTAACTACATTTGAATTTCTGAAGATTGCATTGCAACTAGCTATACAAATACATACAATTATCCAGGAGAAATTAGGACTTTTTATTACGATAAACCGCATTTGAAACCTAATCCGTTTCAAACTATCTTTCCTGGACTTCCTCATTATTTAAATATGAAATCAAATACTAAAAAAAAATCTTACACGAACGAAATTTTGAAATCAGAAAAAACTAATAAGATATTAGAAATACAACTAATGGAAAATAGAGTTCAAAATTTTAACTTACTGCTTGAAAAAGCACCTGAATTTGTCAAAACTATGAATGGCGATATTTTTGTAAAAGTAATTGATGGCGGTATTATTATTTACAAAATGGATTTCAAAGCAGTAAGTCGTTCTTTTTATATTGAAATAGATAGAAATCTGAGCCCAAAGTATTACTTTGAAAATAAACTGGTAAGTTTGAGTGAATTACAGCATAATAACACTCCATTATCTACAAATGAACTTGATACATTATCCAAATTGAGAGATATTTCAGAATGTATGTTAAATGAAACTGATTTTGTCAATACTTATTCAATTATTTAGAATTTTAATAATGATGTCTGAGAACGAAGGCGATGAAGAGAGAATTGGGCAATTATTGTACTTAAGTGAACAAATAAATCTCCTTTTCTCAAATCAAAAGCGCTACACTTCAAAAATTATTATTTGGTCTTACATGATTAATATGCAATCACATTCTAAGTATTTGCAACAACTTACAGCTTCTTTTCATATATCTTCAAGTTCTTAAATAGGAAATGATCATTTCTCAAGAGTCATTGCAAATAGACTTACAAAAGAAGAGGACAAGTGGGTGATTTTGCAACTTTATAAAATATATGTTAATGAAAGCATTGATAACGAACTGTTATTTTAAGTTAGATTTATCGCATTACAGCGTTTTATTCTAAAACTATATTCAGAGACAAGAGAATTACCGTTATTATTGTTGTTAGTAAGTCAATAATCATTCTGCATAAACATTATAGTTCTAAAATACAAATTTAATACTATTACATCGCATGAAACTGTGTAAAAATCAGCCTACTGACGTCATGCGAATGCTGTGGTAGTGGGGGTCACACTCCCGCCTGGTATAGAGTCCGCCGTGGTTCAACACGGCAAAAGATCATATTCACTTAGTTGAGCTCTCTGTCTAGGCTTAGTCTCCTCTATGAAACGTCAGCCTCGGCTGTAAATCTGCTAACTTTTGCCTCGTTGAACAAATGTTCAGTTTTAGGGTTGAGATTTGATGAAATTAAAGTAACTACTCGCTTATTGTATTAAGTGTCAAAAAAATCTCAAAATAACAACTTAAAGACATGACTTTAGTAATTTTATTACAACTGAAAAACCTAGTCCTGTAATACAAATATAATAAATTCTTACTTATTTTTCTCAATAAAATATAAAGAATAGGCAACAGAGGAAACCTTGTATACTACATTTTAATTCATATTTTTTTATTATAAGTCAAGATTGGTTCATAGCCGTAAAGCAACACTACATGAAATAGGACGATACAGCTGCCAGACTTAACAACCGGCCGGCGTTTAATTTGCGCACATACAGTATCCGTCCCATCTGCAGGCTCGGATCCGTTTCGCCTGGCTACCACTAGCATTGGCCACCCAACTGTCTATTTTACTAGTTCCCTTTCCGTCCGTTACGACCGGATCATTGCGTGTACGTGTACATATCAGGAAATTGAAAGTCACGTTTTATATTAATTAGTTCAACGTTTTATCATAGTTTTAAGTTTCGATAAACTTCTGAACACAATAAAAATTTCATTTTCTACGGCCCTGCGAAAAGTTGGTATTTAGTTTATCTGTAATTTCATGATTGTAGCACCTCTCACTGATCCATTTGCTTAGTTATTTGTTAAGTCTAAATGTCAACTCGCGCTCTGGACTCCCTTACTGTATACTCAATAATAGTCAAAACATGGAGATTTAGGACCGTAAAAAAATCTTGCATGCAGCACAAATGTAAACAAGCATTATGATATTCGGACAACAATTTTAGATGCTTTGCAATCATCGTCACCAAATACTTGGCCTCATGTCATATTCCTCAGCTTTGCAACTATTGTTTAGTTATAAATACGTATTGCATCTAGTGTCTCACAAGAGTCTTGCATTTTTTTTGCTCTTGTCTTATTTTGCGCAAGATATGCAAGACAAGAAATGCCTTAATTTCTTGTCTTGCGTTGCAAGACAAGAACAAGAATTGGATTTCGCAAGACGATGCTAGACTTAGCAAGAATTGCAAGATTTTCTTGCCACTCTTGCATTCTTGCCAAAACTTCCATTCTGTATTTCACTCATGTCGAGGACGGATACAAAAATGCGAACGTGTTTGCTTCACGATAAAAGTACAATATTTATTGTAGTTTATAGGTACCTACGCCATACATAAGTAAATACATTCAGACCGCCTTCACGCTGCACTGCCTTCTAACAAATCCTACGATTTAACTTGGTAGATCCCCACGAAGACAAGAGTTGTGCAAAAATCTTGCACAAAAAGTAAGAAATCCAATAACGCCATCTTTTGCCAATGTGAAATACTAAGTAAAATATGCAAGACAAGAAATTATCTTACAAGAATTGTGCAAGGTAAGATCTCAATACATTTCTTATCTTGCACTGCAAGACAAGAGCAAAAAACTGCGGAGCAAGACAAGAATTTTTGTCTAGTGAAACACTATGTGCATCCAATAATATCATTATATTAACATAGGAATGAATCTTCAAATAATTTCTATTTCTTGTAAGTGAGAGCAATCAATTCAATTTGACCTGATGTATTGGTTACCTGCTTGCGTAGTTATTTTATGAACCTTGTTATCTGGGATCAGACGACCAGTGCGAGATTTATGTGTCGCTCTGACACACCGCATTGAAACTAGACTAATTGGTCAATTAATTAGCGTGTTTGCAGGATATCATGAAATTTATATTCCTAGGATACATATTCTACTTGAATTTCTGAACTATAATCTAACTGTCTAGACATCCTGACATTCATAAGGTAAAGTACCAATAAAAATTAACGGTATCAAATATTTATTATCTTGACGATCATTTGGTTTCACCAATAAATTATCAAAATAACTTTGTTTTCTATTAAGACCCAATCTTTTCATCTCCAAATAACTTTATTTCCTAGATAATTACTATGGTAACAATTATTGCAACAGTTGCTGCTGTGGATATTATCCACCGAATAAAGTTATTGGTAGATGGATAGATCGGGCCTAAATTAAATATGTTCTCTCTATTATACCTTGAACCATGACCATCGTTATACTTTGAATAATGAGATATTTTTTTTTTAATATTTTGATTCTTGTACTTAACTCAAGCAAGCCTGATTTAACATAATATCAAATTTCATATTGTCACAAATTTTATTCAGAATAATTTATTAACACAGGTTACAATTTCAGTATTTATTTTATATACTCGTATGTTCACAATATCACTCACTGTTACTCGTACTGAATCACTGAATAACTGACTTCCTCTTCTAGCTCACGCACTTATATACCTAAGCCGACAATGGGTCTACATTCAATTGTCCAACAGTTGTTGCCTGGCAACCACCGAAGATCTAGTGACCATAGCCTGTCAATCATGTCCGACAATTGAACATCGACTTTGTCAATACTAACTAGGATTACAGTTACAACGAATTTAAATAAATAATTATGTGAACTAATTACTACAAATATTTCATATTTGTGACAATATTTTTAGTACCTTCAGTATCTTTTGAAATAATCGGTTGTGACCTATGAGTACCGTCAGACTTGACTAGACATCAAAGTTTCACGAGTAGCACGATTAGCACGCAGTCCTAAAATTATTGACGAGAAATTATCAATCTAAAGACATAACATTTACAAGTATTTTTAGAAAATAGTCATATCCAGTAAAAATTATATATTTCAAAAGATCATCGGATGATGGATAAAAATGAAGGATAAAGAATTATTGAATCATCTCTTCACGTTGCAAACGTTTCGGTTTTTATAAAACCTTCATCAGTGCCTATAGGGCAATAAAAAGAACAATCGAATGTATAGCGTGCAAATATTTACACAATGAACAATAAAATAATCAAAAAATAATTACTTTAGAGAAAAGTAGAACATAACCAAAAATTTACAATATTGTGCAAAAACATCTTTACACTTTTATAATACAGAAGCTATACTTTGTAGAAGTGTAAAGATGTTTTTGTACAATGTTTTTAAATTTTTGGTTATGTTCTACTTTTCTCTAAGGTAATAATTTTTTGATTATTTTATTGTTCATTGTGTAAATATTTGCACGCTGTATATTCTATTGTTCTTTTTATTGCCCTACAGGCACTGATGAAGGTTTAATAAAAACAGCAACGTGAAGAGATGATTCAATAATTCTTTATCCTTCATTTTTATCCATCATCCGATGATCTTTTGAAATATTTACAAATATTTCTATTGAAAAATAAAAACTTACCAAGTACGAGTTTTATTCGCACCCCCCAGTATTCCATTTTGTCAACAGATATATTTCCTACTTGATATTCATTAATTGTGAATTATTTTATCATTTGTTATTAAATGAATGTCCGGTTTTATGAAAGACAGATCAATTTACTTTCCGAGTAAATAAAGTTTGCTCTATTAGTTGACAGTCTATTATTCGACAGTAATAATTCAGTTGCCATGAAGAATTTTAATTATTGTACTTTTGGAAATAAGGGAAGAATAGGTATATCTATGTATTTCCAAGGATATCTAGAAAACTGCAGTACAAATATTCTTAAAATATTTCAAGAACCTCAAATCAACTCCTTTTGAAAAGTACTTCACATACTCGATAATTCTTTACCACGTAAATCGATTTCGATTATACTTTTTTATTAGAAAAAGGATACCTTAGAGGTGGTCCTATATTAATTTGAAGGAAAAATTCCGCTCTAAGGGTAAAATGATGATTTTTGCCGATTGTGCGCTGATTTTGATGATTCTTTTTTATTGAATACGCTATACTTCTTAAAAGAAATTTTTCATCCCTAAGGATTGAATAAGGGTATAGTACGTCCCAACTAGAAACAGACCTACTCCAAAAACATATTTTGGTTCCAAAACTAAATTAACCAATCACAGATCTCTCCATTGTGCCAGTGGCGTGCTCATCTGTTGATAATAAACACTTGTCGTGTTTCTAGTATTGCGCTGATCACCGGTATTTCATATTGTTGCTTTCCATACGTCTATTGTTTTCATTGGTTTTTATTGTTATTGTTGTTTGTTCACATTTTTGTTATTGTTATTCGTTTTTCTTTTTTGATTTAATTTACTTTTTATTTTGCTATTACTTTAATTTAAAATAATGGTTTTAAATAGTAAAAGCAGAGAGTTGGTATTCAATATTATGAAATTCATGGAAGATGAAGCAATTAATGGGTATTTCGATTCCTTTGGCTGAATTTCCCGTGCGAGCGAAGCGAGCTTGGTCAACTTTAATTGATGATATATATTTTTTTATTATTATTTATTTATGCTTTGTTTATAGATTATGTTATATTTTTGTTTTATGAGAAATGTTAGATTCTTCTTTTTGGTTTTGATTCTGTATTTTTATATTCATTCTATCCGAAAGTCTTCTTCAGAAAAAAATATATTATAATTATTATAATAATTGGTTATTTTATTATATTTCATAATTTCTTACTTGCAATTTTGGCGTATTTTGATATGTAAATTGAAGTAATTTTATGTAAAAATATTATTAACATCTTTCTTATTGAAATAGCTGTGCGCCACTGAGTTTTCTTACATAAGGGTTGGTCTGATTTTCCATATCTCATATTGTGCGCTTGACCATTGTACGCTTCGACAATTTTCTCAATTAAATATGTGCAATGTCTACACAATATTGAGCAGGGCCACTGCGGGAGCGATGCCAGCAATAATATTTGCTACAATTCTTATAGAGCGCCAACATTAAGTCCACATAATAAATCCTATAATATTTCCGCTTCAAAAATAGGAGAACTATACTACATGCGCAAGGTTTGATTTACAGGTCTGTTTCTACTTGGGACGAGATATAGGATGATGATTTTCTATTAAATAAGCTATACTTTGAGGATGGTCCCATTTCAATTTGAAGCAAAATTCCACCCCTAGGGAGGGAAAATAGGGGATGGAATTTCATATTGGACTCTATAACCAGGTTTCCTCAAATAATGCGACTTTTCTGAGAGACAAATCATATGTTGAAGATTTTTACAGTGTTTCTGATATTTTTCTCCAACTAAAAAATGTAAAGCAAAATTTTTTTTTATAAAAATCTATCTTAATTATACTTTACTAAGAAGTAAAAAATAAATATTTTTGGATCTCCTCTAATTTCCTACACCTTGAAGTCTGCTCATGAAAGAGAGAGAGAAAAAAATGCAGTATCTATTTTACTTGCTACATTAGAGTCGACTTCAAGGTTTCGAAAATCATAGGAAATCCAAAAATACTTATTTCTTACTTTTTACCATGCTTATATTAGTTTGCCTTGTCGTTGTTGTTGTATGTGTCAAATCTTGTAATCGAATTTTAAACTCCCATAGTCCAATCTTGCTGAAATTTTGTATACGCTTTTGGTGCTGTTGACAATAGAATATAGTGTACTCAATATTGTAATTTGTTCAAAATGGTTGCCGATCTAAGATAGCGTATTACCTTTTTCTTTATAACAATTATAACCCTCTTTATATGTTTTTCAAATGTAAGGGTTTGACGAATAGAAAACATTAAGATGAATGACACCATAATAAATCTAATATAACGGCCATGTATCACTTCAAAAAACAACTTTCATGAGTGACTCCCATTTGTTGAAGTGAGTGTTGGCCTAGTTCACACTCAAGTGAGTGAGAATTAAGTCTGGGTTGAGTTAGAGGAAGGTGAGTGTGGATCACGCCTCTGAATTTGACTCTAAGTGCATCACTATTATATAGATACAAAAATTTGATAGTCCAGATCTTATTTGAACAAAATATGACCGATCTAAATATAAAATTTGGTAAAATCGAATATCTCTTGACGATAGAGTAAATATTTAAGTTGTATGAAGAGAATATTTCGATAGGGTGACTATTTTGCACGTATCACAACTTGTCAAAAGATTGTTTTTGAGTCATAGAATTCGGAATAAAATGATATTTTTAAATCAGGGATTAACATAGGTAGATAGATATGCCCAATTGAAAGAAGTTATTCAAGGGTAATTAAAAAACCTATATACCTAACTCTTTAGTGGAACTAATAAAACTGATAAGCGTGTACCTAAATCGAAAATTCTCAAAATAGTTATAATGTATACATATTGATTTATTATGAGAATGCTGATTGTAAAACGTGATATCATTTAATTGGAAATCATATAATGTTAGTACCTACATATATTATGTTACAGCTGGTAGCCTCTGTTTAGTAGGAATTATTTCCGTTACAAGAAGCTATCTTTGCAATTTCTATCACTTCTAATAGGCTTAGTAATATTTTTTCGAGTAACATTATCAGTATCGTTTTCAATTTTATTATCAACATACATAATTAAAGCCAAGTATTATGCATATGCCAGCTGTATTCATTTGAGCTTTATGTTTTAGATAGTTGTGATCCTATGAACAGTTAATATTTATCATATTACTTCCAAAGTAATCAGTTTATTACACCATAAATTTTACATTATTTCATTAAATCATTTCATGAAAACTTGTGTCAGCTTAAATTAATAAAATATTCAACTCGATCCAGCTCCAATTTATAATGAAATAGTAATTTATGCAACAAGAATGTACCTAAAATTGAACAATATGACATGAAACCAAGTATTTAGTGACGAAGCTTACCGAGACACTAAAATTGTTAACGGAATGTTATAATGCTTATTGCACTCATTTTTTCTCTACGGCTCAAAACACATAACGCAGCACTCGTTGACATTTAGACTTTACTTTAGACAACAATATACCAATTCCCTCAACACAAAACATTAAAGTAATTCGCGAGAACATTACTGAGAATTCAAGAACATCAATTCGGCACCGTCTTCAAGAATTGGACATTTCGAGAAGATCTCTGTAGTGTATTCTCACGAAAGATTACAAAGTTCCACTGACTCAAGAAATGAAGCCCCCTGATCACACACAGCGAAAAGAGTTCGTTGAATAGGCTATCAAGCAACAAATAAAATCATTTTCAGCGATGACGCTCATTTTAATCTTGATGGCTCGTTAATCGTGAGAATTGTCGCATTTGCGATTTAGAAAATTCATGAGTAATTGTGGGGAAACAAATGCATCCACAACGTGTCACTGTTTCGTACAGATTTTAGGCTGGAGAAGAAACAGCTGATCAGGCAATAACAATTCATAGTGCTCGCTATCGCGACATGATAATCAAGTATTTTGTTCCTACATTGTAACGTGTAGATATGAACGATATATGGTTTTAGAAATTGAGCGCTGTATCAACGAAATGCAGTCACATTCATGTGATACGGTCATGCAGAATTGCGACAAAAGAGTGTGTATGTGCCAGCAAAGGCTTGAAGGACATTTGTTTTATATAATATTTGATATATAATCCTTGTACAATATACTATGTGAATCAATAAAAAATTCACAATATGTGAACATTAATTTTGGTAATTTTTGTTTATATGTTCTGAAATATCAAGATATTTAAACTCATGATTATTTCGCCATAATCACTGATCTACCATGAGCCTAATTTACCCCAAAACAAAATTAGACTAGAATGTACAGTACTGTTTCACCTTGAATAAAGTACAACGAAAATCTCATGTGAACTTTTCAATTCAGAAAATATTTATTGCTATAACGGATAACATTTTGAACTACAAAATAAATTATTTAAACATTAAAGAATAAATCTCACACATGAGGGGAGGAAAGATCCATCACATCTTACCAAATTTCATCAAGGTGTCCAAATTTTTAAAAAATTGTTCACATTAGTTACGGACGTTTCCTAATGAACTTCAATTGAACACGCATATGGGGCTTCACGAACGTTTTGCTCGCGACGAAAATGTTCGGACCTTCCTAGGTAGATCAATTGAATATGATAGTTTTACGTGATATCTTCTAAACTCTACAAATAAATTAACATGTGTATGTCTGTTTCAGGAGAAGGCGAATTGGCAGGAAAACCGCGAGATCGATGGAGTAACGACAAACGGTGTTCTAATCATGCATCCGAGAGGCTTATTCTGCGGTGGGAACGCCAAATGCGGCCACTGGCGTGAGACCTCGGTTGGCGGTGGAATTTTTTCGCTGAGGGAATCTCGATCTGCACAGCAGAAGGGTGTTCTGGTGGGTATATATTAATGAACTCATTATTGATTAACTAATCATTTGGCAACTTGAAGAAAATCAGTGGAAAAGGAAAATTTAATATAGACCATGTTTATGTATATGGCATAATAAAGTTTATCATTATGCCCTATTTAGACGTGGATAAATTAAAGACATATTTGAGAATTTGAGTCTTAGAAAGGAGAAGTACAATTTGAATGTCCTGTGAAATGGAGGCATCGCTAATTTGTGTCTTCAAAATGTCTCGCAAAATGGGAGATAGCTTATCTTATTGATAACTTCATGATAATCCATGTTCACGACTTTTGTCCGAGAGGTATTTGTATATGTGTTTGGTTTGAATATTGATGTCATATTGTTTAAAATGTGCGATAGACAGAAAAGTATAGCAAATACATTCTTTTCTTAGCTATTGCTGATTCGGAAGACAAGATTGAAAATAATCCAAAAAAAGATGTTAAAAGATGGATAAATAGAAGATATAAGGGTAGAGAAAATCTATATTCATTATAAAAGAAGATTTATAGTTTTTTAAGATTTTAAATATGGATATAACTTAAAAGTTTCGTTAAATTTCAGTTGAGCAATTAATGGAGGAAATAAGTATTTTAAAATTTTTTTAAATACCAAATACAAACTTTTTATTCGAAAGTAATTTTTTAGGCGATCATAACAAAAAAGGTGTTTCTATGGCTCCTTTTGCGGCCGTGAAGTTTCATTTTTTGGTACACATCTGTCAAATTTTACTTTTTGGGACTGCTCTGTCAAACACTACTTTTTGGGACGGAACTGTCAAAAACTACTTCATAAACATTTCATACTTACCTATATGAGCTACTTGATGAACTCTATAAGATACAGTTTTTGCCGAAATACATTTTATATTCCTCCGTCAACCTTAATAGTTCGTGCAATTCAAGAAATTGATACGCATTTTTTACAAATGTCACTTTGATAAAAGACAATAAAATAAAACAATTTCAACGGCAACTAAGATTTACAATTGCAATATTTTAGAAATGAATAGATAAAATTTTGTGGTTTTGAATTATATCCTGATGATCGCCTAAAAAACGTTGTGTGCACGTCAGCCTACAGTTCTTTTTTGGTCTCACCTGAATTGCAGCCTCAGCTGCGCTTCGGCCGCAAACAACAGATTCGACCAAAAAAGATTACCTTTACGGTCTTGATACACAAATAACTATTGTGAATGTACACTGAAATTAAACTGGTGATTTCTAATGTATTCAAACTCTTATTATTTAGAAATTGTTTTTTTTTTTTTTTTTTAGTCATATTATTAATGGAATATTTTTCTCGATCATGCAATACGATACAAATTCTATTTGAATAGTCAGGTATAAAGTACCAATAGAATAAATAAATTTTTAGGACATTATTTTAAATGTGGAAGACGAGATTTTGAAGCAACAAACAAGCTACACCAGGAGCTACACCAAGCCTACACGTTGTGAACGGCCTAGACAAAAATATTTTGCTAGTTCAAAAAACTTTTACTTCTTCTTGAGACTCATATTCCCAAGCTTCCAATAGCTGTTCTTTAGGCATAAAAGCCCCATTCAAATCTAACAACGCGTAGTAGCTTGCACATAATGCACAAAAGCTTGTATGCTGGTATCGCACAGAATTATTCCCTCCTTCATGTATGATTAGTGTGTTATGCGTAAATCTTATGCACCACCACGGAAGTTTACAAGGTCCAAGCTTTTGTCATAAACAAGCGTAACTATAAGACAGCAATACATAATTCCTCGTTTTGAAATGAGAAGTTGAACGGAACTCATAATTCCACAAATTATAACCTAACAGATATTTTGCTTTGGAGATAAGAAATGAATAACCAAAATTTATCAATTTGTGAAGCACTATGTTTCCTATCTACTTCTTGTTCCACAGATATCTTTCAGAAATTTAAGATATCAAATGCTCCTCCATATTTCAAAAAATTGAAAATAAATCTTTGTTTTCGGATGAAACACTTGATAGTAGTTTCACAATGAATTTTATTTTAATATAGTGTCGAGTCGTTCCGTCCTTCCGGACATTTTCAGATAAGGAAAGCTGTTAACCGTAGCAAACCGATTTGTAATGAACAGATAGAAGTAACCAATTCTCCTTTCTTGAATCTTTTCCTTATAAATTGACACTTTGTTCAGTTTTTATGTATATTTGTCTGAAGATGTCCAGAAGAACGAAACGACTCGTCGCTATTTTAAAATAAAATTTATTGTGAAACTACTCTGAAGTGTTTTATTCGAAAATCAATTAGTAATGTTTCATCAAGAACTGACTACAGATTCAATCTCGTATACAAATTTTTGTATCCAATTGTGTTTGGAAGATGTCACTGCTATCGATTTATGAATTAAAACATTCACTTGAAATGATCCGAAATCTTAAGCTGAGTTAATACAGAACTAATTTCAATTTGATTTTTATTACATTTCAAATTGATTTCCACTACAGAATGAGAATGTGTGCAAAGTAATGACGCATGTGCACACGGCACAGACAATTTTTGTTTGCTTCAATTCAATTATAGCAGCCTGATCCAATGCCTACATTTGATGCATTGGTAAGTATTTTTTAGTCACTAGATAAAATAAAAAACCGCGAATCGGCTGCCATTTTGACTCCAAATATTCATCATTCACTTCAATATCTCAAAAAACTCATCAAATCTCAGATGGTAACTGACGAGTTGAAATTTTTTTTTTTGTATTTGTATGTAGGAATTTAATCACAAGTGGTACTTCAATGATATTAGTAGGTGTCATTTTGACTGGCTTTTTGTATCGCGGTACTTTATTTTTTATAGAGACTTCAGTATTTTTATAGTATATTAAAATGCAGTACTTTATAGAAAAAATCTCCACATTAAACAAATAACATCCCGACAATAATTATTGTTTATGATTTATCTCTCAACCACGAGTTCTAAATTTGGCCGCTAGTTAGCGTATCGCTTAGCATTCAGCAATTCATTTATGTTGCGATTCTGTGCAAATCCATGTCTCACAAATCTATAAATCCATAAAAGATTGATAAAAATGCATCGACTCATGTTGATCAATGTCAATTCGTTAATAAGGATCTCAATTTCATTGCGATTATTATTCATAGTGTACTAAGATCTATTAATCTATAGTTTTGCACAGAATTGCAACATTAATTTTTAGTGAAAATGTAATTAAAAATTAAAAGTTGACCAATTTATCATATACATATTCAAATGGAAATGTAGTTGAAATGTTATTGCACTTGTGTAATTTTTGTTACATCAACTATTCCAAACCATAATGTAATGAAAATAGAATGAAAATTAGTTCTGGATGAACCCACCTTAAGCACTACGAATAACACTTGAGTTGATGCATTATCAACTTTTCACTTAAATAATTGGAACAAGTCTTAATATCACCCCGAATTTTTATATTTACAATTGTTAGGCTTTGTTTGGAACTGTCATTAGACTTCGTTCAGAGTATGCCACTAGGCTCCCTCCAAGTCTCCTCGAGATCTCTGCAAATTTGTCTACTTACAAAACAACAAAACTTAATCAAGTTCATTAGTAATAATCTATGAGTCTTATAACAAGACTTCATCCAGGTCTTTACAAAAAGTAGGAAAAAAAATTTATTGCTAGGCTTTGTTTGAAACTGTCATTAGATTTCGTTCAGAGTATGCCACTAGGCTTCCTCCAAGTCTCCTTAAAATCTCTGCAAATCTGTCTACTTACAATACAACACACTTAATCAAGTTCATAGGTAATAATCTATGAGTCTTATAACAAGACTCCATCCAGGTCTTTATTTTTAACAGATTTCAAAACAAGACTCCATGTAGGTTTTTTTTATAAGACTTCCTACGAATCTTATAATAAGACTTCATCGAAATCTTTTACGAGATTGCCAACAGGTCTTTTACAAGACTGCCTACGGGTGTTATATAACAAGACTTCGTCAAGATCTTTTACAAGATTTTTTACGAGTCTTACAAAAGGTCTTTACGAGATTGAATCCAAGTCTTTCACAAGACTTCCCACTAATCTTCTACAAGATTCTATAAAGATCTTTTACAAGATTCTCTAAATGTCTTTTACAAGACTTTTTACAAGTCTTATAACAAGGCTTCATACGAGTCTTATAACATCAAGATTCTATTAAGATCTTCGACAAGATTTATTTGATGTCTTCTACAAGACTTCCTACGAGTCTTATACAAGATTCTATCAAGATCTTTCACAAGATTCTCTAAAAGTCTTTAACAAGACTTTCTAAAAGTCTTTTACAAGACTTTCTACAAGTCTTTTACAAGACTTTCTACAAGTCTTTACAAGACTTTCTACAAGTCTTTTGCAAGACTTTCTACGAGTCTTATAACAAGACTTCCAAATCCAATGAGTCTTATAATATCAAAATTTTATTAAGGTCTTATGCAAGATTAATTCAATGTCTTTTACAAGATTCTACCAAGATCTTTTACAAGATTCTCCAAAAGTCTTTTACAAGACTTTCCACAAGTCTTATATCAAGACTTCTTATGAGTCTTATAACATCAAGATTCTAAAGTCTTTTACAAGATTAATTTTGTCTTTTACAAGACTTACTACGAGTCTTATAAGAAGACTCGAATCTTATAACAAGATTCAAGTTAAGGTCTTCTACAAGATTCCCTTGATGTCTTTTACAAGTCTTCCTACCAGTCTTATAATGAGACTACATACAAATCTTTTATAAGATTGCTAACAAGTCTTTGCAAGACGACTTACAAGTATTATAACAAGACTTCATCCAGATCTCTTACAAGATTTTTTACGAGTCTTACAGAAGGTCTCTATCGAGAATCAATCTAGGTCTTCCACAAGACTTTCTACAAGTCTTATACAAGATTTTATCAAGATCTTTTACAAGATTTTATAAATGTCTTCAACAAGACTTTCTACGAATCTTATGACATGATTTTTTTATGAGTCTTATAACGAAATTCTATCAAGAGTTTCTACGAGATTCCCTTGATATCTTTTACAAGACTTTCTACGAGTCTTGTAACAAGACTTCCTATGTCTCATAAGAAGATTGCATTCACGTCTTACTTGATTCTCTTGAAATCTTTCACAAGACTCCTACGAGTGTTATTACAAACAGCATGCAAGTCTTCCATAAGACTTCATAAATTCTTTCAAAGAGCTTTATCAATCCATCACAAAATTTGCTCTTTAATCTTTTGAAAGACTTCATTAAAGTCTTTCACAACAACATTCTTTCCGAATCTTCATAAAACTGCATCCGAATCTATCATGCCTGAGTCTTTCACGGTTCTATCAGCCTTCTGAAGACAGGTATTTACACTTCATTAAAATCTTTTCTAGATATATTAATTAACTTTTTTCATAATTCCAAATAAGTAACCAATTGGTAAAATATTCGTGATAATTTTAGACTTTTCGTTTAATCTAGGGAGCCGTCTGTATAACTTGTGCGTAGCAAAGATTTTTATCCCCTTCTTTGAAACGAAATAATTAAAATAATGTATCACATTCCTCCAATTTTTAACAAAGAAATTCTTTGTTCATTTATTGATTTTGCTTGAGCTGTATAAGAATTTCCCTGTTTGATCTAATAGGTATAAAAAAAAAACTTTTCATAAAACTAAAACAGTTTTTTAATATAACATACTTATATGTTTAATTCATAATAATCACATTGTTCTTCATTATATTACAGTAATTTACATGCCTTGTTTTAATGATGTCTATAAGAAAAGAAAAAATAAATACAAATTAAGATGTTCAACATTTTACATGGTTTCTGCTTCTCACACGTTCCTATCTTTTTCTGTTAGAAACCACGCACTGTAGATAATGCTTGCTAATCATTCTACTCATACAATTATGTTTATAAACACAACACAAATTCAATTTTTAGTCTTGAGAGAAAAGAGAACTAATATTCTTTCTATATTTATTTTCAGTTTGCCATTTTTCTATAGTTTTCTATCTGGTTTTAAAAACCACCAAACGAGTTGTTTTTCTCTCTTTCCAACATGATTATCTTATCTGTTCTAAATACAGTACTAATTTTAGAATATTTCCTAGTTATAAAATGTCATTACTTAGTTACTTACTTTGATTTTTGAAGTCCAATATTTTTTAGAATAAACGTATAATAGATTGTATTTCTGTCATTAAAAAGTTAAAATTTTTAGGTGGAAGACGAAACAAATGTACTACAAGATGGAACATTAATCGATCTATGTGGAGCAACCTTACTGTGGCGTTCTGCAGAAGGCTTAGGGAAATCACCGGTATGTTCTTTTTAACCAGTCTAATTTTTCCTATTTTCAACAATTTCAATAAATTTCAAATTTCTCATAATATTTATTATGATGCTATTCCCCTAAAATTACCAAATTATAACATTCGGTAAAGAATTTACTAATTTAATTTCCATTTAATAGAGCAAACGAGATTTGGAGCACGAAATAGATGAAATTAACGCAGGTAGACCACAATGTCCTGTAGGCTTAAACACTCTTGTTATACCAAGGAAAGTAACGTTAAATGAAAATCAACAACAACCATATGTATACCTGAACTGTGGACATGTACAAGGCCATCATGACTGGGGTCAGGACAAAGATTCAGGTGCTCGAAGGTGTCCTATGTGCTTAGAGGTAAGACAAAAATCTTATCAACAATGAAGAAATATTTATGCAACCTAAAATAAATTAATCTACCAAGAACCACTTTTGATAATTTTCGATTATCTTTAGCAATCGATTTATATGTAAAATTATAATTGTGTCATCAGTTATTACTGTAGATATCAACTAATAACCGACAAAGACAGAAAAACAACCATAAGTCATGGAATTATAAAATTATACTCCAATGTCAAATTTGTTGATCTATGTTCAATTATATTTTTTAAATGGATTTTAAAAATTTTACTGTGAACTGTTCATGAAACCTCACATTGCTGAATAGATAGAATATTTCATGAAGTTGAATTTATAATACTCGATTTCATAAGGGCAAGTTGAAATTAATCAAGTTATATCAGTACAGTCACTTAGTGTCAAAAAGTACCCAAACTTCCAACTAAAATAGTACCTTGTATTTTTTTTGCGGATTCTTATACTTTGTGCTTTCATCCCTAAGAGAGTGAAAACGATCCCTGAATCTCAAAATTTCATACTGACCCAATTATTAAGAATTAGTTATAGAAAAAAAAATTGTAATGTATTTTAGATCATTGATTTAAAATTTTACGGTTTCACTTCTAATATGGCCGATAGAATAGAGGTACAAGTACAATGAATAACTTCAGCTTGTTTTAAACATGTAGAATTTTTTCTACAAGTTCTTATATTTTAGGACATAAAACTTATATCCTAACGAGAAAAATTATCACTTTTACCCCTAACAGGATAAAACCACCCCCAAAGTTATGAACGAAGTAATTAAAATAAATTGATTAAACTTATTTTATTTATATTTAAAGCGCAGATCACGAATGTCAGATATTAAAAAGATTTTGTTATACCCTCTATATGGATATGGATATAAAAGGTGTAAAATGTTTAAATTCATTATCATTATTGTACGTCACGTGTGATAATTATAAGTGTAACAAGAGCCTGGCAAATGCATAAATGCATGCGATGTTGAAAGACTTTAGAAATGTGCGTGAATATCAAAAAAGTATGAAAATTATGATTTTTATTTAATTGAATATATTGTAAAATTTTACCGCCAGACGAGTAATATCAGAAGTTGCAAAAACGAAGCGCGCCACTTATTTCAGTCATAATTATCTTCTCAGCAATAATCGCTAAAAATCATCAAAGAAAAGAATTTTGAAGGTCTTTTAATCTTCTTCAAGGTTAAAGTTTTTCTAAATTCACTTTAAAAACATAAATATAAAAAAATAAATGGTAAAAGTAAACTTCAAATACTCCTATTTTCTAAATTATTGATTTATTCCAAATTTTTGTTAGTGCTGTTAATTCCCATTGGGTATAATAGTTAATGATCGATATCAACTTAAAGATTGAGTCTCAGAATATCTCGCATACGTTCCTGTTTTATATAGATAATGATTATACGTATTTCAGGTTGGACCCGTCGTAAAAGTATGCATGGGATTAGAACCAGCGTTTTATGTTGATTCAGGACCACCTACTTTTGCTTTTAATCCTTGTGGACATATGGCTACAGAGAAAACTGTCAAGTAAGTAAACAATATTCATATTTTAGCGTAAAATTCTCAGTACAATTAACGAAGCTAAAGATCCATTCAAAATGAGATGCCACTAAATTCGATGCATTGAAAGAGTACTTATAGTGAAAATTAGTATGTTATTTTGTTTGTTGACAAATATGTCACACAAAAAAAGTGATTGATGGCATAAATTTATAGTAGTGCAAAAATTAGCGATGATAGTTTTTATAGCTATTGGTAGTGACAGTAGGATCTCATTATGAATGGATCTTAAAACCCATAAATCAAAAGATATATACGTATTCATAATTCATATTATCAGAGAGATATTTAGAAAGTGTCTTTATTATACACACGATTCAAAACGCTACTATCTCAAACACATTAAATGTCTAGAAATTCTACAAAATTTACCTTGTTCAACTGAAGTTGCTGATATTTTGGGAAATCTCAATGTTGTATATTCTTATCACGAACATGTTGCGATTTTTCATTATTATCAAATTTGTGCATATATGTATATTATTATCACGCCTGCTCCTCAAAATGAGGTTGGCATAAAACCTATTTGCATTCAGCCAGTAATTATTCTTCGTCAGACATCCCTATCCAAACCATCTCTTTTGCTACATTTATAATCTTATTCATACAAGCTCGTTTATTCTTTCCACTTGGAAACTTCATAACACACTTGAAATCAACAATCTTCTACCTTCATTTTCATCCACATATTTTTTTCAGAGATCTTATATTCGACATTTCGTATGTCCAAACTTATGTTGCTGATTCAATTCCACTCTTTCAACCACATATTTTCTAATATTACATTCTTCATACACTGATTTTTTTCCGCATTCGATCTCTTCTAGTTTGCCAACAAGAACCACGCAATTATATCATTTTAACTTGAGTCACTTTCTGTTTATACTTCTGAAATCACGCAGCATTTATACATCAATAAGGTACAAAGACTCTGTTATATACACTGAATATCCCTTGAAACAGACACATTCTATGCAAACGCATCTAAAGTCCCACAATCAGCAGATACTTCTTTCAATATTTATGCAGATATCAAAAGTTTTTTTGCTCAGAATATTCAACTTACATAAAATTGATATCTTTTTGAGAGTAATCAACATTTATAAAATATATTATAAATGTTATAATTCACTTTTTAGTCCCCAATTTTTTCAAATAAAATCAAAATATTTGAAAAATCAAGTATAGTATGGATTAAATATTATACCACCAAAAAATTTACTTTTAAATACGTTACAATTAGTTATAATACAAATTATTCACTAAGAAACTATTCTGTATCACAGTATCGTTTTTCTCATAACGAGAAAATTTCAATAAACGTTTACCTAACATTGTATGAAATTTGAAACTTAAAATTATGTTAGAACAAGAATCATTCCAACAGGTTGTTTGAAATATTTCCTTGTGCCGCGGCGAAGACCTGAACGAGTCACTTTGTACATAAACATGAACATCTGAAAAAATCCAACCGAAAATTTCTTAGCGGGATTCTTCTTACTTTGGCGTCACAAATAATTTCTCAGAAGTCCATACAGCCAAGTGGGCGGCTGCAAAAGATACAGAAGGTCAAATATCACGAAAATAAGTTTTCCTCGAATATCAAGCAAAAATTTGTTGCTGTTTAGATGTACTTATAACATTTGTAATATATACTGAAAAAAAATTGTGATGAAAAACTTTAGCATTTACATTCTCAAAAAAATTAGGCTCTTTGTCTTGGATTAGTTAATTTCGTCCTAATTTTATTAATCAGAAAATCATCATTATTCATTTTTATTTGTTAATTCTGGTAATAATTTAAGACTAGATTTTAAGCCCTGTAGGATTTCATTCATATTTTATTAAATGTTAAATTTAATAGTGAAATAGGCTTCTACTACTATACAATATAGATGATCTCAATGTTATACATCCAAATAATTTTAAATAAGATCAATTGTTGACATCATAATCACATTGCATCAACGTCTGAAGTCAATTAGACATAGACTCCATTTTTGGTCGGCAATCGATTCGTGGGTAAATTAGAGTAGAACTTGTAATGTAAAATTGTGGATTTACCAATTTTGAAATCAGACTGTTAGTTTATACTTTTTCTGCTACCACTAAATTTAATTAAATCCACAGATATTGGGCAAGCGTGTCTATTCCACATGGTACGAACGGATTTCATGCAGTATGTCCATTTTGTGCTTCTCCACTGTTTGGTACGCCTGGATACATCCGCTTGATTTTCCAGGACAACGTTGACTAACCAGCATTCTAGGAATTTTAACTTATTTAGCAAAAAATACCCTTAAAAGAGTTCGTGTATGTGTGTGAATGTTTTATTTATGTATTTTAGAGAACAAACAAAAACATTTATAAAAGTACCAAAGCTTTATTTATAATGCACCAGAAAGTTTGTGGAGATTTGATCACTAAAAAATTCCATCTTTTTATTTGTAATATTCCAATTTATTGTATTTATTTGTATTTATATATTATACGCTAATATACAATAATTTTATTTCAACACGGAAATAATCGATAAAAATACATATATGTGATCACTAATAAATTCTAAAGATAAAATAGATTTTATAGAATAAAAATTGTTCGTTGCTTGTATTGCATTGAAATAAACATCGAGGTGTTGTACGTAGAATTAAATCCTGTCAGAGAGTGTAGACTGTATGTAATTGTGTTTACTAATTTAGATTATACATACTATAATTTTAAAATTCATGCTGCATTGTATAATTCTTACAGATTTTGAAAATTGTGAAGCATGTTTGGCCTATATTGTTTTTAACTATCAGATATTTTATAAATACCGATAAATAAGATAAATCATAGTGTATATATTTATATGGAAAGTGATAAGAATTTTATTCAACTATATGTTTTTAAAAATTTGCCATTGCTAAAAAAACATTTCAAACTAAAACATTTAGATTCACAAGAATATATTGGATACCATCTTGCAATGTGCATATGAGGGAGTAGCTACGGAAGTTTTTAAGAAGTGCAAATGTGTGTAACTGAAAGACTGTATAGATTTTAGATCATATTTATACAAAAAATAACTTGTAACCGAATTATTTAAGTTTATTTTGTGTGAGTGTGAATTTTGTGTAAAGTTTGCCATCTCATGAACCGTTTAAGTGGTTAGAAGCTTTATTGTAAAATAATGCAAACTTGTATAAATACTTTGAAGTAGTTTCTAATTCGCTATAAAAGTGAAAAATTAAAATTGTTGGCTCAGCTTATTTTAGATACTGATGGAATTTTAGATCGAAATATCAAAATAATCTAATGTCTTTTAATAATAAAACTTTCAATATTTTTTACTTTTTAATAAATTTGCTGTTAACAACTAAGAAAAATCTCACAGCAATAAGGTGTTTGGATCTCAATCGACTATTTTCTATTTCAAATATCATTTTGCATACTGCAAAAAAGGTCTAAAAAAATTGAAAACTGTTTTATATAATCAATTTACATCCTATATGCCATTCATATAAATATTTTCTCTGTCTATTTTTATTTTTCAATTAGATTTTCTTGTTTAACAATGAAACTTAATTACTTTCGGTGGATCAGGCGAGAGAAGTTGAAAAGTTCATTTAAGAAAACAATAAAAAGTTTTGATTATTATATCGATATTTTGCGAAGAATCATTTTCACTTTCAAATAAAAATTACAAACAAATTTTATCATCAGTTACAAAATAGTTCGTAACTCACATTTTCTTATTGTTTAGGACACATCATCTAATGAATGAATAGTTTTTCTGTTCATGGTACAATACAAAATAAACTCTCAACCGTAACGTCATGTATTCAATGTGTGCTAAAAATCGGGGTTTTGATTGCTATCATCTTATTCCTGGAATAAACAATTTTCTTGAAATTAAGATATTAGTTACAAATCTGATATTCATACTATGTTCGAGTTTGAAGGAATTCTATCGTTGAGTGGGCTTACAATCGAACTACCTTTACATTTGATTGATAACTATTCATAATCTGCTGAATATTATTCTTTTTGTGTACAATTACTTTAACCTCAATGTATCAAATGAAAATACAATGTGAAACAATAAATATTACACTTATGAAAATCATAATACCATGAAAGAAGACGTTCAGTTTAAGAGTTCAATAATCAAACTAACAGAATAGGCTGGGACAATTTTAGTTTTTTAGCTAGAACAGTTTTTTTCTAGTATTTACATTGTTAAAAGTGGTTCGTGAAATTTGTATTTAGCTCTTGAATAACTTGTCCCTAATTTGACCAATCTTTGATTGTCTTTTTATCCTTGATATTTAATATTAATCCTAACTCTTCAAACAAGATATTCCATATCTTTGTAATATTTGCATTTGAATCTTGTCTCTTGCTTTGTAAACCAATGTTGATCGGCCATCCAACATGAAAAGCTTATTGATTGTGTATTTCATTTTACATAGACCACATCCGGTGTGAATACGATTCGTTGCCTGTGGATATCACAAGAAACTAAACGAGTTCTGATGACAAGCTTTTCTACATTTTTTTTCAGAAAAACTATTCAAAGTGCAAATATTATTTAATCTTGTTTTCATTTGAGAACTAGCAAACATTCCAATTGGGAAAAAAATTAACAGAGATTGAAAATCGCCTTATTGTGATGTGTAGGATTTTAAAATTCAATTGGTTACACGATTATAATAATTTTTGATCAAATATCAATCATGCAATTTTAAAATCTACAACTTAAAAGAATTAAGTAGCTGAGCACAACTTCTGTAATATAGTCTTATACTAAATCTTACGCGTTTTATAGTGTATTATAATATAAATTCGGAAGTTTCTGAAAAAAATAAAAAATAAAATAAATATTTAATAATGCTATAACAGTTTCTTCACTTGCAAGAAAACAAAAATGTTTAAAAACTATTTTTGAAGAACGAATCAATCAAATGCTAATATTCAATCATATTTTTAATAAAACAGATTTTAATAAAGGTAAAATAGAATTTTAGCTTCGAGATTAAAAAATAATATTTTTGTTCGTAAAATACAGTTTTTAGTATTGCATGTCTTTACAGTAATTTTAGACTGATTATTCAAACTCACGGTTTTAGACATTGTGTAGATAATAAAGGTAAAATAGAATTTTAGCTTCGAGATTAAAAAATAATATTTTTGTTCGTAAAATACAGTTTTTAGTATTGCATGTCTTTACAGTAATTTTAGACTGATTATTCAAACTCACGGTTTTAGACATTGTGTAGATATGTTTAATATTAGATATTTAGGCTCACTGTCTCACGAATGGAACACTTCTAATGAAAATAATGATCAACTGTTAAAGTGCTATTAAATAAAATAAACATATACGCAAAATACATTAAGTAATTTATAAGTTTGCGAAACATATAAAAAACCCTCCATATTTTAGAAATAAGTACTCAAATCGTATTTTTTGTTTATACCATTTAATTCATTGTAAACTATCATAAGTATATTGTGAATAAAATTTTAATGTATAAAATCATAATTCACTATTTAAATTCAATATTTTAAATTTCTTCTCTAATTTTCGTTGTACATCTTCAGGATCATGCTAAAACAAATATTTATTCAAAAGCAGTTATAATAATATATAGTTCCATTATACATGTACATATTCTAGATTCAAGCCACTAAATTTAAAACATGGATTAACCTCTTCATAAGAACAAAATTAGGATAGTTGAGCTACTACTGCAAGACTGTTTCATGAATATAACTCAAGTGGGACATTTTTCAAGTGGACAGCATCTAATGCTGTTTCTTGTTGGACTATCCGCTTTTTTGATTTTTTTGTTATTATCTGTCGAATCAACTTGATAGATGTTCTAATCAGGTTTGAATTTTGATTGTTTTGGAACAATTCATGTTTGGTATAGTAGACTTTAATTAAAAATAAATTTTCAAATTAAAATGAATTATCAAATTACCGATTTCATTTTGACGCAAAAATGTCTTTTCACTCGTTAATTAGTGATGGAAAAAATATCGCTTGATTTCATTTACTAATAATTACTAGACTAATAATGCGATAACAATGGTCGAAGTCATAATAGATAGAGCATGTCTGTACGTGTTTACCATGCAGCATTTGTTTTGTCTGTAATATCATCGGGTTAATGTAAGCGCCGGCGCGTGATTAATGTGAATTGGCGTTGTGTAAAATTATAAAATAGTGTAGCGTGAGAACGCATTTAGCTAGGACGTTCATTTGGGTGTCATTGTAAAGAGCTTGAGAACAACTACTTTTCCACGGAAAATCAACGACGCTAACTACGCCTTTCAATTTTTTTCCGATTGAAATTTTGTTGAGGTATTTCTTATAATTTTCATTTATTATTTCTTCATTGCTTTAAAAAAAACTGCGATTAATTTAAACTGACGCAATAGACCATTTCAAAAATGCAGAAGATTTCTACATGCATTTTTTCAAAAAAAATACGCTATTATGCCTGTATTACACGATACAATTTATTGGTCAATAATTTTCAAAAATTGGCGTTCAATTTATTGTTGTGTGTAATATGTCCAAAATTTCCAAAATTTTTTCTTGACCAATAATTGACCAAGTTATTTTTGAAATAGAACTGGCTCTATTTTTCACCAATATTCTGGGCACGAAGAAGAATAATAGAGGAGCGGACACTCAGTTGGAAAACATGAAGCCTAAAATGTAATGCGGCAGCCGTGAGAGAGATAGCGAAAGCGGGCTCAGCTTTGCATGCTTCATATACAGAAATGAAATTATATTTGATTTTTTTTCAATAAAAAACTATTGGCAGATAAATTCAATATTTTCATTACGTTAAATACTTTATTATTTTTCAAATGAAAGGCAAAAGTAAAAGAAAATTAACAGTTCTATTTATTAAAATCTGCAATGAAAAAGGGTATTATTATGAAACATGTTTTATAAAATTTTCTTTTGATAAGAGTTTTCTAATTATGAATAACAGATACATAAACAATTTTATGAATATTCTATATTACAATGGGCGTAATAAAATTGAGAGAATATACACAAACAATTTCTTATATACCAGAAGAAAATATTAACAAAAAACTTAGCAAAAATCTCCTAAATTGCGTACATCCGTGATACTCACGGGAAAATTCCGTTCATTTTTATATTCCTTTCTGAAAACAAAGTATTTTGTCTCCAACATCTCATTGATGAAAATATGTTTTTCTTCGATAGATATAATCTTCAAATCGAAAAAATTTTTACAAGTCCTCTGAACCCAAGTTTTGCTTTGGATTTAAATTTATTTCTAGGGTTTAAGTGTCTTCTACTAAAAATTAAAAATTATTTTAATCGAATAAATGGAAGATGGATTCTATCTACATTTTAATATCTTTCTCTTTTCAGTACAGCTTGGGCTTTTTCAAAGATTCGTCCTGTTTTATAAGAGATTTCCTTGTTTTTTTAGAGACGCTTAAATATTTCGGGAATTTGGAAAAATACTCGGACATGCATTTCCTTTTAGTCGGAAATATTTGAACGGTATCTGTAATAATATATTTGTCACATAATTGAACAGTTCCATACTATACTGTACGGTGGATTTGTAAACAATTATCACATCTCTATTGATTTCAAAATATAAATAGAAATATTTATATTCTTTCTTGATAAGAAGTTTTCTTGAAGTTGAATTTTTCATTAAAAGTTTAGATTAGATACATTCAATAATTTGAAACATTGATATAACCTTTAATTTTGATATAATTTTAAAATTATTTCTTCTCACTTTACATCTCCAGACGAGCATTCTTTTATGATATCCTTGCCACTTATTTAATAAAATATCATCTTTGGGTGCAGAAAAAAAGAGAAAATTTCTCTTTACATGTTCTGTACCCAGTATCACAATTTGTCACAAAACATTTTCTTCCCATTTTACAATATATTTTCTCATGAAAATATTAAATAAACCGAACCTAGCCATTTAACTCCGTGCAAACATGGGCCCGCCTCAACCTATCTCTCAGTTACTTTCTCTTTCTAACAATATTACATTTTTGGCTTCACTTTTGCAACACAGTTGAGATAGGGAATTGCATAGGCGTGATTCTGGGGTATTCTAGGGAGATTTTGTCGTTGCCAACATTACTCATATTCACAGCTCATATTAGTTATTTCGCGTCAAATGAAACACGCGTTTCATACTTGAATTAACCTAAAGAAAGACAAATATTGCAAACATAATCTTAGTGTTGCCAAAGTATTAATATAATTTTATATACAGTTGCCTTCAGTATATTAATTTTTTGTCATCTCTAAAATCACACTTTCTCTCTAACCAAACTTTTTGAAGTTATGTCAAAAATTATAAGTTGGTAGTTCTGATTTTTCTTGACGAAAGCTTGTATCGTGTAATACGGTACAAAATATTTTTGAGCTCGACAATAGGCTCTTTGCGCAAACGTTGGCGAGCGACACTAGAGCTCGCAGTATTCAATTTTGAAAGTAGCTGCAGGAAAAAATTTGAGTTGTCATTACGTGGAATAAGTGAATAAAAGCTAAAAAGTTTATATTGAAGCTTGAAATAAGTTTAAAAACACACAAGTGAATGATGACTAATGGAGTTATAATAGGAACAGGATTCCAATTCATATAACCTGGTTGTATCCGGAGTACAATATTAGAAAAAGGAAAATTAGTGCAAGAAGTAATCATGTGTTTAATGTTGAAGAAAAACTGTTTTTGGATAAGAGTTTGATTTCCGCGCTTGTTGTAGAGCGAATGTCGATTAATTCTTGTCCGTTTAAAGTTTTTATTGAAGTAAGATATGTTATTTTGAAGTAATTAATTATAGGCTGCTATATGTCTATCAAACGAATCAAAACATGTCACATGAAAGTATATTTTTTCACATTGCCTTAGGTTGATGAAACGCGAGATATTTTGCATGAATTCCCAAAAACTTATCCGATACTGTAAAGTAAATCGAGAGGCCGGCCGAACCTTATGTTTCCTGATCGAACAAATTATATATGAATCGGGTATATAGTGCTCAATGGGATGCCAGACTTTATAAATACAGGGTCCTGTCCTAAGAGTCGAAAAAAATGCCAATTCTGGTCAAGTTTTTCGACGAAACTTCTCTGATAGAACTTACGATTGAAACAAGTATCAATCGATAGCGAAGGTCAAGTATTTAGAAAAAAATAATTGTGCCGCCCCCCGTCCTGTCCAGAAGAGCAGCACTCACCCTTAAGTGTAACTCACTGAGTAATTACGGTCGTGTTTATGAGGATACAATCCAATAATCCCTGTCTGTATTTGGATAATTTTTAAGCAATTTTCATCTCTCCTACATATTTTTTATCATCTGCGAAGAGCATATATTTGCTTGAAGAATCCTAGATAGTAGCAGCGATTAGTGTATATGGAGGGATTTAAAAGTCATTTTTTCAAATGAATGATGGGCAAACTATAGATAAGAAAATTTTGTCCGTCATTTTGAATTTAATGTGACGTCATTCTATTTTTCGTATTCCTTTCAGTAAACCCTTTTATTTACTATCCATATAATGATGGTGCATAAAAATAACTGATCTGCCATCTTAGGGCGTACGCCATATTGAATTTAGTGTGACGTTATTCCACTTTTCGTATTCTCCTCAGCAAAGCCTTATATTTGAAACCCATATATCATAATGGTAGATAAGAAAATTTTGTCCGCCATATTGAATTTAGTGTGAAGTCATTTTAATTTTCGTAATTTTCTCAGAAAACTCTTTCATTTGATATCCATTATGGTAAAGTATCTGCATTCATTATTTAGCATCCGAATACTATTGATTGTATACGTATTCGGTATTCGAATACATTTTGCAAGTATCATCCGTACCCAGCTCTGTACCCATATTATGAGAATGCTTAAAAAATAACTGGTCCGCCATTTTTAGTAGTCCGTCATATTGTATTTAGAATGACGTCACTTAGCTAACCATGCATCATGCATTGTTATCCAAACTAAACGTGTATGCGAATTTTCAGCTTAATCTATTGGGGATAATTGTTCTAAAATTCATTTGCAAGATTTGACCCGAACTAACAAAGCAAGTTGAATAAAAGCTTGTAAAAATATGCAGATGACTAGATGTGAAAACGTGGATTCCATGTTTAGTGCATGGCATTCACTCAAGGTCTGAGGAAAAACCACATGAAACAGAGGTATACATTGTTTTTATTTAAAAATTTTAGAAAATATGGAGTAGTGCGTTCGGCAATCTCAAATAATGAAGGCTTACTTCCAAAGTTTCAAAAAACTTTTTGTATTTTTTTCATCATATGTAAAATGAGTAGAGGCCTGTTGCAGATAAAATAGGGAGTAGTGCGTACGGCAATCTCAAATAATGAAGGCTTACTTCCAAAGTTCCAAAAAACTTTTTGTATTTTTTTCATCATATGTAAAATGAGTAGAGGCCTGTTGCAGATAAAATTCAAGTTAATATTTTTCTCGTCTTTCATGTATTTCTCCATTTATATTATTAGGAGTAATTTTAAGCCATTTTTCTAAAATTACATGTTATTTACATGTTTTCAGTTCAGACGGATAAACCGAATACTTTTTAATCACAAACAAGACACGAAGACCTCACAAATTAACTTATAATGCTAGCTATGTACACTGGGACCAGAAGAAGAAGATCTATTCTAGTTGTAGCTTTAAATCTTCTTCTACACAACGCTGTTTCATCCGCTGAATTTGTTTCTGTAATCTCTGAATATAAGCGATTTAAAGTGTAACACTTTTCATGTCGAATTCAAGGATGTCACTTCATCTCGATACCAATTTACATGGTACACTTGACCAATATTCATGGATGCTTTATTTCAGATTCACAGATATTCTCTCAACTGACCTTTTATAGTAATTTTATAGGTTTAATTCACAGTTTAAGTTTAGCAGATTAAGACTGTATCCCCTGTCTATAATTACCTGTATTATATGTACACCCCTCAATGTTAAAACAATCAATTCTTTAACTCCGTCGCCTGTTACATCGACATATAAAATAGCATAAATAGGATTTGGAAAACTTCTTAATCCCTCTATTTGCCAACCATCAGTTTCATGAAATTTGTAGACCAACAACTCTTCCCCATATTTTCCTAATAATATCTCGTTCAAACCGTCTAAATCAATATCCGCAATGCACGCACAAGATGTAACATTGAATTCGTCGCTGTCTTCTAAGACTTGCATATCTGTTAGACCTTTTTCTAGCACGTTTCTGAAAAAATATATTGTTAAAATTTGCCTAAATAACAAAATAAATAGACTTACAAAAATACAGCTGATGGTAATATTGTATTAGCGACTAAAAGATGATGACTGTTAATTTCAGAATTTTGCATACAAAATGAATTATTTGGTAGATTTGGTTTATCTGTAAATATTTTCATTGATGCAATGGTATTTTCGAATCGGGCTGAGTATGAATTTATTATTTCACGTGTTTTGATGTCAACTATGGTTAGATTTATATATCCACATTCACAGCCGTAAGCAGATAAACGTCTATATTTAGAATAAAAGTTGTAAGAAGGTGACTATTTTGCGAAAATATAGTTCTAAAACAATTGATTGATCTGTATATGTGGAAGTCACTATAGAAACAACTTATACAGATTTTTTCATGAATTATCTGACATATAACTGCCCGGTTGCAACAATCAAATTTTCATACAAAATTAACAATATTGAATCTTATCCTATCATCAAATGAGTAGTTATGCATTATTGCCAAAAATTCGAATAGATATAAATTTGATAAACGTTTCTACATCACATCCGGGCAAAGATTTTATAAAAGATGGTATTCCTTGCCACACATCCAGATGCATCATGGAAAATGTGTCAAGCAGTGGCGTCGCCAACAGTATATTGTGTAGTAAATGATGTATAGCCTCTTTCGAATAATTTAATGTAGACAAAAATTTGAAAAATATGTTTCAGATATTCTTTTAGTATCTTATTATCCGCAGTACTACAATAAATCAATATTTAACTACACTGAATGATTGTATTGAATTTTTTTATCTCTATAATAAAATTAAAACACAATCGAATTAGCAAAATGAAGATATAAGACACACTGTTGGCAACGGCCACCACTTGAATTTCTCTTGATACGATACCTTCTTTCATATTACCTTACTGTTATAGCTCAAGGATATATTTTTTAAGTAATTTTATATCGAAAATGTCCTATTCACATTTGTCCAAAATTCAATATTCAGAGCAGTTTTAAAAAATTGTATCACAAAATGAAGTAAAGCCAATAGTACTTAATCATTTTTAATACTTTTAAACGATAATTAGTTTCGATTTGAATTATTATTAGCATTTAAAATTATAGCACGAATATAAAAGTGTTCACAACTTGGGAGTTCAATGTTTCACTAAAAACTTCAAAGATGTTTTTTTTCTATGCCCGTTGTGGGCCGTGCGTAAAGTAAATCTTTTTCGCGTTCGAGTTTTATCACTTTTTAAACGCGTAGCAATTAAATTACTGTGAATTCATATTTGTAGCAACTCGCACTGATTCATTAGTTCGGATTTTTGTTGAATCTAAATGTGAACTTTTGTTCTGGGCTCTCTTGCTATGTGCTTAGTAATAGTTAAAATATGGAAGTTGAGGGCCGTAGAAAAAATCTTACTTGTAATGCGAGTGTAAACAAAAATTATGATATTCGATCAACAATTTTAGTGACTCCTCACCAAATACTTGGCCTCATGTCATAATGCTTAACTTTACATTTTTCTTCCATAAATTACTATTACTATTACATTATCGTATCTATATGCTTGCGACTTAGTTTATATATACTTTTTTTTTTGACACTCAATAAATTTATTGTGTGAACTATACAAGATAAAAAATTTAATTATTCAAATCAATGATTTTTTGAAAGAATCAAATTTAAATTAGGTCAATCCTGATTCAGAGATAACATCATTTCTAGAATAAGGCCAATAAATTATTCTGACAATATTCAATTTATAACATAGTGGAGTTGTTTTTGAATTTGTAGATATAGTTACAACCCAACATAACGAATGAATTATTATCGATTTTAACAGGATGAACCTTCTAATTACCACCTATTGAAGTTCTCTTCAGTATAAAGCTCTTCAGAGAGCTACCCACCAACCTAATGATGAAATTTGATATCGTCCATAATTCCCTGAATCAACTTAAGGACAAATGTGTAATGGACATTTTCGACTTGAAATTATTTCACACAAACACCATCAAGGTATATCAGTTGAGGTGTGGGGCAGCCTATATATTTTATTGATCATCCATTTTTGCTATTTATTTGTTTACAGTTTGCGTTTTCTTCAAGACTAACAAAAAAGGCAAATAAAATATTTGGTCAAATAATTTTAGTATATCTATTTTTAGAATTAAAATTGTGCATTCAATAATGTAAAATAAAATTTAATCACTCCTTTTACTTATTTCAGGGCGTATGGTTCACTATATTTTATATAGCACGTATTGAGTTCAAATTTATCATCTTTTATGCAATATTTATAATTCATTGGTGGTAAAAATGAACTAGATTGTTATTCAATATTTTATCAACTTTTTCTTTGAAAGCACACTCAGCTTTATTTTATATTAATTGGTTGATTACCAACAGTATCAGAACAAGTATGAATATGTCATCTGCACCAACCAATTTACCGTTTTATAAAAATTCTGGAATGCTTAGTGATGAAATTAAATGAGAGTTGCTGCTAGAATATGATCAGGAATTTTAAAGTAAAAATTTTCATAATGATTTTGTTTTGTTTGAAATGTTTAAAATAACAGTGATACTGATTAACAAAAAAATAATAATAAAAATAAAAATACCATCACAGTTTCATCTCAATCGAGTTGATAACATTTTTATCTCTAAAAATCGTTCAAATACAACATTTAGATTGGGTATATTTTTAATTAGGATTAAATGTATGATTACTCAAAATTTTTTGCTGGTACAGATAATATACACAATTTTATTGGTTTGTTTTACCAATTTTTTTCCACTTATATTTTTCCTCCTTTTTTTTTCACTAAATTTTTGCTACTATTTTTGTTCCACTCGAATTCAAAATCTGACATTTTTAGTCAACTTCGAAGTAAATAATTCGGTAATGCTGTTGATGATGAACTTCAGTTTCTACTAACTTTAAGATAATGGGAAAAATAATGACAAGTAGGGATTGGGCTGGTATGATCTTGAAATCACAATGGCCCGTATTCTTACCTCTTAAAAAAGCGCTACTTCAGCAAAAATTTTAATAAAAAAAGATAGCGCTATGTGATAGAACATGAGATAGTAAGAGAAAGTGCATAATTTTTCAGGAAGTAGTGCGATTTTAAGAGGTGAGAATATGGACCTATTTATTTTTATAATTGAAGGAGGGAACACCCAAGCGTGGAAAATAATATCAGAATGAGTAATTTTTCCAAGTTTTTTCGAAAACCCACTCTTCCTGTTTGTTTTCATACCGATCTCTTTGACAATCTGATTGTTTCTTGTAGAACTTTTCCTTGGAATACAAGTCAACCTGAAAACACGGTTTAGGTTATGTTTCAGGTAGTTTTTTGTTTACTCCCACTTGTTCCACCTTCAAAATAGATGAAATTTTGTGAAGAGTTCCTACTAAACAAGAGGATAATAAAGAAATAATGACAAGTGGAAGTTAACAGAAGAAGACCTATCGGAAACGTAACCTAAACCGAGCTTTTTTTAGTTCATTTCAGTTAAAAACGGTCCAAGGGCTCTTTTGAGACTAACATTTAGGCTTTCTGATTGGTCAAAATGAGAACCAATGTCACATTAGTACAAAATCGTATATCTGTCAGTTGCATTATTCATCAATTATCATAAATTAATTTGTGAAGTTTGAAGATTTGAATTTGAAATCTATTCAGATAACATGTGAATATATTTGTTGCTTTTATTCACTGATCTCTATAAAACACTGGATTGGGTTTAGGCCGTATTCTGGCATCTGAAGGCGGCCCCGGTTGAACTGCGAACTTGACAGTAAAATTGAGGTTTTGTGACACGATTCGGCGGCAAATTCAAAATACTTAAAGGAGACACTCGATGAGATTCGTAGGATAATACAACTAATAGTCCAAGATCCCAGACCCGCCAGACCTTACTTATTTTCTGAGAAACAAAATTTGTGAATTAGAATAATGTTAGTCGGTACTTTGATCATACACATATTTACTAGTTTGTGCCGACGGCCAATTTATAGATACGAGGTGTTATAGATACATCAAGACAATACTCACTTTTCTTGAAGTCTGAGTGCTGATTTTTATGTATGTTCTAGAGAATATTGTTGAAAATTGATAATCAACACTACCAGACACTTCTCATCGGCAGTAATTCCTGCTAAACGCTTCAAAGCTGGCAAAAAATATCGTTATCTTACTTATAGGCTGAGTCCTAATTTTTATAAATAGCCAGACCAAGAAAGAGTTGGATGCCCATAGATACTTCACTTACTATCAAGTCTACAAATAGTAACCTCGCGCCTTTACTCACAGCGATATTTTAGATGTGTCTGGCGGATGTTTAGCCCTACGATTAATGTAGCTGTTAACAAAAAGTATTGAAATTGTACCCTGAGTATCATATATAAAAATTAGCACTCAAACTATAAGCAAGATCACGTTATTCTTTGTGAACTTTAAAGAGTCTAGCAGAAATTACCACCGACGGAAAGTGTCTAGCATTGTTGATTATCAATTTTTAACAATATTCTCTGAAACATACCTCAAAATCAGCACTCAAGACCTTAAGAAAAGTGAGTAATGTCTTAACGTACCGCTAGCACCTCGTATCTGTAAATTGGCCGTCGCCACAAACTAGCTAGTATGCGTATGACCAAAGTACATACTAACACTACTCTATTCCACACATTTTGTTTCTCAGAAAATAAGTAAGGTCTGGCGGGCCTGGGATCTTGCTCTATAAGATGTTAAAATTATTTTTAATAGACGTCAATATGCATACATTGATAATTATCAATAATAGTTAAAAGTATTTAAGATATGTTATAATAGTTAAAATATTAATTATTAGTTGAAAATATTTGTCAACTTTTTAGTATCAGTATTTTAAATATTTTTTAAACATTGTAGTTCTGTAAAATCAAATTCGTTGAATAGTTTTATATTTTTTTTATAAAACATCTTTTTTGGTTTTGTAGTTAACGCAATAGTTTTTATATAGTTTGTTGAAAATAGTCGGAACAGTATTATTTTCCAGAATCGTGTATCTTTTATTTTGTTTTAGCGCGGACGCAACAAAATTTTGAAAACATAATCTAATGTTTTTGGCTATTTGTTCGAGCCATTTTTTGAACGATTCTTCATCGGATGGAAATTTTGAGAATATTCACATCATAGCATAGCAATAAAAATAAGTAATGTTTACTCATTTCAGTCATAACGACAGTAACTTTAGGTTATTTCGTTGTACTTACTTGTGCAGCGTAAAATTTCTCGATGAATCGGGTTTCTTTTCGCAAAACATGCACTCAATTATCATGTTTGATAAATAAAATACCGTCTAACCAAACAGCTAAATTTTAAATATCGCGGCCAAACGCCATACTGAACTGTCACAAGACCTCAATTTTTGCCAAGATGGCGGCGCTCAATTAGAAACGCATCTCAGCGGCCTAAATCCAATCCAGTGTTATATAGAGATCAGTGCTTTTATTCCTCTAATTCAATTCCAGAAAGCGTGTTCTGAATTCTACATTTAATTATAGTGAGTCGTGTTCGCATTTCCGCCAATCAGAAGACATCAATCGTAGTTCCATAAGAGTCCTTGGGCCGTTCTTAGCTGAAATTAACTATAGGTTGAGTAATATTTGAAGGAAAAGTTCTATAAAAGTTCATCATTATGCCCTATTTCCTATAAGAATTCTGTAACTCGAACATTGACTTAGACTGAAAGACTTTGAATATAATTATTTCACAACTATCATTTAGCGGCGTTCACAATTTGAGATTTTATGAGTATTTATTACAACTTTTAGAAATAATACAATAAGCTAATTATAACAAATAATAATAGTGTGAGCGTAAATTTTTACAACAGTTTCATCAACATAAGTCACATCAAAAGACATAATAGTCCATTTCAGTTAAGAACGATCCAATGGATCTTAAGGCCGTATGACACGATACATAATTTCTCTCAAAATTATGTTCATAATTTTGAACAAAATTTCTAACAAAAATTTTTACAATTTTTTGAACATTATTTTGAAGGCCTGTATGTCACTACTACAAAATTTTGTACATTAATCTGTTCACGCATCTGCGCACATGCTACTTCACGTGACAACTTTCAGATTGAACAAAAATATTAAGATGGATGAAAGAAGATTTGTGGAGCATAAATTCAAAATATTATTGATATCGTCGATAATAGTGATTGTTGGAAATAACAATATCTCAAACCAACAATGTATATAAAAAGTAACTGTCAAACAGACTGGAATGTATATTTATGCTAGTACGCATTCATATTGCGCACATTTTGAATGTTCACGCATCTGCGCATAAGCTACTTCACGTGACAAATGTCAGACTGAATAGAAATATCAAAATGGATAAAATGAAATTCCTCAATTAAAATTATGATTTCATCTCTGGAGCACGATATTTCTAAAATAATCATAATTCTTACAACAACAATTCATATTTGGGCATAAAATGTCAGACAAATGAGAATCTTTATTTATGCCAATGCGCATTCGTATTGCGCACATTTTGAAGGAAAATTTGTAAGAATATAGAGCGAGTCCTACATTTTTTTGGACATTTTTTTTAACATTTTTTTGAAGGAATTTTGATGTATGTCACAGTACATTTTTTTGATCATAATTTTGAAACACAAAAATGTACAGAATTTTGAGAGAAATTATGCATCGTGTCATACAGCCTTTATATAGGACTACGATTTGAGCCTTCTGATTGGTTGTAATGCAAACACGATTCCCTCACATTAAATACAGGAAAAAATAAAAGAAACAAATTCACGTATTTATTAAATAGATACAAATTTAAATCTTCAAACTGCACAAATCTATTCATGATAATTGATGAACGACTGACATATAATGGAACTGACACATAACCAAATGCGATTTTTGTGCCAATGTGAAATTGGTTCGCATTATAGCCAATCAGATTGCTTAAATCGTAGTCCCATAAGAGCTCTTGGTCCGTTCTTAACTGAAATGAACTATAAAAGTTATATTACAAATATATTCAGAGTAACCAACTAAATATCGTCTGTGCAAACTTGCCCGCGATTTAAACCAATCAGAGATCAAAATCAAATAATTACAATCTTCTCCACGCTGTCTTCTTAAAAAAAATGGACCATAGTTTGTAGCGCCACAATAATAGTAGAATACTCTTATGTCCCATTCACAGTCCGAAATTCGGCGAAATTCGTCGAAATTCGTAAAGCTTGGTATATGGGAAAGCCACAGTAGCGTTCACAGCGCTGAAATTTGGTGCATACAAATTTCACTTTGACCAAACCTTGCAAGCTCCAAACTTTTCTTGTAATTTAGGTTGCGTTCTACAAAAATAATGAAGAAGAATATGTGTTTTGAATGAACTCTTATTCCATTTGACGTTTGATTATTTGTGTACGGTTTTTGTTTGTGGTTAATTTTTATCTTTTTGAAATAAGTTATCTTGATTGGAGGCAGTACTTGAAGATTTCTAATTTTTAGTGGTTTCCACACGATAATTCTTAAAATTTATATTTCTCCTATCATAAAGAAGGATAACAAGAAATTAAATGTAATAATTCTTCCTCAGTTATCATATTTATAATATTAATTTGAATATAAACAAAATACACAAACAATATAATGGCTGATTCAAGCTTCAAAACTACTTCGAAATTAAGCCTATAGCTGTCGCTAGTTACTAATTTCGGTGTCTTAAATTTCAGGCTGTGAACGGACAAATTTCAACAGTTAAAATTTCGTATTTGGAATTTCACCAAATTTCGCGCTGTGAATGGGGCATTACTCACAAAAATTGTAGAAAAGCGGGAAAAAAATTATGGAAAAAAAGTATTGTTGGAAGAAAAGTGCGATGGAAAAGAAGACTGAGATGAATGAAGTGGGAAAAAATGTCCTCCTGAGGATTTGTTTCAATATTAGTACTTGAAAATATATGAAACTGATTTTCATATAACTATGAAATCAATTAGACATTTCATTTATCAGATAATATACTATTAAATAGCCAATAAAATGTAGGATGATGACGACCATTCACTACAATTTGAATATTTTTGAACTAGGTTCTTTTCTATAATAAGAAATGATGATATTTTTGAATAATATACAGAAGTTTTAGGATTTGATTTTGCAATTATCATGCATCTGGTAATTTTTATAGAAATTAATATGCGTTTATCAATTGTTTTAGCACAATACCTGTATTGCATAACTATATACTTATTATTATTGTCGAAGTACTGAACATCCATCCACATAACAATGCTAGGAGGAGATGTAAATTCAGGAAAACAATCCTTTAGTTCTATTTCTTTATAGCAATGATTAACGCTGTACTCACGATAAATATGAATTTTCTCATCACTGCCAGATAGTAACCAAACAATCTACAAATTAGAGCTATTACAAATAAAAATACATTCTAAAATATTAATTTCATACTTCATTTTTCGTGACTGAATCGCCCTCCCATGTTAACAATTCCGTGTGATATAATTGATACGGTATGAAAGATAATTCTACATTTAAACAATTCTGGGATATGCTCTCTAAATTAAAATCTTGACTAGATTCCCATGCAGAATAAATATTCAAATAACTTTCTCGCGTTTGTTCATTCCCTATCTGCAGAATTTATAGAATTATTTTTCAAGAATAAATTAAAACACATATTATACCTTAGTAATTGTTATACCTATTACAAAATCATTTTCCGTGGTCGATTTATTAAATGCATCAATTGAAATTATTTCTACCATCCCTAAATAGCAAATAATTTTTATTATAAGTTTTTAAACAAACAAATAGATAATTTAATTACCAGGTATATATGTAAATAAAACTTCTTTCGTAGATGGTACTAATAAGTCCGTATAGTTATCTGGATATTCAAAGCAATAAACTTCCCTTTTCAACGAAGCAGCTAGAATTTTATTGGTGCCATTCGCCAGCTGAAGATTTGCAAGTGTGTACACATTTCCTTGCGAAGATATTTGAAAATAGTGAGCATCTCGAACGTTTTGCAATATATCTAAAAATCAATTGCATATAATACAATTACCACAAATTATTCAATTATTTTTACACATTATATCTGTGCACTGAACTTAAATTTTATCGGTGATTGTTGATACATTATCAAAGTAAGGTTATATACATTACAATAGTTCATTTATTTATTATTCATATCCAACTCATAAGAAAAATAAGATTATGAATATTTGATTCACTTACTTGACATTGTGCAATAATCGACGCAAAGTATACTTAATATAAAAACATGTTTTCGTAGATTGTGGTTTGAAATGAGCTCATTAGTAAGTCGAGTGATTTCCGTGCGGCCGCGGTTACATACTTTCTCAGAGAGGAACTTTCACTCTTCTGATAAACGTTATTTAACATTAACAGCTCCTACGTGTCAAACAAAAGCAGAAAAAAGAAAAATGGTAAGTTATTTCTGTATACAATTTATAAATAAGTATTAGGCAAAGTATTGATTTTTCAAATTGACTGTTACCTGCAACAGGTGAATAGTGTATTATACAGTCAACACTTTCTGCTTGAAGCATAATTTTCTTTCTGCTGGTTGAAATTTAATATTAATAAGTTAGTGATTAGTATTTTGAAAGAAAATAATATATTCTTCGTTTTAATTTATTGAAATATTCCTTACAGGCTGGAAAATTAGCTGATGAAGAACGTAAACAAAGTGTTCAGCCTCTCCTCAAGAATGGTTGGTCAATGGTCAACGACAGAGATGCAATTTACAAAGAATTTTTATTTCAGAATTTTAATCAGGTACCTACTGAATCAATAATTATATAAAAACATCTTTAAATCGATTTTTGTTAATTATAACTATGAGCGTTTTTATTTTAGAAATTCTCGTTTTCTTTACTTTAACAATAGAAAAAAAATATCTATAATCGTACAAAAGTAGAGATGTAAGGAATAATTAATTTGCAGATTACCAAATATTTTGCAATTTTTTATCGAATATTCGGATGTTCTTCAAAAATCGCTTGCAATCAGGCACTGTTTCTCTAGAAGTCGATTATTTATACATGTTAGATGTATTTCTGAAATAATGTATGCAAAATTCATTTCATTCATAATAATGTACTAAAATACAGTAGCACATTTCTTATTTAATTTTATTTGTATGGTGTAATTCTAGATCATTGCATTAATTTTTTGTTTATAAATACAAACTAAGTTAATGGTTGAAAAGCCGAAACACGCTGCGATAAAATTTTCATAATATATATAATATTTTAGTGCACGTGTTTGAAATAAATAACTCTATCAATAATTCATAAAAGATAAGTTAATTTACAATGAAATATCGCTAACTGTCACCGTTACGCATCACAATTTTTTCTTTTACTTACTTGTACAAACAAGTAAATATTGTGAAACCGACAAAATTCACCTATAGAGATTTTGATAGAAATATCCGTTTTGAGCATCCCTGAATCCATTTTGACTATTTTTGTCTTGATGTCGGTACGTATGTTCGTACGTGCCTTCGTGCGTAACTCGCAAATCTCAAAACTGGTTGAACGTATAATATATAGGTATAGGTATAGGGTCTAGTTATGCGCCTTATGATACCGGAAGTGCAGTTTACTTGAAACTTTTTTCGAATTTCTCTAATAAATCCAGAATGATCAACTGTAGGATGTTGAAATTCAGTATTTGAACTTGATGTTGTATCAGATTGGTTATCTGCTATTTTTGTAAGAATCGGCTTGGCCAAAAGTGCACTTTATTTGAAACTTTTTTTGATTTTTTTGCATAAATATAGAATGATCCGCCATAGCATATTGAAATTTCGTATAAAGAACTTCTATAACATCTTATTGTACATCTTGCAATATGATTGTGATCGGCTAAACCGGAAGTGCACTTTACTTAAGATTTTTTTTCAATTTTCCGCATAAATCCTGAATGATCAACCGTAGGAATATTGAAATTTGATATTTCAGTCTGCTATAGCATCTGAATGATTGCCTACTATTTTCATAACAATAGACTGAACCGGAAGTGCACTTCAGTAGAAATTAATTTTTTTAATTTTGCGCATAAATTCAGATCTGTTGGTAGTCGTAGAATTTTGGAAATCAGTATTTAGGAATGTTGTTGTACAAGAATATTGGCCTACTGTTTCCATAACAATCGACTTGGTTGAAAGCCCATTTTACTTGACAGATTCTTAGAATCTTTTGGGTAAATCCAAAACGATTAACTGTGGAACGATGAGATTTTGTGTTTGATTATATATACCCAATGATATATATGATCAAACAGAAAATAACATCGTATTATATATTTCCAATGATGTACAAGTAAGTCACGTGATGTTCACGTCAGATTTTTTACTTCTTGTCCACGTGAGGGGGTGATCACGTGACTTTTTTGCTACAGAAAATCCCTGTTTGAGAAACAAACGTCAAACTGACAGTTATTTGTTTACTTTCAGTTGGTCGTTGAACGCTTGGCTCATAGTTTCAGTGTCTACCAGCTGAATATTTTATGAAAAAATAATGTATTTTTAATTTGAAAGTTTGCTTGGTGATGTGAAACAGACAGGAGAAATAGGTAGAATACCGAAAATTTGCAGAATATTCGTTACATCTTTATTAAAAAGTTATAATTTTGTACATTATTGTAAAAAGTAGGTTTTTATGAAAATTTTATTACACACAATTTCAGTTCCAATTGTCAGTATTTTAAACATCTGGGGGATGTTCTACAATACAATACTAAAATCACTTTTGGACATTTTGAACATGATATCTTCATTCAAATTTTCAAGAACACCAATTCACAATATGTATCATTTCCTAACTACCAATGGTAGCCGCCAAAGTGATAGCTACAAAAGAGAAAAATCTCCTTAAATTTAATGATGTCTATATTATACGAAAATTAGAACGATCGAATATTAAATATTGCAAGACACACGTATAAAATGTCTCTAATGCACTCACTAAGCTGTCGAGCGAATAAACCATAAATTACTTTTTACACGTGTATCTTAATAGTAATTTATGTAACAAGAATATAAAGCTGAACATTAGGACATAAGGCCAAGTATGTGATCACGAGGCTTGCCGAATCTTTAAAATAGTTGGCCAAATGTCATAATGCTTGTTTTACACTCGTATTGCATACAACTTCCCTAGTTTGACAATTATTGAGCACACAGTAAGAGAGCTCGCGATAGCCCTATGATATCTTTGTTGTGGTTTTATTTAAAAATTAACCGATTCAATTAACTTTATCTTTAAAATGTAATAATTTATTATCAATTGCAATAGAAAACATGAGCAACACGAAAATCCGTAAAAATGAGACGCGTGAATTAAATTCGTAAAAAAATGAACGCACGAAAAAATATGTGAGTTCGATATCATTTACCAATATTATTCCAAAATTATGCATAAACTTTGTCTCCGTATTCTGTATTCTTTATCCAAGTTTGATATCTGAATCGGTAATATACAAATATTAAAAAAGTTTTCGTTTTTAGGCCTTTGGTTTTATGTCACGCACAGCTTTAATGGCCGAAAAAATGGATCACCATCCTGAATGGTTCAACGTTTACAATAAAGTTCAAGTAACATTATCATCCCATGATGTAAACGGTTTAAGCACGAGAGATGTAAAGTTAGCAACCTTTATGGATAAGGTTGCCAAATCTGTGTCAGAATAAACAATTTCCAACAGAAGTCTTCAACGGTACATCATCAAAAGTTTTATGAAAATAAAAGTATTTTTATCTCTGTTTCGTTATGAAATGTGCATGAGAATATATTTTACTGTACAAAAAATTTAATTTATGTCACTGATATATTGTAATAATTGTTTATAATTTTTTTAAAATCATATAGTTAGTTACAAATAAATGTTGCAATAATAAAACACTGATTTTCAATACTCAAAGCCCAATAATTCGTGCAGTACAAGCGTTCGGGAAATAACTGTAATCCACATCCGTGTATATTTCATCCAATACTTTTTTCAATTCTAGAGCATGGTCAATACCGCGAGTTTCACAAACAACTGTTACCTGAAACAAATTTATTTCAAATTATAACGAAATTTCAAAAACTTCACACAGGCTTATAATAATTTATAACACCTTATAACTTCAAAATATAAATATAATAGGTTGAACCACTTACAATTTTGTTACTGAAAATATAGAAGAGATAAAAGGATAAATTGAATATTGTTACAATAGTAATTTGTGTATCAAGGCCGTAATAGAGATCTTTTTTGGTCAAATCTTCTGTTTACGGACGAAGCGTTAGCTGAGGCTGCAATTCAGATGAGACCAGAAAAGAACTTTAGCCCGAGATGCACACAACTTTTTAGGCGAGCATGACTGAAGAACTAAAAATCACAAAATTTTATTTATTTCTGAAATATTGCAATTGTAAATCTTATCTACCATTGAATTTTTTTTTTATCTTTCTCCCACCTAATACGTTTTCTGTCTGAGCAGTATTCATCCCCACACGTCACGAGATATTTGTTGGACTGTATATTTTGTACTCTTAAATCAATAATGAATGAAGATCTTTGTGTCAAAATTAAAATAGTCGTCATTTTATTATCATATTTTTAGATGTTTTCTTTAAATAATATAAAAGAGGATTTCCACAAAAGCATTGGCTGGACTCATAATAAAACTCTCAAAATCTAAATAAAATTGTCTCAAGTCTAATATTTTGACTTTTTTGTGTATTTTTTTCTGTATAATCAGGGTGAAGAAATAGAAACTTGAAATTTATAGTTGTAAAATAAACGTTCCATTTGTCGAATAATATTTATGTAAAATTGTAAGTAAATATATATTCAATTATCTTGAATATGTTATAAATACTATTTTTTATAGATCTGTTTACATGATCTATGACCTTATTATCACCAACTTATATCTTTTTGTATTATTATTTTTTTTCTTATCAATTCTTTGTGAAGAGTCTTATCGCATTATTCGCTTTATGGTCGAATCTGAAAAAAAATCTCGTACGAAATATTGCATTCGAGAAGAAATTAACACAGTGTGTTAAGCACAATCGTGAATGGTAGATTAGTGCGATAGATACATCAACATTGAAAGAGGGGCACAAAATTCATCCCGAAACGTGAATGAAGTCGCCCCTTAACAATTCTATATGTTCTTTAAATTTTAATTCCGGACATGCTAAATAATTCCGTCCCGAGCATTTGGACAACCCGGAGCATATTCTGTTTGTTTTTCAAATTTGGATGCTTCCGAATTGTGTATAGCCGACACGAAAAAAATACAAATAATGGTCTCGAAAATTGATTCTCTCCGGGCTCGAAGATACGATTAGGAATATTCAGACCCTAAGGCCTAGTATTTCAGGTTCAAATTAATCTATAGATTACTTAAACGAAGCTTTATTACTATGGTAACAATTGTTTTTACAATCGTTGCTACGAGAATTAATCCAAAGTTTTCGTAATCCGAACACTGAAATACTGAGCCTAAGGCCCAGTATTTCAAGTTCAGTTTAATCTATAGATTACTTAAACGAAGCTTAATTACTATGGTAACAATTGTTGTTACAATCGTTGCTACGAAAATTAATCCACAGTTTTCGTAATCCGAACACTGAAATACTGGGCCTAAGACCCACTTGTACAGTCTGAGCTTATCTAAAGTTTAGTAAAACCAAGTTCAATTTCTATGGTTACAATTGCTGAAATAATTGTAGCCATAGAAATTAAACTTGGTTTTACTAAACTTTGGATAAGCTTAGGCCCAGTATTTCAGTATTTGGATTACGAAAACTGTGGATTAATTTTCATAGCAACGATTAAAAAACAATTGTTACCATAGTAATTAAGCTTCGTTTAAGTAATCTATAGATTAAACTGAACCTGAAATACTGGGCCTTAGACTGTACAACTGGGCCTAAGAGAAACATTTTATATTTAAATTACTAACCTCAACGCTAAAAACATCGTTCATAACCCATGCTCTCTCATGGATTACATCCTTGATATTGCATCCTATTTCTGCTAATTTACTCAGTAATTCTGAAATACCACCAGCTCTATCTTTGATAATAACGCTAAATTTAATTAGTCTTCCAAGTACAGCTAATCCTCTTTCCATAACTCGACCCAATACTGTACTATCAATATTTCCTCCGGATAATACGCAGACTACCCTAAATTAAAACAAAAACTTATTAATATGTTGACATTTTAGTTCTTAGTATATGTTATGGGATAATTTAAGCAGTGTAACAACGGCAGAGTGTATATCGCTGATATTCACAATCTTTCGCGGGTCTCTTTGTATGGACATCGAAAACAGAAACAAGTGTTACTCATAGAAAATAAAAGAAGGTATTCTGAAGCCGCAATACATCGTGGAAAATGTATCAAGCAGTAGCACCATCAACAGTGGTCTTGGATACTAAGGCTCGATTGTTTATTAATAATTTTATAAACTATAGGCTATGTGCAAGGGGGTGGAGTTTGAACAAATATCGATGCGATCGCTCATGGTGAGCACCATTGTAACCATTGAACTCCATTTCTCAGAATACGTGAATGAGCTGTCATTGAGCATTGTAGTTAAAAAGTGAAAATAATTGCATATAAAACATGGAAAAACGTTTGTTCCAGGCTGTTGTGTTAAGGATGATTCAAGTGAAATATAGTTTCATAGATTTCATGTACCCAGTTATAACATAAAAAAACGAGTGAAGTGAATCAAAGCGGTAAATAGAGTATTGTCTGTCTTTCATTATTAATCTATATAACAAATATGTTTGTAATTCAATTGTGAAATTAGAAATATTCATCATCGATTTGGGATTCATGAATTTACCTCTATCTCTAATTTGTAAGATGTTTCAGTGATAGAAGTTTGTAAGATGCACTTCGCAATAATTTTGTTGTTAATATTGTCAGCAACATATTCTTCAACATGTTTAATATAGCAAAACTAATTTCACGCTTTTCTTCAATGCTTCTTCGGTAAAAGGGATACAGTGTTTGATAAATACAAACCCGATCTGCAAGATCACGGCATCATAATTTGAGGTTATCCTGTCAATTAGAACGGATTAAGACGTTTTCTCTATAATAGGTACGTTATAATTGAAGAAAAAAATACTCAAAATGAATAATTTCAACGTACCTTTTATGCTATGCAAGTTATATTATACGCGCACAGCTGAATTAAATAATATTAGTACATTTAAAAAATTATAGGTATGAAACAATGATAAAATAGAGTTCAATCGTTCCCCATTGCCCGTTAGAGGCGCTAGTAGACTTCATGCACGTAGCCTATAGTTCAGCTGAACTGAGCGTATTTACTATGGTAACAATTATTTCTGCATTTATAACTATTATTTAAAGATGGATTTCGAACTTCCATTGTCTTTATTTGAAATAAGCTAGTTTTTTACTTCTCTGACCTATACATATATAATAGGAATTTAAATTTGGATACCACATGAAAAAAATCGTCAAATGTTTTTTCAAAATAAGTAATTTGGCTCTATCGTGTTTGTCATCAAATAAAAGATCCTGCGGGAATTATTTTGGTAGAAGTGTCAAAAATGATATTCAAACGATTATCAATTGTTTTTTACATGTTATTTAAATTGTGTTTAGTTTGGTATCAATTTAAAGTTTTCTGGAGGATAAGCTTAGTAGAAATCTAAAATAAATATTTTTTTTCATTGCTAACAGTTTTTTACAACTTAACAAAATTATGTCAAATTTGGGACCAACTAAAGCAACTGGACATAACTGACCATATTAATGGTCGGGAAAGTGAGAACCACAGCAGATTTTTCTTTTCGAATGGTATGATTCGCCAATCCTTATCAATGTTAACTACATAATTATCTTAGAGCTACAGGTAACAGGTATATAATACTAATTACATTTTAGTGTGGTGTATGTGGATATATCAGAAGAGATCGAATGCGAAATAAATTGATGTATGAAAAATGCAATATTGGAAAAAATGTAGTTGAGGGAGTTTGCATGAGTTAATTACGTTGGTTTAAGCGGAACGAATGTCGAATGAAATATTTTTGAAGAAGATTTATGTTGGTGAAATTGAAACTGAAAGGCTGCGTGCGTGGCCTGTATATAGATGAATAGATATAACTGTTGGTTTGTTGTGTGAGAGACAGTTTTCGAGGGGGAGGAATAAACAAACTTGCATGAATAAGATTTTGTTGTGGATGAAGCAAAAGAGGTATATTTAGATATGTGTATCTGGCGAAGAATGATTGCTAGTTGAATGTTAAATGGAGAAGAAGACGTGATTTATATGTATGTATGTTATATAGAGGCCAAGACACAATTCCGACGTCATTATCGCTTGACACATTTCACATATTGCATTGGTAGCTTTAAATAGTTTCGACGGTCAATAACTGCGAATATTAACAAGTTTCAGTGAACATGGAGGCAATTTATTTTATCTCACTATATTAAGGACTAAAGGCATAGTACATACAATTGTTTTACGTGAGTGAAATAAGAGCTCATTTACAAGTAAATGGAATTATAGTGTAGGAACTATTAAATTTGAAAAGGAAGGTACAATAAAAAATATATTTTACGTTTTTCCTCTAAGCTCTGGTAGTACTCCAGATAACAGGGCCGCTATAGGTACTGCGCCAGCTCCTTCAACAACAGATTTTTCCAATTCTATTAATGCTAATATTGCCATGGCTATTAATTCTTCCTTCACCACTACCTAGAAAAAGAAAGTAAGAAGCACATACCATAAACTAACTTCAAAAAAAGATTATCAGAGATATAGCATATATGTGCTATTCTAGAAATATAATTTAGTATGTACCTATACGTCGCAGCTATATTGTAAAACACGCCGTATAACATGCGCTTTCTTCAAATCGGCTATCTCATGCTCAGACTAATTGTAATTCGTCTAAACAGAAGTACGCTGCATTGTAACAGTATGTCGCGTTTACCAGATTTCAAAGCGCCTGAGTAACGTGCCGACGGCTTACAATTTGAAGCTTGATCTTATAATAGCGCTCATTTTGCGCGCTCGCGCAGAAGTCACTTATGCAGTTTCTGTAAATAGTAGCTCTCAAATAAACTAGATTTCGGCCCAACATGAGGAATTCAGTACACCCTTCTCGGTTGTCTCGGACTCAAGCTCAATTCCACAAGCACGTGCAGTGCAATTTGGTGCTATAAAGGAATGCTTTTCGAAAGTGCGAGCTCAACAAACTAGCTTGCAATCAATTTATCGAATAAAAACACTGTTTTAGTGGCACTGACAAAGCTTAAGAATTGTTCAAATTACTAGAAGCGTCTATTCTAGGCTTTTCGGAGTGACAATGACAGTAGTTAAAATAGATGTGAGAACAGTGAATTCCAAGAAAAGTTTGACATGCGGTAAACCAAAAAAAGTCGTGGTCAAATAACCGAACGACCATTTTCAACAATACAGCTTAACGTTGGCCGCCGCTTTGTGGAATGTTTCACAATCACATTCCTTCTGAACATGAGATAGTCAGGATAGTCTGTTTTAGAAACCGTCTTCTTATACGACGTGTTTCAAAATATGACTGCGGCTATTAATATTACTAGAACCATTTTTTAATAAAGCTATTCGAAAGATCGTAAAAACAGCCCAGTTTCACCAACAATAAAATTCCCCAGGGGATTGTTTGAAACAGAAAATATTATATATTCACCATTGTTTCCGTAATGATTTACTCTCAGTCAAATTTAGTTAGCGTTGGTAGGATTAGACCTTAATCTTATTGTAAAAACTTTAAACTGAAATATATTATTTTTGAATAAGGTTAAAATATTGCCAGTATGAATGTTATATCATTATTATAAAAAAAAAATATTGTTAATAATAACAAATACCATTTTATCCAAATGTCTTCGTATGGTTTCAAATGAGTTATATCCAACTTTATTAACTGCTAAACCATCAGCCAGTGATTGCAAACATGGGGTTACTACTGCTTTTCCAGTTTCTAAAGCTTTTGTCATACCAGCACAATTTTCTGATTCCACCCCCTAGTAACATAGTTGAATAATAGTGAGTTTTGCAAGTCTACGTTAATGCTGACGTAATAAACTAATTTTTGTAATTGGAATCTCCAATCTCTAGACAATTCCTCATTGTCAAATCTTCATCATTTCTATTTTTTTTTTCAAATTAATCTGGTGAGATAAAGTCAGAAACTTGTGAATAAAAATTTTGATAATATAATATAATAATTCAAATTAATAAAAAGTACAGATCAATAAGAATTTAGAAAAAATCAAGTTTGATTAGAAATATATATATAAATATGCTTTATTTGGATTAAATTCTGTATATAAAAATTATTAACTCTTAGGATCGTAGAGCTCTGCCTGTGAAATATATATGATAAAATATAGATTCACAATTTTATGCTGATTTATTGTATGGATAATTTAATATTGACTGATTTCATAGCTCATTCATAAAAGGTAAGATATATTTTTAAATTACCTAAGATTCGCAGAAACTTACAATAATTTTACAATCTGGTTTCAGACTTTTGACTGCAGCTCCAACACCAGCAAGTAATCCACCTCCTCCGACAGGAAGTAGAATAGCTTCTACATCTGGCACTTGTTCAAGGATTTCTAAACCAATTGTCCCTGCACCTGCTAATACTTCTGGATGGTCGTATCTGAAAATCAAAATTACATGCATATGTTCAGAATACGAATCTCATTTGTTAGGAAATTGACAGTATTCTCATTACTAGTTGTGCGTATCACAACAAAACGAATAAACTTATAGTTGGGGAGCCGGCCGCACCTTATGTTCCCTAATCGAACTTAGCCAAATTCTACATGAATCGATCGGGAATATAGTAGTCAATAGGGTACTAGACTTTATAAGTCTAAGATCCTGCCCTGAGTTTAAAAAAAGGCTATTTCCGGTCAATTTTTTCGGGGTCAACTTCCCTGTAGAACTTACTATTGAAACTAGTAGCAATCGATAGCAAGGATCAAGTATTTTAAGAAAAAATCCGGTTGTTACCCTCCGACCTGTCCGGGAGGGCGGCAGCCACCCCTAAGTGTAACCCATTCTCGTATTCAACAAGTTCCGATTGTTGTTTTTTCTCCTGTTCCGAACAGGACAGGAGGTGGTACCCCGGTTTTATGTCAAAGTATTTGATCTTCGCTATCGATTATTCTATCAAGAAAGTTGACCTCGAAAAAATTGACCGGAAATGACCTTTTTTTTCGACACTTAGGACAGGATTCTGGATCCTATTGACCACTGTATTCTCGATCGATTCAAATATAATTTGGCCATAAGTCCGACCAGAGAAGATAAGGTGCGGTCGGCTCCTGGTCTATTAAAGTCTACTACAGATCTATTCATGCGAATGAAGAGAATGACGTCTTATAGACTGGGAGCTAGTGACAGGTGGGGTTCTCCGATTTTATACCGCTTGCCTTTTTGAGGGTTGATAAGAAAGATAAAAATGTTATTGTGATGCACGCTTTCAGGTCATAGTTCAAATTCTTATTGAAGGTCTGAAAAAAAAATGGTTTTTTCCGTGATATCAAATTGCATGCCTTTGTAATGTTGAATAATTGAAATTAATCTAAAGCCAAGTACTGAAAGGCAAGCATTTCGCAACAGCCCAAGTGGCTCAAAGGGTTGCGTGAACTTGTGAAAAAAAATATGAAAAATGCCGTGTTTCCAAATTGCATGCCAATGAAAAGATTTGAAGTTTTAGTCATAAAACTCTTGTAAAAAAAAATTGGCAAGCATTTCTCGTTGGCGCAAGGGTTTGAAATTTGGGGGTAATCTTGCATAAATTTTGCACCAATTAGCCGTGATTTCAAATTACCTCAAATGGAGCAAAAACTTTATTTCATAGTGAAATAATTATAAATTTAAAATGGCATGCATGTTGCTTAAGCCCTTCATATTTTAAATAATAATGAAAGTTGCATAAAAAACTCGCAAAATTTCTCTGACTTTATTCTGCCTGTCATTTTGTATTACATCAATAAATGCTGTTTTAAATTCATTTGGGAAATGGCAAGCATGTTTCTTAAGCCCTCCGTATTTTAAATAATAATGGAAGCTGCATAAAAAACACGCAAAATTTCTCTGACTTTATTCTGCCTGCCATTTTGTATTACATCAATAAATGCTGTTTTAAATTTATTTGGGAAATGGCATGCATGTTTCTTAAGCCCTCCGTATTTTAAATAATAGTGGAAGTTGCATAAAAACACGCAAAATTTCTCTGACTTTATTTTGCTTGCCATTTTGTATTACATTAATAAATGCTGTTTTAAATTCATTTGGAAAATGGCAAGCATTTTGCTCAAGCTCTTCATATTTCAAACAATAATGAAAGTTGCATAAAAACTCGCAAAATTTCTCTGACTTCATTCTGGCTGCCATTTTATATTACATTAATAAATGCTGTTTTAAATTCATTTGGAAAATGACATGCAACTTTGTCGGATCATTGAAAAACTGTGGAAAAAGTGGCAAAAAAAAAAGTAAGAAAATTTCCGAGATTTTATTTTGCATGCTGTTTTGTATTTCAATGAAGAAATATGTTTCAAGTTAAAATAAAGAATGGAATGCATATAACATAAGACAAACATTTACAAATTCTGAAAAAATCAAGAAAATATGTCCTAGAATCAACTTAGTTTGTAATTATAGACATGGCAGGAGGTGAATCTTTCATAATAATGCAGATTATATACTTATTCAAAGTAATGCAACTAACTAGGTTCATAAACAATACTTTTATACCAGTAAGTTTTGCGTTTGGCATAAATAAGTGAAGAATAGTATGAAAATGAATAGAGTTAAAGAGGATGATATTGTAAGAAGGGCCGACAATAAGGACGAGAAGGATGAATCAGACGATGATGACAGCGACACTTATTCTCAAATAGGTGGTGAAACTACTGAAGAGGAAACTGAAATTAACAATAATTATGATGAAGAAATTGAAATTTTAGCAATTATTGCTAATTTCAGACTCTTTTCCATTCCTATTCATTTATATAATGAAACATCCCATTAGCTATTTAAGTATGATTTTTCTATGATAATAAATTTTTTTCCTGATAATTAGCTTTTTTATTTTTTCATAATGATAATAACATTTTTGCATGATAATGAAGATATACCTACTCTTAAATTCCAGATGAAGGCAATTTAACTTTCAAAAATATATTTTGTTACAATATTCCATCCACATAACTTATTCTTATTCCAGAGGAAAAGTAAGAATATTATTATTATTTTTTTCGTTGTTAATATGTGTGATTATTATTTTATTGATAGCAAGATTCAAAACCTTAATGTTTCACAAATTCAGAAGTTGGGATGTCAACTGTACATACGTGTTTCGTCCTTATTAAGACTCTTTGATATAATATTATTCTAGTGCCTTATTGGTTGCAATTTAATGTTATACCCAGTTAGAGCTAATACTGATTATCAATAGGAAAATTTTTATGTTTCTAGTGATTTCAATTGAATATTTTTGGAATTGTTGCTATGAAAACATTATTAATAATTTAAATTGTAGCTCTTTGCAATATTTTGGAAGAGACTCACCTAGGCCACTAATGTTTAAAATTAGTCAAAAAATTGAAATAAATAAATTCGCGCAATAATTCCTGTTAATTTTACTGAATTAATTTACGGGCACTTTTTCTCAACCCTTTTTCCAAAATTTATCAATGATGAGCCTGAGCAACATGCTTGCCATTTTTTGTGTCGTCTAAAAAAAATAATTTTGACGAAATACAGAATGGCATGCAAAATAAAATGACGGAAATTTTTCTTCTTTTTTTTGCAACTTCCTCAATGCATGCCTCCATTTTGGGACATCCTCGGGTGCATGCCAATTTCCTCAATGACAATTCATCGAACAAATTACCTATAGTTGAAATGGCATGCAATTTGAAATCACGGCTAATTGGAGCAAAATTTATGCAAGATTACCCCCAAATTTCAAACCCCTGCGCCAATGCTTGCCAATTTTTTTACAAGAGTTTTATGACTAAAACTTCAATTCTTTTCATTGGCATGCAATTTCGAAACACTGCATTTTTCATATTTTTTTTCACAAGTTCACGCAACCCTTTGAGCCACTTGGGCTGTTGCGAAATGTTTGCCTTTCAATACTTGGCTTTAGATTAATTTCAATTATTCAACATTACAAAGGCATGCAATTTGATATCACGGAAAAAACCATTTTTTTTTTCAGACCTTCAATTGGAATTTGAACTATGTCCGGAAAGCGTGCATCACTCAATAACATTTTTATCTTTCTTATTAAGAGGTAAATTATCAACCCTCAAAAAGGCAAGCGGTATAAAATCGGAGAACCCCACCTGTCACTAGCTCCCAGTCTATTAGCTTGATACAATTACATTCAAGTACTGGTGCAAGGTAAAAGATGATAGAAATAATTAACGACCTTTAATTATAGAATCAAGAATTATTATGGATATGGTTGATGACGCTGATTGGTACTGTGAATGTAGGCATTGAATCAAGGGAATTCAGTCACACAATTTATCTTTCTAACTTTATAGTTTCGACCCAACCTAGACCATTGTCAGGAGTGAAAAGAATATGTGAGCTTGTAATGAAACAATTTATGTTAAATAACAAACTCACAATAGTTATTTACATAATTAGTTATGAAAAGTGCCATATTGTTTGACGAAACATAATATTTGCCAAAACGAGCATAGCGAGTTTTGCAAATTACATGAGTCAAACAATATGGCTTTTCATAACGTATTCTGTACAAAATTTTATCTAATTCCGTCAGGATAATTTTATCTATATTTTTGAATGAGAACATCTCTCACGTTACATCACAAAATTCAGATGACTGTGATTTATGACCATCTATTGTTACTACTGAAACAAGAGTGCACTGAAATAAACAAATATCGAATTTTCACAAAATGTCAAAATAATTTTTAAAAATATACTCTAGCAGTGATATCCTGAGTGATATAGTATTCTTTGATATTAAAGACTCTGCCAATGCTGCATACTGTCAATAATAAATCATTCTTATAATTGTACGCAAATAAATATTATTGATTAGCTCTGAAACATGGCCAGTTATGTAAAGTCATTACGTAACTACTTTACGCAACTGTTGCAGGACAGTTATGGAAAATGGGACGTTGCATAACGTCAGATATTGATGTAAAATTAGACTTTTCAATACGGAGTTTGATAAATTCCTTTATCTAATTCCGTTTTGAAAAGTCAAACTTTACATCAATTTCTGACGTTATGCAACGTCCCATTTTTCATAACTGCAATGCAACAGTTGCGTAAAGTAGCATAAAGTAGTTACGTAATGACTTTACGTAACTGGCCATGTTTCAGAGCTAATCAATTATACTTATCCGCGTACAATTAAAAGAAAGATTTATTATTCACAGTATGCAGTATTAGCAGAGTCTTTAATATCAAAGGGTACTATATCACTCAGGATATTACTGCTTGAGCACATTTTAAATAGTTATTTACATTACAAGATGCGAAAGTATACTTTTTTGTGTGAGGTGGTATTTGAATGGCCGAGGTGAAGCCGAGGCCGTTCAAAACCTCCGAACACCTGAAAGGGGTTTCGCATCGTATGATGTATTAAATTTTTTCTGCTACTGTTCTATATGGATATTAATATTCAATAATGATTATTATATTTGTAATAATGTTATGGAGGCTGTTTTACCTGTCTAAAATTAACCATATCAACGGTTTATTTACAATGTTATCTGTCATCAGCGCCTGTCACAGATTTTGAATTTCAATAATTTAGTGAAACATTGCATTTGACCGATTTAAAATGTTAAGAGAAAATAAAAATGGTATTCAAAAGGCAGCTAACAACGCATGTGCCTCACTTCTTGCGGATGAATCCAAAGAAAGATACAATCAAACATACAGCATGTCTTCTAAAGCTTGCTGATAAAAATGTTACTCGAATTGACGAAAATGTAATGCTTTGGATGCCGATAATTTGGATTTAAAGAGCGGATGGAAGTCTTCTTCGTTAAATAATGAATGAAATTTCTAAAAAGGTGTTACATGAAATTCACATTAATATTTCCTCAAATAAAGAAACAGTGACAAATATGAATTTTGACGTAATTCAAAATGATAAAAATCTCCCAATACAAAGTGATGAAGTAAATAATTCAAATAATATTCCTACCATGACTTTTTCCAATTGTTCAAATTGCACAATTACCTAAAACCAATAGATAGATAAAATTTAATTAAATAGATTGGATAAAATCATATTATTGTTATAAACTACTTATTTATTTGAATAGATATTGAAATTTTCAATATATTTGCATTTTTTCAAACTTTTACTTTTTTGTCCTGGCCCCGAAAGTATTACTTTCGTAGCTAGCAACGCATAGCAACGAGGTAACACGAATGTTTGCTTTCGTTATCGTTCGAGTTGCCAGGGCTACAAAGCTCACTTATTTATAGAGTAGCAGAAAAAAATTATTTTGACGTTTTGTGAAAATTCGATATTTGTTTATTTCAGTGCACTCTTGTTTCTGTAGTAACAATAGATGGTCATGAATCACAGTCATCTGAATTTGATGATGTGACGTGAGAGATGTTCTCATTGAAAAATATAGCTAAAATTATTCTGACGGAATTAGATAAAATTTTGTACAGAATACGTTATGAAAAGCCATATTGTTTGATTCACGTAATTTGCAAAACTTGCTACGCTCGTTAAAAAATATTACGCTTCGTCAAACAATATGGCACTTTTCATAACTAATTATGTAAATAACTATTACTTTATTTCAATACCTATCAGAATTATTATATTATTTTTACAACTATTTTTATTATTTGTCATTCTGTGCCATCATTGAATGAAGTGATATCAAGCTTCCCGCCTCACCATTCGGTGATATGTACAATAAAAGAATGTGATAAGATTTTTATATAAATTAAAAATTAAAAATACTATACCCATTTAGATACATCATATTTTTATCCACAGATTCCTGCATCGCAAATGTTTTGGCCTCTGCTAAAGTAGTGCCGATTTGTACAACATTTGCTTTAAGTTTTTTACATTTTTGGACTTTCATGAGAGGAGCAGTAAGCGGCATCACTACAGTTACTTTGAGGCCTAATTGTAAACCTTGATATGCTACTCCTAGAGCATGATTTCCTGCTGATGCAGTGATTATTCCATTAGCCTTTTTTTCTTCTGGCATAGTCAGCATGCAGTTCCTTGCTCCTCGTTCTTTAAAACTGTATTGAAATATCATACAAAAAAACAAACATAAACTTTAAACATTGAACATCAGTCAGTATTATTTTCCGTTGAGTTTTTAATTAACAAAGTTTGTTAAAGGTCGAATATTTATTTGGACACTACTGTTGCAATTTTGTATAAATTCTTAGATCTTACAGACCTATAAATCCGTAATATATTAATAGAAACGCATCAACTTTTGTTGATTCATTTAAATACGTTCATAAGGATACCAAGTTCCAAAGTGCGTAGATATATAATCCATAATTTATGAATTTATAGATCTATAAGATACATATATTCGCGCAAAGCTATTATATTTTTTTTTTGTAAGTAAACATGAATTAGACAATAATTTTAATTTTATAATTCTGTACAAATTCATAAATGCCGGTTTATAATGGATTTAATTTAGGAATTTACATTTAGAAGTTTAGATTTATATATAATTCGTGGATTTTGTTCTGGTTTATGATAAATTTTAATTTTCTAAATGTAGCCAATTATATTATGACACGTGAAATATTTGACACAATGTATAATTCAAAGTATCAATGAAAATAAAATAAGTGAATTTTATCTAATTGTCAGTATGAATTCGTTATATTTTATTACGTTTAATAATCCATTCATTATACCTAGCAGGTGACAGTTTATCAATTTCACTGTGATAATTGATATTCATTTGTGATTGATTGGATTTGAGATTCAGGTTTGGATATTAATATTTCAAATGTAAATTCTTAGATTAATGTCCATCATAAAACAACACATAGATTAATATCTAATATGCCTTAAGACTCACAGGTTTGCACAGAATTGCAACATAAACCTGATTTGGCAGTTATACATATTTATTTATTTTAGATGTATGGATTGAGCGACATTCTGTTGAAAGATTCAATCTCCATCAGGATGTAACTATTGAATTATTGGCAATAAACTAGAATCCAACACTTCCTGATATTTTTGAGCATTTACTCTACTACGCGCTTTATGAATGACAGTCTTCATAAACTGCGTGCCGACATCCATACCATTTGTCTATGAAAGAACTTTTACTACAAGTTTCAAACAATCTTTGTTGGAAACTTCTTGTCGAAATCTTATCACCTTTTTTTCATATCTCCATAATTCACGTCAAACTTTGATTCATCACTGAATACCACTTTATACCAGTCCTGCAGTGTCAACTGTGCTTTTTTCTTTGCTCATGATAAGTGTGCTTTCTTCTGACGGTCCGCTTATAGCGGCTTCTCTTTAGCCTGAATATTCTTAAAAATACAACTAATATTAGAATGATATATCTTTTAAAAATTGAGACTGGACTTATGGATGTTTCCTACAATATTATCAGATAACACTCCAAAGTGCAAATAACTCGCGCAAAATGGTCTTTCTTAAATTTCTACTCACTTTTCTAGGTGACATGTTTTGGACGGCCAGTAGGTACTTTTTCCTCTGATAGTCATGATTGCAGTTTTCCTCAAATCTTACAATATCTGACGCTATGGATTTGGTTAGATTCAAAATTAGATATTTCACAAATAGAATTGTCTTTACGATATTCTTGAATAACAAATATTTAGCACTTTTACGATCTCTCGAATTATGATCACTTCACAGTTCGCAAAGTAATGACATCAATACAGAATAGTCACAAAAAACAAATTTAATGACCATCTCTGTAAATAATCTGAGAGACTTTATGAACTATTATTTGCCAAGCGATTTACCTTGGTAACTTATATACTAAGCCTTAAGCCTAATTGCAAAGTCTTTGGTTTAACATAAGCGTAACTTATTTGAGTAACGATTGTTGAAATAATTGCTACTAAGGTATGAATAGGCTCGGTTGTACAATCTAAGCCTATTTACAGTTTGGTGAAACTATGTTTATTTCCTATAGTTACAATTATTTCAGCAATTTTAATCATAGAAGATAAGATCGGTTTAACTTAATTGTAGATAAGCTTAGATTGTAGGTACAATTGGGCCTTAGCGAGATGTAAAATAATTTTTTTAATTCATGTTTACTCACAAGAAAAAAAAATAAATTTGCGCAAACAATATATTTGTCAAAATATCTTTAATATTATCTTTTGTTGGGGCTCGTATAAATTTGAAATATTTTTATCAAAAACTGAACGGAGAGCATTACAGACCAAAAATTTAGAACCGTATTAGACCGTCCGATAGTCGTAGATTTGAGTGCTCAAACGAGAAGAACGTGAACAATTGATATAATTTTTTTGCATAATCGAGCCCTCATTTCAAACCCTTGGCCAAGTGGATCACTTCTGCCTATCGTTTTTCGCTGACTTTTTTTTCCCTAAATTTCATTTCGTAAGCATGGCAGAAACGAGAAAACTGGATCAAAACAGGTTTTTTTTATAAAAATTTAAAATTTATTATTATTATGTTGGCCACACGGCCCAGCTTTAATTTTGGCATTATTATACTCCAAATATACATACTTATCAAAACTCTTGAAGGCAGAGAAAACTAAATGGGGCACTCAAATCTACGACTATCTGACGGTCTATATACTAAATTCTTCAGTTTCACTTTTTCAAAAATTTGAGGTCTGATTTTTCATGTAAAAGCCGATATCGGGTATTTCATGAGCAAAATAATTCAAATATTTTTTGCGATAATGAGAAAAATATTAGTTACCTGCCAGTATATTGTAAAAAATCTTTTTTAACATATAGATTTGTGTTAGTATAAGATCCTAAATGACTTTTCTGAAAAAAAAATTACAATTTATTGACGTTTCTTCAAATTAGATTCCTTCTTACAGTGCACGGAGTATATATAATCGCATTTTCAATTCTTTTTTTTGCATCTTGTATTTTATCAAGTGTGACATTAATAGGAGAATCAGGATTGCAATATGGATCCAATATTTCGTCCGGCTATAAATATAATGAAAAATATATTTATTGTATATTTGCTTGTACACATGAACTTACCATTGCTAATTTAAAACTTGTTACAAATACAAAGAAAATGGAATATTATTATTAGAAGAGTATGAACATGAATATTAAAGAAAAATTTTGAGGCCTAAAGTGACATATATTATTTAATACTTGAACATTCGATTTCATGACAACTATGATTTTATTTAACAATGTTCATAAAAATTCAATCATGTATAATTTCATACTGTAATGAACTAGAAATTTTGAGTATAATGTTTTAGTAAAATTATACCAGAAACTGTATTAGATGCGATACAAATTATACCTGTCAGCAAAAATCAAGAGAAAAAAAATATTGGCATCTACGCCATAGTCAGTCTTCATTGAGCCTTCGAGTGAACGAATGATTCTTAGCGACGAGCCAAGGACAGGTCCCCAAAAATGGCAGTTATACAGGAAAACGTCAATGCCATGCATAAGTTCATCAACGAAGATCGACATGTGACATATCGCGAGATTGAGGCATCATTGAGGATTTCAAAGATCTCAATTCAAAAAATTTTGTATGAAAAATTATGTGTAAAAAAAATTAGTTTCCCGTTGTATACCTCATCTGTTGACCGAACAACAGAAAGAAGCTGGTTCAATTGGTGTCAAAGGAACTCTAGACCGATTTAACGCAGGCGACTCTAAAAACGTGTATATTATCGACATAGGTGATGAGTCATGGATTCACTTATATAAACCCAAAAATAACCGCCAGTCATCTGTTCGGGTGTTGCAAGGTGAAGAAAATTCGACTTAAGTCATCCGTTCTTGAAGTATGACCAAAAAGATGATCGTGACGTTTGTTTCAAAAACAGGTTATATAGCAACAATTCCTGTCAGATCAAAGAACTGTTACTGCCGATTGGTATACGACTATTTGTTTGCTGGAAGTACAGATTGCGTAGTCAAAGGCTTCAGTCGCCGGAAAAAGCAGTCGATGCACTTATAAGTGCAATTTTGTCAGTACCAGCCCACGTACAGAATAACAGCTTCCAAAATCGATTCCAGCAAATGCAAGAATGCATTATTATTCGTGGAGAATATTTCAAAAACAATAAAGTCATTAAAATCTATTTACTGATTTCTTTAATTTGTAAATGCAAAACTAGAAACACAGCTCACGTGATATATTCGAATACCTTTTCTTTTCTACAAGAACTAGGGAATTTTAAACAGGGTCTAAATGGCGTTTCATTAATGTCATTCGGAATAATCTTATTGATTGAACAAAATAATATTTTTAATAAAATTTTCTAAAACTACAAAATTGATGCACACGGTATGTACAAAAATCTGTACCTATATTGATATTACGTATTTCATTATATTATACGTATTATTTCAACTACTGATGACTCGCAATTCTTCATTTGGATAACACCTTCGTATATATATCACAGCACTGAAATAGAAAGTGAATGATTCATTCTCAACCAAAAACTCATATCTTCAAATACACACCTTGTTATAATAACGTTTAAGAAATATATACCAGCTGATAAAAAGTTGAAGGCACTGGGCACTGTTTTTATCGTTGCATTGTATAATAGAGTGTAAAGTGGCGAGGATACGATCTGCACAATTGTTTCTAATGACGTTGTAAACGCAAACACGTGTCCTGTAAACAAAATAATTAGTGTAATGGTACGAACTGAGCAGTCAAATTTAACTTTAAATATATAGTTAACTTGAAAGTTTTGCTCTCGAGTCGAGAATTTTCTCATGTAGATATTTAAAACCCAATGCTAACTTCTATTTTCCATATCTTCATTATAGCTCATTTTTATATTGTCAAATAAGTACGCTTCGAACTGTATAGTATTTTGCAAGTAAAACACTCTATTTCTACGAAAATGTTAATTATTTTCTACATAATCAACAAAATTACAAGAAATATTTCAGCTACTTCTAAAACAGGCAGTACATTCCAATTTTACGCAGTAATTATTGTGAATTTGAACAATATACAGAGTGATGACTGAAACTAGCGAATATAGGATTTCAGTTAGTGAAATAATTTTTTCGTAGCTCCTTACGCATCCTAACTATTTTACAGAAAAATTCCAAGAACTATTTTAGTGTAGGACATAATAGCGCATTCATTTGGAAAACTATTCAAATATAATTTATTTTCAAATTCCATTGAAGGGTTTGTTTCAGTTATAAATAGGTAAGGTGTCAATTGGGTCGAATATGGTTCAAACCGTAGAAGAATTGTCTTCTCCCTTGCACTTATGCGGCTCATATGGATAAAAATAACGAAACGAGCACTTCCAGGACCAATTGAGCTCTTTTCGAAAAGAAATAATGTTCTTACGGATTTTTTATTCAGTATATTTTTTGATATTCCTAGAATAAGGAAAAGAGGGGAAAACAGTTGATAAAACACAAAAATGAATATTATGTCATTCACTATGCATAGATAACAATTTATCGAAAAATCCTTAAATGCTTTGAAATTACATGCCAAACTTCTCTTCAAACTTAATTTAAAAGAGCTTTTCAACTCCACAATATGCGTCCTTGAATTTTACATCTTTTAGTTACACATAGTTGAATAATATATAAATATAACGAATTTCATGATAATTCAAATTTTAATAATATCAAATAAACCGCTGATAATTTGGAAAATGTTTCAGGTAAATGTTCCAAATTATTCAAGGTTCAATTTCAGTTATTTTATATTTTATGATAAATACTACCATTTATAAAATAAACGCAAAAAACTAGAAAGTTCCATCAATCAAATATTGATACCAGTAGGTAGTTGAAAAAAGCTCATTCACGAACTTGAAACTAACTTTTTAGTTTTTGTTCTGTCTGCTAATTGGATTAAATTAAAATGTTTGGAGAAAAAAAATGTTTTTTCTTTACCTAAATCATCGGGTGGTAATAACATTGAAATTGCAGATCTTCCAAGAGGTCCAATTGCACTACTTAATCGTTTGATTCCAGCTCCTAAGAAAGAAACTTAATTTTAAAACAGTTCACACAATATTATTCAAGGGATGACATATGTTTGCGAATCAAGCCGAAGGCGAATATCCTAAATCATCCAAATGAGTTAATACCATTAAAAATAATTTACAATAATATATTCATCCATAATACACAGAATAAGCACAAAAACGCAGAAAATACGAGAATTCTCAATTTGTGCAATAACTAGTTTCTATATAGGTACATTTTAGAGCACAATCCAGGAACTGTAATCAGTGTGGTAGAATAGAACCACAACGAATTGACATTGATATTGACTTGATCATGGTAGTCGATTTATTAGGAACCCAGGACATATTGCCGATTAAAATTTATCATCTTGATGTAACAACATATCCCAGAATGTAATCCAAAAATAAATAATTAATAGTTTGCCGAAAACTCCATATAATCAAATTTCATTGTAACATCAAAATTTCTCAGCTGTTATAGCTTTCTTATACAGTGATCAATAATGACTGTCTGTCACGTGACTAGCAAAAGTTCGCATTATGATCAAAACTATCTTCATGGAATAAAGTTAGTATAAATTTATTTATTTTGATAACTACGTTACCGACATTTCAACAACTCAGTGGCGTATATTTTGCATATTTTATGACGGATTTATCCATAATCTGATTCAAAAAACAAGGAAGTAAGTGAATAGCTGTATTATTGAATGAATATTGAGAATTTATTATTATTCTACCAAATTATCAAGTTAGAATAGTGTTTTCAGAGGAACTGTCATATATCACTTGAAGCTCAATATCTCACGCAGGCGGCAAAGAAAAAAAGCAGAACAATCATTTTTGATCATTCTGTACAACCGTAATTGAAATGGCATAACTGATTTCTATGGCATTAAATAACATTTATCCAACACCGATTCATAATAAGCTTGTTTATATAGTCCTTTGAAATAAATAATATTCACCATTAAGTAAGAGAAAAAAGCGAAATTACGGGAAACAGTGAATACAAACATGTCATGGCTACTTCGTAATTTCTATGTTTTACTTATACAGAGTGATCAATAATAATTGTCAGTCACGTGACTAGCAAAAGTTCGCATAATGATCAGAACTATCTTCATGGAATAAAGTTGGTATTTTATTTATTTTGATAAATACGTTACCGAAATATCAAGAACACAATGGCGTATATTTTGTCACGGATTTATCTATAATCTGATTAAAAAAACAAGGAAGTAAGTGAATAGTTGTATTATGGAATGATTATTGAAAATTTATTATTATTCTACCAAATTTTTAGGTTAGAATAGTGTTCTCAGACGAACTGTCATCTGTCACTTGAAGCTCACTATCTCAAGCAGGCGGCAAAGAAAAAATCAGAACAAGGCGGCACGGACAATCATTTTTGATCACTCTGTATTAGAGCTGTGTATTGGTTTCTCCATGGCAACGGCAATTTATCGCGGTAAATCACTTGCCAACGGGATTTTACTGCGGTAAATTCCCGTTGGCAAACGATTTGTTACTATAAATGTCATTGTAACTATGCAGAATTTGTCAGGCACGGACAATCATTTTTGATCACTCTGTAGAATTCAAATGTCTTTGTCAGTGTCAAAAAATAAATCAACACTGAAAATAGTTCAAATCGTTCTAAGAGAGATGCTGAATAGAACGTTGTATTGCACAAGCGTGATATGTGATTGGTCACTCAAAAAAAAATTGCCAGTCGCATTTCAGGCGTTGTGACTTAACTTTTTCTTTCGTAACTAATATTACATTTCACATTAGTACAATAAATTACTATCAGATACAATCTGAGCTTATCTACAGTTTAGTTAAAGTAAGATTATTTTTATAATTATTTCGGCAACTGTAACCATAGTAAATAAGCTCGGTTCAACTAAACTGTAGATAAGCTTAGGCTCGGTTGTACAGTCTTTAGTTTATCCTATGTCTAGCTCAATTACCTTAGTAATAATTATTTCAACAATCGTTACCTAGGTACTTAAGCTACGCTTAGGATAAACCACTGATCTCTGTATACATATATGAATAGCAGAAACTTATGGGAAAATTTTAAAAATATGGACCTAGCCTGCGCAGCGATACTGAACAAGAGACGAAGCACTACAGGCGTCAAGTGACACAGACGTGTTTATGCTAATAATTTAACTACGGAAATTTGATCACTTACAACAGTATCACTATTGTTCAAAAGAAAAAATGAAATAGTTATTTGTTTAATTAGGCAAAAAATAGAAGATTTACTAGCTCGGCTAGAGTTTCAGAGACGAGGCGTAGCCAATATGAATCTAGGCAAGGCAGTAAATCTTCATTTTTTGTCGTGTTGAACACATATTTTTTTTGCCGATTGTTTAAATTTAATTAATTTTATGAATGATTTCAATATTTTTGAAAAATGTCATCGCCATCAAATTATGTTGCTATGTATTTGTTGATCGGTTGCCAAGTTGTGATGTGTATGTTGGGTGGTTGCTTTGGAAACTACACTTTTACTGCCTAGGCAGTAAAAATGACACTAAACTATCAATAAAGTCGTATTTTTAAAGTCAATCGGCAAAAAAATATATTTTTTGGCGACTGACTTTAAAAGTACGACTTTATTGACAGCTTACAGTCTGTAAAGTGTCATTTTTACTGCCTAGGCAATGAAAGTGTCGTTTCTGCAGCAACTGCCTAATATATGCAGCACAACTTGGCAACCGATCAACAAATGCATAGAAACATAATTTGATGATGAAATTTTTTAAAAATATTAAAACTATTAATCATAAAATTAATAAAATTTAAACAATCGGCAAAAAAATTATGTGTTCAACACGGCAAAAAATAAAGATTTGCTGCCTTGTCTAGATTCATAGACTCGGCTACTGCTCGTCTCTGAAACTGTAGCCGCTTCAGTAAATCTTCAATTTTTTTGCCTAGTTAAACAAATAACTATTTATGAGAGATTTACGATGAAGAATATTTTCATACATCCGATCAGTGTGTTTTACCAAATGTCAGTTTAGTTCCTCTCTCGGTAACCGTGGCGCTGGTGATTGCTCTAAAACAGAGCTGGGCAGTACTTGCACGAAAAGTACTTGATTACGCTTGCAAGTACTTTGAATACTTCAAGTACTATACTTGAAGTACTTTTTATTTTCGGTACTTTGTACTGGTCCAAGTACTTTCGTTTTATTTACTTGGTACTGGTTACTTGAAAATATCACTTGAAATACAATGAAAAATACTTGAAGTATTTTAGGTACTAGAAGTAATTTAAATGTACTTGAGGTATTTTCAAAGTACTCAAGATAGTTATTAATGTACAAGTTTTGATTTGTTTTGGTTGACGTCTGTGGTAAATATTCAATCTTTATCAGTGCAATTATTCTCTCTGCAGTGTAAAGTTGTGATACGATGATAACCTCTTTGATATATCAAATACAAATATTTAATATGTAATTTGATTATAATTTCAAGTAACAATTTCATTTAACTTTGAATGATTGTTTTTTTTTTATTATTTCAAATAAGCAACGAGAGTCATATGGTAAAAAAATGTGATAAATCAAAAATACCTTGTAATGGTACCATGTGATAAAAATTTGTATTTCAAATACTTTCGCATACACTCAAGTACTTAGTACTTGTACTTGATATTTGCAAGTACCAAAAAACTAAAATTCTTGCACCCAGATTGTCCAGTACTTTTGACAGTACTTGGAAGATTAAAAGAATACTTGTACTTCAAGTACTTTCATAAACACTCAAGTACTTGGTACTTGTAATTTTCTCAAGTACTTTGCCCAGCTGTTCTTAAAGCCGACAGTGGCGGACTATAGTACAGGCTATCCATTTATAGAGATCAGTGGGATAAAGATCGGGCCTTAAGCTCGGTTGCACAATCCTTGATTTATCATAAGCCTAGCTCAATTACCTTAATAACAATTGTTTCAACAATCGTTACCTCGGTAGTTAAGCAATGCTTAGGATAAACCAAAGACTGTGCAACTGGCCCATACAGTTCATTCCAGTTAAGAACGGTCCAATACTTCTTATGGAACTACGATTCAATAAGCCTTCTGATTAGCCAAAATGCGAACACGATTCACTCACAGTAAATGCAGGATATAAAAGAAGCTGTCCGGAAAGAAATTCAAGAAATAAAAGCAACAAATTATTCACATACTACCTGAATAAGTACAAATTTGAATCTTCGAACTGCACAAATCTATTTTTGATAATAATTGAGGAACGACTGACAAATGATGCAACTGACAGATAACCCAGTACGATTTTTGTGTTAATGTAATATTGAATCGTTATTTTGGCCAATCAGAATGTTCAAATCATAGTGCCACAGATATTTGTTTATATTTTCATGGTTTTCTGAGATTCATTAAAATTGCCACGATTTGTATTTAATTAGTCTGCAGCCATCTTATTACATCAAGTAGACATTTTGGATGAGAACTTATTTTTGAATGCATTGTTATTCTTAAATTTTTGCTCTAAAATGTAGAGAACAAAATTTGGCACAAATTAAAAGTCTAGGTTAAACTTTTATGTACCGCACTTTTGTGCATATTGTAGAATAATTTATGACAATAAATTAATAACAGAACTGTTTTTCTTATAATTAAATTAAGTTCAATAAATAGATTTTTTGGTTTTAATTCTTTATATTTATTTTTATTTTGACGTTTCGACTTTCTATCCGAAAGTCTTCATCAGAACAAATGATACAAAAATAAACAAGGCAAGATGGTATCTAGACTCATATCGTTGATTCCTCTGTTGAGGTTTTTACGTGGTTTTTTCTCAGACTTTGGGTGAATGCCAGAGGAATTTTGTTCTTTTTGCACTAAATGTGGAACCCACGTTTTCACATCTAGTAATCTGTATATTTTCAATTTTTAATTTATAATTATCTAGATACCTTCTTGCCTTGTTTATTTTTGTATCATTTTTTCTGAAGAAGACTTTCGGATAGAATGCCGAAACGTCAAAATAAAAATAAATATACAGAATTAAAACCAAAAAAATCTATTTATTATAATATAATTCTGAAAGCATGTATAGATCATTAAATTAAGTTCGTTATGAATTAGAACGTGATTGGTCAAATATGTGAATCATACGAAATAAATGAATGAAATTGATAAAAATAGCATTCATTATGAAAAAATAAACATGTAATGAATGTATTATTAAATAAGACAAATGTTTTTATAATTACCTAAATATATCTGCCAATTCGCATTAGCAAGTCCAAATATCACAGATGAAACAGACAATGATAAAAATCCAATAAAAATAAGTATCATGTCACCTATTTTTAAAAATGTATGTAATATCACCAATATGATCATTGAAACAATAATATCAACAAAGCTTGATGCGGCTGAATATAATGTATATATTTCCAAAGACCAATCAAACTTTTCTCTCACATATAAGAAGAATATGCCACTGTCAGAGAATGTCACAAATATGTATATAATTAAAACAGACATCAGTAGTCCTAATAATAGTCTGTCCATATTAGGTCTTCGTTTGAAACATACTTTTATAGATTTTATCACAGAGGAAACATCCAACAAATCTCGTAATTTATTCTAAAATAAAATGTTATTGATATTAATATATTTTAGAGGGCGGGACAAAGATTTTCTGGCCTAAAAAGGAAAATAAGATGCTCATCGTTTTATTCAATATTACCCTTCAATCACTTAATTTTGAAATTCAAGCGACACACCAATGAACGCTTTGACTTCAGTCGAATTACAACGATTAGCTTACAAAAACATAAATTATATGTTCAACAGTGACCATGCGAGAAGGAAAATATATAAATAGTAAATTAATTCATGAATTATTAGAAATTGAAATTTTTAAGACGTCAATAGTATTTCATTTAAATTTTGAAGAGAAGCGACATAAAGTGGCAAAGACAGTAACTACTAATTGTTATTATTAGGGCTTGAAAAATATCGATGTATCGATAATTATCGATGTATTCAATTATCGATAATATTACCGTATCGAATATCGATATTCAAAACTGAATATTGCGCAGTCCTCTTCTGACAAAAACTATATAATTCTAATTTTTACTCCAAATTAGGATTAGGAGAAATGTCGATATATTGATATTTTTTTAAATACCAGGTATCGATATTTTAATTTTTTTTGTATTGATATTCCGATGATTGTTGATATTTATCAGTAATTATCGATATTTCCGTATCGAATATCGATATTTAAAACTTAATATCGCGCAGCCCTAGTGTCTATATCAAACTCTTGGTTATAATTGCGGGAGATCGACATATAGAAATTTTGATTTAAATTTTCTTTTCTTTTGAATAGAAAATTGTAATTTATAATTTTCTATTTCTATTAATATTTTATTTCTTTCGGTCTTATTTTTTCTTTCCATCTCTGGCGCCCTCTTCTCAAGAACTGTTCTTTTCACGCATATCTGTCGTAATAAATTTTTATATTATTGAATTCTCCTTGCCTTCTCGACTAATAGTTAATAAATAGGAAAACTATGATTCGTATTTTCACCTCTTGTTAAAGTGCTACTCAAATAAAAATTGGAAAAAATAAAGATAGCGCTTAAGTGGAAACAATAAAATGAAGTAAGACAAATGCATTGAAAAGGGAGAAGAGCTTTTTTGAGAGGTGAGGGACCTGTATCTCTTTAAACGATATTTTCGAATATAAAACGTGAATACTATTTACGTCACAGTCAACATTTTAAACTTTAAAATATATCTCTCCGAATAGTCGATTTTAGCATCGTTTTTTCACAGGTCGTCTTCGATGTTGATAAGGAATAATGATGTAATTTAAAAAGAAAAATAGTGAAGATGTCCATTGGTTTATATTCTATGGTGGTCCAAATTTAACAAGTTTTTTTTTTCTTTTAGTTTTTGGGTTATGTAGAAAAATTATGATTGATCATGCGAGTATCGACTTCTAGAATTATCTTTTGATTCTCGACAGCATTAATAGAAGCGGTATCTTGGCAGAGGAAATTGTCACCGGTAGACAGAATTTACTCACATTTCAACAACCCAATCCATTCTTGTTTTGTGGTTCGAAAATTGGGAATCTTTCCAAGATTCCCCCGAATTTATTGAAGATAGTTTAAAACTGTAAGGAAGATGATTATAGCGAAATGTTTTTGGCGTATTTTGGTGCAAGAAACAAATCTATAAATTGATTCTATTAAAAGTTATAAGAGAATGAAGTTAGAGATTCATCACATCTAGTGCGGTTCTTTTCACATTAGGATATCTTTCGATCTCTTGAAAATAACTCGATACAGTGAGCAAAGCGATTAGAGAAATAATTTTCGCGTATTTGGTGCAAAAATCAAGTTCAGGTTTTTTTTCGGAATTTTATTAAGTCATATTCCAGTTGTGCTCGTAGCTCGTAGCGTTTCATATTCCTTCCCCATAACTTAATTATTTACATAACTTTATTTACATTCTCTTTTTAATTTGATCACGAAAATAAGCGTGTTTAAATATTGAATATTTTTCATTTCTTGGCTTTATCCTAGAATAGACGCTTCTCTTACGTGCTTGCGCGAAAGTCACAAACTAGATTTCGGCCCAACATGAGAAGTTGAGATAACCCTTCTCAGTTGTATCGAGCTCAAGTCTGGTCTCACAGGCACGCGCAGTGCAATTCGATACTATCCAGAAATGTTTTCGAAGTGCGAGCGAAGTGAATTAGTCTAAAAACAACAATTTTATCCAAAAAAAATATACTTTTTTAGTGCCATTGACAAAACTTCATTCCATAATTGAGTTGTAATAACGCTAATAAATAAAAAATCCGTCGTGAACATCACGTGACTTACTTTACATCATTGGATATATTTTTTGCATGATAATCGAATCGTTCCATGGCTAATCGTATTGGATTTATCTAAAAAATTCTAAAAATCTGTCAAGTAAAGTGCGCTTTCGTCCTAGTTGATTGCTATGAAAATAGTAGATCATCATTCTTATGTTATAACACTCCTAAATACTGGTTTTCAAGATTCTACGGCTAACAGTTCTGAATTTATGCGCAACATTAAAAAATAAAATTCAACTGAAGTGCACTTCCGGTTCAGTCTATTGCTATGAGAATAAAAGGCAATTATTCAGATGCTACAGCAGACTGAAATACTAAATATCAATACTTTACAGCCAAAATTCCGAAAAACTGTCAACTAAAGTGCAATTCCGACTCAATCGATCTCAATGAATATAGAATATGAGCATCTAGATGGTACTATCGTCCTAAATACTGAATTCTAACATTCTAAGTTCATGCGAAAATTCAAAAAATGTTTAGAGTTAAGTGCACTTCCGGTACAAACGATTGCAATCATAATGCGAAGTGCACAGCTAGATGTTACAGAAGTGCTTAATACAATATTTCAATATTCTACGACTGATTGTTTTGAATTTATGCGGAAAATTAGAAAAGTCTGTTATATAAAGTGCATTTCCGGCTCAGCCGATTGGTACAAAAATAAAAGATGACCATTTAGATGCTACAGCAATTCCAAATACTAAATTTCAGTATCTAACGACTAATTCAAAAAAAGTTTCAAGTAAAGTGCACTTCTGGTACAGACGGTTATTCGCGAGTAAAATTAAGCCGTAGCCATCTGGTGTGGCAACAGGAGAACTACTCAAAGACGTACTCCGCTTGAAACGCCATTTGAGCTAATGTTATTTTAATCGTTTGTTATTTGTAAACAGTGAGCTTTTGTTATATTTTTTCTATTTCACCTTTTTATTTACTATTTTAGTATATGTGTATTGATCAAACTCAGTCTTTTTGGAGACTGCTTTCTTATTTACATCAGTTTCATTTTAACCTCTTTTGCACTTTCCTATTTACAACCTATTAATTTCCTTACTCTTTCTCCATTTATTAAATTTTTTGAGTTTAACATGAGATTTCCTTCGAGAAAAGTAAATGATGTGAATTTAAATATTTAAAGACTATTTTCCAAGAGCATGATTATTTATTTGCAAATAAATACAATTTGGAACGTCCATGCACAAAATTGGAATAGTAGCAATGAAATTTAATCCTTAAACTAACAAGTTTGTCAAGAGAAACCACCTTAAATATTATAATAACAAAATATGACTCTCTGGAAAACTGCGGTTTTAACATGTAAACAAGCCTGTCTTAAAATGACAGTACGACTTACATCCGACATTTTGGTTGATAACAGCGCCGCCATCGGTAATTTTACTCGCGAATAACCATAATGCGAGGTGCACATCAAGACCTTATACCAATCTTGAATACAGAATTTCAGCATTATATGTTTGACAGGTTTTGAGATTTGCGGACTACGAACATAAGTATGCACATACGTACGCACATATGTACCGACATCAAGCCGAAAATAATCAAAATGGATTTAGGGATGCTCAAAACAGATATATCCATCAAAATCTTGATATGTGAATTTTGGCGGTTTCACAATACTTACTTTTACTTTGTACAAGTAAGTAAAAATATTCAATATTTGATAATATCTTTCAATTCGAATTAGAAAGTGATCCAAATCAAGTTGTATAAATAAATAAACGATAAGAAAAGACTATTGTCCGCTACGATCACGACCAAAATATGACAGGATGAGAAAATGTGAGACCGCTATGAGCATGAAACTACAATCATCTCCTATTTAGTTTTGAGTTATTTTTAAAAGATTCAAAGAAAATGTGATGAGAGTGAAACGAGAATTATGGGGCTGTTAAGACTACAGACTGCTAACATTCTTTCTCTAGGGTTCTCACTTCAGTGCAGTTTCTACGCTTTACTATTTTAAAAAAGCTAGACAAAAAGGCCTAAACGACTAACCTAAATGTTGTGAAGTAGCTTTTATTAAATCGTAAATCAGCTACATATAGATTATGTTGAAGATTGAGATAGATTTTTTTTACCAAGAATCAAATGTTTTCTTTCAAAGGCCAGAAATTTTTCATCCCATCCTCGCAGATAAAGATCAAAATAGTAACCTCTTGTTCTGCAACTAATACTGACTCAGGTACAAAACATAAATATATTGTAGCCAGAAAAGAAATTCCTGCGCATATAGTATATATTCCCGCATATCCAACTGCATTAAAAACAAACGAACTTGATAAAGTGCCAACAAGAGAGCCCACGGAAAAACACGCTTCAAGTATACCCATTCTAAAATTGCAAGATAAAATTATTACATTATAATGATGGAACATCGAAATAATAAAAATATTTGAAATGACTTTTATTTCAAATAATTTCAGGGTTATAGCGATGAGAGTTTCCGATATGTTTGAATCAAATGAATACCAAATGCAGAAAAAAAATGTAAAATGCATACTTCATTTTTAAATTTACATAAGAAACAAAAGTATTATAGGCCTTAATAAGCATATAGGTATGTAAGTTATGATTGAATATTAATTTTGCTATAAAATTTTAAATTTCTTTGCAAAATATTGCATAAATGCCTCAAATGTTTATCCAATCAGTTTTACTGGTTGACTGAATAAATCTTCATCAAATTATAATGAATTGATCATTTTCGCAGTGCTTCGATTTTAAATAAATTAGGAAGTGAAACACTAAACATGCCGAGGATAAAAAGAAAATGAAATATCTAATTGATAATGTAAAAGTATTATACCTAACTCCTCGATTTTCTTCCGAACTAGTATCTGCAATGTAGCAGAAAGCAACGGTTAACATGGAACAGAAACCTCCTCCTAAATTCGCTACGACACAGGATGAAAGCCAGTACCACGGCGATACCCATTCTAACAAACTTATTACTATTACAACGAGATAGGCCAAAAAATATCCTACGAAAATAATCTTGGATTAGATGAAAAAAAAATTAAAATATCAATGCTAATTACCTATAAACGAAGAAATTAATATCGGTTTTCTACCATGTTTATTAGACCAAGGTCCAGCTATTAAACTAAAAAATACGGATACAGTTGTATCTATTATAGTTCTACACATCATTATCAGAGATGCTGTTGGTTGAACCTTTTTCTCCAAATCTTGAATTCTGGAATTGTTACTATTTGTACCCAACAGGGCACAATCTGTTTTATTATAACCAAACGTAACATAACAAGAGCGATATATTACAAAATTTGTAGTGACATAGTCTATCAAGAGAGAAAAAAAATTAATTATTTTAATTTGATTTTACTTTATTGCAAGTACCTGACAACATGAAACAAAACATAATCAGTAAAATCGGAATTTCTATTATTAATAATCTTTTATAAAAAGCCATTATTTTAATTTTATTTTACACATTTAAAACACTACTGTGCACATTCACTTTACAACTGCTTGTAAACACTGCGCTGTTTTCTTTGTTTACTAATCTGTCATTATAAATAAAATCAACTTCTAAGCAAGTAGAAAAAAATTCCAAAATTAAATATTTGATATAAATAAAATCTATGTTGTCTTTTTTACGTTGTACAGAGACATCTGTCAATAAACAACAAGATTCTGTGCAATTTTTGCCTGCTCATGGTGAAAATAAAACCACATGTTATATGATGCACAAGTGTGATCTAACAAATGACAGCAACCAAGGCCATTGGGATTGGAATTACTTTCTTCTCGATAAACTAGAGCACTAAAAACATAGGTATTCGCGAGTAAAATTACCGATGGCGGCGCTGTTATCAACCAAAATGTCGGATGTTGAGTCCAAGGATGTTTAAGAGAGGGGATGTAACAAAGCCACTGATCTGAATATAACACTGGATTGGGTTTAGGTCGCTGGAATGCGGCCTCAATTGAATGTCGCCATCTTGGCAAAAATAAGGTTCTGTATTCAATTGGTGACATTTGTTGGTGACAGTTCAGTATGGTGTTGGGACGCAATTTTTAAATCATGGTGTTCAAATGCATGTTCTGCGGAAATAAAGCCGATTCATTAAGAAATTTGACGCTGCACAAGTAAGTTATGATAACAAATTTGAGTAATATATCAAATTTAATATAAAATATCTTGCTCACAAAATTAATCGCTGGACTGCAAATTTGTGCTTACTTACGAACAATAAAATCTTGATTATTAAATGTATTATTATTCTCCTATCATGTGTAGTAGATATTTAAAGTTATTAGTTTTGAATAGGCAATATTATCGCAGAAATGCACTTCATTTATTCATATAGGTAAATTCCTAGTTTTAAATTTTTGGTAACAAAAATTTATAAAACTATTGAACGGATTAAATAATACTAAACTACAATGTTTAAAAAATAGTTAAAACACTGACACTAAAAAGTTCACAAATATTTTTAACTATTAATAAATATTTCAACTATTATAACAATTTTTAGCTTTTGTTGATTATTAATGTATGTATTTTAATATATATTGAGAATAATTTCTTCATCTTACTTGCATTATACTTTGAATTTCATCGAGTGTCTTCTATAAGTGTTTTGAATTTGCCGCCGAATAGGAACACAAAGCCTCAATTTTACTGTCAATGCCGCCGTTCAACCGGGGCCGCTTTCAGATGCCAGAATACGGTCTAAATCCAATCCAGTGTTATATAGAGATCAGTGGACAAAGCTGTCTTAGATGCGTTATCGAAAGTCAGAGAGGGATAAACTTATGAGTACTCCGTTTTGTCTATCTGCCTCTTTACTTTGTATCTTTTGCGCTTGCGCAAGCAGTAGCCCTCAAACAAGCATAAAATCTTATCAATATGAATATACTAATCTCATTTGGAATACCTGATAGTGCGAATATAACAGTTGAAAAATGATTACTAATGTGTTTCTATAATTTATATTCAAGTAAAAATTTCAATAGGCTTACATTTATATCAATTAAAATTTATTATGAAAAACATTTTGAGATCGCATTTGTAAAACACGCGCGTAGTTTAAACGGATGAACGATGTTTAACGAGCAAATAACTTCATGTAAAATAAAAATGTGATGGATTTAAATAAAGATTTTGATCCAAATGCCAAAAGACATTGAATAAAATGAAAAGAAAACAATTCTTTGTTTATTTCTGTGCTGGATTTAAATGAAGATTTCGACTGGAATGCGAAGAAACATTGAATTGAGTAAAGATAAAACAACTCTTTGCTTATTTCTTCCATGCGTAGATATATTTATTTTTGATTATTTTATATCAATAACAATCGGATAGGTTCACAAAAAATTTAGAATGCTAAAATTTTATATGAATCAAATATTTATTTTTCACATACACTAGGCGTGTTTCTTCGACAATCATACTGTGAATCTCAGGATCATATTCGCTGTATATGAATCATGATTATTTTTTGAAACAAAAAAACAACGAACTACGAATCATGGATCATTTATTGCAGCGATCCTGTAGTGAGAATACTAAACTAAATATTTTGATTTAAAAATATTTATATTGGCAAATAAATTTAAGATCGCAGCGCCCCAGCGGATACTTTTGAACTAACTAAGTTAGGATAAACTTGAAGTTGACATGTATTTAAATGGGCTTTTTACGATTTTTAAAGATAAAAATCGTGAATATGAAATAAAGATTTACTTTTTCATGGATATTTTTTGAAAGTATATTGTTCGTAAGTACCAGGCAAGTGAATTATTCCATCTGTTTATTTATATTTAATTCATATTTTTAAATTGAACTTAACCTTTAATTTCTAGATGATGATATTGAAACTTCAAGAATATTTTGATGCAAATGTCAGTCACGCTGTGTAAATGGGGGTGAAGAGCTAGTAAATGCTTGACATTATATTATTCTGTCGAAAATTAAATGATGATAGTGACAAGAGAGTATTTTTGCATGCTCTTGCATATAAACATCAAAAGTGCTTGAGAATCCGTATGAAATTGAAGGAGAATTGTATTGTAATGAATATGATGCCTTGGAGATTGAGAATATGAGTTGTTCTTGCAAAGCAGAAAACAGCGACAGTTGCAAGCATATGACTGCAGTTTTTTTTATTGTGTACCATGTGCTGAAAAGTTGAAGTGGCTCGAGAATGCCATTTAATTTTGTTAAATAAACATTAGATTAGTACTAATTAGTTGCACTGTTTGTTATTTCAAAAAATCTATCAATTATTTAAAGATAATTTGTATTTGTAAAGTATACCTGGATAAATAGGAAAGAATCCAGACAAAAATATTCACCAGTTGCAATATCTGAAATGTCCTGCATGAAAGAAAAGATTTTGAAAAACTCTAAAATTTTGGATTCTATCTTCTTTTTCAATTTAAAAGTAAAAAGTGCAACAAAACGAAATAACAACCTTATTATATCAACTGTCATACAGCGAATGCGTAGGCTATGGCTTCATCAGTCATTACTACTACACATAATCCTCCATGGTAAATTTTTGTATTTGAAATTTCAATCAATTTACACAATATTTTTTGATGAATTTTTGCTAAAATCATTCAGAATTATTATCTCATATATGTTTTTTATGAATACTAATTAAATAACCGAATATAGAATATGATTTATTGATTTGATTATAAGCTCATGTATAATATATATGTAGCCCGCCAAATCTATCCTAACATCACTAGTTTGAAATTCTGCCACCAGATAGAGTATCGCTTATGTTTATTTGCCAATATTCGTTTTCAAAATTTATTTTATAGCTATGATTTTGGGAACGCGTACATCACTCTAAATTTCAAACACAGCTTCGTACAAACGTGACTTATTACAAACACAGTTTCGTACATTTAGCGAAAACTTAAATTAATGTCATAGCTGAGCTTCGAACCTAAATTTAATAGTGACGGTTTGATTTTTAGCTGACAGATGGCGATAGTACTGAATTCGTCCAGATTTATATGTTATCGAATATAAAAACATATGCTTTACATCAGAGTTCAAAAAACGGCGGCAGTAATAAAATTTTAATGGAAATAATTTTTACAATTGTTTTCTTGATAAAATACATCCCATAATTTTCTCTGAATAGGGATCCATATATACTGGATATAATTGATACTTTTTCAAAAATAAGTTTAAGCAACTCGATTGTGAAACAGTTGATTTTAAAATCACAGTCGTTTATGTATCCTGTAATAATTATTTTTAAAAAATGATCAATTGAATATTATTCAGTGAAGCCAAAGTACGTAGGCAATGTTGTGAATGTTTTAAAAAAAAGTTGTTAAAAGAACAAATATCCTAAAAAAAATGAGTGATATTTATTTGTAAATTCAAGGGGCGAAATAACTAATATTCACCCGTATTCTGGAACACAATCATTATCTTGTTATCAAGCGATAAGATTTTCGACAAATGGAAGCAATCGAAACAATTGTGACAAGCAAATATTCAGAATTTTTGTCAGTGCCACGTGCCACCTCCGTTCTTTGGTTGAAATAGTTAATGATCGATAAAAATTCATCGATTGAGTTACAGAATAGCACTAATTATCTTATCATTCTGTACCAATAATTACAATAAAAATAGTATTGGGTAAATTCTATTCAAGTAGTAGCAGTTGCATTCCCTGTTCCTTAAATTTTAGGTTTCGCTTAACAGAACAATATCGTATCGACTCCAAAAGTCAAATGTGGCGTAAACATTGTTGTCATAATTTCGATTCGATACTTCTTGTTTGAGTAAAACTTAAAATCTAAGCTAGAGCGGTGCAACTGGCTATAACCGATGTAAATTCATCTTCACAGTTTATATCATCAATATCTTTGAGCTTTATAAACAAAAAGCAGCAAAGGGCTACTATTTAAAGTAGTAAGCATAATAATAAAATCACGTACTTGCAGCAAGTCAAATGCAATAGCACAAAAAATAGATGATTCTATAAAAATATTTCAAGAATTTCAATGAGACAATGAGACAGCGAAGTCGCTACATTTGGTAAAGCTAGAGAGTAAGGAATTAGAATAAGTGATAAGGGTCGGAAAAGGAGTCAATTGAATTTATAACTTTTTATTTCCATGTCTGTATTTGAATTTGAACTTCGCGCCTATATCTTGGCTTCCATAAAAGCTTCTCACTTTACTAGGGTACGTTCAGAAAGAAATTTACTTACAGAGCGTTTAGTTCGAGAGCATTTACCTTACTTAGTCCAGAGAGTGCGCTCTATATGACAGTATTTCTGAACAGTGTGAACGAATTAACCCCACTATATTAAATATGAGTAAAAGAAAGATAAATGTTTTATGTATTATGAATTCTTTAACTGATTTTCTACAAAACATTGATGATACTACAACTGATGATTCATCTGACGACGAAGAGATATTGACTATTTTGGAAGTTGTAAAACAAAATATTCCGCATAGATATTGCTGCAACTAAATTCAATTATGCCATTATGCCAATAATATTTACAATCTACTTAAGAGTGGTTTCATCAACGTCAGTCAAGTTTATTCTGAGGTTATTTTATCCGAAAACTATTGTTGATACAATTGTTGTCATGGTTAATAATGAAAAAAACCTTCAGATAAATTTGACTCACGTTGGTAGAACTTGTTCTTAGAAATTATAATAATTTACATTGTTTTCGGCCATTTTCACAAATTTGACAGTAACAAAATTTGAAATGAGCACTGCAAGCTTTAAAGGCGATATAGTTTTGTCCACTTGTGCCCAGTGGAAAGCGGGTACAACAGAGCGCGCTCTGAGTAATTGGTCTATCTATTTCTGAACGTATCCAAGCACGTGTCAGGAGCGTATAATTCTGTTATCTGAACGAGACTAGAGTAAATTGACTGCGCTCTATTGAATCGGAGTGTTGTTTCTGAACGTACCCTAGGGGGCGACACGGGTTTTGTTCCAGCCAATCAGTGCGTCCGTCAGTTGGTGGCTCTTTGAAAATAAGTCCGAATTTCTTGATTCGTGACCAAAAGAGATAATATTTTTTTTCATTTTCATCTGACTCTTCTCAACGTTTCTTTAGGTATATTATTTATTTATTTTTTATGATATTAAAGTTTTCTACATCTGTTTAGCTGTAAACATGGGTTATGTTATGTTCCAAGAGTGGAACATACTGTCAAGATATGTTTTAAATAATAAATATATTTTTTCACATGACCTCCATCTGATAAGCTGATCAAATATCTTGTCTGGTGAGGACTGTGCCTCGAACACAAATTCGAAGAATTAAGTGGTTTCATAGCCACAAATAATTGTGGAGAAGCTCGTACAACAGATTTTTCTGATTGTTTTTATTTTATTATATACTTATTAAGTAATTATGTAATAAGCCAACATAAATATACTAAATATTTTCATGAAAATTGCTATGTTGCTGTGAAATTCTAATCCTACACTTTGTTTCCAGGTAATTCCAAGTGAAATTCCTGGATCAAACTTACCAAATATGAACAGAATATTTTTGTTTTATTTGCTAAACATAATTCAAAAATTAAACCTTCAAATAGTATCATATATCTTTTTATTCAATTGAAAAACGTAATAATTAAATTACAAAAAATTGTACTATAATTGAGATGAAGCTTCCCTAATCACTGTGTAAAACTATTTTAAATACATAAAATAATAATCAGAATTACACTTTACTCCTACAATCTCGTGAGAGAGTGAAGGAACAAATCAGATACTTCCTGGAATAAATGAATATTGGCAGAGTGTCTTTCTATAAGGGATATTTGAAGCAAATTTGTTTTATAATTACCTTTATCAAACTGAATATAAAAACACACATAAGGATACTTTTGGGATAAACGATACAAGGCATACTTTTAATTTAATTCTGAGAAGTTTTTCCTGCTAAAATGTATGCATGAACAGAATCGTCATCCAGCATGCTATTTGATGGTTGTAATATCAGCAGATTTGTTGGCTAACAAAGTCGTAAGCAATGGCCAGTGTAAATGCCCGCATTCAGTAATTTCAAGATACTTTTAATAATGTGTGTTGATAGTGATATCAGAAGCTTGTGCAGTGCATTTTTTATTAGTATATCGCTAAAAGAATCTATTCTGTGAAAACTTTTTTGGACGTAAAGAAATGTACTTTCAACACTTTTTCACAACATTTATAGCAAATCCTTTCTCAATAATGTGGTGAATTTTCAAGAAATGAAATGAATCAATCGAATATGACCCTGTATTGATTGTATATGTATTTTCAAATTGATCAATTACATCTACAGGCACCTGCGAGCCCCATTATTAGTGTAACCTAAAATAATTTAAAATTTATACTGAATATCATGTAGAAATGAGAGTTGTAACTTAATCACCAATACTGTTTGTCGGGAGCTGCCTTAAAAAAATTTCCGATGTGCTCTTTTTCCAAAATGCTTGAATTCTTCGGTTTCTTTTCACATAAGCTGTCAGTTTGACGTATTTTGAGATATCTATATTTTTTTTCACTTTTATTGTAGCTGTCAACATGGAATACTTCGTCCACAATAAAACCACATACTTTTTTCTTGATATTCAAGAAATATGAAAACAATGACTTCTTCATTTATTGTCCTTACTCTCCGTTGTTCTTCTCAGTCGTTAAATTAAGCAAATGCTTTTTTATAAAGTGCCTTGGATTTGTCTGGCAATAAACGCAAAGTTAGTTCTTGAACTTTCTGCAGGAATAGAGTCAATTTCTTTCATTCTTCTCCAAATACACTATTTTTTATCAATTTGTTGACACAGAATAGAGTAAACAAGCTTACCATAGTAGCCAGTATTGGCGAGTCTTGCTAAGCGATACTCTATCTGGCGGCCGATTGTAGAACTACCGGAGGTGTGATAAATTGTATACGCTTAGACGGGATTCGTGTTGTTTTCTTTAAATTTAAACAAATTTAAACATTAAATTTTATCTTGCACTATTTGTCATCATGAGTAATGTTTATTGTTCAGTGTATGGATGTAAATCCATACAGAAAAAGGACAGAAATTTAAGTTTTCACGCATTTCCAAAAAGTGGTTACCCAGGAACATTTTATATCTGTTGAAGATGATAGCACTTCGAATTCTTTTATATATTTTCTGAAACAAAAAAACAAAAGGCCAACGGAATAGTAAGAGATAATACTTATATTTAAGAGTATAATCTGAGATAAATTTCTATAAAATCTCATTAAAATATGTTTTGGGTGATTGAATAAAATCACTCAAACGGATTTTAATGATAATAAGGTTGAGTAATTCATTTCAAAATATACTCAAATTTTTTCAGTCATCCTGCAGTCTCTTGCTATCGTTTATAATCAAGTGACAAATCAAGCACTTGATACAAAACAAAAGAATAGCCGATTATATCTGCATGCAACTACATATGACTAATAAAGCACCTGGTAAATAATAAAAGTACAGCCGAAACATGCTTGCAACGGCCGCTTTTTTCCAGCTTTGCAAGAACATGTCATGGTTGTTACTTTCAAGTTATTTAATTAATTTGTTTTTAACATCCCCTGCATAATATGCGGATATTCTGCTAGTGCCGATGTCTGACGGCAAAGTGCGTAAATATTAATTGCGTCTGTCACATTTTTATTCAAAACACCGCATAATAATAAATATCCGGCATCTAAAACTTCTTCTCCTTCGCATACACATCTAGAGTTGTGATCTGTATTCAAATATATGAAATATTCTTTCAATTTCAGCTTTACTGGTCTATCCATTCTATAAAAAACAGAATATATTCAAAAGACTATCATTCACTAATCTAATAATTCAAAAAACTACCAAAATACTTACTTCTAAACTTCGAAGATTATATACATATAAAGTTGAAAACTCTCGATATTTAAACTATATCATGTAAAATTAAACCAACTTATAAAATTTCTATGCTTTAAAATATATATACAACTGGAAAATTATAGAAATAAAAGTAGTATTTAAAAGTTATTGATAATTATATTAGTATTATACCTTACGGCCAAACACACTGAATCACATCTCCGTTAGTTCGTGATATTCTCACTTGGCGCTGCGAGCTTAATCAGACTCGCCAATAGCTTTCTAGATTTCACGGAGCTTTGAGATGACAGATGACATTCAGTGATTTCGGTGTGACTTCGAGAATTCGAGATGCGCGATTGGAATGATTCTTATTAATATTTGGATAAGAAGTTCTAGCGTTTAAACATTTAAACGCCTACTAAAACACTTATTTATTCTGTTTAATATATAACTAGTATTTAACAAATTCTAATCAGTTTGAGTTTCTTTATGAACTATTGCTGTCAAATAATCGATTGTCATTTGATAGAGTAAATTTTATTTATTGAGGAAGTAAATTATTCTGCTTTTTATAAAATTGAGCATAAAACATATTTTTTGAATAATCATTATTGCAGGATTAATAATAAACGTTTGCGACTTCAAAAACAACTATTTCACAATCGTGTTGCTTGAATTTATTTTTAAAAAAGTATCAATCATATCCAGTATACATGTATGCCATCCAATTCAAATTATGAGTTACATTTTATTAAGAAAAAAAAAATAAGCTTATTTACAGAGAAATTTTATTACTGCCGCCACTTTTTGAACACTGATGTGAGGCTTATATTTTTATGTTTGATAATATATGAATCTTGAGAAATTTAGTGCTGTCGCCATCTGTGAGCTAAAAATCTAACCGTGACTATTGATTTTAGGTTCGAAGCTTAACTAGGACATTAAATTAAGTTTTCGCTAAATGTACGAGGCTGTGTTTGTTTAATAAGTCATGCTTGTACGAAGCAGTGTTTTTAATTTAGCGTTTCGTACAGCTACCCATGATTTTTGGCGCTTTTTTTTCTTTTGATTGGTTAAAATATCAGAGTTTTTCCGTATTGATTTTTATTATAATTCTTTAAATAGATTGTTTTTCATGCATTATTTATTATTGCATGATTATTCGTATATTCATTCCATCATATAAGATGCGGAATGTGCACTTATTGTTTTACCAACGATTTTTTTGTTCTGTTCTATCCGCCATTTTTCAAATTTACACAGATTCTGCTATCGCAATCATCGTGAACATGCGAAAAGTCCGATTCAGAAGGGTAAGGGGATTGTCACTTTGTGATCACAAAGTGAAGAAGTGGGGATAACTAATAACGACCAAAGAAACATGATTCACTGAATCATTGTCACTTAGATCGCTTAGATTGCCCGAAGAAACACGCCTACTGTTATACAGAGTGATCAAAAATGATTGTCCGTGCCGCTTTGTTCTGATTTTTTCATTGCCGCCTGGTTGAGATAGTAACCTTTAAGTGACAGATGACAGTTTCTTTGAAAACACTATTCTAACCTAATAATTTGGTAGAATAATAATAAATTCTCAATGATCAGTCAATAATACAGCTATTTACCTCCTTTTTTGTTTATTGAATCAGATTATGAATGAATCCGTCATAAAATACGCAAAATATACGCCATTGTGTTCTTAAAATGTCGGTAATGTAGTTTTCAAAAAAAATAAGTTTATACTAACTTTATTCCATGAAGATTGGCTGATCATAATGCGAACTTCTGCCTGTCACCTGTCAGACAATCATCATTGATCACTCTGTAGAATAATATATTCACATGTTTACATATTATTGAATAAGATTAATATCGTAAATTTTTGCTTTCTGCTAATTTTATTTTGCGTTTTGTTCTCTGCCAAGTGGTGCAACCTTACATTTAAATAATAGGAGATGATGAGATCTGATAACTCGAATTTATGATCCTCACCTAAACATATTTCACATGGAATATTATTTCATAGTGATAAATAGCTCCCTGAATTTTTTATGGAATACGATAATTTTTATTTAATGTTATTTGTAAAAATCATATGATCGTTTTCTCTGATCGCCCTTTCCACTAGTAAGCAAATTCTTTTCACATCTACAGATTGACATTTGAGCCCATCTCTATTTTTAATGTTTATTAAAATATTTTTGCAATTTCTATCTCCCAAATATCTTATACATGAAACGCAATTTAAATGTTTCGCTAGTAACCACGTGTTTTTTTGTTAGAGCTTCCGCTTCTTGCTCATCACGTTGTCACAGGCGCAAGCGCAAAAGATACAAAGTAATGAGGCAGATAGAAAAAATGGATTGCCATAAATCTATCTCTCTCTTACTTTCGATAACGCTGGGTACCTATTCTAATTCAATTTGTCAAGTTGATAACTTAAAAAGGTCTTGATAACTCACTAGCGCACCTAGCGAATGGGAAAAGAAGCTCGTGCGATACGTCATCCGTGACGTATAGGCGTTGATAAGCTTAGCGACACCTCTGCTAGTGTCGCTACCGAGAAAGCGACTTGATAACTTTGACATTCAGCGTGAAATTGAGGTTATCTTGTATACTTTACGATTGTTTTGAGTTTATTTTGATAAGTTTTGATTGATATGGCGTTTCGTGACGATATCAAAATTAAAAACTAAAGTTAGAACAATAACAACAACAACAACAAAAATTCAACGTTAATAATGAAAAAGATTAACTAAAATTGAATAAAACAGAGAAACACACACAAAAAAAGAAGAAATTGTCTTGAAAAAGACAGATTTATCAAAAGAATACAAAAACAACACACAAGAACTACTATCGTCAAACCACAATGAGAAAATGGCAAATTTTCTAAGTAAAGGGAAAACGAAATTCATAAAAGACGCGTCCTTATACTACCAACTTATTTATTTTGTGCCAACCTATAAATTTTAAATAACTAAATGTTGATAATCTTAGCAAGGTCACATGACGTCATTATGACATCATGTTTATCAAGGCATAAGTGTCGCTACAATTAGAATAGGTCTCCTGGTCTGTGTGTTACTAACAATGACGTATTAACAGTAGACCCAGCACGCAGCATTTGTTTTGATGCAGGAGTAAACAGTGGGGTGAGGAGGGTAAACATCGTTGTATCGCAGGTTGCGTTTTTCATTTGAAAAAATATCGATTGTGAGATGTGGGGAAAATCTAGTTTATTTTTTATTTTGAATCAATTAATATATTATTACATCTATTTTAACAAATATATATATATACAGTACAGAATATAGGCGCGCACTTCTCAAACATAAATAAAAGCAGGCAAACCGCATAGCAAGCATGTTTACTCCCTTCGCTTCTCAGAACCCCTCACCTTGTAAGTGCTAACATCACAACAAACTGTGGACTGCCATAGGACGCGCTGGGTCTACTTTAATAATACGTCATTGGTTACTAACATAGGATGTCCCGTCCCCTCTTTAACGTCCTTGAACATCACCCGGAAATACTAGCTATCTCTGTCTAGTCTAATCTTGTTTTGGAGTAAGTGAGGCTTATGGAAGGTCAGTGATGACGGCGGGATACACAAGAATTCAAATTTGACATTTCAGAAGAAAAACGTTTTATAGAGAAATTTACTGAAATATATGCTCGCATACAAAATCATTTTTCAAAGACATAGGTTTTAATGAAATTATTCATAATGAGAATATGAAATTATGATATAAAAATGTCCCAAAATTCACGCAAGAACTAATTTTGATAGTAACATGTTTTAAATAAGAAATTATGAGTTTTTTATTGAATCATAAAGGATAAGATAAAGTAAAGGGTTATCTAATTTTGATAGAAAACTGGTTTTAAATTGAAAATTATGAATTTTTTATTGAACCGTAAAGTATACAGTACAAGGATTAAGTATGGAATATTATATAGAGCAAATGATCTCCACGACTTTGTTGGCACATACAGACTCCTGATTATCATGTCGCCTTAGCGAGCACCATTGAATGTTTTTGCTTCACTATTGAAGTACATTCCGACATATAAATTAAATCAACACCATCTTGAAATTTTATTTTCATTCATTAGAGCTCAGGGGGGCTTTAACAATAACCCTACTTGTAGACAGTTTAAAGCAGCAATAAAGAAAATTTTAGTTCATGCTGAATTACAAGTATCCAGTAGAGGGAATTGTGTGCCATTAGAAAATATTGGAATATTACATGTATCCAGTTCCAAAACAAAAACGAATTCGGTACAAATAATTAATTCATCAAAAAATATTTACAGTGCTGAAGATGATCAAGATGAATCGTTATTTGTAACAGAGGATACAGATCATAATTATTTCAAAAACCCGCAAGAATTAACAAAATATTTATTGAATATTATTACTTACATAAGTGGTTTTGTGGTGCATTATTTAAAATCTAAAATTAAGTGTGAAGAATGTGTGACTGCGCTGGAAATTTTTTCAGAAAATCCAAATCGATATGATAAATTCATAATGATTAAAGACAAAGGTGGTTTAGTATATCCATCAAATGATGTAATAAATATTTGTCGAACATCAGAAAAAATCATCAGGCAAGCACTGTCAGATAGTGGTGGCAACCAGTTGAAAAAAAAATATTCCATTTTGTATTTAGTGACTTCCATATTGAAATATTATAGACATAAAAATATACTTTCTGTATTAAAAGATCATATGAATGATCAGAGTCCATTAGAAAACCATGTGGTACACCTTATCCGAGCAATTTCAGAAAAATACATTAATCTAAGATTAAAATATATAACCAAAACTAGCGCTAATAAAGAGACAAAAATTCGTCAGCAATATACAAAATCAATTTTATTCAAGGGGCAATAACATAAAGTGATTTTTATAAGCAGTACATTTTGTATTTATTTGCTATTGTGAGAATAGTTCTTCATCAATAAATATATGTATAAATACTTAATATAAACTATATTTTATTATTTTATTTAAATCCAGAATAATTTATGTTGTATATTGGAACTAGGTATGTAAAAAAGTTTTTCAATAATTTAATACTAGTAGAAAGTAGAGCGGAGGAAGATGGCGGCGTGAGATCCCCCCTTTCGTTTCATGGGATCAAGGTCATTCTCCAAACACTGATCACGTACTCTCTCTATATATATTCTATACTCTAAGATAATACCTATGGCTGGTACCACGAGCTCTGTTTTTGGCGCTACTAAGAGCGTTGTGTCAAAATGTGTTTTAACGCAATTAGAATTTTCACAAATACTTTAGAAAATAATCTTCAGATACAAATTACGGACAACACATATGTCCACAAAATTTATTTGAATATTTTCCTTTAAAATAGCTTGAAATATTTATATTGCCTTAAAACGCTTCTAAAAATAACACTGCTAGTATAGCCAAAAACAAAGCTTGTGGTACCAGCCTATGTTTTTAGTGCTCTAGTAAAACAAGTGGAAAAGAAATTGAAGAATATATTCCTAAATTATTATTTTGAAATATACAGCCGCTGAAACTATGGAAAATATTGTAAAAAATTGCTCATAATTTTTAGATATAATAAATATATTTCTTTTTGTTCATTTGACGTTTCTTCATAACAAAATCTATGATTTGAACAAAAAAAAATTAATATCTCGAAAACTAGGAATCTCACGACTCTCAAAAAAATATATTATCTCCAAGAAATAATTGGCCATGGAATATAATTACTTTTGTCTTAATTAACCTTGCAGGGAATAAAAAAGTGTAAATGGACATCAGAGAAGTACCCAAAATATCGAGAATTTTGAGCCCAAAATTCAGTGACCGATGTCAAAAAAAAAAATTATTCAAATATATATGATTTTTGAATACAAGACTTTGCTTTTCCTCCAATTTTCAATATAAATATAATACTTTTAGAAGTGCATAAAAAGGGTTATATACGGAATAATAATTAATAAAAATCGATATTTTTTGCACAGCACTCTGAAGAATAATGTCATTTATAAGTCTACCAAATTTTGTCCCAAAAAATTGGATAATCTCTGAGAAATTAATATTTTCAGCATTAATTATTTTTTTTCTCAAAATTGTCAAGTTCAATTATCATGAAAATTTTTATATGATAACTGCAAGTATAGCGCCTAGTATATATATTTTTTCCAGATAAGTAGTTTTCAAAGTCTCTGAGATATAGGATTTGCATGCTAATTTTATACGTTAGCACTAATTTTATACGGATTTATTGCAGACATAATGAAACTTTGACAAATTATCTAATTTTTAATATACACGCCACTAAAAACTTTGTTAATTTATTATAAGAAAGTATTTATCAAACATATTGCTACAAGATTCATCAATTCAAATTTCGCGCTAAAATAGTTCTTCCGGGTGATGTTTCACCTTTATGAATGAAATGTTTTATATTTTGGGAACTTATGATTACAGATATGTTTGAAATTCAATATTTTTTCGTAATTTAACGAAAAAACAGAATATTATTTTTTTTGGAATGACCCCATTGTAGATAAGCTTATATTGTAGGTAAAATTGGGCCTTAGCGAGATGAAAAATAATTTTTTTTAATTCATGTTTACTCACAAGAAAAAAAAATAAATTTGCGCAAACAATATATTTGTCAAAATATTTTTAATATCATCTTTTGTTGTGGCTCGTATAAATTTGAAATATTTTTATCAATAACTGAACGGAGAGCATAAAGGCTGGTTTATGATGGATTTAATTTACAAATTTAGATTCTGTCAATTATAAATCCAGCCAATCAAAGACATTGGTTGACATGTCAAAAATTTCAAATTGTCAACTGTCATAGAAAATATATTCAAATCATGAATATGGTGGAGAAGCATCCATATTCATATGACAAAAGTAATAAATCAAACCGAAATTCAATTATATGTGCAAATTAAATGGTTTTGGCGATGCAGAATGGCTACTCAAAAGGTCAATTTTAGGTTATATTCCAAAAAAGAAAAGAGAACGGGGATCTAAAACTATGAATCTAAATTTTTAAATGTAAATTCCTAAATTAGATCCATCATAAACCAGCCTTTACAGACCAAAAATTTAGACCCATATACTAAATTTTTGAAAAAAAATTGAGGTACAACATTCTTCAGTTTCACTTTTTCAAAAATTTGAGGTCTGATTTTTCATGTATAAGCCGATATTGGGTATTTCATGAGCAAAATAATTCAAATATTTTTTGTAATAATGAGAAAAATATTAGTTACCTGCCAGTATATTGTAAAAAATCTTTTTTTACATATAGATTTGTATTAGTATTTTATCAAGTGTGATATTAATAGGAGAATCAGGATTGCAATATGGATCCAATATTTCGTCCGGCTATAAATATAATAAGAAATATATTTATCGTATATTTGCTTGTACACATGAACTTACCATTTCTAATTTAAAACTTGTTACAAATACAAAGAAAATGGAATATTATTATTAGAAGAGTATGAACATGAATATTAAAGAAAAATTTTGAGGCCTAAAGTAACATATATTATTTAATACTTGAACATTCGATTTCATGACAACTATGATTTTATTTAACAATATTCATAAAAATTCAATTCAATCATGTATAATTTCATACATGAACTAGAAATTATACCAGAAACTGTATTAGATGCGATACAAATTATATCTATCAGCAAAAATCAAGCGAAAAAAAAATATTGGCATCTACGCCATAGTCAGTCTTCATTGGGTCTTCGAGTGAACGAGTCTTAGCGACGAGCTAAGGACAGGTCCCCAAAAATGGCAGTTATTCAGGAAAACGTCAATGCCGTGCGTAAGTTCATCAACGAAGATCGACATGTGACATATCGCGAGATTTCAAAGACCTCAATTCAAAAAATTTTGCATGAAGAATTGTGTGTAAAAAAAATTAGTTTCCCGTTGGATACCTCATCTGTTGACCGAAAAACAGAAAGAAGCTGATTCACTTGGTGTCAAAGGAACTCTAGGCCGATTTAACGCTGGCAACTCTAAAAACGTGTACAGCATCGACATTGGTGATGAGTCATGGATTTACTCATATAAACCAGAAAATAACCGCCAGTCGTCTGTTTGGGTGTTGCAAGGTGAAGAAAATTTGACTAAAGTCATCCGTTCTTGAAGTGTGTCCAAAAAGGTGGTCGTGACGTTTGTTACTGCCAATTGGTATACGACCATTTGTTTGCTGGAAGTAATTGTTGAGCTTCGAAAAACTAATCCTGACCGAGATAATGCAAGTTCACACACAGCTCGCAAGGCTATTGAATTTTCAGAGCAGCAAAACGCCGAATTGTTAGTTCATCCTTCTTATAGTCTCGACCTAAACCTAACGATTTTTTTTAATTTAAAAAAAGAAAGAAAACAGACTGCGTAGTCAAAGGCTTCAGTCGCCGGAAAAAACAGTCGATGCACTTATAAGTGCAATTTTGTTAGTACCAGCACACGTATAGAATAACTGCTTCCAAAGTTGAATCCAGCTAATGCAAAAATGCATTAATGTACGTGGAGAATATTTCAAAAACAATAAAGTCATTAAAATCTATTTACTGATTTCTTCCATTTGTATATGCAAAACTAGAAACACAGCTCACGTGATATATTCGAATACCTTTTCTTTTCTACAAGAACAAGGGAATTTTAAACAGGGACTATTTCATTAATGTCATCCGGAATAATCTTATTGATTGAACAAAATAATATTTTTAATAAAATTTTCTAAAACTATAAAATTGATGCACACGGTGCAAAAATCTGTACCTATATTGATATTACGTATTTCATATATTGTTCGTATTATTTCAACTACTTATGACTCGCAATTCTTCATTTGGATAACACCTTCGTATATATATCACAGCACTGAAATAGAAAGTGAATGATTCATTCTCAACCAAAAACTCATATCTTCAAATACACACCTTGTTATAATAACGTTTAAGAAATATATACCAGCTGATAAAAAGTTGAAGGCACTAGGCACTGTTTTTATCGTTGCATTGTATAATAGAGTGTAAAGTGGCGAGGATACGATCTGCACAATTGTTTCTAATGACGTTGTAAACGCAAACACGTGTCCTGTAAACAAAATAATTAGTGTAATGGTACGAACTGAGCAGTCAAATTCAACTTTAGATATATAGTTGACTTGAAAGTTTTGCTCTCGAGTTGAGAATTCTCTCATGTAGGTATTTAAAACCCAATGCTAACTTCTATGTTCCATATCTTCATATAGCTCATTTTCATATAGCCAAATAAGCACGATTCGAACTGTATAGTATTTTTCAAGTACAACACTCTATTTCTAGGAAAATGTTAATTATCTTCTACATAATCAACAAAATTTCAAGAAATATTTTAGCTACTTCTAAAACAGGCAGTACATTCCAATTTTACGCAGTAATTATTGTGAATTTGATCAATATACAGAATGATGACTGAAATTAGCGGATATAGGATTTCAATTAGTGAGATAATTTTTTTGCTGCTCTTTACCACTGATCTCTAATATAACACTGGATTGGATTTAGGCCGCTGGAATGCGGCCCCAATTGAGCGTCGCCATCTTGGCAAAAACTGAGGTTTTGTGTCAGATCAATACCGCGTTGTGCCGCGATATTTAAAATTTAGCTGTTTGGTTTGCCGGTATTTTATTTATCAAACATGATGATCGAGTGCATTTTTTGCGGAAAGAAACCCGATTCATCGAGAAATTTGACACTGCACAAGTAAGTACAACAAATGAACCTGAAGTAACTGTCGTTATGACTGAAATAAGTAAACATTACTTATTTTTATTACTATGCTATGTGAATATTTTCAAGATTTCCATTCGATGAACAATCGTTCTAAAAATGGCTCGAACAAATGGGTTTGCCAAACTTAGAAATAGAAAAGATACACGACTCTGGAAAATGATGTTGTTCCGACTATTTTCAACGAACTATACAAAAACTATAGCGTTAACTGCAAAACAAAAAAAAAATGTTCTAATAGTCACACAATTCTCAATACGATTTATTTATTGTTTAGATTTATAACAAAAATCGTGAAACTATTCAATGAATTTGATAATTCAGAGCTAAAATGTTCAAAAAATAATTAAAATACTGATACTAAAAAGTTAACAAATATTTTGAGCTATTAATGAATATTTTTAAATATTTTAACTATTATAACAATTTTTAAATACCTTTAACTTTATTGATTATTAATGTGTGCATATTGACGTATATTGAGAATAATTTCATCATCTAACTTGCATTATACTTTGAATTTCATCGAGTGTTTTCTATAAGTGTTTTGAATTTGCCGCCGAATAGTGACACAAAACCTCAGTTTTACTGTCAAGGCCGCCGTTCCACCGGGGCCGCTTTCAGATGCCAGAATACGGCCTAAACCCAATCCAGTGTTAAGCCCTGTTCAGACGTGGACTCACAGAGGACTCATTTTAGAATTTGAGTTTTAAGAAGAGAAAAAATTTGAGTCGCTTGTCAAATAGAGGCGCCGCTATTTTGAGTCTTGCAAAGTGGGCGTTGTCGTTTCCTCATCTCATTGATAACTTCATGGTAATCTATGTCTTTGACTTTTATTGTTTTTTGCATCATTTAATTCTTTTTATCGTATTTGGAATGTGCAAAAGACAGAAAAGTATAGCAAATACATTTCTTTCTTTAATTATTGCTAATTTGGAAACGAGTTTGAGAACAATACAAAAAAAAAAACTGGGTTAAAAATAAAGGATATCTAGAGAAAGTCTTTATTTACTATAAGAGAATTAAGAACAGAATATTTACAGTCTTTTAAGAATTTCTTTTAGAATTTTATTAATAGTATTCAAACTCTAATCATTTAGAAACAGTTTTTCATCACATTATAAATAGAATAATCTTCTCAGTAATTCAATATGAATTCTTTTTGAATAATCTAGTACAAAAGTACCAACGGAATAAATCAATTTTTAAAGGATTTTATCTTAAAAGTGGAAGAAGAGATACATTTTGACGCAACAAACAAGCTACACGTGTGAACGGTCAAGACTCAAAAATATTTTGTTGCTTCAAAGTTGCTTCTGAAGTGAGTCCTCTGTGAGTCCACTGTGAGTCCTCGTCTGAACAGGGCTTTATATAGAGATCAGTGCTCTTTACGCATCCTATTTTGCCGAAAAATTCCTAGAACTATTTTAGTGTATGGCATAATAGCCAATTCATTTTGAAAACTATTCGCATATAATTTATTTTCAAATCATTGAAGGATTTGTTTCAGTTATAAATGGGTAAGGTGTCAATTGGGTCGAATATGGTTCAAACCGTAGAAGTATTGTCTTCTCTCTTGCACTCATGCGGTTCATATGGATAAAAATAACGAAACGAGCGCTTTCAGAACCAATTGAGCTATTTTCAAAATGTTCTTACGGATTTTTTATTCAGTATATTTTTTGATATTCTTAGAACAAGGAAAAGAGGGAAAAACAGTTGACAAAACACAGAAATGAATATTATCTCATTCACTATGCATAGGTAACAATTTATCAAAAAATCCTTAAATGCTTAGAAATTACATACCATACTTCTCTTCAAACTTAATTTAAAAGAGCTTTTCAACTCCACAATATGCGTCCTCGAATTTTACATCTTTTAGTTACACATAGTAGAATAATATATAAATATAACGAATTTCATGATAATTCAAATTTTAATAATATCAAACAAACCTCTGATAATTTCGAAAATGTTTCAGGTAAATGTTCCAAATTATTCAAGGTTCAATTTCAGTTATTATATATTTTATGATAAATACTACCATTTATAAAATAAACGCAAAAAACTAGAAAGTTCCCTCAATCAAATATTGATACCAGTAGTTATTCACTAACTTGAAACTAACTTTTTACCATACTTGTTCTGTCCGCTAATTGGATTAAATTAAAATGTTTGGAATTAAAAAATATTTTTTCTTCAATAATTAGATTTTTTTTGGTTTTAATTCTGTATATTTATTTTTATTTTTGACGTTTCGACTCTCTAACCGAAAGTCTTCTTCAGAAAAAATGATACATTTTTGTATCATTTTTTTTGAAGAAGACTTTCGGCTAGAGAATCGAAACGTCAAAAATAAAAATAAATATACAGAATTAAAACCAAAAAAGCCTACTTATTATGATATAATTCTGAAAATATGTATCGATCTTTATTTTTTCTTTACCTAAATCATCGGGTGGTAATAACATTGAAATTGCAGATTTTCCAAGAGGTCCAATTACACTACTTAATCGATTGATTCCAGTTCCTAAGAAAGAAAAAAACTCAATTTTAATACAGTTCACACAATATTATTCAAGGGATGATACATGTTTGCGAATCAAGCCGTAGGCGAATATCGTAAATCATCGAAATGAGTTAGTACAATTAAAAATAATTTCCAATAATATATCCATCCATAGTATACAGGATAAGCACAAGAACGCAGAAAATATGAGAATTCTCAATTTGTGCAATAACTAGTCTTCATATAAGTACATTTTAGAGCACAATCCAGGAACTGCAATCAGTGTGGTAGAACCACAACGAATTGACATTGATATTGACTTGATAATAGTAGTCGATTTATTATGGATCCAGGACATATCCCCGATTGAAATTTATCATCGTAACTTGACAGGGACCAGATCTGCTTATTTTTCTATCAAAATAATATCTGGGTCAAGATGATAAAGTTTAAGGGTTCAAAACAAAATAGAATTATGTCAATGTCGATTCACTGTGGTGTCACCACAGCTCAAATATTTGAATTCAGCTTTCAAAAGTTCTTTACTTGATGGCACAACATATCTCAGAATAATGTCAAAAATAAATAATTAATAGTTTGCCGCAAACTCCATACATAATCGAATTTTATTGTAACATCAAAATTTCTCAACTATTATAGCTTTATTAAATAACTGTAATTGAAATGACATAACTGATTTCTATGGCATTGAATAACATTTATCCAACACCGATTCATAATAAGCTTGTTTATACAGTTCTTCGAAATAAATAATATCTACCATTAGTGATTCAGTGAGAGAAAAAAGCGAAATTACGGAAAACAGTGAATACAAACGCGTCATGGCTACTTCGTAATTTCTATGTTTTGCTTATGGAATTCAAATGTCTTGTCACTGTCAAAAATAAATTAACACTGAAAACAGTTCAAATTGTTCTAGCGTGATATGTGATTAGTCACTCAAAAAAAAGTAGCCAGTCGCATTTCAGGCTTTGCGACTTAACTTTTTCTCTCGTGACTAATATTACATTTCACGCTAGTACATTAAATTACTATTAGATGGTTGTACAATCTGAGCTTATCTACAGTTTAGTTAAAATAAATTAATTTTTATAATCATTTATTCGGCAACTGTAACCATAGTAAATAAGCTCGGTTCAACTAAACTGTAGATAAGCTTAGGCCCGGTTGTACAGTCTTATCCTAATGGCCAGTTGCACCGCCGTCACTTAACTTTAAGGGAAGAATAATATCTAGGGTTACCATTGTATAGACAATTGTTCCCATGGTAATTATTCCGTACTTAAAGTTAAGTGATAGCGGTGCAACTGAGCATAAGTCTAGCTCAATTACCTTAGTAATAATTGTTTCAACAATCGTAACCTAGGTAATTGAGCTACGCTTAGGATAAACAGATGATCTCTGTATACATATATAGATAGCTGATATTTATGGGAAAATTTTAAAAATATGGACCTAGCCTGCGCAGCGATACTGAACAAGAGACGAAACACTACACGCGTCAAGTGACACAGATATGTTTTTGCTAATAATTTAGCTACGAGAATTTGACTACTTGCAACAGTACCACTATTTTTCAAAAGAAAAAATATGTTTTATGAGTGATTTTATGATAAATAAAATTTTCAAATAATATACGATCAGTGTGTTTACCAAATATCAGTTTAGTTCCTCTCCCGGTAACCGTGGCGCTGGTGATTGCTCTAAAGCAGAGCTGAGTAGTACTTGCACGAAAAGTACTTGATTCCGCTTGCAAGTACTTTCAGTACTTCAAGTACTGTACTTGAAGTACTTTATATTTTCGGTACTTTATACTAGTCCAAGTACTTTCGTTTTATTTACTTGATATTGGTTACTTGAAAATATCCCTTGAAATACAATAGAAAATACTTGAAGTATTTTAGGTACTCGAAGTAATTTAAATGATGTATTTTCAAAGTACTCAAAATAGTTAATGTACAAGTTTTGATTTGTTTTGGTTGACGTCGGTGATAAATATTCAATCTTTATCAGTGCAATTATTCTCAGCAGTGTAAAGTTGTGATACGATGATATCCTCTTTGATATATCAAATACAAATATCTAATAATTTGATGATAATTTCAAGTAACAATTTCGTTTAACTTTGAATGATTGTTTTTTTTTTTATTATTTCAAATAAGCAACAAGAGTGATATGGTAAATATGTGATAAATTAAAAATACCTTGTAATGGTACCATGTTAAAAAAATTTGTATTTCAAGTACTTTCAAGACAACGGCTATATCAAACTTGTATCATTAATATCTATATTGTTATAAATTACTGTACAATGTGCGCAAAAGTGCGTCACATAAAAGTTCAACTTAGGCTTTTAATTTGTGCCAAATTTTGTTCTCTACATTTTAGAGTAAAAATTTAAGAATAACAATGCATTCAAAAATAAGTTCACATTCAAAATGTCCTACTTGATGTAATAAGATGGCTGCAGACTAATTAACCCATTAAGTTCCAGTATCAAATAAAACAAGAAATTTGATCTGATCAGTGATTATTCTTTACATTAGGATAATTTTGAATGGAAATAACTACATTTGATATTTTTGAGTTAATTAGTTTTCGAGAAATTAAGTGTCCTATATATATGACAACGGTATGATGTGTTATAAAATTAATATAATAAAATTATTATTTGCCATTATTTTTTGTGGTGAGGTTTGAAACATTCCATACATGATGTGACATCACGTCAGAGTACAGTTTTTCGGTTGAGAATAATAGTTTGGAGGCCGAGGTTTGACTATTATACGAAATCGGTACTGTACTTATTTACCGTGAGACTTAAAAAATTTTTTGCTCTTTTGGAGGATCCACCCAAAATATGGATCCTTATATTCTTTTTCATATTGAGTTACTACCTAATGATTGCTTATTTGCTGTGGTTTGACATTTTATTGTGAATACTCAATCACAAATAACGATAAATAAATGAATATTACCCATGAGCGGTAAGTCAGCATAACCATAGTAACCATAGTTTGCCGATAAGATCAACATACCACCTCAAATAGAGGGCTGGTAAACATATGAAAACGTCCAATCATGCAAAAAAGCCTTTTTCGTTTTGTTTAGTCGAAACATAACGTATAGTTTCATTTCGCAGTAAAATAAATACTTCCTCAGACATAAATTCCTCAAATAAATCTACCGGTGTAAGATAATCCAATAGTTCACTGATATTCTTGATATCCATCTATTTCTGAATTCTATCCAGTTATATTATTGCTATAAATCGGTTTACTCATATGCCATCGAGGACAAATATCACTAAGTCTTCCTCGTTTTGCTTTTTGCGTAATAATCTGGAATGAATTACTGATTTGTTCTCATGTATCTACTTCTTCATCAATTATATCATTACCTTGGAGATGTCTGGAACATCACTTATTCCTACATCTCCAGTGCAATCATCATCACTCTCATCAATGTCACTCAGGACGTCTGGTTCTGGAGACAAAACAGCAATAATCTACACTATTTGCCTATTGAAGTTTTTCATAGAATTTTTTGTTTTCAAATGAAGCCTCAATTACTGTCAGACTTGGGATCTGTTTCCTGTCAAACCGTAGAGAGAACAATAATTTTTTCACAGAGAATATGCATATAAGCATGTTCTATTTGGTACTGCTATAAGAGTGTACGCACGGAAAATTTATATGTAAATTGTACCGTTGTCCTATATATATGACACCAAAAAATTTTACGTCATATTTCTTATTTCCGGAATTTTTTGTGAACAAAACTCTAAAAATCCATAAAACCTGAACCCTCAACATTGTTCCAAATATTAAATATATCTGAAAAATGAAACAGTATTTCTGAAAACGACAAATAATTGAACAAGTAAAAAGTTATCCAAAAAGGTGCTATTTTGAAAATAATTTTTCGCTGAATATTTATCTCAAATATACAATGGAAAATACTTATATGGATTCAAGAAGGTCTATATTTATGAATTGAGCAATAATACATCACTTAAAATTATTTTGAAGCAGTGAAAAAAAATTATAATTCTTGAGTACTATATATAGGCTCTTTGCGAATAGATTGCAGCGCCAGTAGTGGTTAATTTTGACAGTACTAGCAGGAAAACAAAACCTTATCATTGTACATGATTTCAGAATATATGTACCAAATTTAAATTATAAAGCAATTTATAAGCCAGTTTAACAGTAAATTGAAATATTACGTGTTGGTTATACAAATTGTTGCGTTTCAAACTGTAAAACAGTTACGAAAATACAAAAAAAACATAAACATTTCTACAAGTTTCCATCCAGAGAACATGAAATAGAAATGGGAAAAAATAGATTCAGGCTATTAAACGAGTGAAAAAAGTAAAAAGAAGTCAATAATAATTATAGAATATGTATTAAATGTATAAATTACTTGATGAAACTAGAAAATTTATGTAAGAAGTTAGGTTAAACCATTGTAAGTTATAGCAATTTTGTATGTATTATTTTTATGTATCGGATAAGTTTTTAGAAATTCATGCAAAATATCTCGCGTTTCATCAACCTAAGGCAATGTTAAAAAAATGTATTTTCATGTGACATGTTTTGATTCGTTTGACAAATATATAGCAGCCTATAATTAATTACTTCAAAATAACATATCTTACTTCGATAAAAACTTTAAACGGGCAAGAATTAATCGACATTTGCTCTACAACAAGCGCGGAAATCAAACTCTTATCCAAAAACAGTTCTTCTTCAACATTAAACACATGCATACTTCTTGCACTAATTTTCCTCTTTCTAATATTGTACTCCGGATACAACCAGGTTATATGAATTGGAATCCTGTTCCTATTATAACTCCATTAGTCATCATTCACTTGTGTTTTTAAACTTATTTCAAGCTTCAATATAAACTTTTTAGCTTTTATTCACTTATTCCACGTAATGACAATTCAAATTTTTTCCTGCAGCTACTTTCAAAATTAAACACTCCGAGCGCTAGTGTCGCTCTCCAACGTTTGCGCAAAGAGCCTATAGGACATAATGGGTTAAATACAAATCGTGGCAATTTTAGTGAATCTCAGGAAACCTTGAAAATATAAACAAATATCTGTGGCATTACGATTTGAACCTTCTGATTGGCCAAAATACGATCCAATATTACATTAGCACAAAAATCGTACTGGACTATCTGTCAGTTGCATCATTTGTCAGTCGTTCCTCAATTATTATCAAAAATAGATTTGTGCAGTTCGAAGATTCAAATTTGTACTTATTCAGGTAATATGTGAATATATTTGTAGCTTTTATTTCTTGAATTTATTTTCAGACAGCTTCTTTTATATCCTGCATTTACTGTGAGTGAATCGTGTTCGCATTTTGGCTAAGCAGAAGGCTAGAATCGTAGTTCCATAAGAAATATTGGACCGTTCTTAACTGGAATGAACTGTAAGGGCCAGTTGCACAGTCTTTGGTTTATTTGAGATTCACTAAAATTGCCACGATTTGTATTTAATTAGTCTGCAGCCATCTTATTACATCAAGTAGGACATTTTGAATGTGAACTTATTTTTGAATGCATTGTTATTCTTAAATTTTTACTCTAAAATGTAGAGAACAAAATTTGGCACAAATTAAAAGCCTAGGTTGAACTTTTATGTGACGCACTTTTGCGCACATTGTAGAGTAATTTATAACAATATAGATATTAATGATACAAGTTTGATATAGCCGTTGTAATGAAACGTGTGTGATGTTAAATCACGAGACGATTAGCCGAGTGTTTTTATCACTCAAGATTCATTACACTACCTGTATCAAACGTGTATCATCAATATTTTATCTTAATTGCCTTAATTGCTGCTGAATTAGATTTTTCTATTTCATGTTTGATATTCGAAAAACATTTAGTGTAAAATTCATAGCTTGATCAAGTAGCATTTTATTCATTGTTATGACAACTATTTGTTTGTTTGACAGCTGTCAATGTTATAAAGAAAATAAACAGATCTAATTGTAAAAATCTTGTCGTAAATGTTTATATATGTGTATGTATTAATAGTTATTTATAATAAAAGGAACTTAAAATTTGATAGAATCTCTGTTTTTATTATTTCTCTTACAAAAATGCGTGTCATTATGAATTTCATAATGACACTAGTGCCATTATGAAATTCATAATGACACGCAAATTAGTGGGCGAATCACCTATTAGCGCACAGTCGTAGATAAAATTAATAACAGAACTGTTTTTCTTATAATTAAATTAAGTTCGTTATGAATTAGAACGTGATTGGTCAAATATGTGAATCATACGAAATAAATTAATGAAATTGATAAAAATAGCATTCATTATGAAAAAATGTACATGTAATGAATGTATTATTAAATAAGACAAAAGCTTTTATAATTACCTAAAAATATCTGCCAATTCGCATTAGCAAGTCCAAATATCACAGATGAAACAGACAATGATAGAAATCCACTAAAAATAAGTACCATGTCACCTATTTTGAGAAATTTATAAAATATCAACAATATGATCATTGAAACAATAATATCAACAGAGCTTGATGCTGCTGAATATAATGTATATGTTTCCAAAGACCAATCAAACTTTTCTCTCACATATAAGAAGAATATGCCACTGTCAGAGAATGTCACAAATATGTATATAATTAAAACAGACATGAGTAGTCCTAATAATAGTCTGTCCTTATTAGGTCTTCGTTTGAAACATACTTTTATAGATTTTATCACAGAGGAAACATCCAACAAATCTTGTAATTTATTCTAAAATAAAATGTTATTGATATTAATATATTTTCGAGAGCGAGACAAAGACTTTCTGGCTTAAAAAGGAAAATAAGATGCTCATCGTTTTATTCAATATTACCCTTCAATCTCTTAATTTTGAAATTCAAGCGATCACACCAATGAACGCTTTGACCTCAGTCGAATTACAATGATTAGGTTACAAAAACATGAATTATATGTTCAACAGTGACCATACGAGAAGGAAAATATATAAATAGTCAATTAATTCATGAATTATTGGAAATTTAAATTTTTAAGACTTCAATAGTATTTAATTTGAATTTTGAAGAGAAGCGACATAAAATGGCAAAGACAGTATTTACTAATTGTTATTATTAGGGCTTGAAAAATATCGATATATCGATAATTATCGATATATTCAATAATCGGGATTTGATATTTAAAATTTATTATATTGACATTTCCAAAATTTTTGATAGCTATCAATATATTGAAAATTATCGATAATATCACCGTATCGAATATCGATATTCAAAACTGAATATTGCGCAGTCCTCTTCTGACAAAAAATATATAATTCTAATCCTTACTCCAAACTAGGATTAGGTGCAAAAATCAAGTTCAGGTTTTTTTTCGGACTATTATTCAGTCATATTCCACTTGTGCTCGTAGCTCGTAGCGTTATTCCTTCCCCATAACTCAATTATTTACATAACTTTATTTACATTCTCTTTTTAATTTGATCACGGAAATAAGCGTGTTTAAATATTGAATATTTTTCATTTCTTGGCTTTATCCTAGAATAGACGCTTCTTTTACGTCTAACTGTAGTGCACTTCCAGTTCAGTCTATTGTTATGAGAATAAAAGGCAATTATTCAGATGCTACAGCAGACTGAAATACTAAATATCAATACTTTACAGCCAAAATTCCGAAAGACTGTCAACTAAAGTGCAATTCCGACTCAGTCGCTCACAATAAAAATAGAATATGAGCATCTAGACGGTATTATCGTCCTAAATACTGAATTCTAACATTCCAAGTTCATGCGAAAATTCAAAAAATATTTAGAGTAAAGTGCACTTCCGGTACAAACGATTGCAATCATAATGCGAAGTGCACAGCTAGATGTTACAGAAGTGCTTAATACAATATTTCAATATTCTACGACTGATTGTTTTGAATTTATGCGGAAAATTCGAAAAGTCTATTATATAAAGTGCACTTCCGGCTCAGCCGATTGGTACAAAAATAAAAGATGAGCATTTAGATGCTACAGCAATTCCAAATACTAAATTTCAGTATCTTACGACTAATTCAAAAAAAGTTTCAAGTAAAGTGCACTTCTGGTACAGACGGTTACAACCATAATGCGAGGTGCACATCAAGACCCTATACCAATCTTGAATACAGAATTGCGAACTACGAACATACGTATGCAAATGTACCGACATCAAGCCGAAAATAATCAAAATTGATTTAGGGATGCTCAAAACAGATATATCCATCAAAATCTTGATATGTGAATTTTGGCGGATTCACAATACTTACTTTTACTTTGTACAAGTAATAAAAATATTCAATATTTGATAATATCTTTCAATTCGAATTAGAAAGTGATCCAAATCAAGTTGTATAAATGAATAAATGATGGGAAAAGACTATTGTCCGCTACGATCACGACCAAAATATGACAGGATGAGAAAATGTGAGACCGTTATGAGCATGAAACTACAATCCTCTCCTATTTAGTTTTGAGTTATCTTTAAAAGATTCAAAGAAAATGTGATGAGAGTGAAACGAGAATTATGGGGCTGTTAAGACTACAGACTGCTAACATTCTTTCTCTAGGGTTCTCACTTCAGTGCAGTTTCTACGCTTTACTATTTTAAAAAAGCTACACAAAACGGCCTAAACGACTAACCTAAATATTGTGAAGTAGTTTTTATTAAATCGTAAATCAGCTACATATAGATTATGTTGAAGATTGAGATAGATTTTTTTAGCCAAGAATCTAATGTTTTCTTTCAAAGGCCAGAAATCTTTTATCCCATCCTCGCAGATAAAGATCAAAATAGTAACCTCTTGTTCTGCAACTAATATTGACTCAGGTACAAAACATAAATATATTGTAGCCAGAAAAGAAATTCCTGCGCATATAATATATATTCCCGCATATCCAACTGCATTAAAAACAAACGAACTTGATAAAGTGCCAACAAGGGAGCCCACAGAAAAACACGCTTTGAGTATACCCATTCTAAAATTGCAAGATAAAATTATTACATTATAATGATGGAACATCGAAATAATAAAATTATTTGAAATGACTTTTATTGCAAATAATTTCAGGGTTGTAGCGATGAGATTTTCCGATATGTTTGAAACAAATGAATACCAAATGCAGAAAAAAAATGTAAAATGCATACTTCATTTTTAAATTTACATAACAAACAAAAATATTATAAGCCTTAATAAGCATAGGTATGTAAGTTATGATTGAATATTAATTTTGCTATAAAATTTTAAATTTCTTTGCAAAATATTGCATAAATGCCTCAAATGTTTATCCAATCAGTTTTACTGGTTGACTGAATAAATCTTCATCAAATTATAATGAATTGATCATTTTCGCAGTGCTTCGATTTTAAATAAATTAGGAAGTGAAACACTAAACATGCCGAGGGATAAAAAGAAAATGAAATATCTAATTAATAATGTAAAAGTATTATACCTAACTCCTCGATTTTCTTCCGAACTAGTATCTGCAATATAGCAGTAAGCAACAGTTAACATGGAACAGAAACCTCCTCCTAAATTCGCTACGACACAAGATGAAAGCCAGTACCATGGAGATATCCATTCTAAGAAACTTATTACTATTACAACGAGATAGGCCACAAAATATCCTACGAAAATAATCTTGGATTAGATAAAAAAAATTAAATATCAATGCTAATTACCTATAAACGAAGAAATTAATATCGGTTTTCTACCATGTTTATTAGACCAAGGTCCAGCTATTAAACTAAAAAATACGGATACAGTTGTATCTATTATAGTTCTACACATTATTATCAGAGATGCTGTTGGTTGAACCTTTTTCTCCAAATCTTGAATTCTGGAATCGTTACTGTTTGTACCCAACAGGGCACAATCTGTTTTATTATATCCAAACGTAACATAACAAGAGCGATATATTACAAAATTTGTAGTGACATAGTCTATCAAGAAAGAAAAAAATTAATTATTTTAATTTGATTTTACTTTTATTGCAAGTACCTGACAACATGAAACAAAACATAATCAGTAAAATCGGAATTTCTATTATTAATAATCTTTTATAAAAAGCCATTATTTTAATTTTATTTTACACATTTAAAACACTACTGTGCACATTCACTTTACAACTGCTTGTAAACACTGCGCTGTTTTCTTTGTTTACTAATCTGTCATTATAAATAAAATTAACTTCTGAGCAAGTAGAAAAAAATTCCAAAATTAAATATTTGATATAAATAAAATCTATGTTGCCTTTGTTACATTTACATATAAGTAGAAACATCTGTCAATAAACAACAAGATTCTGTGCAATTTTTGCCTGCTCATGGTGAAAGCAAAACCACATGTCCATATAATAAGAATGATGCACAAGTGTGATACAACAAATGACAGCAACCAAGGCCATTGGGATTGGAATTACTTCCTTCTCGATAAACTGTATCAGGCGGTCGACTTGCCACTTGGTCGAAATGTTTACAGGAAACTCTACCATATTTTCAATGAAATTTTATTTTTGATAATCCATTTATTATCATATGGTAAAATTTCAATAGAGTGCACTTGGAGCATTTTGGAGGATGCTTGATAAGAATTTTGACCATGTTCGATAAAGATTTACATCAAGAGATAAACTTATTTAAAAAGTAGAGATATCATTTGCTTGTATGTCAATAAACATGATTTGTTCATGTTTAATAAGACTAAATAGTTTTAAAAAAATAATTCAATGGTTGATTTTGTAATATATTTTTAAATACATTCATAATAATTATAATAATATAATAGGAAAATATTATATTCTCTTTATGGTGAATAGATATATTTTATAATAACAAATAGTTTTTTTTTGTGATTATTTTTGTAACTCCAATGTATAATGTGTGCTGGACAGATCCCTTAGAACTTGAGCAGCTTTTTCTGCAGTCATATCTCTTTGTGACTGAGCAAGCATTTCGTATCTGAAAAATTATTAAAATTATGCACAAGAATATACATTTTTAATCATAATTTTTCTGTCTCTATATAAACTACCTGGTAACTTAATTGCAACATGTGATATCACCGGCTGCTTCTAAAATTTTCAGAAAAAAAAATTGAAAAATAGGTTTTGGAACAAAATTTTGTACATAAAGTAGCCAATTTTCATTTTGCATTTTTGTAATTTTTTAGATCCCATTTCATGAAGAACCAGTTTCTTCATCCTTGGGAAACTTTGTTGGCACATCTGTAACTAGATACTATCCAACAGATAAAATTATTCTAGGATGAAGAAACCGATCCCAAGTAAATATTTATACATTGCAAACGATGAGCACTATGCTCATCATCACACTTGTCGCATGAATAACTAGATAGTTCAGTGCAATTAGTCATTATAAAAGAAAAATGACGGAACCTAGTTAATATAGGCATTCAATGAATGGATTTGAATGATTTTTTCTTTTTTGGATTTCTAATACCATAAACTGAAGTTTATCTATTAAAAATTATAATAATTTTCAAAATCTCCAAAAACAGGCAAAAAAAACCCAAATTTCTAGAAGTCTCCAAATAAAAAAACAATTATCGGAATTTCTAAATATATTTTATAAACAGATAATAACTGTTTTAGTTTTTAAAGCTATTTACACAAAATGAAAATATAATATTTACTATAATTAATAATAGAATGAGGACGAGTCAAAGTGTGAAAATACAAGAGAGAAGGGGATAGTTTTTATAAATAAAAACTCCAAAAAGTCTTTTGTTCACACTGTTCTTGTAATTTTATTTAATTACCGACCGGTTAATATAAAATTAAATTTCAGAAGACTCCTAACTACAAACGATTTCCAGTTCAAATGATGTACAAACTTCTTAATAAAAATAGAATAAAAATATTTACACATGAAAAACTACAGGAAACTGCTAAAACGACGATATCTTTCTTGATTTTCGTATATTTTGATTTGTAAAGATTTAGTTTTATCTATTTGTATTGTTATTTTTATTGTTGTGTAGTCTCGCCAGTACCACCTTGAAGATGGCCACCAAGTGGCCGAAAGCGGTCGGTATTTGAATAAAATAACGAGAACAGTGTGAACAGTAAAATTTTTGGTATTTTTATTTCTAAAAACCATCCCCTCCTCTCTCTTACTATAATTGATTTCAAAATGGATGCAATTCCAAAAAACAGAATAAATGAAAAAATTAACTAATTAAATTATAAAAATAATTATAAATTATTGTTTAAAACGGTGATCACGTGAATTAATTGTCTTCAACGTTTTCATTTTTGATCTCATTCAAAAATATCAATGGTGAAACATTTAAGCAGCTAACTCCTTTACAATTTAAACATGTTATAGAACACAATAAGGCAATAGGATAACCCAAGTGTGGCGAATAATAGAAATTGGTAAGAGTTTTTAATAAAAAAACATAAAATTCTTTTTATTTTCTATGCGGGATAAGTACTAGTTTGCGCACGTTTTCCGGGCGGTAACTAGCTCTTCGTTTTTTGAGTGCGCCAAGTATAATTTGAGTGCGACACCATTTACCCAGAAAAACAAACACAAAATAATACTCATCCCACATTCGTAATAAAAATAGTATCTGCAACTCGTGCAGTGTTGTCAATTGCCCAACTTCGCTCTCGTGGGCAATCGACAACTTATCGCACTTGTGACACAATATACTATAATCACACTGTTCTCTAGATTTAATTCGTTACCGGTTTCGATCACTGAGTGATCATCCTCAGACTACCGGAGAGAGCAATAATGGTCCTTTAACTTTACTGTTCTCTCCGGTAGCCTGAGGATGATCACTCAGTGATCGAAACCGGTAGAGAACAGTGTGATTAAGAATTTTATGGTTTTTTATTAAAAACCCTTACCACTTCCTATTTATAGAATAATCTAAACCAGTTTTTCTACAACCACAAGCAGATCCACATCCAGTTTTACATGAACAAAAAATCATATTTAATAAATTTTCAGAAGCTGGTGGTTGGTTCATCGTAACTGGCACTAATGAATTAACTTTTTCTTTCCATCCCCATTCTTTTGGCAAATTTTGATGTCCTATCCGCAATTGTACTTGTAAATACACTTTTTTTATATTAGACCGTCAGATAGTCGTAGATTTAAGTGCTTCATTTTGTTTTTTCTGCCTTCAAGAATTCTGATAAGTATGTATATTTGGAGTATAATAATGCCAAAATTAAATCTGGTTCGTGTGGCCAACATAATGAAAATTAATTTTAAATTTTTATGAAAAAACATGTTCTGATCCAATTTTCTCGCTTCTGCCATGCTTACGAAATGAAATTAAGGGAAAAAAGAGTCAGCGGAAAACGAGGCCGAGGGTTTGGAATGAGAGCTCGATTGTGCAAAAAAATTATATTAATTGTTTACGTTCTTCTCGTTTCTGCCGTTTGGCCATATGAAAGTTGATATCATAAGCATCTCGTAGAAATGAATGGCATAGGTTTTTCGAATGACCAAGTCAAGATATGCAGAAACGATTGGCATCGAAATTAATTCATTCAATAACTAGATGTTAGAGTAGTTTTAAAAAATAGCATACATATATATAGTTATAACGCCAACAATTTTATACATTTTAGCATTACATAGTGCTCCTAAAAATGAAGAAAATTTAGGAGCACTATGTAATGCTAAAATGTATAAAATTGTTGGCGTTATAACTATATATATGTATGCTATTTTTTAAAACTACTCTAACATCTAGTTGCGCGCGCACGCAGCGCCGAGTGTACAGTGTATGTGCATTAGTATTAGTAAGAACGAGCCCCGCACGCTCTCGTCGAGACGGCGCTTAGTCTCTCTCGAGCTCGAGCTGCTGCTAAGAGCTGTCATACCGGTGCAGTCGAGAGCTCACGCAACTGTTATACCTTCTGTATTCTTTTACAATAAATATTATTTTAATCTTATAAATAAAACTGCCCTGTGTCATTTTATTTAACAGGTTATGGGCCCAGTCCACGTGAGTTATCAGTGGGGCTATAATAATAAAAAGATAGTTCGAAGTGTGTAACGAGTGAGAAAGCGAGCTTCGTTCAGTGACTCTCGGTATAAGTTTAAAACAAAAATGGAATTCAACTCGAGAATTGAAAAACTGCGTGACAAGGACAACTGGGACGGGTGGCGATACGTTGTTCGCACTCTACTCGAAGAGGACGACGATCTGCTGGATGTCTGCGAGGGCAGGCTCACGCTGCCGGGCGCTCTACCTGAGGGTGCAAAAGATAATGAAATCGCGGCTGCACAGACGCAGGCGGCGAAGTTCAAAAAAGCAGACAAAGCAGCGAGGAAGATCATCGTGCCTGCTCTCGATAAGAAGCCTCTGGACCTTATTCTCAACTGCACGAGCGCGAAGGAAATTTGGTCGAAGTTAAATTCTGTGTACGAAATGAAGAGCACCGAGAATCTCGCGGATGGAAAAACTCGCAACGAAACTGAGCTCGCTTGGCAACGTGATTCCCGAATCGATGCTGCTGACACGCATCCTATCAGTTCTTCCAAGAAAATATAATTATTTTCATTCGGCGTGGGATTCGGTAGACGAATCACGAAAAACATTCGAAAATTTGACTATGCGCCTGATGTCTGAAGAAATGCGATGCCAAGATAACAACAAGCCAGACGAGTCAGTGGCTCTCGCGTCGAGCAGAAACGAGAGACCCCCCGCAAAGGTCGATAATCGAGGTAAACAAAAGTCAGCACGGAATTCGAAGAAATCCGGGTGCTTCAACTGTGGCAGCTCGAGACACAAGAAAGCAAACTGTCCAGGTTGTTATACGTGTGAGTCCAAGGATCACATTGCTCGGAATTGCCCTCAGAAGCAGACACAAAATCAAAACAGTGCGCGTTCGCAGAATTTTGCTGGCTCTAGCGAGTCAAGTGTCGATAGTAAATACGCGCTGACTGGCTCAAGTAATTCTCGGGATTCGAGTGAGTGTTGGCTGATGGACTCCGGAGCCTCAGACCACATGACATATAGAGATGACTGGTTCTACGAAATCAAAAAATTTGATGTTCCAGTGAAAGTGACGGTCGGCAACGGCGACGTCATCCCCGCCTATGGCACCGGCAAGCTGATGGTCGAGCTCTTCGTCGAAGGCAGCTGGATTGCAGGTTCTTTGAATAATGTACTGTATGTACCTAGCATTAAGAAAAATTTATTTTCTGTAAGCGCCGTTTCCAAGAAAGGTATCGATCTTCGCGTAATTGATTATGGTAAAAAGTGTGAATTTTTACGCGGAAATGACGTAGTAGCAACGGGTTTTGGGCGCGGAAATTTATTCGAAATTAATTTGCGAGTAATTACACCGAAACAATGCAATGTCGCGAATAAAAGCGAATCGCTGCAATTGTGGCACGAGAGACTTTGCCACCAGAATAAACGGCACGTGAAAACTTTTCTCAAGTCCCTTGAGATTGATGTCATTGATGATAATAGTTTTTGCGAAGGGTGTGCCTATGGCAAACACCATCGGTCCAGCTTTCACGAAAGAGTCGATCGCGCCACAAGTGCAGGGGAAATTATCCATTCGGACGTCTGCGGTCCAATGGAAGTAGAATCGCTCGGCAAGAAACGCTACTATGTACTATTCAAAGATGAATTTTCTGCTTTTACCGTCGTTCATTTTATGTATCGGAAATCTGAAGTTTTCGAGAAACTAAAAATATTTTGTAATGAATATGAAAATAATTTTGAGAAGAAAATTAAAGAGCTCCATTGTGATCGCGGTGGAGAGTTTAATAATAAAGAAATTATACAATATTTACAAGAAAAAGGTATTAAACTCTCAATGACTAACGCATACACGCCGCAGCAAAACGGTGTCTCGGAGCGCGAGAACCGTACGCTGGTGGAGGCTGCTCGGTCGATGCTGTACGCACAACCTGTGCTCCCGAAATTTTTGTGGGCAGAAGCCGTAAGCACGGCTGCTTATGTGATTAATCGAACGGGACCCACAAAAATACCGAATCGTACACCCTTCGAGCTTTGGTACAAAAAGCCTGCGAACGTGAGTAACCTCAAAATTTTTGGCACCGAATGCTACGTTCATATACCCAAAGAAAAACGGCATAAGCTCGATAAGAAGTCGGAAAAGGGTTATCTGGTCGGTTTCGCGGACAATAACAAAGGCTATCGAGTGTACATTCCTGAAAAACGAGATGTCGTGCTAAGTCGGGATATCATTTTTAAGGGGGAAACGACGAGTAATAAAATCGATATCTGCACCAAAATGATCACGCGTGATAACAATGTGCCGTCGGACCCGATGCCCCCTCCGGAGCTCGAAACCGTAGACGACGCGAATGATCAGCCTCGTTTCAACGTTCTCGCACCTCACGACGATGACTATAAACCAGATGACGCCTCGATCCGAGATGAACCGCCCGAACAGGTCGCGGAGAACACTCGTGTGCTCAGAGATCGGTCAAAAATACGGCCCGCCACTCGTCTTGGTGATTTCGTGACGTACTTTACCGAAAGCGAGCCCACTCCAGAAACGTACGACAACGCGATCCGCTCCACGAGCAAAGAAAAATGGCAGGCGGCTATGCGAGAGGAACTTGATGCATTAGCAAAGAATAACACCTGGATACTCGTGAAAAAGCCGAAAAATAAAAAGATTATTGATAACAGGTGGACTTTTCGTACTAAAACTAATGCTGATGGTTTCAATCGGTACAAAGCGCGACTCGTGATAAAAGGCTACTCGCAGGTGGCCGGCATAGACTACAAGGAGACCTTCAGTCCCGTAGTACGGTTTGACACGGTTCGTGTACTGCTGAGCATTGCGGCTCAAGAAAAGCTCTTTTTACGGCAATTTGATATCAAAACGGCTTTCCTGCATGGAAAATTGTCCGAAGACATTTACATGAAACAGCCACGTGGTTTCGCTGACGGCACCAACCGAGTATGCAAGCTCCTGAAAAGCTTATATGGGCTAAAGCAAGCCCCCAGGTGCTGGTCAGAGCATTTTACAAGAGTCGTAAAAGAATTTGGTTTTCATGCAAGCACAGCCGACCCATGCTTATTTATTTACATTAATAATGACGATTACATGTACTTAGCTTTGTACGTCGACGACGGATTTGTAACAACTAATCGTGAGCATCTAGCGGATGAATTTCTATTTAAATTAAAAGGAAAATTTGAAATGACGATTGAGAAAGATGTTAAACTTTACTTAGGGGTAGAAATTCATCGGCTAGACGATGGCTCAATTTTCATGCATCAAAGTCGATATGTGGAGAAAATTCTTGAAAAGTTTGGAATGAGTGATGCAAATCCGGTCTCGACTCCAATAGAGCCAGGTTGGTGTGCTGAAAATTCCGAGCCTGCAAAGTCGAGTGCTCCGTACCGCGAGGCTGTTGGAAATTTGATGTATTTGTATACTATTTCACGACCTGATATTGGCTTTGCAATAAATATAGCCTCGCGCGCTCTGGAACACCCGACAAATGCACACTGGCATTTAATTAAGCGAATATTGAGATATTTGGCAGGCACTAAGAATTTTGGACTCTTCTATCATAATAATTCGGCTCTCGAAATTTATTGTGACGCGGATTATGCGGGAGAAAGAGAGTCCCGAAAATCCACTAGCGGATTTGTAAGTAAGTGTAATAATGCTGTAATTACCTGGAAAAGTAAACTACAAACTATTGTCGCTCAGTCAACGACTGAATCAGAATTTGTAAGCGAGGCGAGCGCAGCTAAAGAAATGATTTGGCTCAAAAAGATTATGACTGATTTAAATATAGTTAATAAATATTGTCTTAAAATTGATAACTGTAGCGCAATAAAGATAATAAAGAATAATCAATTTCATGAGCGAACTAAACATATTGGCGTCAAATACTATCTTGTACGCGATCTGTATGAAAAAGGCGAATTAGACGTAGAATATGTAGAAACTAAGAATCAGTTGGCTGATTTGTTCACTAAGGCTTTAGCCAAGCCTAGGTTTGTAGAATTAAGAGAAATGTTAGGTTTAATATGCAAAAATGATATTTTCTGATAGTAATGTAGAGTTTTAGGGGAAGTGTTGGCGTTATAACTATATATATGTATGCGCCGAGTGTACAGTGTATGTGCATTAGTATTAGTAAGAACGAGCCCCGCGCGCTCTCGTCGAGACGGCGCTTAGTCTCTCTCGAGCTGCTGCTAAGAGCTGTCATACCGGTGCAGTCGAGAGCTCACGCAACTGTTATACCTTCTGTATTCTTTTACAATAAATATTATTTTAATCTTATAAATAAAACTGCCCTGTGTCATTTTATTTAACAAAAATACCCGATTGAAAAATATTAGCGACGTCAGCATTTTCATCAGTGAAGATAATAGCAGCATATTTTGAATCTACACGACTTTCAAACAATTTTGCGAATTTATTTTTACCATCATCACATCCAGTAAGTGCATGTAAAAATTAAATATGCCTCTTACACATTGATAATGTTTGTTCCAGGCTTTTATTAGAATAAATTTTTGCGGATACCGTATCTTTGGCTGGTTTAAGAAAATATATTTCTCTATGAGGAGGTGCTAAAGCTGTTAATAAGACTAACCCATCAATATCTTCAGCAACAACTACATTTTCTGATTCAATATTAATTACTGTTTGTATAATTTATGTATATTTATCTGCTTGACACTAGAAATTATTATTATCTGCCAGTTTCTTCCTTTGTTTTTTATTTTCAAGAACGTTTGCTGTCTCTTCGTATATTTTATATAGAGACTTAGTTATTCTCGAGAGAAAAAATTAATATAGCTGTGAAAGGAATGTACTATAAGTACTAGAAATAGCATCATTTTCATAGGACAGGTCTTAAAAAAAAAACATTAGCGGAAGACTTCAATAGGTGAATTTTTTGTTTTTCAGTATAAGAAATTCAAAAAATCCAGAAACATCTAAATCCATTTATTATAGTTGGGCTCCGAGGTATAAACCTAATTGCACTGGACTAAGAATAAAACTGAAATAAATTGCGAAATTCATCTTTATAAAAAAAAAAAACATATATTTTTCAGCTGTACGTTCTTGAAAATTTGTGACTGATCTTTGATTGTTTTTTCTAATCAATCAGATCGTTCGGTGGATTCGAATCAATCAGTTGAAATGACCAATCCTGATCGATTTGATTGTTTAGATTGCTCAAAAAATGAACTGATGATTGATCACAAATATCAATAACTATGATCGCAAGTAAGAATGATTTTTTTTTAAATTATTTTTTTCAACAGGTCAATTATTCATAAACGATTCAATGAAACATCATATGCTGTTATATTTCAGTTTCTCAGCTATAGTTTGTGAAGTATTCCTTCTAGACATGCCACTCACCCCACCATAAATTTTTTCACAGTAGCAGATCGCAACAGTGGAGGATAATATACTCCATGAAACGTCCAATGTTCCATATCTGATGATTTGAATGATCCAGTTGGGGCTCCTTAAATTAGAATATTCAAATATAATAGATAGATATTTATGTAGTAAATACATAATCTAGGACTTTACTGGGCGAGTCACAGTTTACGTTGGGTAAGCGCAATTAGCAAGGTTGGCATATAAAGCTAGCCTAAAAACTCGTTTATGTACTAATTACATACAAATAAGCTTTGTGTCCGACAGCTTAAAAGATAAGCTATTCTTTTTAATATTTTCAATAGGGTAATTCTACAATAATTTATTTCATCTCATAATGTATTCCTGAAAACATTCAAATTTCAATATTTTTAAGCGTTATATAGGTAGAACTTTCAACAAACAATTCTTTTGAAAATTACTATAAATTTCAAGTATGTTAGTGACATCAAATAAAATTTTGTTCTTAGGGGCGCACATCTTCACTCTAGCGGATAAAATTATAAGCTTGTTATTGAGTAATTGAATAATAGTATATTATTTAACTATACTATGAGTGAATAATGAGAACTATTTTCCAAAAGAGTGAACTTTAAAAAAAAGCTAATACTGATCGTAATTGTGGTACTAGTCCGAAAAAGTGAGATTATCTATGGCTAATCGCTGGCAAAAATTATATATTTTTGAGATGATCGAACATAAAACTACTTTTATGGATCATACCATGCCAGCCCATAGAATACGGAAAATTGCATTTGAAAAGATTGTCGTATTTAGCTACAAGCTGCTGGATAATTTGTGCTAAAGTCTTCTTCTCTTCCACAGTAACTTCTGGAAATCTTTTAATATGCCTTTTCGGCAAAACCATAACTTCATAAGGCCAAACAGCCCAAAATGGTACTACTATAACCCAGTGCTCGTTATCGCATACAATTCTTACCTAAAAAAATAATAATAATCAAATTATAAATATAAGTATCCCTAATCTAAGATTTATAAATTAATTGAAAATAATCTGAGCATGTATACACATATAAATCAAGCCTTCTACTTGAAATGAGGTTGGCATGAATACCATTCAATATTTACTTAGCAATTATTCTTCCTTTCATACAAGTTTATTTAGTTTTCCTATTAGGAATCATATCATTCATCCACTTAAAAAGCGGACTTCCACACAATCTTTCACTTTTTATAAAAAAAACTGCTGTTTGACATTTGTTTTAGATTGGTTAGCATTAGCTGCTATGAAATTGCCACTTTATATATGTATCTTAATTATTCATAGCTTCTATCTAAAATAATCGATCTTTTGTTTAAGCTCATCGCTCGTTATGTGAAAATAATCCATATGAGTTTCTTGAAGTGACTTTACATTCAGGAAAAGTGGCATTATCAGATGGCATGGTGGCATTATCAGATCTTATTTTTTTTAAAGGACGGTGAAAGATATTAAACGATCACGGATTTTTTGCGACCTCCTTTGGAGGTAATAGGTTTGGATGGTATGTTCTTCTAACAGAACTGTGTCACATGTTACTCTTCTGGTAAAACCATTGACTTATTAAAAGAAAAGTTTCCTAAAACGTAGATTTCTCGTAATACGAACAATTCCAGAAGAATTGAACAACTTCGACCAGATGCTTGGCCTCCAAGAAGCTGCGATTTAACACCATTAGATTATTTTTTATAGGATTACATGAAATAATTGGTCTATGTGAACAAACCACAGAAAATAGAGAACTTGAAAACCAATAGTGCTGCATTCGTGAAATGAATGCGTATTTATTCCAAAAAGTGACTGAAAATTGGGTTTATCAAATATGTTCCTGCATCATATTTTATAACCCTCTGTAATTGGGACATTAGTCCTATAGGGTGGTTTTTCCAATAAATACTAGCTCAATTCGTAGTCGCGGAAAAAATTTGAATGATGTGTTGATCAAAACATAAATGCTATCGATAGAACTTTCAATTAAAAAAAAGATCGGATTGACTCCATTTTTTTTCATTTAAAAACATAGGCTGCTACCACGAGCTCTGTCTTTGGCAGTACTAGGAGCGTTGTGTCAAGATGTGTTTTAACGCAATTAGAATTCTCCTAAATAATTTAGAAAATAATCTTCAGATACAAATTACAGAAAACACATATGTCTACAAAATTTATTTGCACATTTTCTATTAAAATAGCTTGAAATATTTATATTGCCTTAAAACTCTTCTTAAAAGAACACTGCTAGTATAGCCAAAAACAGTACCAGCTATAATTTTTAAATCTTAAACCATAGTCACCACCGCGTAAGACGAAAAAAATAGCACATAAATCAAACAACTTACTTGTTTTCTAATTTCTTTTTCCATATAATCCATGAGTAATGGTTTTTTGAATTTGTCATAAAATTCTTTCTGATGTAAATTTTTTAATCGTGCTTCATTTGGAAGAAAGTCTGATGCCCAAATTTGGCAATGAGGATGTGGATTGGAACAACCCATAATAGCACCTTTATTTTCAAAAATTTGAACCCAGGCAAATTTATCGCCAAGTTCTTCTGTCTCCTTAATCCAGCTGCAACAAAAAAAAAAGATTAGTAACAATCAAGTTGGCATATTCAGTTAATTTTTCGCTGATTCTTGAGTAATTGCCTATTGCCAATGTCGATGTATGATCAATAATTTTAGATTGTAACTTTTTTGCCATTTTAGAATTTCTGTTTTAAAAATGACATATATAATATATAATGTTAATCCACATGTTTTGCAGCAATCGTCAAAAGTCATTTAATATTTTTGTGTTAATTGTAGAAGCAGGCCATTTTTGGTACTTCGAAGAGTAGATATTTTAGTGCACCAATATGTGGTATATCATTGAAAGGGCTTAATTCAACGATTAAAAATAATTTTTATACCAGAATTTTTCGTTCCATAGTTTTTCATATATTCTCGAAAATACGTGATAAAAATCTATTTTCCCTCTTTTTATTTTTTAAGCTTCAAAGCCTGCCATTTCTGGAAGATAATATACACATTTATAAAAATAATTGGAAAAGAGCGTTTGAGCTCTTGGTGAATCATTTGAAACCACAGTCTGACAGGGTTGAATCACAATGAAAGTTTGTCCGCATACTTCAACTCGATTGATCAAACACTGAAGCTGCTATTGTGGAGAATTACACACACTTCAATATACAATATTTTTCCTTGACTTTCTATTAGTGGTGAGCCAGGGCAGTGGAATTAAAAAAATTATGTTTACGTTTACATATCTAATTACAGAACTAATTTACTCAATTAGATGACAGTCGATTATATGACAGCAATAATTTTGTTGTCATAAGGAAACTCAAACTGATTTGAAATTGGTCAAATAATATTTCACCTGGTCTTTTAAAAAAGTCCTTCATTCAAGAAATTAATGGTAGTGCATGAAGCAGTAGATAATAAAGCGATTAAAATTTAAAAAATCTGTATATAAAACATTTGAGCAAATTGGGAATATTCTTCAGATCAATGAAAAGCATGGTACAACGGGTGGAGCATGAAGAATTTATTTTTTCATTAAAGGAATGGAACTCTGGATGCACGAGTGGCACATGCAATTTTTTTCATCTAGATCTAGCCTTACTCTCTGAGCAATGTTTTTTGTTTTTGATGGTTTACTTATACAATAAAGAAGATAAACAAGAACTAAGAAATAGTTGGGGATAGCCAGTTTTTATAGGTACATCTTAGAAAGCTATAATTACTAATATTACTATAATGAGTACCAGCAAGTCGACATTCATTATCTATGTGTCCAGTTCATGATCTAAGCTTGTTTAATTTGGTGCATTCCTAACTCGTAACGTGCTAACTTTTCCAGAGGTCCGACTCGTATTAGTTCAGAGCAGCTACCAGCGACTCTTATTAATGAATGCGGACTCATCATGATTGCCTGACCTAGATCTTTTTGAAAATTACTTTTTCTTGAAAGTTCAACAGGTATGAAATATTAAATGAGGATGAATTTTCTAAATTTATCAAAAAGAGAATTACAAAAAAATTCATACACATGAAAAGAAATGGAATTGGGCAACAGCGTGTAACAATAAAACATGTGGATGTAGGTATATTCAAAATAGCAGAGACTCAAGTTCTGTTTTATATCAATTATTATTTATAAAAACAAACCACGCTAGTGAATTCAGATATAATTTTTCAGTCTCCATTCATATAAAATACCTTTAAAATTGTGAAACTCTAGGAGGGAATATTTAATCCCAGGCAAAGTCGAGCCAAAAATAAGCAAACCAGTCGAAATAATTAAAAAGCAGGGTAAATAAATAGCAGACAGTGTTACTGTGTAAATAATAAATAATAATGGTAGAGTGTCTAGTTTAACGTGGGTTTTAAATAGAAGTATTTATTAGTGAATTCTTAGTTATATTTATTATAGCCACAAGTGAGAATAAATTTATTAAGCCCACAATTGAGTTGTGTCTCGTTATAAAATATATGAAGTTTGGACTTGTATTATTTGCCAATATCAAGATTTTTTTGTATTATTTGTTATTGAAAATGGGGTATCCATTTATGTTCTTTTATTATTTGATGGTTTTAGGCCCAATTGCATAAAACATTATTAACATGTTGTGAACTTATGTGTTGTCAACTAAATTTTTGAATGAGGATTATTTAAAATATCTTAATTTCGAGAATTATTCACTTATTTTAAGCTGTATTTATTATAGCATCATACATAAAAATATCCTAGTTGTATATGTTATTGCTATATATTCATTTCTGGGCTCGAAATAAACTCAAAATAGGTGTGTTATAATTGAATGTATAAAATATTTTTTCTATTTTATTTATTTTCCAAGTGGTACTATAGGCTCTTTGCGAATAGATTGCAGCGCCAGTAGTGGTTAATTTTGACAGTACTAGCAGGTAAACAAAACGTTATCATAACACATGATTTCAGAATATTTGTATCAAATTTAAATTATAAAGCAATTTATAAGTAAATTTAACATGGAAATTGAAATACCACGTGTTGGTTATATAAATTGTTGCGCTCCAAACTGTAAAACAATTACGGAAACACAAAAAAACATTAACATTTCTACAAGTTTCCATCCAAAGAACATGAAATAGGAATGGGAAAAAAATGGATTCAGACTATTAAACGAGTAAAAAAAGTAAGAAGGAGTCAATAATAATTAAATTATTATTATTATAAACTTTTTAAATCTCTTAATACCCTTTCGGGTGTCGAGATTGTTCTTGTTTCAATTATTTGATTACTATTCTATCTTGTTGATTATCTCTTTCCATTTTTTTCTGTCCCTTGCTAACTTCTTTGCTTCTTGGCCGCTAATGTTGTTTTTTGTTAATATCTCTTCTATATTATTTTCCCATGTCTGTTTTGGTCTTCCCCTTTTCTTCTTGTTTTGTATTCTTGCATTCCACACTGCTTTTGTTTGTTTATCTTCGGGCATTCTTAAAAGGTGACCATACCACGCCAACTGTTTCTTTTCTATGACATTATGAATGCTCTCTATTTGTACTCTTCTTCTTATATCTTCATTCTTTATTTTATCCATTATCGTGACTCCTTCCACTCTTCTTAAATATTTCATTTCCGCCGCCTGTATTTTGCTTCTTATTCTCTTATTCATCAACCATGATTCACTACCATATATTAATATAGGCCTGTGCACTGTTTTGAATAGAGTCATTTTTGTCCTTTTCGTTATATGTTTATTTTTCAGTATTATTTTATTGATTGCATGAAAATTCCTATTTGCTTGCTGGATTCTCGTATTTATTTCCTGCTCTAAGCTTCCTTTATTATTTATTGCTGCCCCTAAGTATTTAAATGTTTCTACTTGCTCTATTTCTTTCTCATTCAGTATTATTTTTATCCTTACATTCTCTTTTGATATGACCATTACTTTCGTTTTTTCTACATTTATCTTCATATTATGTTTCCTTAGCTCTTCGTTCCATATTTCTAAATTACGTTTCATATCTTCTTCGCTCTTTGCCATCACTGCTAAGTCATCTGCGAACGCGCATTCTGATAATGAGATCCTTTTCAACTTGTAATGTCCAACCTCTACCTTTTTTATTTTATACTTAATATTCTTCATTATTTGGTCTAGAAATACAATAAATAGCAATGGGCTTAAAGCTCCACCTTGTCTTAATCCTTGGGATGTTTTAAACTCTTCTGATGTTGCGTTGCCGGTTCTTATGTAGTTGGATGTTGTTTCGTATATGCTTTTTATTGCTGTTAATAACTGTTCTCCTATTTTTCTTCCTCTCAATATATTCCACAACTTAGTCCTCGGTACTCGGTCGAACGCTTTTTCCAGGTCTATAAATGTGATATACAGTTTTTTGTCCGTTTTCATTGTATTTTCTATCAAGTTCCTTATAGTGAATATGTGGTCTTGTGTCGAATGTCCCCTCCTAAACCCACTTTGCGATTTTTCCATTGTTGTTTCTATCGCAGCTCTAAGCTTGTTTTCGAGTATTGCTTCGTAAATTTTCGCTGTTGTGCATAAAAGTGATATGCCCCTATAATTCTCACAATTTTTACTGTCTCCTTTTTTATGTATGGGAAATATTACTGCTTTCTCCCAGTCTGAAGGTATTTTCCCTGTTTTCCAGATTATGTTTAATATAAGCAGCAATAATCTTTCTCCTTCTTCGCCCATATACTTCAATTGCTCGGCCTTCATACAGTCATGTCCCGGTGCTTTGCCATTCTTCAGTTTTTTAAGTACTCCAATTAACTCGGCTTCAGTTATCATCTCTGTGCTTTCATTTATACTTTCTGTTTGTGGGGTCTCCTCACTCTCTGTTTCATTAGTACTTTCGTCACTTACTAGTAGGTCTTTAAAATGTTCTCTCCATCTTGTCATTATTTCACTATCCTCTGTCAATATATTTCCTTGTTTATCTTTCAGGCTTTTAATTGTTACTTTTTCTCTTTTACTTCTCTTTAAGGTTCTATAAAATAGTTTTTGGTTTTCGTTGAAATTTTGTTCTAGTGTCTTTCCAAATGATTCCCATGCTTTTACTTTAGCTTTTTTAACACTTTCTTTAACTAATCTCCTTTGTTTCTTGTACTCTTCGTAGTCACTATCGTTCCCTGTTTTCAAATATTTCTTCCATATCAGTTTCTTCTTCTTAATGTTGTCTTTAATTTCTTCATTCCACCAATTTGTTCGTTTCCTGTTGCTTTCGTCGCTGATTGTACCACAGGCTATTTTGGTTGCTTCTTTTATTATATTTTTGAAATAATTCCATATTTCTTCTACATTGTTTGTTTCTTGTTGTGGAGTATTGCTTATTAATTCCTTTATGATATCTTGATAATTCTTTCTTGTCTGTTCGTCTTTCAGTTTGTCTACTTTTAGCTTTAATATTTTATTTTTACTTTTTGATGTTTCCTGTTTTTGCTGTACCTCTTTCTTCCCTACTTTTACTTTTGCTACCGTCAAGAAGTGATCACTTCCGATTTCACAACCTCTTAGCACTCTTACGTCATTTATTCTTTTCCTTTGGTTCTTGTTTGTTAAAATATAATCGATCAAGGATCTCTCGTTCCTACTCTTTACTTCTCTCGTGAATTTATGTATCTCCTTATGTTCGTAAAACGTATTTAAAATTTGTAGCTCGTTTATAAGGCAAAAATCTATAAACCTATTGCCATTATTATTTTTGACTTTTCCTCCATGTGTCCCCATTATTTCTTCTAATCCCTCGTTTCGATTCCCTACTCTCGCGTTGAAGTCGCCCATTATGTATATTGGTTCTTTTAGTTTCTCATATTCTAATTGTAAAATATCCCAGAACTCATCTTTGTTTGCTTTGTTTTCATCTTCATTTGGTCCATACACTATCATTATATTTGCTATGAAGTTATCTTTCTCTTCCAATTTAACCGTCATTATCCTTTCGTTCACGCATTCCCATTCTTTCAGTGACTGTTCCAGTTCTCTATCAATTATACAACCAACTCCCGCTTTTGCTCTTACATTTTCTCCGACTCCACTATATATTAATTTGTGTCCATTTCTCATCTTTCTTGTTCCTTTTCCTTTTTTTTTTGTCTCTGTGATAGCTAATATCTTCACTTTTGCTTTCTCTAGTTCATCTATTAACTCTTCCTCTCTTCCATTTAGACTTTTAATGTTCCATGTTCCTATACTCATTATCCTGTTCAATTGCTGGTCCGTCTTCCTTGGTTCTTCCTTTAATGCCTTATTTTCTATCCGTTTTTTGAGGCCCCTTCTTTCCATTTCAAAGTGACCCCATTTTCTCCCTTGTCCCAGATATACACTTCCCCATTTATTATTAATTTTTGGTATCCAATTTTCACGTTTTTCCCTTTGTCTTTTTCTGTTCTCGCTATACTTCTTATCTCTTTTTGTATTTTCCTTTCATCCCAAGTCAGATCATTTTCAATGTAAATGTTGGTGCCTTTTAATTTATTCTTTGCTGCCATTACCTTGTATTTTTCTTCCCAGTTTACCATTTCTGCTAATATGATCTCATTTCTTAGATTTATTATTTTTTTAACTTCTACTTTTATTTGCAGTTTTCCCTCTAGCAATTTTTTAACCTCTTTTTCCGGTTCCTGAGCATTTTTTAATCCTTTAATTATTATATTGTTTTTCTTCTTCTGTTTCTCATCCTTCTCTTGTTTATCCTCTAATGTTTCTATTCTAGCTATCAATTTTTCTTTTTCTTTACTCCAGGCTTTTTCCTTTCTTTCCATCTCCGTTTTAAGCACTTTTATGTCTCGCTTTATTTCTTCCATATTTTTATCCATTTTTGTCATCATTTTTTCCATCATTTCCTTAAGTTCGTCCATATTTCCTATATCTTTTTTGTTTTCTTCCGTTTTATCACTATTCTCGTATTTATTCTCTGCTTCTTCTTCTTTCCTTCTCTGTTCTGGAGATCTCAAAACTTTTTTACTCTGGTGAAATATTTCTTCATATACTGAATCTTCCTCTCTTTTTTGTCTTTTATGCATATCCTATATTCACTTATAATTAAATTCACTTAAAATTATATTCACTTTGATTTATTTAGAAAAGATTTATAGCACTTTATTTAAGTACGCCACTGAATTGTTTATGACAATCAATTAGCACTACGATGCACTGAGCACCAAGCACGATAGCTCTAGCAGCCAAGGTCGAATCCCAATCTTTCACTATTATTATTAAAGTTTAAATGTGCACTTGTATTTTTATGAACAAATTTCACTTCACTTCAAACACAGTTCATTCGTCCCTACACTTGATATAAATTTGCGTTTTTTACAATAGCGATAAGTCCCGAAAAACGAGGTGATTATCGGCCACCTAAAAAAAACACGTCTTACTCACAACACGTCAACACTACTCAGTCATAATAATTAAAAAGAATATTTATTAAATGTAGAAATTACTTGATGAAACTAGAAAATGTATGTAGGAAGTTAGGTTAAACCATTGTAAGCTATAGCAATTTTGTATGTATTATTCTTATGTATCGGATAAGTTTCTAAAAATGCATTCAAAATATCTCGCGTTTCATCAACCTAAGGCAATGTGAATAAATATACTTCCATATGACATTTTTGATTCGTTTGACAGACATGTAGCAGCCTATAATTAATTACTTTAAAATAGCCTATCTTACCGTATAAAAACTTTATACGGAAAAGAATTAATCGACATTTGCTTTACAACATGCGCGGAAATAAAACTTTTATCCAAAAACAGTTTTTCTTCAATATTAAACACATGTTTAATTTCTTGCACTTATACTTATCTTTCTAAAATTGTACTCCGTATATAACCAGGTTATATGAATTGGAATCCTATTCCTATTAGAATTCCATTGGCCATCATTCACTTGTGTTTTTAAACTTATTTCAAGCTTTAATATGAGCTTTTTAGCTTTTATTTACTTATTCCAATTAATGACAATTCAAATTTTTATCTGCAGCTACTTTCAAAATTAACCACCCCGAGCGCTAGTGTCGCTCCGCAACGTGCAAACGCAAAGAGCCTATACGTGTGATAGGATGTGCGCGATGTGCATATACTCAACTGTCAACCTAAAATTGCATTTGATATAATTGGGCCTAGTATCTTCAGAAGATTATGGGAACTCATTTTCTCAAATTCTAATTCTATTAAAAAAAAAAAAAATTGCTATTACAGATGAAAACGAGATATTATGTATAATATTTGTCTATCAGAATGTCAGTTATGTCATTATTATTTTGTACACCACAGCAGTCCCATTGTAACGTCATCAATAAATTCTAAATATGATGAAATTAGAAAAATAGAACTATAGGACTATGATGAATTTGACAGACTTTATGGCAATCAAGGTATTGTAAAGTAATGGTTATCAGTATCACTCACCAATTAATTATATTTACTACATCTTCTACAGGCAAAGTTGGAAGGAGAACATTTGATTTTGGATGAAAACACATAACCCTGCATACTCCTTTTGCTGCGTTCATTTGAAAAAGAGGATCATTGCTATTGGATGGTTCTGGACCAGATTCCAATAAGGCAGGAAAATCATTTGGAAAAACATAAGTAGATTCATAATTTGGCGTTACCTAATTTAAATTTTAAATTACGTATCAAAAAAATACAATGCAATGATTTTGTCATACTTCACCAGATGATCTTGTTACTCCAGGACAAAGAGGGTTCTTTGGATCAAACGAAGGAATTTTGTCTTCTTGTACTGTTTCTTGTTGACCGCTCCAAGGTCGTTGGGTTCTGTGTGGAGATACTAAAATCCATTCTCCTTTTAGTGGGTTGTATCGTAAATGTTGATGAACTAAAAATTAAAATTTGAATGATTTGAGTAAATTATTTTCATAATTCATATATTACCTTCTGCATTAAATTCCATATCTTTATATTCTGAACGTAATTAGGTTAATGTTAGTTTTAGCACTGATGTATATTTGACCTGATAAGATAAATCATTAATATAGTGTCCTTCCAAATGTTGCATATCGACAAAGGTCAACAAACTAAATTATATTTATGTATCAAGATATAATTTAAAATAAATACCATAAGTAATGTTAGTTAGATAATCTCCAAATTTTTCAACAAATAACGTTATAATAATTGTTTTTTTCAGTAAATATAATGAATAAATTATAAATCATATTGGTAATTGAATCGAACTGCAAGGGATAGAGCTAATAATGTTCTATGTAGGCATATTTTGTTACTGGATATTAATATCATACCTATAGCTTATGCATTTGAATGAATATTTGAATAGCACGAAATGTTTAACTAATGGAATAGTGAAAATTATTTACAGTTTATGCATAAGATATAAATACTTAGCCGGGGCGGAAGAAGCCCGCTCGTTAGTTGGGAGCAAAGCACCGCCGATTGAGAGCAAAAACTACTATTTTAGTGCCACTGACAAAGTTTCATTTCACTAGTATCGCCATCTTATACACACACACATCGCGCGATGTATACATTTTTAAATGATCGCCAATAGTTATTATTTCTCCCATATTTGTAATACTAAAACAAGTCTTTTCCTTAAGTTTCATCGAAATCGCAGGTGAAGTAGTACATCAACAGTTTGACCTAAGAAATATTTCCAATAACTGATAACTCACCACCATTTGAGTCAGAATATTTATGGTATTAAAAAATATATACAACAAATATCAGTCTCGTTTTTATTCCAATAGTTTTAAAATAGTTTTGTTAACAGAATGCACAAAAGATCTTCTGAATTTAATGGGAAGAAAACTACGTTCTACCCAGGGTGGTGGTGGTGGTGGTAAGTAATGGAAAAAGCTTATCTTAGGCTACATGAAGGGGAGAGAGGTTCTAAAGAGGTCAAAATAGAACCGCATAGTTTATAGACGGCCCTTAAAGATGAAATCGGAAAACGGAGATGGTATATGTATAGGTCTTCAGAGCCGAAACTAGGGTATTGGCCGCCCGTGGCGAATCGTAAAATTGCGCCCCTATTTTTGTGTAGAGAATTAATTATGAGTATGAAGCAAAAAGGATATAACACAAAAATATGTATATTTTTCAATCCAAGTAGTGACATGATAAAAACAAAATTATAATCAATCAGGTACATTAAATATTACCAATATTTTAATATCCATAGTATATGAAGCAAAAATCGATGTCATAATACAAAAAAATCTGCTGTGGCCATACAGTATTTCTCCGACGATAGATTTCCTGGCCAGTTTCATCACTGTTTCAGGAATTTAGTGTCGCATCAATTAATAGCATAATTCAAAGTGGCAGCTGTCATTGTCAAAATGACATCTGTCATTATCAAAATGACATCTGTCATTGTCAAAGTGACAGCTGTTATTGTAAAATTGACAGCTGTCATTGTCAAAGTGATAACTGTCAATGTCAAAGTGACAGATGGCAGTTATATTTTATTCCTACAAAAAAATGAGTATTTTTGAGAATAAAAAATCCTTTTCTAGATTTTCAGAATCTTCAGTTCATTGGAACATATATTTTTGACATTTGATCGCCGGAAGTGTAATTTGTAGATGGTAGCTTGGATTCCACTAATTATTTATTTTTGATATCTACTAATTCCATCTGCCCGAGGGCTTCAAATTGATATCAAACTAGACATCATTTAAATCATTTGTAAAAGAAACAATTGACAATCGCTTAAATATCCTCTCTGACACTTTTACTAGAATTATCTCCGCAAGAGCTTTAATTTGGTAACATACACGATAGAGCCAAATATTACTTATTTGAAAAAAAACAGTTGACGACGAATCGAGAGACAGACCAACTTTTTTTTAGAACTATATCTTTTGAGTTCAGTATGGTCTAAAATGTGAAGATTCATCAAAATCTCGATCTGTCAAAAAACCACGGTTACAATACTTCCCCTATTATAACCTCTTCGGTCCATTTGGTCAGCCCGTTGGACAATTTTCTCTTTTCTTTTCAGAAATTGAGCTCCTGACGGTTTTTTGGGTTACATACTGTTATCTGGTTGAATAAAAATGTTCTATTTTGAAAATAAAATGATGCCACGATATGAAAATATACTTACTTGCAGGAAATACCAGAATAAATTGATTTTGAACAATAGATGAAATGTTTAAAAGCAAAATATATATTATTCTTCAACAAATCAAGCGTAGCGAGTGGCTCGGCATTCCTAACACAATGCACGAAATGCAGAAGCTAGACTATTTGCTGATAGAGTAATGTACATCTCCAATAACCAATATAAACCCAAGTAAAATTATATAGTTGACCTTAAGATGAGATGAGTTGTAGGTAGTATAACGGTAGAAGATTTCTCACACAAATCCCATCATAAAACATTACTTAAATTTGAATTCAAATAATTTTTTAAATGCAGTTTATAAAATTCTGCGCTCCCTAGGAGTTTGCGCCCGTGGCAGGGGCCACCTTCGCCACGCCCTAGTTCCGGCTCTGTAGATTTCCTTAGTTTATCTTACGTATCTATTAAGAAAATACTTGTTATTTATATATGAATTTCGTGTTTTCCATTAAAAATCTAATTCATATTATAACTATTGGTCAAATATAATATTTCTTTCCTACTTGAGGGATATAGGTAGAGTTACATGAAAATTAAGAAACAGTAGTCATGTGGCTCAGAAAAATACAAAAGACTAGATCCTTAACTGTATCCATAAATAAATATTGTGTATATAATGATAACAATTAAATAAATGTTTTTAAATACAGAGACACGCGAAAACATATTCAGATAGAAGTTCAAAGTGTATTGTGATTTAAATAATTTTGATTTATTTGAATTGATCATCAAGTTGAAAGAGATGCAAAATTCCGGATAATTCAAATACAGATAATGCTACCAAACAAATGAATATACTATATATTTTTCGACAAAAAGACATATTTCGATTTGTCTAATGAAGGTTATTATTTTGTTTTATTTTAGAATTGGTGAGATTATCTAATTTTCAATAGATTCTTATTTGATTGATAAATATGTTTCGCTAAATTAATTCAGATTATACGATTGGGGCTAAGTGAAAGAAATATTGCCGATGTACTACTTACTAATATAATGTTTGGTGTAATAATTTTACATTTTCCAAAATTATTCATGAATCAAGATTTATACACCTATTATTCACTGTTTGAGAGTTCAATAATAATTGCTTTATTTATCACAATTATTATATCAGAATGTAGTGTTGCCAACGATGTTCATGTTGAATCAGTGAGCATAATATTTTTGTTTGAAGTATTCGGAGAGAGGAATTGATTATTTTTCCAATATAATTGTCATAGCGAATGCTGAAACTTCCATTCAGAATTTGCTAGTAAGTGGCCAGATTATTTAAGAATAATCATTTCAAACAGTGATTACATTAAATCACTGATTTCGAAGCTATTTTTTACTCTAGTGGTAACACTGCAAGAATATGATGAACACGTGTCAGGTAGTAGGAGGAAAATTATTCGAGTTGTCCTGGGTTGTCAATTGAGTGTTTGAGGTTATAAAGTACAAGTTGGAAATAATGGTTCTCTTAGAAAATGATGCGGTAATTTAGTTTAAAATTGTGAATTTCAAGATGATAATTGTATGTTACTGTTTTCTTTCAGTTTTTATTAGAATTAACCAAATTATTTCAAAAATCTAGGCAATCGTCTAGCGTTACAATCACGTTGAAACGATGTAAGTGAATTTAAAATTAAGAGAAAAAGTGTTATTGATGAGAATTTGTTATATTTTAGACGATGGTCGAACAAAACCAATTCCTCGTGAAGGAAATCCAGCTCCACCTGTTTCTCAAGAACATATGTGCTTAGTACGAGCAGTTTCTCGCACAAAGAAAATATCAACTATTGTACATCAGAAAGACATTAATAAATTCCAAGTTGCGTATAGTAGTTTGCTAAAGGGCAATCTTGATGGACTTAAAAAATTGAAAAAATCTAAAGCCAAGACCAAAGCTTTGTAAGAATATAGGTTAAAGTTGTTTTATCTACATACATTTTATTTTTTGTATTATTTCATAAACATTTATTATTATTAAATACAAGTATTTGATTATATGTTCAATTTATTCTTAAATAATTATTTTAAAAAAGTTAGTTGTTCGAAAATTGGAAGATCAAATTGCGAGCAATTTTCTTTGAATCTGATTCCGACATTTCCATTAGTAGAGAGACATTCGTTTCCACAATCCAAAAAAAATTGGCCACCCTGTAAAATAGAATATTTTAGTTTTTTTCTTAATTGTTGTGAATAATCTGAAAGGCACACATATACATATATTTCTGTGCTTAAAAACAACTAGATTTTATACAATGACTGACTTGAAACCTATATAATTCTTCAATAGTCCAGAGCCGACCATCTGATTTCCTATGTATAAAATATAAGGAAAATTTTTTCTCGAACACTGTTCTGGAATTTGCATATTCCATAATCAAAAATTATGTTTGAACGAATGAAATTCCAATAAATCTAGAATGATTTCGACGGATCAGAAGCTATTAGTTTGGTTATTTCCTAACAATTCAAGTTTTCATATCTAGTTTTACGTTTGATATTTACTATTTTTTTAAGTTTCTTGTGAAATATTGGTGAGTTTCCAAAAATTTGTTGGAGAAAGTATAGTGTACAATATGTTTGGAATAAAGTATTCCACACTCGCGAACTCTAATCCTCGCCTTCGCTCGCTTAGAGTATAGGCCATGCCAATACTTATTGTAGAATATACTATTCTGTACTAATACTGAAATATCTAATGCTATCTTTATAAGAACTTATTTTTGTTGTTCTGTAAAGTTATGAAAACAAAAGTCAAACAAGCTGTCAAAAGGTGGGTTTCAATGTCTACATATTAAGATAATAGTAGAGTATATCTGATATAATTCAGTCATTACTTCGTGACTTTTTGAGCAGTCTCTTGAGTTATTGAATCAGAACTTTTGAAACTCATATTTACTATTGCTAACATTGAAATTTGCATTTCGGCATAGTCTGTCTAAAATTGTAATTAAAGTACATCCAAACTCCTAGATCCGGTCAAAATAAGCTCATGAATAATCTTGGTGCTTTATTTGATAGACATAATGCTCCTTAGGAAATCTGACGGTCGTTTTTCCCACTATAAAATTCACAATTTATGTAGTGTCAACATTCCATTCTTGCATTCACTGTCTAATAAAAAAAGTGTGTAGTAATTCATAGAACTCTGTTCTAAGTGAAACTTCTTTGATTTATAATGATCAAAATTACTATTTCCATAGTAAATACAATTTTTATATAGGATGTAAGCAAGAAATCTGCCTCGATACAATTTACCGCTTAAACTTCGTACCAATTCATTAGGTCACCGCTATACGGACTTATATTTTTCTCAATTTTTCGCAGTATTTGCATCTTGGATTTTCTTCTTCACCTATCCAATACAGATAATTCTGGCAAAATTCATGCCTCTGTCAAGTGATAATTTAGCTTTCCGTGCTTATTTCGATGTATCCAGAAGCGCAGTTTAAAAAACAAATTCCATTTAAATAAGTAGATTCTATTGTTTGACAATTCTATAAGGTCATTTAATATCTGAAGCTATATAATCTATCATTAATTGATAAAAATGAATTTTAAACTTTTGTTATGAAAAAATTGTCAAATTTAAGAGGATATTTATAATTCTTATTTATTTGGACGGATTATTGTGGAAGAGATTCGATAAAATTGTTTTATTTTTTTAATTACAAACGAATAGTTTCATTTCAGTATACCTCTATTAATTGAGTTTACGGCTATACTAAGTATATAAACAATTAGATTATTATGTTTGTCAGAGGTTACCGTTTATATTTTGCACCAGATGTGACCATCATTTCCGTCCGAATGTAACCTTCCTATTTCACTGTTTAAGTTTCGTTACACAAAGCGTTTCAAAAATTTCATGTAACAGAAGTCATATTCTTACCTCAGTGCCATAACATCGGTCGCATGTAATGATACACGCATCTATCCTCTTATCTAGTTCGGATTGCGCTAATGAAGCAGCCATAAGAAGACCGAAATAAAAAATTATTTGGTACAAAATACCTAAAATTATACTCAATTAGATTTTCAGTTAATGAAATCATTTGAGAGCTCAGCTTATGTATTTGATATTTTTTCATTTGATAAAATATTTAGGATATATGAAAGTAACATCTGTTGGATTCTACAGAAGGAAAACCGAGGATGATATTAGAAACAATATTGTCGCAAACATGAAATTTCTTAAGATAATAATGATTCAAATTCGTTATTTATTTGATAATTTATTGTGATTACTGTCTAAGTTGGTATTTTGAACATTCTAGAAAATTTTTCTGTCAGTTGTTAGGTATTTAAGTAATATTGGATAAAATGGTTGAAGTTGACTGGATTTAGTGAATGAAAGTAGTGAATATAAAGGAATTCAGTCAATTCTAACTATAGTTTCGGCTATATCTTAGCCATCATCAGGACGAAAAGAAATTACTCAGTTTAAATTTATGCATTGAAATATATGTATAAATTCAAATTTAAACTGAATAATTCCTTTCGCTCGTGAAGATGGTTAAGATGAAGCCGAAACTGTAGAGTTAGAAAAGAAAAAAATTATATAAATGACTGAATTTCCTAGTTTCCACTACTCACGCATTTTAGTAATAGTTCATTGTTGCAAAATGTGATTGTTGCGGCAAAATATATAATTTGATTGATCCGTTGCATGCTTTCTGATATTTTGATTGTTTAAGAAAATTTGAGAATATTTGACGAGGGTATTAAATCTCACGTGAACAAGAAAAAGTAAGTGGAATAGTGACGCGAAAAGTGACATTGTACAGCAAATTTGTAAGGTAAAAAGTGTACTGTAATTCAGTGGCAGATTTACACATTTCACAAAGTATAGGCTGTTGAATTTCTGTCACCCTTATCTCTGATTGGAAACTGCAAACTGGGTGTTTTACCATAGAATATAGAAGTTTGCGATACCGTTGAATGTACAATGAAAGGGAAGAGAGAAAGGTATCGGGAAGATGTTTTGTAGACTTCTTTCTGCAAGACATCAGAAGATTGTCTTACAATTTTTTTTTCTGATTTTTGTAAGACGGCTAAATGTAAAAAAACTGGTCTCCAAATTTGCCGCTTCTAAAATCTGCTGCCTGCTGGTCACTGTAGTGCAATCGATGTGAATTTGTTAATTTAGAATCACTTTGTGACAATATAATATAAACAGTTGTAGAAAAATAATAGAGTGAAAATAGTATATTGTGCAACAAGTGCGATAAGTTGTCGATTGCCCACGAGAGCGAAGTTGGGCTCATATGCTCAAGTGGGCAATTGACAACACCGTACGAGTTTCAAATACTAGTTTTTATTACGAATGCGGGACAAGTACTATTTTGCGCTTATTTTTCCGGGCGGTAAATAGTTTACTTGTCACACGCAAATTATACTTGGCGCACTCAAAAGCCAAAGAGCCATTTACCGCCCGGAAAAACGTGCGCAAAATAGTACTTATCCTGCATGAGTTATAAAAACTAAATTAATCTGATTTCATAACTTCCTTTAGTGAAAATTGAATATAATTACTGAGCTGAATGAAAATAATTCTTAGAGCCAAAAGAATGTTAATGAAAGTATTTTATAGTCAACTTACTATTGCTCACTGGTTATATGAATCGAAACAATGCAAAGAAGAGAGTGTTTGAGACAATGATGTATTATTAAAGTAGACCCAGCGCGTCCTATGGCAGTCCACAATTTGTTGTAATGTTAGCACTAGGTGAGGGGTTCTGAGAAGCGAAGGGAGTAAACATGCTTGCTATGCGGTTTGCCTGCTTTTATTTATGTTTGAGAAGTACGCGCCTTTATTCTGTACTGTATGTATATATTTGTTAAAATAGTAGTAATAATATATTAATTGATGCAAAATAGAAAAAACGAGATTTTTTCCCACACCTCAAAATCGATATTTTCTCAAATGAAAAACGCAACCTGCGATCAGAGCCGGAACTAGGGCGTGGCGAAGGTGGCCCCTGCCACGGGCGCAAACTCCTAGGGAGCGCAGAATTTTATAAACTGCATTTAAAAAATTATTTGAATTCAAATTTAAGTAATGTTTTATGATGGGATTTGTGTGAGAAATCTTCTACCGTTATACTACCTACAACTCATCTCATCTTAAGGTCAACTATATAATTTTACTTGGTTTTATATTGGTTATTGGAGATGTACATTACTCTATCAGCAAATAGTCTAGCTTCTGCATTTCGTGCATTGTGTTAGGAATGCCGAGCCACTCGCTACGCTTGATTTGTTGAAGAATAATATATATTTTGCTTTTAAACATTTCATCTATTGTTCAAAATCAATTTATTCTGGTATTTCCTGCAAGTAAGTATATTTTCATATCGTGGCATCATTTTATTTTCAAAATAGAACATTTTTATTCAACCAGATAACAGTATGTAACCCAAAAAACCGTCAGGAGCTCAATTTCTGAAAAGAAAAGAGAAAATTGTCCAACGGGCTGACCAAATGGACCGAAGAGGTTATAATAGGGGAAGTATTGTAACCGTGGTTTTTTGACAGATCGAGATTTTGATGAATCTTCACATTTTAGACCATACTGAACTCAAAAGATATAGTTCTAAAAAAAAGTTGGTCTGTCTCTCGATCCGTCGTCAACTGTTTTTTTTCAAATAAGTAATATTTGGCTCTATCGTGTATGTTACCAAATTAAAGCTCTTGCGGAGATAATTCTAGTAAAAGTGTCAGAGAGGATATTTAAGCGATTGTCAATTGTTTCTTTTACAAATGATTTAAATGATGTCTAGTTTGATATCAATTTGAAGCCCTCGGGCAGATGGAATTAGTAGATATCAAAAATAAATAATTAGTGGAATCCAAGCTACCATCTACAAATTACACTTCCGGCGATCAAATGTCAAAAATATATGTTCCAATGAACTGAAGATTCTGAAAATCTAGAAAAGGATTTTTTATTCTCAGAAATACTCATTTTTTTGTAGGAATAAAATATAACTGCCATCTGTCACTTTGACATTGACAGTTATCACTTTGACAATGACAGCTGTCAATTTTACAATAACAGCTGTCACTTTGACAATGACAGATGTCATTTTGATAATGACAGATGTCATTTTGACAATGACAGCTGCCACTTTGAATTATGCTATTAATTGATGCGACACTAAATTCCTGAAACAGTGATGAAACTGGCCAGGAAATCTATCGTCGGAGAAATACTGTATGGCCACAGCAGATTTTTTTGTATTATGACATCGATTTTTGCTTCATATACTATGGATATTAAAATATTGGTAATATTTAATGTACCTGATTGATTATAATTTTGTTTTTATCATGTCACTACTTGGATTGAAAAATATACATATTTTTGTGTTATATCCTTTTTGCTTCATACTCATAATTAATTCTCTACACAAAAATAGGGGCGCAATTTTACGATTCGCCACGGGCGGCCAATACCCTAGTTTCGGCTCTGCCTGCGATACAACGATGTTTACCCTCCTCACCCCACTGTTTACTCCTGCATCAAAGCAAATGCCGCGTGCTGGGTCTACTGTTAATACGTCATTGGTTTGAGATAATTATTGACATGAATACATTACTGTTGGAGAACAAACATCAAACTGATAGTTATTTATTTGTTTACTTTCAGTTCATTATTAAACGCTTTTGGCTTGTAGTTTCAGTATCTATCGGCTGGATATTTTCTAAAAAGTTGATATCTTTTTATATCGAAAGTTTGCCTGGTAGTGAGAAACTGGCAGGAGGAGTAGTCCATAAGTTTTAATGATCAAAATGTCAAAATTACGATAAAACTATTCAACTCAAAACTCTGAATTAACTCAAATTGTTTAGAGAAACGGGCTGCTAAAGCTAAAAGTAATACAATACACATGAAAATGATATATATATATATATATATATATATATATATAAATGTGGGATTCCGAGTCAGAATTCAAAGGTTTCGCGCGCGAGGAAGCAGATGGCGCGCGGGAGCATTTAAAAGTTGTCGAGAGTGCGCAGGGCCGGAAGAGGGAGGAGAGAATTCGGAAGTGAACAACAGAACAGTGGACACGTGTGGTTTAATTTTTCTATGATGTAAAAAGAGTTTTAGTGAATAAAATAATCTTTATTGTTTTCTATTATTTAAACTTGAGTGTTTTATTTACGACGTCCAGCCGGGGAAAAGATTTCCTACAAAATTGGGGGCTCGTCCGGGATGTGAACACGACTGAACCTGCCGAAAGAACGTTGCATTACGCAATAACGACGCATCACGACGCACTTCCTCTTGCAACACGACGCAGCACCGCGAGGGAAGAAGGTGATTCAAAGAACTCCGAAGTAAAGACGGCTAACCTCAAAGTGCACCACGTGCACACACGAAGTAAGGTACACGACGCGAAAAATAACCACCAAAACAAAACTTCAAGGTAAGTGAAGACGAAACACAACCTTGAATTAAAAATGACAAGATTAGGCGATATCGAAAAGATCAAGTACAACATAGGGGCAGCGTCGGTAAAAGCCATACGGACGCTTCACAAGCTGATTTTCGAGTACGATATTGTAGACAGGAAGAATCGTAAGAGATTGCGGGAGTTTTCCGGATTTTTGATGCAGCCTGATTCCGACGACAGCGCTGCAAAGCGAAAATTCATAGTTGAAGAATTTGACGAAGCTGATCTCATTTCCGTTGCAAACATATTGTCAATTGATTATACAGGTCCAAAGGAGGTACTTGCAGAACGTATTTATCAATACTTAAATGATTTAGAGGAGCTGAAGAAAATATGCTTTGTATCAGACGACGACGATGACGACGACGACGACGACGATTATGAGTCCGTGAAGTCGAAGAAAGAGGCAAAACCTGACGTAAAGAATGAGACCAAACCCAAAAGAAAAGATTTCGGGCAGTCCAGCGCGAATTACCGGAAAAAGAACCACGGCAACGACTCAAAAAAGCGTGATTCGTGCGACGCCGAGGAGGATGCGAAGAAGGACTGGCGAACGCGCAAGGACTTGTTGCCATCGAAGCACGAGCGGTCCAAGAAGAAAGCTGGAGACATTGCATCGCGGCAAACTTCGTCCAGATACCGCCGCTACGAGGATGACTCATCTCAGACGTCATCCAGTGAGACCACTTCTGATGCAGACAGCTCCGAGGACGACAGTTCGAGTGAGGAAGAGGATCATGAGCGACACAGTAAATCCAATCGACGCCGACGAGAGAAGTCACACAAGTTTGCCCTAACATTCCGCGATCTCGAGGATTCCATTTGTACGTTCAGCGGCAAGGATGGATACTCGGTTATGAAGTGGATTGACGACTTCGAGGAGACCGCAGAGTTGATGGAGTGGGACAAAATGCATATGTTCATCTATGCGAAGAAGTCGTTAACAGGTTTGGCCAAGATGTTCATCAGAGGGGAACGAGGAATCACAACGTGAAGAAAACTCAAGAAGGCCCTGAAGGAAGAGTTTCATGTCGAGACGACCGCAGCCGAGATCCACCGACTCCTGGCAAAGCGCTACAAGAAGAGAGACGAAAGTTGCCAAGAATATCTTCTAGCCATGCGGGAGATAGCCAGCAGGGCGGACCTCGATGACAAGTCATTGATGCGATATATTATTGACGGCATCGACGACAACGCAGGCACCAAAATCATGCTGTACGGGGCGAAAAACCTCAAGGAGTTTAAAGAGAAACTGCGTTACTACGAGTTGGCCAACGACAAAGGCAGTCACAAGTCGACCAAGCATGAGAAGCACTCCAAAACTTGGAAATCCGAAGGCCACTAACATCCCAGAGAATCCAAGTCATCGGAAGAGGGCGCACCGGCGAAGTCCTCATCAGTAACCAGGTGCTACAATTGTGGTAGTAAGGATGGACACAAATCCAGCGACTGCAAATTCAAGAACAAGGGTCCCAAATGCTTCCAGTGCAATGGCTTTGGACACATTGCTTCCAAGTGCACAGCAAAACCCGCCAAGGACGACACGAAGAATGAAGCCACAGTAAATGTCGCGGCGAGAACAATAAGCAATTCAAAGACGAAAGAGGTGTCGATCAACGGCTTCAAGGTAGAGGCTCTTATAGACACGGGGTGTCATTTAAATCTGGTTCGCGATGACATCTACGTGAACGCGGGAAGGCCAACACTGAAGAACACTGACATCGTATTGACCGGTTTTGCCAAGAGCAAAGTTTCGCCGAGGGGATATTTCACGACTACAGTCGAAGTGGACGATGACAGCTTCCAAGTAGATGTCTACGTCGTATCCGAGGACACGCTGAAGTTGCCAGCTATCATCGGAAATGACTTACTAGACCAGGCCGAAGTCATGATGAGCAAGAAAGAATGGGATAAGAGTGAAGAAGGTGCAAGAAGCTGCTGCTCTGATGAAAATTGATATTGTACAAGAGGACGAGTTGGACATCGGCATACTGACGGACGAATCATTATCAAAGATCAAGGGGATGATCGCCAGCTACCAGCCGACGGCAGACAAGACCACCCAGGTGGAGATGAATCTTATCATGAAGAAGGAGGAACCTGTATACTGCAGACCGAGACGACTGGCACTGGCTGAGAAGGATGTCGTAGAGAAACAGGTTCGTGAGTGGCTAGAGGACGGAATAGTGGAGCCAAGCAGCTCCGACTACGCCAGCCCGGTGGTCGTCACGTCAAAGAAGGATGGATCGCGACGATTGTGCATCGACTACCGCCGAGTCAACAAGAACATTGTGAGAGACCGCTATCCATTACCAATAATGGAGGACGTGCTGGATAAGCTGTGTTATGCCCGGATATTCAGTACACTCGACCTGAAAAATGAATTCTCCCATGTACGTGTTGCCGAACCCAGCCGTAAGTACACCGCATTTGTAACTCACAGCGGTCACTACCAGTTCCTGAGAGTTCCATTCGGATTGTGCAACTCTCCAGCCGTTTTTCAAAGGCACATCAACTGTGTATTCCGCGAGCTCGTAGTTGAGGGCGTAGTCTTCATCTATATGGACGACCTAGTCATTCCAGGACGGGACGAGCAGGAAGCCCTCCAACGACTGGAGCGAGTGCTGGAAACCGCTCAAGAGTACGGTTTAGAGATTAAATGGAGCAAGTGTCAGTTTCTGAAGACCAAGATCGAGTTTTTGGGTAACATTGTTGAGGATGGAAAGATTTCACCCTCACCCACGAAGATATCCGCAGTCCAAAACTACCCAGGGCCAAAATGCCTCGCAGACGTTCACAGCTTTTTGGGGCTTACTGGATACTTCAGGAAGTACATGTCAGGTTACGCAAAAGTCGCAAAGCCGCTCAGTGACTTGCTGAAAGGAAAACAAGAGTTCCAGTTCGGACCGGATCAGAGAGCTGCATTCGTCCAACTGAAAAGTTTGCTGTCGGAAGAACCAGTTTTAGCCATCTTCAATCCGCAGTACGAAACCGAGTTGCATACAGATGCTTCTGCGCTAGGCTACGGCGACGGACAACCAGTTACACCCAGTACACTATATGAGTAAGAAGACGACTCCGCAGGAAGAAAAGTACTGCAGCTACGAACTTGAAGTCCTGGCTGTAGTCACCGCATTAAAGAAGTTCCGTGTTTACCTGCTTGGTACTAAATTCAAGCTGGTCACAGACTGCTCCGCGCTGCAGAAAACTATGGACAAAAAAGATTTGACACCCAGAGTCGCGAGATGGGCGATGTTGATGGAGGAATACGACTACAGCATCGAGCATCGCAGTGGGTCAAGAATTCCCCACGCTGACGCCCTCAGCCGTCACCCGCAGGTGCTGTACGCTATCGAAGACGGCGTTGTCGCTTGGATCAAGCGGGCGCAGCAAGCAGACGAGGGTTTGAAAGCGATCCGAGATCACCTGAAGAACAAGCCGTACAGGGATTTCGCGTTGAAGGATGGAATCCTTTTCAAATTCATAGATGGGCGCGAGACACTCGTCGTTCCACGATCGATGCAACACGAAATCGTTCGAAGCGTTCATGAGGAAGGACACTACGCCGCTCTGCGAACGGAGGAGAAGCTGAAACAGGATTACTACATCCTGGAGGTAAAGAAGATCGTCGAGAGGGTCATCCGCAACTGCGTCAAGTGCATGCTGGTCAACCGGAAGATGGGGAAGCAAGAGGGGCTACTCCATCCGCTGTTCAAAGAGAGTTCACCGCTTCATACCTATCACGTCGACCACATCGGACCTTTGGAATCGACGCACAAAGGTTATAAACATATCCTTGCCGTGGTAGACAGTTTCACGAAGTTCATCTGGCTCTATCCGGTGAAGTCGACGACGTCCAGCGAGGTCATCAGGAAGCTGGAGGTGCAGAAGGCAGTCTTTGGTAATCCAGCACAGATCGTATCCGATAGAGGCACCGCCTTTACATCGAACGAGTTTGAGGAGTACTGCCATGCGGAGAAGATTGTTCATCTACTCATTACGACGGGGCTACCACGTGCGAACGGGCAAGTAGAGCGCATGAATCTAACCATTGCCTCTATTTTAGCTAAGCTGTCGTTCGAAGACCCACGCCGCTGGTACAAGTACGTGGACGCCGTCCAGAGGGCCATGAATTCAACATTCAATCGTAGTATCGGTCGGACGCCATTTGAGCTTCTGATGGGCGTTAGAATGCGCAATCCGACAGATCTGAGAATCGCTGAGCTTATCACCAGAGAAACCGTCACCGAGTTCGACGCCAATAGAGATGAGATCCGGAAAGCAGCCAAAGAGCAGATTACCAGAGTTCAAGAGGAGAACAAGAAGAGCTACGATCGACGTCGCCGACCCGCACGCCACTACGCTATGGGGGATATCGTAGCCATCAAGCGTACGCAACTGGGTCCAGGATTTAAAATTTGGAAGAAGTACGTCGGTCCGTACCGAGTTATCAAGGTGAAGCCGAATGATACCTACGACGTCATCCGCGAGGGTCTTCATGAAGGGCCTAACCAAACATCCACGTGTGCCGAATACATGAAGCCATGGGGCGACGAGGACTGTTCATCTGGGGCAGATGAACCGCAGGATGGCCGAATGTGGGATTCCGAGTCAGAATTCAAAGGTTTCGCGCGCGAGGAAGCAGATGGCGCGCGGGAGCATTTAAAAGTTGTCGAGAGTGCGCAGGGCCGGAAGAGGGAGGAGAGAATTCGGAAGTGAACAACAGAACAGTGGACCCGTGTGGTTTAATTTTTCTATGATGTAAAAAGAGTTTTAGTGAATAAAATAATCTCTATTGTTTTCTATTATTTAAACTTGAGTGTTTTATTTACGACGTCCAGCCGGGGAAAAGATTTCCTACATATATATATATATATATATATATATATATATATATATATATATATATATATATATATATATATATATATATATATATATATATATATATATATATATATATATATATAATGTAGCAGTCAGAGCACATACACAAACAACGAGGCTTTCTTCATATCCACCTTTAAAAGTCAAAATTTAGAGCTAAAACTACCACAATACACGTAACAATAAAAGAAATGGTCCAAAAGTCACAATATAGGCACAAAAAAACGTCAAAAACACTATTAAATACCAGCAGCACAAAAGTCAATCGAACAAACAAAGGAATAAACAACGCTTACGAAATGCCACTTTGACGTTTGTTTCTCAAAACAGTCACGTGATCGTCCTCAACCCATAGTAATATTTAGATTTTACTCTGTGAAAGAAATGTTCTTCGAATTCAGAACTATATTAAAATAGTTATTTTTGTATTAAGTGTGCGAAGTGATTGTTTTTTTGTTGCGCGTGAGAATGTCAATAGTGTTGCCACAAGACAAGACAAGACAAGACTTGGGTTGAATCTTGTCTTGGCCTTGAGCAAGTCTTGCAGAACATAGTCTTGTCTTGGTCTTGACAAGACAAGACTTGAAGCGAGTCTTGTCTTGGTCGAGAGTCTTGACAAGAATCTTGTTTTTGAATTTTTTTAAAATAATTTTCTCTAATTGATATATAGTGCATTGAAAACTGATAGCATCAATCAAATCTAAATTCGAGAAGATATCATCAGGAATGGGCATTTACGCGTAAAATTCTGATTTTGATATATGTCCAAAGGATGAATTTTCCATATCTGGATTCAAAAAGATTATAAAAGCATCATCAGAAAAGTTTTCTCTAGCTTTTGTTCGAACATGTTACATATTCCACGTTAAAATTATATTATTATATAATGTGAAAAGTCGGCTAAGTGCGAGTTGAACTAGCAAGCGAAAGGTTCTGTACCACCGAACGATATTTATATTACTCATTTTTTTGAGAATCATCTGGTTAATAAAAAAAAGCGCTGAAGCGATATATTGTTATTCGTAAAGATCTGTATGGGGATCCCATATATTCACCTAATCTTTGTTATTTGTTGCCATAGTGGTCATAGTAATACATATTCGGTGAAATCTCAAGAGTCAACCTATTTACGGTACGGATAGACGGACGGACAGACAGCGGAGCTCCAGTAATAGGATCAGTTTGACACCTTTTGGGTTCGGAGTCCTAAAAAAGGGTTCTTCACGTGACGTATTTTAGGAGGCCATATCTGGATATTAAGATAAAAGAGTTATCAATCATTGGGTTTTCTCAACAACTTACCCAGCATCATAAATCATAGTTTTGAATATTGAATCAACTTTTATAAGAATTGCAAGTATATCATAACTTGGATTTCGAATATTTCAAATTGATACAGTTATTGTTTCGCCATCAATAAGAGCAAAATTTTTCATGAATACTCAACTGAATCTGAAAAAAATGTTACTGAAATGGAGAATAGATGATGTTGAAACATTGAAGAAATAATGCAATATGTAAATGTTAGTTACAACTGCTTAGAAAATTCTTTAAAAAAAAAAACAGCCACTCCACTTCCAAGTACATTTTTTGGGAAGGGTTGGAGAAAAGCCAATCTCGGCAAACACCCCTGAGGAGATTTGAAGAAACGGATGGACGTAATTTCAAACAAATTCATAAAAGAGCAAATGTTTGAAATATATAGACAAACATTTGCTGTCCCATGGTCAAGGTCACATACTTCTCATACCCTTTTTGCGATGACAATAGGGATAAGAACTAATGTATTGCAGATGTCTTCTTTCACAACATACAAGAATGAGTAAAGCCTAAATTTATATATTCCTATGACGAAACATCTATTTATGAATAAGAAAAGTTCAATAGTAGGTCGACTAGTTGGATGAATGTGTACATTCTTTTATTTGTTGTGATTGAAGTTTAACTTGGTGTTTCGAGATAATATTTAATGTAGACATTACAAAAATTTATGAGATTTCAGTGTTTAAAGACATGAGACTGAATATTGCTATATGATCTCGTTCAGGGGCTGTAGTCGAAGTTTTTCCGAGACCCTTCTCGAATAGGTGATTTGAGACCCACCAAGATGCTAATAAATTTCAAGAAAACACGGAAAATATTTTAAAAGCTGAAGTTAATGTGTATTGTCTTCAAATGTCAAGAGCATCATATCGAAGTTCAATAATTGTATTTGATCATTTGCAAGATAAACAAGATTTAATGCCTTATTACACAAATAATGATATATGAAAAAAGTCTGGACTTATCTTGAATAAACGTCAAACACAATTCTCCACAGCTACAATGAAATCAAATGTAGCTGAACGTATCCAATATATTCCATTCAAATTCATAAAAAATAATAAAGTATTGCTAACAATTTCCAAGTTCCAATGAAAATTGAGGATTGCAAACAATACACTAAATCATCATAATTTTGCAATAAATCAATACTGGTAGTCGAATCAAATTGAGTCAATTTATTTCTATTTATTTATTTTTTCAGTATATTTTTAGTATCTAGTTACTTGCCTCGTTTTATTTTTGTATCATTGTTTTCTGAAGAAGATCTTTGGTCAAAGGATCGAAACGTCAAAGTATCAAATAAAATATACAGAGTTCAAAATCAAAGCTTGTATTTTTCGCTATTTTCAATTCAAAGTATTCAAAAACATATGACAAATATCTCAAGTTCCAATATAATGTGATTGGCAACGTACAGAAATTCATTCCATCAAAAATCAGAATAAAAAATTCAAATTAGAGATTAGAATTTTGTAGAAATAAGGCAGGCAATTTTAGTCAAGAGTCTTGTACAAGATTTCAAGACTTTCTTGTCAAGACTCAAGGTGCGTCTTGTCTCGTCTTGTGGTCTTGAAGCAAGACTAAATGAAGGTCTTGACTTGGCGAGACCAAGACAAGACAAGACGAGACCAAGATTAGTTTTGAGTCTTGCGGCAACACTAAATGTCAATTTTAACCGAGACTGTAAGGTCGAGGTAACAAATTCATTCGAAAGCGCAACAAAATACAATCACTTCTCATACGAAATACAAACAATATTTTTTCGCCAAATGTCAAAAAATAATAGATCAACAATAATTATTTTTTTATTCAGTAAAATGTAGGGAAGAAGTACAAACTATAATTAATTTGCAGTCACCTGGGTATTGTAACCAAAAGTATGCGCAATTGTTGTTTGATAAATAAAGAAGTGTCAACAATTAATTCTTATATTCAAAAATAAATAGTTTTGTGTACAAATTCATATTTCTTTTTTGTTAAATACCTGTTTCTATCCTTGTAGCATTACTAAACTGATTTATATTAGATTAGGTGTGCAAAGATATGTTTCATTTTTTTACTAGTGAAAAAATCACGAGCTTTGCGTATCCATAACAATACAAAAATATCATGTTTTTTTGACAGTTGGCGAAAAATAATATTTTTGTATCACATGCATCGAACGTTCCCTATTATTGAACTGAATTCTACTTCGAAAGTTCTGAATTTCAAACAATGGGAACAATTAATTCCCTGGTGAGGGTGACAGGGAATTAATGAATATTAATTCCCTTTATGCCCGGTTTCATGATCGAAACTTGAATAACCCTGGGTTAAAGTGACGGCGAGTTTACCAATAAATTAGGTTCAGATTTATTTATTCATTTTGATTGGTCAGTGATGACACAAAAAATAGAGAAATTGATATTGTTACTTGGGAAATGACTCATTTAAACCGGATTAATTTTACTCGCAATCCTGAAATCGGCCATTAGAGAAGGAAAAAATGATAATTGTGGATCATGGATGCCGTTGGTATTTTTATTTTCATTGACATTTGCAAAGAATTTGTATTATGAGATGTGTTTGCATTTGCTGTAAACGAGACAGAGCAGAAAATGTGAAAAATATCAATCAATAAAATAAGTCATGTAAGTTATGTTTCGTAGTGTTAATTCACTGTAAATGTGATCGCAATTAGAATTTTTTTTCAAATCGATAAGATATTCTCAATACGGATTAATTTTGCTGCACGAAGCTACGTCTTGGGCTTTGTCTTCGTCTTTGCCTCGAGCTTTGCAGTTTTGATCCTTTAATTTTTTTATTATTTCTGTTGGCCTTGTTATTTTCTCGTGAACTTATTCTCTATATTGCGAGCCATTTGTAACACAATTCCAGAATAATAAAAGAACAATTTTTTTGGGAACAAATAAATAACTGAATCCATACTTGGCATTATTTCCTCTTGCATCTAAATATTCTAAAATATTTCTCACAGAACCATATAATAAACAATGAGCAAATGAAAATTTTCCTTCAAGATGCCTACTTTTACAGATATTTTATTTCGTTCGAAAAATTCTATTTATAAAAAACTTATTAAATATATCGTTCGGATACTTACACATAATTTTATCACAAATCGAATATTATATTTGTTACAAAGCAAATGAATAACTAAATTCGATATTGTTCCTTTATATAGCTTAGATTTTCAATATATTAAAATACGTAATATATAACACAAACAGCAATAAACTTATAAATATGTCAAAATTTCGATATCTACCCTATGTAATGATATGTAAAGTGATAGTTACACTATTTTAATAATCGCTTTCCAAAGAACTGGTACTTATCAAACTGAACTTCACTAGCTCGAAATAATTACCGTTGATAAAAAAAAAAATAAATATTCAAATAAAGTTACTTGTATTATTTTTAGAAAATTATTGAAGGTCTTTATTGATTATTTTTTATGTCGATCATTCTTTAGCAGAAAATCAACGTTTTATAATTATAAACCTTAAGTTTTATAGGTAGATACAAAGATATTTATAGCGAAAACTTTTATTTGAAGATCAGAAATATCAAAATGAAACAAGTTCATATGAAAATTCTCTTCAGTAGTTCCTTGTATTTTTTTTAGGTAAGTCGTCTTGAGAGATGTATAGAATGGGCATGTAGTGAAAAATTGGTACAGATTATCAGGTTCTAGAGAGTCACAAAAAAAAAGAAGTTACACTGAAACTGTTTCAGTAATATTGCATGAATAATGTGCCATTAATGAACAATTGTGGTATCTCGAGTAGGTGTTATTCTAAGTGGGTTGATAATTCACATTATTTTAAAACTTCAATTTATCTACAAATAATTGAATTCGTCTATGAGAACGATTTTTTTTTAATAATTTGTATTGAATGATGAATTGATAATTCTCTATATTTAAGACAGTACGTAGTTTTTCGGGCATAGCGGAGTTGCTCCACCAGACCTCAGGTAGCCATAATCTCATAGCTGAGTTGCTCCACCACGGATAACCGCAGGGATTAAAGCAATTCCCCGAACTTGGAGGGTATGTTCAGGTCATAAATAATAACGCATCATACAAATATCATTCTGGACAGGGATATTTTATTCACAATGTATTTTGCTTACGAAACATTAGATACGAGTTTATTGTTCTATACATAGAACCATCAGCACAGGCCCATATTTCGGGAGGAAACCGAGCTTCTTCACTTATATAACTTTCTAGCACATAATCACAAAATTGTATTAATTTGGAATCATTCAAAGGAACATTGCCAAATATTATCGATACGAAGAATTCTCCTACCTTCTCTGGACTAAAAAACTGGATACCAAAAAATTGTCTTAAATATTGGCTGCCAAAGAATTATACACTTGATTTAAACCTACTGCTTGAATTTTTTGGAGCCAAGCTTGCCCTAGATGAAATCTGCGCCCAATGATTTTAATACTCGGTCATACCTTGCGAACAGCATTATGAATTGCACTTTCAAAATCAATAGCTATTTGCTGTGGATCGAAAACCAAATTAAGTTCCATACATTTTTTTTGTGAGAGCTTTTGAACTGGTAGCATAACAAAACACAAGCGGTATTAGGATTAAAAGTGAAGGTGGAGGAACTCAGCTATGGGATTATCCTTCCAACCTTACGGTTGAGAATTAAAACAGGTAAAAGTGGAGGAACTCCGGTACTCCAAGTTTTTCAATTAGCTCTTCAAAGTAATAGACTAGATTAGAACAGGGCTGTCCAAATCAGATACAATTCCGGGCCAATACAAATTACTAAATTAATTGGAAAGCCGTAGAAAAAAATATGCTCACAAACACACAGCTCGGAAATTCCCTTAATAATAGTGGCAGAAAACTTATTGCCATACGAATCGATATTTCATTCATTTACATTTACACTAATCACAAAAATTAAAGGATATTGAAAAAAAAATTTTTTTTAGATAGTTATCAGAAGGCTGTAATTTCGAGAGAAATAGTCATAGAGAAAATAAAACGATGCGGGCCGTAATTTGGACAGCCCTGGTCTAGAATGATGTAGCTTTGTTGGTTTCATATATGTAGACAATGAGTTTTATCTAAAAAATGTTTGATTTGTCTCATTAAGTTTTTATGTCTTCTTTTATCTAATAAGTGATAATATAAGTTTCTTATAGTAAATTTTAGGATATCGGTTTTCATTGATAAGAAGAAGCTTTTTACTATAGTTTAATATAATGTACCCACATTTTAAAACATTCAGTTTGTCTTTTGATTGCTGTTTTTTTTGCGACTTGAGTAATTTTGAGTAAATTTTGACCAGTGTAGTAGATTTTTGTAATTGTAATAATTATATGAAAATCACAATTAAAAAAAAAAATTAAGACAGTATCTCACACAAAGCTGTCCGGAATCAAATTGAGTGGAAAATTTGGCACCCAGTCATTTATGAGTACAAAAAATGTACTATTTCCCCGCCAACAAAACTTAGGTTGCAAAAAAGTCTAGCTGTCAAGGGCCTGCTCTGGACCAACGATAGTGGACGGTCTCTCGGTCTTTGTATAGTACGCGCCAACATATAGTAGAACGGTCGTGATTAGCTTCAACAGCAGGTAGTCTTTAAGAAGGTTGTAAATTTTAAATTTTCAGGATCGCACTTAACATTTTTTGTATATTTCTGACAGAATATATATATGAAAACAGTTCATGTATATAGAATTTTTATTCATATTAATTTTTTTATAATTATATAACAAACATAGGATTTAGAAAAGCAAAATCAAATATTTTAATGTAGCAGTTGAGATAAGATTGTAAGTTAATCATGGAATGATAAAATTTACTTGAAATATATTCAGTCTTATTTATAGAGAAGCTAAGCCGAACTAAAGAAGGATGATCTTAGTACTAACGTTAGTACTTATTCATAGAGCGGACTTAACTTTAGTCCGAGACTAAAACCGAACTAAGTCCGGACTATATATAGATCTGCTTCTGCCATAGTTTAGCCGCGGACTAGTTTTCTATTTGTTTCGTGTTTGTTGTGAGAAATGGATGATATTATGAATAATGCAAACGATAACAAAATATAAATGATGTTGAAGAACATCGTAGGAATCAAAAAAAGTTTATTTAAGACATGTAAATCCGTTTGGAAAATATAATAAAACAGAGTTTAAAAATATTCACAGATGAGATGTTCATTATATTAGATAGTTTTATATCAATATTTTTTTCAATTCGATGAATTATGATTTATTTATGCATTTAATTTTTCATTATAAATTTTTATAACAAATTTCTTTTGATTCTTTTTTCAAATATATCATGCTTCGTGTTGATAACGCATCGAATTTGATAATATTCAGCGTGCAAAGTATATAATTGTGTATAAAATAATAACATATTCTTGCTTCCATCAAATTGCATATTAAATGTAGCTAGAAAAATCAATTTCATTTAGAAAGATAAATTTACATACATTTTATTTACGACGTATATTAAAAGAATAGAAAAATAAGCTTCATTACTTGGATAAAAAATAAAAGGTAGACTCTATTACAAAATAAAATATAGTTATTTATGTAATTAGTGTGTAAAGTATGTGTTTTTTTATCGAGTGCGAAGTTTTTCGCATGAGCGAAGCGAATGCGAAAATTGTAGCACGAGATAAAAAAAAACACCTTTACACACGTGTTGCATACAAATTTTTTTCTACAACCGAAGTCTAATTTTATGAAAATTTTAAAATAATTATGTCGTAAGTCATCCTAAAAACAAATTATATGTGTTGTTAGGGTGATACCAACAATTAAAGTAAAAATTGTTTGTTGTCTTACGTCAAATATAAAGCCAGAAATTGCTGTAATTCATATGTAAAATAGTGTAATATAGAATAAATACTAAGGTGAGTGATAATCGAATGTTTTTCTAACTATAACTGATACAAAATTTCATATTGAAGGAGTTTGAAGCCAAAATGGAAGATAAATTTTCCGATTCTTCAGATTTTGACTGCACACCTCCTAATCTAGTAGAGACGGCGAAACATGCAAGTTTGGATTTATTGCCTAAGAAATCAGTAGATATTTATGAACGACAACATAAATGGTTCATGAACTGGTGTCAAGAAAATAAAGTAATTAAATATACAAAAGATGTTCTCGAATTTTTCTGACAAATTGAAAAATTATAAAACAGCGACGCTATGGTCTATCTATTCTATGATAAAATCTACTCTGAAAGTTAAGAATGATATTGATATCTCAACTTACCACAAATTAACAGCACATTTGAAGCAGAAGAATAAAGGTTATAAACCAAAAAAATCTGGAATTTTTAAAAAAGAACATTTCATGAAATTTGTGTTAGAAGCTCCAGATAATGAATTTTTGATGATCAAAGTTGTGTTTATTATTGGTATTTCTGAAGCATGTCGCAGAGAAGAATTGATGAAAATGACGACAAGTGATATTGAAGACAAATAATCAGTACTTATTGTGAAAATTCGCGAATCAAAAACAGGTATCGAAAGAATGTTTACCGTTATAAATCCAAATGACTCCATAGATTATTTATCATATTACAGAAAATATATTGCATTAAGATCCGCTCTGAAAGTTGACACAGCGATTATTTTTGAAGTATCACAACAGCAAATGTAATAAGCAATACGTTCGGAAGGATGCCTGTCGCAGAAGGATATGTAGATGACACAATAAATAAAAAAATAGAAGTTTCTAATAAAATATTAAGTAATAATTCTCAAAATTCGAATTTAAATATAGTAACTGATAATAATTTGAAGATGAATACAGTTCATGAATCTTCAGGAACAAGTACTGCTATTGAGAAATCCGACGGTTTAAAATTTTACAATCGTACGAATTGTACCTTTAATATCAATATTGTTAAAAATTGATCGTTATGTATTCTCAAATATGAAACATATTTTGTCAAAATAAATTATAGGAATAAGTTCTATTGATTTGAGTTGTTTTCAATTTCTTATTTACAATCTGACATTTCGTTACTTAGCAACACTTTTACGCACTGAGTGCTTAAAAAGTACTTTTTACGCACTGTTTCATGAAAAGTGATTCTTTACAAACTCCAAAGAGTGCTTAAAGTGGGTACTTTATGCGCGGTTGTAGAAAAAATAATAATTAATAAGCACATGGGAATTTTGACAGTTCATATACTAATGCGCATGTGCCGTATAAAGCCAACCAAGACCAATTGGATGTTGCGAACTAACTTCGAACTAGTTAATACTAGTCTAAAGAACTATGAATATATTACTCTAGATCCGTACTAAGTCAGGACTACTTAAATCGGTTCTAGTCGTCGACTATCATGCTCACTATTAATAAGGCTGAGGCTGAATTCTTTCAAAGTTAATTACAAACATATTTACATATAATACTGTAGCCCACGATCTAAACATTTTTCTTCTTCACTTTCTCTAGTTAAAATTCAAAATGCAACTAAGATAATGTTTAAAATCAATCCATTATAGTATTTCAATATTATTAATTATTTAAAATCATAGGACTAGGAATTTATAAGTCTGCAATAATGCTTCTTCCAAAAACAAAATTAGGGGTTAAAAACAAAAATATTAGGAGCTTATTAACCCTTTCATTAGTGCTTTCTGCAAGAATCGGATCAGATTTTAAAGACGAAAAATATTTTTAATACTGCCCTTCCGACAACAGGCCGTAGCCTCATACTGTGTGCGGTTCGATTAGTAATCCTATTGGTCAGGCTCATTCCGTTCTACTATATGTTGACGCGTACTATAGTATTACTAAGAGATAATTAGTTTTGATTTTTATTTTCCATGTATCGTTTATTATATTATAGTGGTTTCAGAATTTTCGCACGCGGTCACGCACTACCACTTTTTACTTCCTTGACCTATATAATAAGGGAAGTATTGTAAACGTGATTTATTGACAGTTCGAGATTATGATGAATCTTCATGTTTTGGACCCTACTGAATAAAAAAAAAACATAATTTTAGAAAAAGATGGTCTGTCTGAAAGTACGATGACTATAGAACGCACGAATTTTTGACTGAAATTACAAATTTAAGTTTTTACTAAAAAGCTAGGTTCAAGTTAGTAAATGAGCTTTATGATCCTCGATTAATTCAGCACAACATCCACCTGAAAATTTTTCAAAATAATCCGCGGTTCATTTATTATTTTTAAAATTTGAATTATTATAAAACTCGTTATATTTTTCTAAAGCAAAGAAATAATGAGAATTCACATACAAATGTTCGTTAATTGTTTTTCAAAAAATGTAATTGGTCTCCTGCGGAAATAATTCTAGTAAAAGTGTCAAAAATTATATTTAAACGATTGTCAATTGTTTTTTTTTTTTTTTTACAAGTTATTTAAATGTTGTCTAGTTTGCTATCTATTTAAAGCTCTCGGGAGAAATCGTCATAGAGAGAAAAACTTAGTAGAAATCTGGAATAAATATAGAATAGGGAGCCAAATTATTCAAAATCATGTATTTTCAACCGAAAACAAACATTTCCATTAGTTTTAATTATTGGAATTTTATTTATTTGAAGTTGGCAATGAATGTTTATCCTATGTATTTAGCATAGAGCAGGGTTCCCACCACAGCTTGACTCCACTCCTCAACCTTAATCTAACAATTTTAACAACAAACTTGATAGAAAAATGTTGAGTAAATTCACCGCAGTAACAAGGCTGGCTACAGCAGCTGTTTAATAAATAGCTTGCTGTCAAAAAATTGAGTGAGAAATTTGATATTGATAAGGCTACGGAAGAGGTAATCTAACTGTGAAATTATTTCCCCAAAAATCTAGAAAATTTAAAAATAATATTGTGACGTGCGAGAGTGGGGGAAGCTCGTACGACGTAGTATGGGAGGGGCCTTTCGTCCTCGTTACGCCGCGCCGCGTCACAGCACATCACCCCTCCCAATGGAGGCCTCTAGCAATATTCTAGAGATGGAAAGATTCGAGAAATAGAGCATTCGAGAAATCGATATTTCTCTATATAAGGCCAAGCAAAAGACGTGTGGAGGACAGTAGTAATAAGAGTAGTACTGGTGAAATGAAACTAGAACAGTGAATATCGAACAGTGAAGTGGACAGTGTATATAAATGGTGAAATATAAATATCTGCGAGTTTGTTTAAGTTAGAATTAAGTGACAAATAAATAAATATAGTGTTATTAGTGACATAAGAAGAATAAAACTTTCATTTCAATTTAAATTATTAAATAGTGACTTTTATTTAATCACAAACTAGATTTCGTTAAGCAATAAACATTACAATATGATGCATTTGTAAAACTGTGTCAATTGCTCAATTGGGATAATGCTAATATAAATCAACAGTAATACAGATTTGAATTCTAATAAAAAAAATCGATTTGACATTCAAGTAGATATTTTGATTATTCAGTTGACATAAAAATTGGGATTTTTGATCATTTTAGATCCCTAGGGACCAAACTCAAAATTAAGTCCCTGAGATGAGAGATTAAATTCGTCTTTTATTCCCGGGAGTGCGAAAATTAAATAGTACCTTATTTCGTATAGGTAACTGCCATCATTCACTTGACAATGTAATTTTGTAATATGCAATTAATCGATATGACACTCTAAATTAATGAAACTGGCCATAATATTCATGGTCGGGGAAGTACTGTCGTGGCCACAGAATATTTTTACTTACTTGTACAAAGTATCAAATAACTATTGTGAAACCGACAAAATTCATCTATCCAGATTTTGATGGATATATCCGTTTTGAAGATTCCTGAATCCATTTTGACTATTTTCGGCTTGATGTCGGTACGTTCGTACGTGCGTAACTCGCAAATCTCAAAAACCGTCGAACGTATCATGCTGAAATTTCATATTCAAGACTGGTATAGGGTGCTGATTTGCACATCGAATTATGGTTGCAATCGTCTGTACCGGAAGTGCACTTTAGTTGAAACTTTTCTTGAGTTTTCCGCATAAATCCAGAATGATCAGCCGTAAGATACTGAAATTCAGTATTTGAACTTGATCTAATATCAGAATAGTTATAAGCTATTTTTATATGAATCGGCCAAGCCGGAAGTGCACTTTACTTGAAACTTTTTTTGAATTTTTTGCATAAATCTAGAATGATCAACCATAGCATATTGAAATTTAGTGTTTGAACTTGTTGTAGTAACTAAATAGTTATGTACTATTTTTGTATCAATTGGCCAAGCCGGAAGTGAAGTTTATGAGTATAATAGACATTCAGAATTTGTCGTATAAAACAATCAGTTTAATTGAGATGATAAGATAGGCAATGATAACCTGTTGCCAATTTTTAAATTTTGTTTTAAATTTTACATGTCAATATATTTTTCACTAAATTTCATTTCGTAAGCATGACAAAAGCGACAAAATTGGATCAGGGTATGCTTTTTCATACAAATTTAAAATTAATTTTTATTATATTGGTTTCACGGACGGCTTCAATTTCAGCATTATTGAACTCCAAATATACATACTTATCAAACCTCTTGAAGGCATGAAAAACAAAATGAGGCACTGAAATCTACGACTATCTGACGGTCTAAAAGTACAAGGAAATATTGTGAAACCGACAAAATTCACATATCCAGATTTTGATGGATATATCCGTTTTGAGCATCCCTGAATCCATTTTGACTATTTTTGGCTTGATGTCGGTACGTCTGTTCGTGCGTGCGTGCGTTCGTGCGTAACTCGCAAATCTCAAAACTGGTTGAACGTATAATGTTGAAATTTTGTATTTAAGACTGATATAGGGTCTAAAGCTCGCCGCACACGATGCAATTTTTCAAGCAATTTTGTTCACTTGGCGCCGCACTGGGTGCCACGCTTGCTCCGATGCAAGAAATTTGGTGCGATGCGGGGTACTAGACTTACCACGAGACTTGTTTTTCAAGATAGGTTCGGTGCTATTTTTCGCACTTGCTGCGCCACTGACTGCTGTCCACAGCCAATCAAAGCAGACGACGAAATCACGTGATTACATCACTGAGTTGTAAGTCGCATCAGAATGCTGTGCCTCATTAGTACATTGTGTTTAGTGGTGTTTTAAAATACAAATAAGTAAAAATTATGGCTAGTGGAAATTAGGTAATATTTACGTTCCCTAGCTCAGGGTGAATACCAAAAAATTAAATGAAAATTCCCTGACTTCCAGGTTTTCCAGGTTATCTTCAATAAAATTCCAGACAGTAAAAAACAAAAGTTTGATACAAGTTTCCATATAATCACAGATTTATGTTGCAATTCTGTGTGAACCCTATAAATCTGTGAATTAAAAACAAAATCGCAACGAACTTGATATCATGAACGAATTTACATTAATCGACAAAAGTAAATGTACTTGTAGCAAACGAAGAAGGAGTAAGCAGGAAGAAGACGAAGTTTTCAAACGTACTAAAACTACTATCAGAACACCACCAAAGAGTAAACAGGGAAGCTCAACTGAAGAAACTAACAATACAGAAATGGAGGAAATAAAAGTGCTAATAGAAAAATTCACCAAGGATAATAAAGATCAAATGCATACCAACAAGGAAGAATTAATGTCACATATAGACCAAAATAATTCTCTAATTCAAAAGATGCAGAAGGAAATGCAGGAGAAGGAGAAGAAATGGGAGGAAGAAAAGCAACATATATACAAGAAGATTGAAAGTCTAGAAATTAAGCTGGAGGATAAAAATAGAAGAGATAGGAAGAACAATATAGTAATAAAAGGATTAAAAATGGAGCCCACCGAAAAAGATGTCAAAAATCTAGTTAAAAAATTCTTGAAGAAAGAGCTTGACTTGGAACCAGAAATTATTCGAGTACGTGAGATAAGCACAAGAAATGATCATGTACTACTTGTTGCTGAATTAAGTGAATGGAAAGAAAAGATTGAATTAATGAAAAATAAAAGTAAACTTGGGAATAAGCGTATATACATCGAAAACGACCTTACATACGAAGAAAGAAGAATACAAGCGGAAATCAGAAAGAGATCGAAAGAAGAAAAACAAAAAGGGAATAGAGTGAAAATTGGACATTTAAAATTATTTATTAATGATAAAACATACAGTTGGAATGAAGGAAAAGAAATTTTAGAAGAATATATCCCGCCCGCTAGACAAATAAGAAAGAGTAATATTTCAAAAAACTAATAAATCAAAAAACGGTGGGTGAACTTAAGTCGGAAATGGCAATGAAAATGGAACAGAATAGGATAGAAAAATACCAGAACAATATTGAGACTGAAAAAAATGTATTAAAAATAGGAGTATGGAATATTCGAAGTATCAAGGGAAAAGAAATGGAACTCATAAGTGAATTTGAAAAAAGTAACATTAGCGTGCTAGGAATAACCGAAACAAAGAAGAAAGGAAAAGGTACACAAATGATCAAAGAACACATGCTAATATATAGTGGAGTAGAATCACAGGAAAATGCAAAAGAAGGAGTGGGGTGTTTAATACACAAAAATTATGTAAACAAGGCAATTGATTGGAAATATCATTCAAAACGTGTATTGTCAGTGAAAATAGAAATTGAAAATATCAAAACAACAATAATAGTTATATACGCGCCAAATGAGGATGAAAAGTCTGATATTAAAGAAATTTTTTGGGAAGAAACACAACAAATTTTAGAGAAGGAATCGGAACCACTTATACTTATGGGAGACTTCAATGCACGGGTGGGAAATAATAATGAAGGCATTGAGAGCATAATGGGCAAGAATGGAGAACCAACGAGAAATAACAATGGAAATAGATTAATAGATTTCTGTATAGTTAATGATTTACTGATAACCAACACATTTTTCTCCTACAAGAACATACATAAATATACGAGGGAAGTCAAAAGCAGGAGTGAAAAATCTATAATTGATTACATTCTAATTAATAAAAACTATAAACATAGAATCAAAGATATTAGAGTAAAAAGAAGCTACGAGATAGGAAGCGACCATTACTTACTGGAAATGGAAATAAAGGTCAAGAGAAAAAATGAGGAATGCAAAGAACAAGAAAAGACTAGAAAAGGAGAAGAAACAATAAAAATATATAAACTTAAAGAAGAAAAATACAGAGAGGAATATCAACAAAAGATTGAAGAGAAAATTTTGGAGCTGGAAAATTACAAAGAACTTGGAACAGAGGACCTGTGGAGCAGCTTTAAGAAAATACTTAATGAAGCAGCAGGAGAGACATGCGGAAAAAAGAATACAACGAGGGCAGCCAGGAAAACCACACACTGGTGGAATGAAAATATAAAAGAAGAAATTAAAAGGAAGAAACAAAGGTGGAAAAACTACTTGAACAATTCAAACCAACAGAATTACGATAAATATAAAGAACAGAGAAAAAAGGTTAAAGAAATTGTGCAAAACGCAAAGAAACAGGAGTGGGAAGAATTTGGTAAACAAATAGAAAGCAATTACAAAGAAAATAAAAAATTATTTTATAAAGTAACTAAAAACCTGAGAAAGCAAAAAGAAATACCACTGAAACAAATCAAAGACAAAAATGGATTAATACTGACAAAAGACGAGGACATCATGGAGAGATGGAAAGAATACTTTGAGGAATTATTAGAGGTTCAAAATAGCACAGTAAATATAACACACTCAAATGAAGATGGATACATGGAAGATGAAGAAGAGATAACATTACAAGATATAACAGAAGCAATGAAGAAGATTAAAATTGGTAAAGCGGCAGGTTACGATAATATCAAACCAGAACAAATTAAATTCTTAGGACCTTCAGGCGCAGAAATGCTGCACACTCTAATTGAGAAAATATGGAATGGACAACCTATGCCGAAAGATTGGGAAAAAACTATAATCTTGCCACTCTATAAAAAAGGCGATAATAGAACATGTGAAAATTATCGAGGAATTTCCTTGCTCTGTACAACGGCCAAAGTATACGAGGCTATATTGGAAAACAAACTACGAACCAAACTAGAAAAAAATATTACTGGATCGCAAAGTGGATTCAGAAAGGGCTACTGCACACAAGATCACATTTTTAGCATTAGACAGTTAATTGAGAGAACTCTTGAATTCAATAAAGAACTTGATATATGCTTTATTGACTTGGAGAAAGCGTTCGACAAAGTGAACAGAGAATTGCTTTGGGACATAGTGAAAAGAAGAAATGCAGGAAATAAGTTATTACAAGCAATCAAAAGTATTTATACGATAAGCAGAAATTATATAAGAACGGGAAACTGCATATCAAAGGAATTTATAACAACGCAAGGTGTGAAACAAGGAGGTAACCTGAGTCCTCTTCTATTCATAATATATATGGACGAAATTACCAAGCAAGCAAACTTAAGAACGAAAAAGACTAGTGTGGGATACCTGAATCTCAAGAATGTTATCGTAACAGAATGTTGTTTGCAGATGACATGGCAATTTTTGGCAGCAAAGAAGGACAACTCCAAGAAAACTTGAACATCTGGAATGAAGAATTATCTAAAGCAAATATGAAAATAAATATCAACAAGACGAAAGTAATGACAATATCGAAGGAAGAAAAAGAATTGGAAATTAAATTGGGTGACACAAAAATAGAACAAGTTAAAAGATACAAATATCTGGGTAGCATAATAGAAAGCAATGGAAGGTATACAGAAGAAATTAACAGCAGAGTACTAGCAACATCGAAAGTCTATCATATGCTTAGAGTAGCAGTGTTTAAACATAAAAATATAAGCAAAAGAACAAAACTAACGACTTATAAGATAATACTCTTGCCAATTTTAATTTATGGAAGCGAATCATGGGTCCTGAATCAAAGCCAAAACAGCAAGATACAATGAAATGTTTGAGAAGTATAGAAGGTGTAACAAGACTGGATAAGAAGAGAAATGAAGATATAAGAAGAAATCTTGATATAAGATCAGCACAACAATATGTAAAGAGTAAGCAACTTCAGTGGTTGGGACATCTAATAAGACTACCAGAGAACAGACAGGCCAAAAAAATATGGAAATCAAACACAATAGGAAAAAGGAGCAGAGGAAGGCCACAAAAGAAATGGGACGATGCAATACACAAGATATTGAAAGGAAAAAATACGACGACAAGAATAGCACATGAAACAGCAAGAGACAGGAAGAGATATATATATATATATATATATATATATATATATATATATATATATATATATATATATATATATATATATATATATATATATATATATTGGCTTGATGTCGGTACGTATGTACGTATGTATGTGTGTATGTGCGTAACTCGCAAATCTCAGAATTCATCAAACATATAATGCTGAAATTTTGTATAAAAGACTGGTATAGGATCTAGGATCTTGATGTGCACCTTGCATTATGGTTGCAATCGTCTGTACTGGAAGTGCACTTTACCTGATACTTTTTTTGAATTTTCCGCATAAATCTAGAATGATTAGCCGTGGGATACTGGAATTCAGTATTTGAAATTGCTGTAGCATCCAAATGATCATCTCCTATTTTCGTCCCAATCGATTAAGCCGGGAGTGCAGTTTACTCGAAACATTTTTTAATTTTCCTCATAAATCCAAAACGATTGAACGTAGAATATTAGAATACAGTATTCAAGATGATAGTAGTGTCTGGATGCTCATATCCTATTTTCATTGAGATCGACTGAGTCGAAAGTGCACTATCTTGGAATTTTGCGCATACATTCAGAACTGTTAGCCGTAGAATCCTGGAAATCAGTATTTAGGAATGTTGTAGCATAAGAATGATGACCTACTGTTTCCAAAGCAACTGACTAACCGTGGAATGATGAGATGTTGTGTTTGATTATATATATCCAATGATGTACAAGTAAGTCACGTGATGTCCACGTCAGATTTTTTGTTCTCACGATCGCGCACTTGAATCCACCTGTCAGGATTAAGATTTCGGATATCGATGTTGCGGAGTTAAACAAAAGGTGGCAAATACAGAAACATCTAGGATATTAAACAGAGAAAATATGTACATTAGAAAATAAGGCATGCGTATGTAATGGCTAGCAATTGACGACCAATCTAACGTAGCAAGGAAAGCTTGCGACTCGTGCACAACAGCCAACAATTGGTACCGCATATATTGAATATCATTCTTCATCATGAATGATGCGACAGGTCGACAGCCCCAAAAGTGCCAAGGCCTCAAGTCAAGTACATACGTACTCATTTCGTTACCGAATCATCCTGATAGATTCGAAGCCTAAATTTGTGCGACGATCTCAAATCAACAACGATTGAGCGGTATAGAGATTTCTTATACTACCAGGATTACCTTTAAAACATACTAGTATGATTTGAGTGCTTAATCATATCATATCATATCATTCTAGCTCCTGCATTTCTCAGAGCTTTGTATAAGTCTTGTATAGACAATTTTTGTGAAATATGTAATAAATAGATGAAAATAAATATACTCTGTTGCAATGGAAAATTATTTTAGTAATAAAAAATCTGACGGGAACATCACGTGACTTATTTGTACATCATTGGATTTTTTGTTTTGAGTCGACGTGTTTTTAAAAAAAGTTTTATTTGACAATTTATTGTTGTTACAAGTCAAGAGTAAGATTCTAACTAACTATTTTACATAAAGCAACTAAAAGCTGAACTAAATTAAGGGTGTCGGATGGCGCTGTGGGAAGCGCCTTGTCATCAGAATTATGGTGGAGACTGCGATGTAACTCCTCCCTTCTTAGAAAGAAGCACCCCCTGGAAGATTTACGTCCTGTGGCTGGATGTCCGGTCTTCTTCCTTTTTGATCTACATATTTTACTTTGATCCAGTTCCATAATATGTAAATGAAAGCAATCATTAACAAAAAATATAATATTATTGTCCAGATACTAGGCACATAATATGTTTTTGAAGTTTTCACAAGTTTCCTTGGAGGGTTGAACGGAATCTCTTTAAACTGGAGTGATTTCAATTTTATTGTTATATTTGTAAATTTATCTTCACGTAATTCGAAACTCAATTTTGGTAAAATTAATGGTTTTCCTAAAGTTTTATCCAAATAAGTTAAAGTTTTTCCGTTAAATATTATTTCGCAATCTTTCTTCTTTATCAAATATACACCCAATAAAAATTTAATGTTTGCACTGTCCCTACACTTATATGTCCTTTCTGAACATGTAATTTTGTGAAATGGCAATGACTAGAATTTCGTTCGAGAAGAACATCTTTTTCACAGGATGAACTGGTATGATATTTGTTTGGACATTGGTAAATTTTATTCTGAATGCACATGCCACTTAGAGGCCTAATTTCATTATCTTCTGATTTTAAGAAAAATTGAGTATCAGGTATTATTGTTACATATTCTGATCCAAATTTTGTGGGCAGTGATTGAAGATGGAAAAGTTCATATTTCTTTTCAAAATTAATTGGTACTGATATAAAATAATTAATTTGTTTTCTTTCAATTTTACAATTCACTGTCATAACAGATTCATAATCCAAAATATTTTCTAATTTTAATTCAAAAGGTAACTGTCCTTGGTAATAATCCGATATTTTGTACAATTCCAATAATATTTGCTCTGGTTTTATGATTGATGGGTGTAGAATTCTCATTTTACAAAACGTTATTGAGTTTTCAACATCTTGAATGATATTTAAAACTGTACTAAAAAGCATTATTAATTGTGTATACAAATCTTTCACATATAAAACTTCAATTGCGCCGGATTCTTCATTAAATAAATTATAAAGCTGTTCAATTTTAGATTTTAAAACTATCTCATTATGTTTGATATTTTCGATTGTACTATTGAAATCTCTAATCATTTGATGACTAACCGAATAAAAATATTTCAATTGATTTACTAAATTACTTTGATTTTCTTCTAAATGCTTTAAAATTTCATTATATCTTCTTCCGTCTTCAGCATCTAGATTTCCGGTAATTTTTTTCAAAATAGTGCCTAATCCGTCGATCAAATCTCTTCTACTTCTCCTTCTAGAATATAATGTCATTCGATTTAGTTTTTCAATAATATTTTCACGGACAAAATTCAAAATTCTATCATTATTTTCAAATTCCTTCTGAATATATGTTTGGTCGGATAACTTATTCTTGAGTCTGCCATATTATATATTTAATATATCGAATTCGTCTAAAAGTAAATTTAAATCATAAAAATGGACGAATGTAAGTCTAGTCTTTTCTAATCTAGCTGGTCCCATGTTTATTATTAAAATTCCCTGGTTCTCCGTAATATTCTCTATTTCGGATCCATGACAGGTCCAGATGAACCTGGAAGATTTTTAAAATCGTAAGTTCTAATTTTTGGACGTTTTACGTTAGAAAGATTTTGTTTTCAGATGTATTACCATGTCTAATTTTAATTTTTGCTGTTTGCAATTTGGGATTTAGTTTCTTAATTTTTTCGAAATTTTGAAATTTTTTTTTTAATTGTTTTGCAATACTCAGTGACATTCTTAAATCTTTACTCATACAATGTGCAAGACTTTCACAACATGGGGCATCTAAAAGATCTCCTTCTATTTCAAAAATTTTATAATCGCTATTCGCGTTAATTTGTTTATAATTCAAATAATTTTGATATTGAACTAATGGTGACAGATTCTCTAATGATTCTAATGAATTTTGTACAAAGTTTTGATTATTGGGTGGGATGCGACTTAATGCATCGGCGTTAGAATTCAATTTGCCTTTTTTATGAATTATTCTGTAATCAAATTCCTCCAATTTTAAACTCCATCTAATTAATTTTTGACTACAGTGTTTTAAGGAAAATAGCCACTGTAATGCTTTGTGTTCAGTTTATATAACAAATTTTCGTCCGTACAAATAGGGACGGACATACTGGATAGCCCAAACGATCGCAAGTAGTTCTTTTTCGATCGTTGAATAATTAGATTCGCTTGTATTCAATGTTCGACTGGCGTAAAGCATGGGTCACACTAGGCTACCTACCAGCTGCTGTTGACTAGCGGCTGGTAGTAGCACCAGCAAGCAGCGGCGGGCAACTCGGTCCCATTACCGGCTGCTATTCGTCAGCTTCTACTAGCAAACAGCGGCTGGCAAGCCGGTCAGACGGACGACTGCTACTCGCCACAGACAGGGGTAGTTTTGAAATATATTTAACAACGAAATTATTCCCTCTCCACTCCACTTCAACTCATTCATTGTACAATTATAGATGTAACAATATATAATTATATATACCTATAATAGAATTTCAAAACAGTTTGTGAGAACAACTTCATAATATTAATTACACAAATGACCAAGTGCGTACTTATAGTCGAAACTCAATCTCGTTCTTGGGTATTACTTGACCAAGTCGAGGCGAAGTCACCGTAGATACTTACTTGAAAATATATCCTATAGTCGATACTTCGTAAATTCGTGGCGGAGATTTCTTGCTTTTGACATATGGTTGATTGATATGTTTGACGTTCATGACAGTATTTGCGAAATATTCCTAATTTTTTTACTGAATTTGATCTATTTTTGGACAATTTGATTGGAAAGATAAGTTTCAGTAAGTATGTATACCTCTATGGCGTATATTCATGTTGGAAATACAAATGTCAAAAATAACTGACACGAATACATGAGCACGACTGAAGGAAACCTTGAAGTAGACTCAAGTAAAATCGGAGTCAAGCAGACGCAAAGTATAACTATTTGCATATTTGAGCAATTTTTAAGTCTGAGATCGAGCGAAGTATCGACTATAAGTACAGGCATAAGTCGCTCGAAGTGTCTGACCGGTCAGACTGCGCTACCGGCTGGTGACAGCAGTCACGTGATCTATCAGTCGCCGCTGCCTGCTACCAGAAGTTGAACACGTCCAACTTTGCCAGCCGCTGACAAATAGTCGCTGGCTGACGACGCCAGCGGCGAATTTTGTGGTCACATCAAGCTGATCGACAGCTGATAGTAGCGGCTACTCAATTCGCAGCTGGTAAGCAGCCTAGTGTGACCCGTGCTTAAGCAACTGGGAGGTCGTTACCCAAGCTGCCTTGCGATAATACTGCGCCTACCGCAACATTACTTGCGCCACATGTCAGGTTGAATTCCTTAGTGAAGTCGGGGTATTATAGTAAAGGTTCATTTGTCAGTAAAGTTTTACAAATTTCAAAACAATTTACGTATTCTGGATTAGTAATGTCAATGGTTGCATCTTTCTTCAAACATTTGGTCAAAGGTTTTGTTAATTTAGCAAAATCTTTTATAAATTTCCGGTAGTAGCCTAAAAGTCCAAGAAAGCCTTTTACCTGTTTGGTATTTTTGGAATTGAAAAATTTTGAATTGCAGCTATTTTATCTGGGTTTGGTTTCACGCCGTCTGGGGTGACGATGTGGCCCAAATATGCTACTTCTTTTTTCAGGAACTCTGATTTATCGAGCTGTATTTTAAAATTAGATTTTCTCAATCGGTCAAAAACAAGTTTCAAATTATTAATGTGCTCTTGTAAGCTGGTACTAAATATGATTATATCATCTAAATATACAAGGCATTTGTCGTTAGTCAAACCTCTCGAAATATTGTCCATGACTCTTTGGAAAGTCGCTGGAGCATTTTTCTATCCAAATGACATTTGTAAGTATTCGTAATGTCCGTCTTCAGTATTAAAAGCTGTTTTAGGTATATCGTCTTCGTTCATTTCTATCTGGTGGAAACTAGAAAAGCTAGGTCTAAAGTCGTAAAATATTGACAACGTCCGAGTTTATCGAGTAAGTCTTTTATGTTAGGCAAAGGATATTTATCGTCAATAGTTTTTTCGTTCAGTTTACGGTAGTCTACAACAATACGCCATTTCTTTTTTCCTGATGCATCCATTTTCTTGGGTACAACCCAAATAGGGGAAGACCATGGAGAACATGACGATCGGATAATACTTTGATCGAGCATTTTGTTAATTTGTGTGCGTACTTCTTGCCTGTGAACTTCGGGGTATCTATACGATTTTGTATAGACTGGAAGTTCGTCTTTTGTTCTAATATGATGTTTAATCTGGTTGGTGAATGTTAAATTATTATTGTCAAAATGGAAAATGTCTGCATAATTTTTTATTAACTCAATTATAGCATCTTTCTCTTCATTATTCATATGATCTGTTCTAAATTTGGAAAAGTCTATTTTAAATTTTTGTGTATTAATAAAATTTAAATTTGGACTATCATAAACATCATAATTATTCAAACTTTCTACTTGTAGTGGCTGGCAAACATTTAAAAACATTTTGTGTTCACTGGTATTTACTACTGGACAAAGTACACAGTGATTTCTAACTGACGCTAAACTTTCTGATATGATATAAGATGTTCTGTGCGAATTTCTGGAATGATTACAGGTCCGGATTCAACATTTACTTCAAATTTGATAATCTTTTCTGAATTAGGTTCGATTAGAACTCTTTTTTCAAGTGAAATATTATTGACTTGTTCTGTCTTATTTACTGAGTAATATTTTATAGGAATTTTACTATTGGAAGTTATGATGATATCTTTAGTCAAATCTATTACAGCACCTAAATTCTTTAAATTATCCATACCAAGCAATATGTCAAAATTAGGGTGGAAATAAAAAATATGATATTTTAATTTATTCTGTTTGTTATTACTATCAAAAATTGATGATATTGGAATGAAAGTACTGAACTGTTGTAATGAACTGCCGTGTGCAGTAGTTATTTGGAAAGGGTTTTCAAAAATAAATTCTTTAAATAATTTTTCAGCTATTTTTGGTTTAACAAATGATTTGGTACTTCCAGTGTCTACAAGGACTTTCAAATTGTGTTCTGGAAAAATTATGAATGGTAAATCGCTTTTTGTATTTGTGATATTCATTAAATGGATTGATGGTACTGATTTTCTTCCGAGGCTGTTTCGTCTAAAAAATTATCTTGATCAAAATTTTCAAAATTTAAATTTTCTTCAGGATATTCTACAATTGGTTCGCCAATTTCATTGAAATTATCTTCAGCATTAGGGTTAATTTCATTTTGTGAATCATCTTCTATATTAAATAATTCTTCGGCGATGAATGTTGGACGTGACTGACTAGAAAAATAATTATGAGACGGCCCTGGTCTGGATTGAGCTGTATTTCGCATCGATATGCTCATGGGCGCTGGTTTATAATAATTTTGATTTGTTGTCACTTTAGTTTTCTGTGAGGGTTGGGGTTGTTTATTATTTTGGAAATTTTGGGGATACCTACTGGAAAATTGTGGATTATTTTTGAAAAATGATTACTGGCTATTATTTTTGAAAAATGATTGTGGATTATTGCTGAATATAGGAGATTGAAAACGAGGGTTTGGAACAGGGTTATAAACTTGTAATTGTTTGTGATTATTATTACTATACGTATTAGGCTTTGGGAAATGCCTACTTTGAATATTCTGAATAGGTTTCAGATTTTTATAGTTTTCAAACTGAAAGTCATTTGCTAACATATTTAAAGCAGTGTTCAAAGAGGTTGGATTTTTGGCACGCATAAGCTGGCTTATCGGTTCTTTTAGACCGCGTAACAAAATTCTCAAAGCATAATTTCTAAAAAATAAAGTTAGGGTATGTTTTTCGTGAGTATCTTCAGTGTTTGTCATTATATAAGAAATTTTTAAATTCAGAATATGTTGTATTCTGTAATAAAAATCGAATACTGACTCATTATGAGATTGCTTTAATTCTGTTAATTCTATGCATAATGTGTACATATCACGTTTATCTGCATACGTGTGTAATAATGCAATTTTTAAATCATTAAAAGTTTTTACATTGCAAGATGCGATATTAAGAGCAGCTTCGCCTTTAACTTTTGTTAAAATACTCGACATCAAATATTCGTCTAGAAAATCCGAAGTATCTATGCTATTATAAAATTTACTAACCAATTTTTCGGTTATTTCTAAAACTCTGGGAAGCAATCCTCTTTCGCCATTAAACTCAGGGATCATATCAAGGTACTCCTTCTTAAGAACTGGTAAAGCCATTGTATTTGAATTTAAATTTATTATTGGTTTTCTAAGATAATTTTCAATTTGTATTTTTTGGATGAGATTTTGGAAATTTTCTGTTTCTGAATCAGAATCTGCACTTGAACTAGTAGAACTTATTGATTTAGAGCCTCTAATCGACATGGACTTACAGAAATATGATCCAGTACATTGGTCAGCGTCTCCGTAGTGTTGTCCGTCGTTTCCTGGGGTTGCTCGCTCGATATGCGCTCGAACTTGCTGATTTTCTTTCAGTTGCAGGCAGGAGAGCTCACTGGTGGATTCTCGGCTGCTGGTTTCGATATTCTCTTGAACTTGCTGATATGCGTTCAGCTGCAGATGAGGGCACCAATTTCTTCTTTCACGCGACTTGTTCGAATTTTCAAATAAATCGTTAGAACGAACCAGAATTATATTCGTTAATTCTGTCTTGAAATCCTACCACGACTGCGCCAATTAACTTTTTGTTTTGAGTCGACGTGTTTTTAAAAAAAGTTTTATTTGACAATTTATTGTTGTTACAAGTCAAGAGCAAGATTCTAACTAACTATTTTACACAAAGCAACTAAAAGCTAAACTAAATTAAGGGTGTCGGATGGCGCTGTGGGAAGCGCCTTGTCATCAGAATTATGGTGGAGACTGCGATCTAACTTATATATAATACGATGTGATTTTGTGTTTGATCATATATATCATTGGTTATATATATAATCAAACACAAAATCTCATCGTTCCACAGTTAATCGTTTTGGATTTACCCAAAAGATTCTAAAAATCTGTCAAATAAAATGCGCTTTCAGCCAAGTCGGTTGCTATGGAAACAGTAGGCTATTATTCTTATACTACAACATTCCTAAAAACTGATTTCCAAAATTCTACGACTACCAACAGATCTGAATTTATGCGCAAAATTAAAAAATAAATTCCTACTGAAGTGCACTTCCGGTTCAGTCTATTGTTAGGAAAATAGTAGGCTATCATTCAGATGCTACAGCAGACTGGAATACCAAATTTCAATATTCTACACCTGATCGTTTCGCATTTATGCGAAAAATTCCAAAAGATTGTCAAGTAAAGTGCACTTCAATTAAAATAGAATATGAGCATCTAGACGGTATAATCGTCCTAAATACTGAATTCTAAAAATTTACGTTCAATCGTTTTGGATTTATACGGAAAATTCAAAAAATGTTTCGAATAAAGTGCTCTTCCGGTTTAGTCGATAGCAATCATAATGCAGGTTGTACAACTAGATATTTTAAAAGTGTCTCATACAAAATTTAAATATTCTATGACTGATTGTTTAGAATTTATGCGGAAAATTCAAAAAGTCTGTCATATAAAGTGCAATTCTGGCTCAGCCGATTGTTACAAAAATAGAAGATGTCCATTTAGATGCTACAGCAATTTGAAATGCTAGATTCCAGTATCCTACGGCTGATCATTCTGGATTTATGCGGAAAATAAAAAAAAAGCCTAAAGTAAAGTGTACTTCCGGTTTAGCCGATCGCAATTATAATGCAAGATATACATACACACATACAATAAGATGTTATAGAAGTGCTTAAAACGAAATTTCAATATGCTATGGCGGATCATTCTATATTTATGCAAAACATTCAAAAAAAGTTTCAAGTAAAGTGCACTTTTGGCTGGGCCGATTCTTACAAAAATTGCAGATAACCATTCTGATACAACATTAAGTTCAAATACTGAATTTCAACATCCTACGATTGATCATTCTGAATTTATTAGAAAAATTCAAAAAAAGTTTCAAGTAAAATGCACTTTCGGTACAGACGATTAGAACCATAATGCGAGGTGCACAATTAAGCCCGCCGCACACGAGGCAATTTTCCATGCAATTTTGTTCACTTAATTTGCAGCAAGTTTTCTTGCGCACTGGGTCACTTTGAGGTACACTTAGTGTGACACTTATTCTCGCATCACACGATGCAAGCTGCGCCACTCATTTTAACACTAGAACGTAGACTTGGTAGATTTTCACATTACAAGTATGGATGTTGCCGAAACTAATCGTCAGAGGAGAGCAGGAGCATTTGCTGCAGTTATAGCTTGCGAATTACGAGACAGAAAAAAAAAGGAAGAAAAAACTTTGGTCAAGAGAGTGACTTTTGAGAAGGAATCAAGGCCGCAGAGTTTTCAACATTTTGTTTGACGAGCTAGTAGAGTGTATACCAAACGTCAAAAACCTGGAAATGTCAGGGAATTTAGATAAACTGGAAATTTCATGGAATCGTCAGGGAATTTCTGATATTTGTCTGAAAAAAATCATAGGATATTTATGCATTATTACTCATAAAAGTATATTTTCACTCTTTAAGATACTAGGGCCATCTATGCAAATTTATAAATCTTCCAGATCTATAAATTCATGAAAAAAAAAAGTACATTTACTTTTGTCGATTAATGTAAATTCGTTCATGATATCAAGTTCGTTGCGATTTTGTTTTTAATTCACAGATTTATAGGGTTCACACAGAATTGCAACATAAATCTGTGATTATATGGAAACTTGTATCAAACTTTTGTTTTTTACTGTCTGGAATTTTATTGAAGATAACCTGGAAAACCTGGAAGTCAGGGAATTTTCATTTAATTTTTTGGTATTCACCCTGAGCTAGGGAACGTAAATATTACCTAATTTCCACTAGCCATAATTTTTACTTATTTGTATTTTAAAACACCACTAAACACAATGTACTAATGAGGCACAGCATTCTGATGCGACATACAACTCAGTGATGTAATCACGTGATTTCGTCGTCTGCTTTGATTGGCTGTGGACAGCAGTCAGTGGCGCAGCAAGTGCGAAAAATAGCACCGAACCTACCTTGAAAAACAAGTCTCGTGGTAAGTCTAGTACCCCGCATCGCACCAAATTTCTTGCATCGGAGCAAGCGTGGCACCCAGTGCGGCGCCAAGTGAACAAAATTGCTTGAAAAATTGCATCGTGTGCGGCGAGCTTTAGACCCTATATCAGTCTTAAATACAAAATTTCAACATTATACGTTCAACCAGTTTTGAGATTTGCGAGTTACGCACGAACGCACGCACGCACGAACAGACGTACCGACATCAAGCCAAAAATAGTCAAAATGGATTCAGGGATGCCCAAAGCGGATATTTCCATCAAAATCTCGATAGGTGAATTTTGTCGGTTTCACAATACTTACTTGTTACTTTGTACAAGTAAGTAAAAACAACAATTTTTCCCTCGTCTTAATATTTCTCTTGTTGGCGACTTTTATAACGCAGTTTCAATAATAATGAAACAATCGCATGAACTTTTTCAGGCATCATACAATAAAACAAAACAAATTAAACTCCAAACTAATAAAAGTGAAACCAAAGAAAAACAGTAAACACGAAATCAACAGAATATTCGAAAATGTCAGTCAGAGAAACCAACACAATACATCAATAACCTTAATTTGTACCAACGTAAAATGAAAAAAACACTTTATTTCAATATTTCACGTTACGACCACTGTGAACGTACATAATTTCTTACGTTTATGTTTTTACGTAATCCTTATGTTTACGCGCATTGGCGCTTATACGGCAAAAATGTGGGTAATTTAATGATAGATTAAGTTGGTTGAAAAATATTTTAAAATATTGTCACAAATTTCAATGTGAATGTATTCCTCTCCTAGCTCACGCTTTTATATACCTCAGCCGAAAATGAGCCAACATTGAACCGTAGGCTGTCAACTGTGAACTAACTATTTATAAATATATATTTATATATATATATATATATATATATATATATATATATATATATATATATATATATATATATATATATATATATATATATATATATATATATATATAACTTAACAATCGATCTTCGATAACTTTGTTTTTAAAATAATATTTTATTATTTGTTGCAACTAGATGTTGCTTGTTACAAGACTGATTACAAACTGAACTTATTCTAAATGACATGCTAAAGGAAAATTATGTTTAAAGAGTAATATTACATTCTAGAAATGCATGCTCAACAATAATTATATACTAGCTAAGGGTTTTCTGCAATATAACTCCTCCCTTCCTAAAATGGAGCCTCTTCTGGTAGGCGGATATCCTTTTTCTCTAGGAGTGAGTTCGAAGTTGGTTTTCTTCTCAAGTAGAAGTTTTTTATCCACTTAAAAATGCAATAAAACATTACTGCAAAAATCCCTAAATAAAGTATGACAGTCCATATGCTGGGGATGTGAAAATTTGATTGTACATCACTAATAATTGGTATGGAATTAATAGGAATTTCTTCTAAATTCAAAGTTTTCAAATTTATAGTCAAATTTGATTTCTTGCTACTTTTCAATTCCATTCTAACATTGTTAATCACCAATTGTTTACCAATTGTTTCACTTTTGTAAGTTAATAACTGATTTTTGAAATACACTTCACATTTGTCATTTTCAATTAGGAATATACCACATAACACCTTCGTTTCTACACCTTGCTGACACTTCATTCTGATTGTTTCTTCCTCAGGAAATACAGCTAAATACTGATTGATTTCGGGAACGATTTCAACCTGGTTTCTCTTGATTTCTAACTTGTCGTCTTCAAGTAGTATTTGACTTTCGCATTTTGCATTATTATGCGTTTCAAATGTGTTGGGACATTGGTAGATCTTACTTTTAACACAAATGTCATCAAGAGGTCTAATTTCATTATCCCTGGATTTTAACAAATACCTAACATCAGGTATTATTGTTACAAAATCTGATTCGACTCTAGTAGGTATTGAATGCAAATAATAAAGATCAAATTGTTTTTCGAAATTTATTGGTAACGAAATAAAATAAATTATTCGTGGATGTTCTATTTTGCAATTAACTGAAATTACTGATTCGAAATCCAATATATTATCAAGTTTTAGCTCAAATGGTAATTGATTAGGATAATAATTAGCTACTTGTTTCAATTCTGAAAATAATTCTTGTGGTTTAATTATACTGGGATGCACTGTCTTCAATTTACAAAATGTTATTGAATTTTCTATATCTTGCAAAACATTTAATATGGTGTTATATATTATGATGAATTGATTATGCAGATCTTTTGTCATAATTATCTCATCTAATTCAATTTTATTCATCATAAGGTGATGTAAATATTCAATCTTTGATTTTAAGAGCATCTCGTTGCGTTGAATATCTTGAATTGTACCATTGAATTTTTGTATGATTTTACCACTCAAACTATAAGCCATACTGATTTGATCTTGTAATTTTCTTTCATTATTCTGTAGATGTTCTAAGATATTGTTAAATCTCTTCCCATCTTCCGCGTCCAAATTACCAGTAATAGATTTGAATATTGTTCCTAAACCATCGATAATTCCTCTTTTATTTCTTTTATTAACTGAATGTATTTCTATATTCTCGAATTTTTCATCAATGCCTGTTTGCAGGAATTTTATTATTCTCTTGTAATTTGCTAATTCATTATCATAAATAGTATTATTCGAAATGGTTGAATTTAGATTTTGATATTGTATATTCAAATCATTGTATTCGTCATATAAAGGTGTTAAATCATAATAATGCACGAATGTGTGCTTCATTCGTTCGGGTTTAAATGGATAAGTTTTCTTTTTCGGACGTTTTATATTCGAAAGGTGAATATTTTCGTTAGTATTACCGTGCCGGGGTTTTATTTTTGCAGTTTTTAATTTCGTATCAATTTCTTTCGTGAGCTCGGCTTTATATTTGTTCTTTGTTTTCTGTTGCTTCTGTCTATTTTTTACAAATACTTGCTCGGGAATATCAGGTAAACTTTCTCGGTCTTCATTTTGTCTAGTTATAACTTTATCTTTATTCTGAATAATTTTGTCATTAATTTTTTGATAAAGTATTTTCATTTTATTCTTATGTCTAATAATATAATCATTTATCAGTTGTTTATCTATTTCCATATTAAATGGTGAATTAGAATCTATATGACCAGAAATTATCTCAATAGGTTTTAGTTTTGTAACGGAATGTATTGTATTATTATATGCCAATACTGCATAGTCGACCTTAATTTCAATTAATTCATTTTTGTATAAATCTTGATTATTAAAAAGACGAATATGTTCTATGAGTGTCGAGTGAAAACGTTTTATTATGCCGTTAGACTCTGGATGTTGCGAACTTATAAAATGAATTTTAATCTTGTGAATTTCTAATAATTCTTGCAAAACAGAATTTTTAAATTCTAATCCGTTATCTGATATTATTTGTTCTGGAATAGGATGATGCGTGAAATATTTCACCAATTTATTTACCACTTCTATACCTTGACCGGAACTCATTTTATACGCTTGAGCAAATTTAGAAAATGAATCTACTATTGTTAGAAATCTAGAATTTTCTAATGTTATTGTATCTACATGTAGAATCTGAAAAGGTTTTATTGCAGTTGGAGTTACATTAAATTTCAATTTCAAAGGGTTCCTATCATATTTGGTAACTTGACATAATTCGCATTTATTAATAAAGGTTTGAATTGATTTTCTCTGATTGGGCCAATAATATTTTTGCTTTATTCGAGTTTCAGTTTCGTCTATACCTCTGTGATTCGATTTTCCTTCGTGATAATTTTGGATAATTTCAATAATTTCATTTTCATCCATCACTTCTAATAATTTCTCAGTACATTTAATCATTCTAATTTCAGAATTTTTGAAATAATTTTGTAAAACTACACTAAATTTTTCATACAACGGGCTTTCAAAATAAAGATGGTACTTAACACGTGGCACTATAAATTCTTTCACAAAATTAATTATTTCTTGTTGGTAATTATTCTTTGATATCTGTAATGTAAATCGTTGCTTATTGTCGTGAAGTCTAGTCAAAATGGGGTTTGAAGGATCATACTCGACTTCTGTAATAATTACTTGATTTTTTCCGTAATTTACCGGACAATCAACAATGGGAATACCGAAACGGGATTCTCTGTATTTGAATGAATTGTTGCACCGCTATCGTCGACTTCGTCAATAGGAAGGTTTTGATAATTTTTATCTACCTCAACAATTAGTGAGTTACATTCATCATCATTAATTTTATTCTTTAATTCTTCATTGAAATCATTGATGAATTTTTCAAGTGCTATCATATTTTCTGTTTCGTTAATGTAAAGGTCAGCTCGTGAAATTGATTCAGAATCTAACCCTGTATATACGGTTATCGCGATGTTTGTTTCATGGAAAACATACTGAATCATTATTTTAATATCAACCCATTTTTGTTCATCTCTGCCACATGAAATTTTAGGAATACAAATTTTTTCGATATTATGTTTCAAGCAGAAATTTTTAAAATTTAATAATGTATAAAATATATCTTGTGACGTGGGTTTATCAAAATATCTATTCTTGGTTATAAGATACATAATGTATCTATTCTTATCTTTCAAATAAACTAAATCATATAATTTAGGATTCTGATTTTTCAATTTATCAACATTCTTAAAAATTTCTTTGAATTTTCGTGCTACTCCTTTGAACATACCAAGGTCTTTACTAACGCAATGGGCTAAATTACTGTCTGATGGTGAATTGAATAAATCATCATTTACTTCTGTTATATTTACAGTATAACTCAAATTTTTCTGCCTATTATTTATATAATTTTGATATTCGGCTAATTTTTCTGGAATAATTATATCACCTGTCTTCATGCTAACCTTTATTTTAACCACCTTTTCTGATTGTGATTCTAAATAAATTTTGTCTGATGTAATAACAGTGTTAGAATTCTGTTCATCATCTATAATATTCAAGTTATTATTTGGAATTACATTATTTTGATTTGACTCAAGATAGTGAATTCTAATTTTCGAATTTGGAGTTATTAAAATACTATTATTTATGTCAATACAATTTTTAATAATTTTATATTATCTAAACCCAATAACAGATCAAATTTATCATGAAAATTAAACATGTGATATTTTAAACAAAAATTACCATCTCTTTTTATATTAAATATTTTAGAAATAGGTATAAGAGTACTAAATTGTTCTATCGAAGTTCCGTGTGCTGATGAAATTCGGAACGGATCTTTAAAAATGTTACTTTTGAAATATTTATAAGCAATATTTGGTTTTACAAACGATTTTGTACTACCCGTATCAATTAGAACTTTTAAATTATTTTCAAGTAATATAATAAACGGTAGTGTGTTTGGATTGTTAGTCAAATTAAGCAATTCTATTGTGTGTAATTTTCCAAGGCAGTTTGCACTAAAAAATTATCGGTTTCAAAGTTCATATCTTCTTGGAATTCAATGTTAGGTTCATTCTGTTGAATATTTGAACTGACAGATGCGACACCTGCGCAGTGCGCACCACGAGAGCACTATATTTTGTTAGGGTTTTTAGTAACATAAAAAGTAACTAAGTGTAGTGTTGACAGAAACAGAAAGAGTCATGTTATCATTTTTGTAATCTTTATATTTAAAACCACTGCCAATAAATTACTGCTAATAAATCAAGATTGAACAGGTTATGGGCCCAGAGAGCTTATAAAGAAAAAGAAAATTGCGTATCGAAAGCCTGATCGAAAAGAAAAACATGGCTTCCTCGTTGAATCTGCCACAGTTGAGTGCAGACAATTTTCAGAATTGGAGATTTAGAGTAACCGCTTTATTAGATGAAAAGCAAGTAAAGATTACCTTAGATCAAGAAGTTACAGAACTTACTGAAGAAAAGGAGAAGAAAGAATTTGCGTTGAAGGATGCAAAGGCGAAGTCGATCATAATACAGTGTATAACTGATAAACATTTAGACATAGTAAAAGATGCCAAGACAGCAAAGGAGATGATGAAATCCTTACAAGAAATCTTTGAAAGAAAAAGTGTATTCACAAAGTTAACTTTACGAAGAAAATTATTGACATTAAAACACATAAGAAGCGATACTTTGGAAGATCATTTCTTAAAATTCGACTCAATCATTAGAGAGTTAGAGAATGTTGGGTCTAAAGTGGAAGAAGCAGACAAAGTATGTTATCTACTGTTATCATTAAATAGTGATTATGATGCTGTAGTTACCGCCATAGAAACAATGAATGCTGAAATTACAATTGATTTTGTAAAAGCAAAGCTTTTAGACCAGGAATTAAAATTGAAAAATAAAAAGGATACAAAATTTGGAAACAATGAAGATGTATCATTCAATGTTTTACCTTTCACTTGCTATGGATGTGGTGAAAAAGGTCATAAAATTTCTGAATGTAAGAAATCCAAGTATCATAATTCCAATATTCGTGGAAATTTGAGAGGAAGAGGAGTTAGAGGTCGAGGTAGAGGTCGAAGACAAAGTTCAAGGATAGCTGAGGCAAATAACGTCGAAGAAGAGATAACATTCGTCGCATTTAGTTCTTTGAAGAATAATTTAAGTGACAACAATATATTCATATTGGATTCAGGCGCAACGCAAAACATGGTGTCTGACAAACTTCAATGTAATATGACTGAAGTACAAAAATTACCAGTTGATATTACTATTCACGTAGCTAATGGAGATACAATGACAGCACAGCATAAAGGTATTCTATCAGGTTATTGTCAAGGACGAAAAATATCAATACAAGCTTTGATAGTAAAAGGAATGCAACATAACTTGCTTTCTGTTGCTCAATTAACAAAGAAAGGTTTTAAAGTAATATTCCGAGATACAGAGGTAGAAGTAGAAGGGAGAAATTTTAAAATGAAATTTCAGAAATATAATAATCTATATGCTTTGCAAATAGCTACAGAAGACAAGGCATTAATAACTAAAGAAACAAATTCAGACTTATGGCACCGAAGATTAGGTCACCTTAATTACGGAGGTTTAAAAATTCTGGATTTACCATTTTCTAAAGACAAATGTACTTACTGTATTGAAGGAAAAGGTACACGAAGAAACTTTCCTGTGAGAATAAGTAAATCTGAAGAAATCGGTGAGTTAATACACTCAGATATAAGTGGACCAGTAAAGATTCAAACAGCTGATGGAGAAAGATATTTCCAAGTCCTAATTGATAACTATTCACATTTTCTGGTAGTAAAATTGTTGAAGAACAAGAATGAAGCTGAAGAAAATATCAAAGAATTCATACAGTTAATAAAAACTCAGCACAATAAGAAAACAAAGAAAATTAGATTAGACAACGGAGGAGAATTCACATCAAATTCATTCAAGAAATATTGTAATTCAAAAGGAATTCAATTACAATACACGTTGCCGTATAGTCCTATGCAAAACGGAACGTCTGAAAGAATGAATAGGACCTTAATGGACAGAGTTAGAACCAAATTTGCCGAAACAAACCTACCGAAGCATCTTTGGGGAGAAGCTATACGTGCATCAGCTTACGAGCTGAATAGATGTCCTACCAGCGCAAATGAAAAATCAGCCACACCAGCAATGTTATGGTATGGAAAAAATGATTTGAGCAAAGTTAAAGTTTTCGGATCAAAAGCCTGGGTAGTAAAGTTGCCAAGAGGGGATAAATTAGATTCCAGAACAAAACCCATGATAATGATTGGTTATTGCAATGGAGGATACCGGTTGTGGGATCATACAGAAAATAAAATTATTAAATCGACTGACGTAATTTTTGATGAACACAGTACAAAATTTAGAAGTGAAGAGAAGAAAATTGATATGGAAGAAAACGATGAAATAATTTATCAAGAAGAAGATAAAGAATTTGATAGTAAAGATGATATGATCGAAGATGGAAAGGATAAGGATGAGAATCAAAATAAGGACAAAATGAAAACACGGTCAGGTCGAACAATAAACAAACCTAATTATCTAAATGAATATGATACATATGCAGCTTATTGTTTATTATCAAGTTCAGAAGAACCAAAATCGTTTGAAGAGGCCATGCGGAATGATGAATGGTATGAAGCAATCCAAAAAGAACTAAGATCACATGAAAATCTAAAAACATGGACACCAGTAGAGAAAATACCAACAAAAGAAGCAATAGAAACTAAATGGATTTTCAAAACTAAAGAAGATGGAACGAAAAAGGCTCGTTTGGTTGCGAAAGGTTATCAAATCCAAGAACAAGATCCATTCAACATTATGTATGCACCAGTAGCTCGGATGTCTACAGTAAGAATGCTTTTAGCCCATGCAATACATAACAATTGGAGTGTCAAACAACTCGACATCCCAACTGCATTTTTAAATGGAGAATTAGAATCTGAGATATTTATAAAAGCACCAGAAGGAATTTCAATCAAAAAGAACACAGTTCTTAAATTGAATCGAGCTTTATATGGTCTGAAGGAGTCGCCAAAATGTTGGAACAAAAAATTCAACCAAGTAGCAGAAAATTGTAATCTAGTAAGATCACAATACGATTTCTGTTTATATAGTGGAGAAGAAGTGTGGATGGTGCTCTATGTGGACGATATAATACTAATTGGAAAACCAGAGAAAGTTGATAGTATAATAAAATTGCTTAAAGATGAATTAAATGCAAAATATATTGGAAATATTTCGAATTTTTTAGGCATGAAAATAGAACAAGATGAAGATTCTATGTTTATATCGCAACCACAACTCACAGAAAAAATTTTAAAAGAGTTTAATATGTCCGATTGCAAAGGAATATTCACACCAATGGAAATAGGTTTTCAGCTAGACTCAAATGAACAAACTATAGAAGCACCATATCGAAGACTAATTGGATGTCTTATGTATTTAGCCACAACAACAAGGCCAGATATTATGTTTGCTGTGTCATATCTTAGTAGAGTTCTAGATAAGCCAACAACACAATCTTGGGGGGCAGCTAAACGAATATTGAAATACTTGAAGAGTACGAAAAATGAGGGACTCAAGTACAAGAAAGGTAATGCGCAAATCGAATCTTTTTCGGATGCAGATTGGGCCGGTGATAGATTAGATCGCAAGAGTGTAAGCGGAAATGTAATACTTTACGGTGGAAATGTAGTATCCTGGTTCTCAAAGAAACAACATTGTGTAGCGTTATCTACTTGTGAAGCAGAGTATATAGCTGCAGCAGCGTCAGCTCAAGATTTAATGTTCTTAAAAGGTGTGCGTTCAGAATTTAACGAAAATAGTAGTGAAAGTGAGTCAGTGCTATATGTGGATAATCAGAGTGCTATATCAATGATAAAATCGTATGAGAACTCGAAAAGAGGAAAACATATAGACATTAAAGAACATTATATTAAAGATCTTGTTAATAAAAAGGAGATTGTTATCAAATATATAAATTCTAACGATAACAATGCAGATATGATGACCAAAGCTTTATGTAAAGATAAATTATTTAAATTCAAAAGAAATATCAGAATTGTCAGTAACAGTTTACGTTGTAAAAATATGTAATACAGCGATTTTGCATTTTATAGAAAATTTAAATCGTGGCGGGGTGTTGAATATTTGAACTGACAGATGCGACACCTGCGCAGTGCGCACCACGAGAGCACTATATTTTGTTAGGGTTTTTAGTAACATAAAAAGTAACTAAGTGTAGTGTTGACAGAAACAGAAAGAGTCATGTTATCATTTTTGTAATCTTTATATTTAAAACCACTGCCAATAAATTACTGCTAATAAATCAAGATTGAACACATTCACATACTCAGTGACGTGTTCTGTCTCGGAAATATGATTCTCGGATTCTGTCACGTCTTCGCTGTCTATGTTATATAATTCCTCCGAAATAATGTTTTGTCTAGGTTTGAAACTTTGATATCTTTGGGAAGGCCCTGCTTTTGGTTGATAAGTATTATTTGTAGAAATACTCATGGGAGTAGGCTTAGGATAATTTTGCGTGGAGTTCTGATTTTGAGGGGGAATTTTATTTCTTACAAATTGCGAATTTTGCCCATAATTCTTATTGAATGGTCTTTGTGGATTTGGAGAATAACTTGTCAAATATAGTGGTCGCGGTCCACCAGGTTTTTGTACAATTTGTTTTGATGGTGGTTTAAAATTGAAATTCTGTATTCGCGGTTTCTGGGATTCTCCAAATTGAAAATCATTAGTTAACATACTCAATGCAGAGTTTAAATTCTGAGGATTTTTCGTACGCATGAGTTGTCCAATAGGCTCTTTAAGTCCGCGTAATAATACTCTCAAAGCAAAATTTTGAAAGTATGGAATCAAAACTGCTTGTTCTACTGATGTTGAACCTAGTTTCAGACGGGAGATTTGAAGATTTAACAAATGTTGTAATTTGTTATAAAAATCAAATGGACTCTCATTTTGTGACTGTTTTAACTCAGTCATTTCAATAGCTAGAGTAAAACTATCTCTTTTATCAGCATAAGTATTAGTTAGAGCTGCTTTTAACTCTTGCCAATCAGTAATGGTACAACTCGCGATATTTTTCGCTGCGTCGCCCTTAATCTTTGATAAAATAGTTGATATCAAATATTCATTTTGGAAATCTGTGACATCATTTTTATTGAAGAATTTAGTTAGTAATTTTTCACAGATTTCTAGAAATCTTGGTAAGAGTTCGCGCTCTCCATGGAAATCTGGTACCATATCGAGGTACTCTTTTTTCAATGCTGGGGTAGTCATATTTGTTTGACTGATAATTAATGTGGGTGGTTTAATAGAAGATTTAATAACAATTTTGTTACTTGAAATAGTTTGTGACGACTCGGTGTCACTGTTAGAGCCGGAGTCAGAATCAGAGTTTGTATCAGATGAAGCGAAATTAGAACTTAGAGACATATGCACTTACAGCAAGATCAGCGTCTTCATGTCCGTTGAAGATGGATGCCTGTGAAGTGAGCCCCAGGTAATTTCTGCGAAGCTGTTTCCGATGTCCTCTCGGTCACGATGCTGCGGTCCTGATGTGCGGTTACGGTCAGGAACTGTTGTTACGAAGTAGTAGATCGATTCTTTATTTGATTGCCGTTGAATCGTTGAAACGAACCAAATCTATATGCGTTAGATTTGTTTTGGCAATCCTACCGACTGCGCCACTTAACAATCGATCTTCGATAACTTTGTTTTTAAAATAATATTTTATTATTTGTTGCAACTAGATGTTGCTTGTTACAAGACTGATTACAAACTGAACTTATTCTAAATGACATGCTAAAGGAAAATTATGTTTAAAGAGTAATATTACATTCTAGAAATGCATGCTTAACAATAAATATATACTAGCTAAGGGTTTTCTGCAATATAACTTATATATATATATATATATATATATATATATATATATATATATATATATATATATATATATATATATATATATATATATATATATATATATTATTTCCATGGCTATCTAATTTTTGACGAAAACGTCATATTTTATTATCTAAATATCTAATACTACAGATATTCTACTGCATTAAATAAAGACTTTTCATCAGTAAAAATTAATTTTAAACAACTTTTTATTCTTTGCTTTAAAATATACAGGAGAGCCAATATCCGCTCAATCTGAAAATCCCATGTTAAACTCCTATGCTCCGCGTTTCGTTGCACAGCCTGTATAAATATTCCAATAAAGAACATTTCTAAATAAAATACATGGGTTTTAAGATAACAAAAATTATAAATATTTCATTTTCTATATTTATCACTTTGAATAAATTGTAAAGTGACATTTCGTTATAAAAATTTTATATTTATTCAAAAATTTTCACACACTGTAACAATGATGAGTGGGCATGAGTCAGTTACGTTGGTTTGGGCATGAGGAACGAATGTCAAATAAAAGATTCAAGAAAAAGATTTAATTTTGGCCTGTATGTAGGTGGATGGATATGATTGTTAAGTTATTAAATAAAAAATAAATAAATATCATTCACGTCTTTTACCCGTTTCGAGTATGGCAGATACTTATAGTGCATTCGGTTTAAACCGTGGGGTGCTGTTACTAGTCGTCAAACGACGGGTACTCTTAGTATGCTACAGAGTATATTATGGATGAATAAAATTTATTATTTTTTAATTGAAGGATGCTCCACTCCATGAAAAATATATTTTTGTCCGTAAAATAATAAATTTCCATTATTTCTAAGGAATGAATTATTATAACATTTTAGAAGATATTTTACTCCTTAAATTATTTTCAAATCGATTTGATCTTTTTATTTTATATAAGGAAACGATTAAATAGAAAAAATTGATAATATTGCTAAATATTAACAACGGGTAGTCATGTATTGGCTTTTTTCATTTTAAAAGTACATCTGTATACAAATTTATTGATTAAAACATTCTTGTTTTATTTGGTTCTATTAAGTAGCGGAGTTTTAACTTGCTTGGCTGCAGGTGTTCAGGCCAGCGTACACAGCTTTATATGGCATTGTTGCTTTAGAATTCGTACAGTTCGTATCTACGTCGCGTGATTCTAGAAAAAAATTTGATTTAAAGTTGTTTAAAAGTGTTCAAGTATTATATTTGGGGTTTTAAATATTGCTTATTAACGTAGAGATCAAAATTTTGTATATTTAAATATGTAAATTGGGATTTTTGTTCCGCAATTGCGTGTACGTTAGGTGTACGTGATATGCGATGTTAGTCTTTGCTTTTATTATGTAATAAATGAGTAAAATGTCTTGATTTTTTTGCAAAGGCCTGTAATGAAAGGTCCAACGTGGGAATCGGTGCACACGTAGGTACCGCTACGAGAGGCACCCCCCCCCCCCTGGTGAATACCACCGCGTGGGTTTGCAATGAGTTCTAGGGCGAACGAGCGAACTAACTGGGGAGTAACGGCATACTCTCGATATGTACTTATCGGAAGTCGGAAAATATGGTAACTGGCGGGGGTCCTTGATTAAGTTCAAGAAACAACAGCTGCCGAGACCGATACTTAAGGTTACCATATCGCGTAATTAGGCGGTATCGCGGGCCTCGGAATATGCATTGGCCACGTATTCAAACAACGTATTTTTTTTTTGCAAACGACGAGCACACCGGTGCTTGGGTGTCTGAGCGCTCAGGCACTCATTGGGGTAGTGAAGTAGAGTCAATCAGTAGCATAATATAATCGAACCTTTTTAAATAATCTCGTGAAATTAAAAAAGCAACAATCATTCGCGTTTGCTAGCTCTCCGAATAAATACCTCCGTTGAAAAGGCGCCAAACACACACAAAACACGTTTGAATGTTGAACGAATGTTGAATGTATGCAACTAATCAAAAAAAGCTCCCTTTCAGCTTTTCAACTCATCATTGCCACCTCCAACAAATTAAAACCAGGACGTAAGTCAACTAATAAACTTTGCTTTTCATGTTCTAATCTATTTTTTTTTCAGCTATTTTGTATTGCTTTTTCGCAGATTTCTAATTAATTTGTATTTTTTCAGATCATTTGCTGAGGATGAGCCCAGCTGTTGAGGTGGATGGACATCAAGGGAATGGACATCGTGGGAGGAGCTGAGGATGAGCCTAGTTGCCAAAATCAACTCTCAATATTTTTTTTGTTGAATATGATTCACCAAAATTTGTTTTAAGTTTCTGTTTCAGGTTGGCGGTCATCAATCGTCGTAACATCATCGCATCATCAGCTAGGTAATATAATATCACCCATTATACAACTGTTTTTAATTACTGCTAAAATAATTTATCTAATATTTGAATTTATAATTTTAATTTAGAGTTCAGCAGCGAAACCAGAGCCCAGCAGCAAAATCAGAGCCCAGCAGAAGAATCAGAGCCCAGCAGTCGTCCAAGAAGTCTTCCAGTAGCAGCAGAACCAGAGCCCAATAACCTTCAAAGAAGTCCTGCAGCAATAGCAGAACCAGAGCCCAGCAACCGCCCAAGAAGTCCTCTAGTAGCAGCAAAACCAGAGCCCAATAACCTTTCAAGAAGTCCTACAGTAGCAGCAGAACCAGAGCCCAGCAGCCATCCAAGAAGTCCTACAGTAACTGTAAAAGATCAACACATCAGTAGCAGCTGTTCCAGGTCCAGATTCAACTCAACTTTCAAAGAAGTCAACTGATTAATTTTGGTCCGCCGCTTGCAAAGCTCAAGTAAGTTAATTTCTTTTCAAATTTTTTGACTTGTACTAATTATTTTGTGGTTACAGTTGCAGCGAGCGAAGAAGCCGGTTCTCTGGTCTAGGTTTTGCTGGGGTTTCCCTAGGCCCAAAGGGAGAATTCTCGGAGAAGAGTTCGTCTCTTTCCCCTTAGTCATTGCCTGGGGGCGAACAAGGCTTACAACAACGCAACAGCATCGCGAACAAGACTTCCAACAAGATAGCAGCATCGAGTATTCAACAATTAATCTTCGTACCCTTTCCTAATTCCCAAAATAAACTCTTTTCCACAAAATTTACAGTCGTTTTATTTCTAAAACCTATTTTAATTATTTTCAGAAGTAGTTAGGCTTAAAAACTGTCGTTTTTCTGTAACTTATTTTAAAATTACCAAATAAAACCTTTCCCACAAAATCAATTGTATCTTATTTGTTTTAAAAACTTGTATTTTTCATCCCAATCATGAATAGAAAAGTCTCATAAATAATATTTAATAATTAAATTTGTAAGTTCAATTGGTGGACAACCCGCAACGCAGGCTTTTTAAAAATGAGAAACCCTTTATTTATTTGCTCAAAGGTTGCTGATCATCATAAAAATCATTTATTATAAATAGTAAAATAAAGCCTACAGTAAAACATGAATTTAGTTTTATTCATTTTTAAAGTGATTAATAAATGTAGTACAGCAAAAAAAATATGCTATTCTGGTAGACAATTAAAAAATAAAATTAAAAGTATCTCATAAAATTTTTGATAAAATTACCCGTTTAGCCAAAAAAATTATATTTAGTTTAAATTTATTTCAAACGAGCTACGTGGAGCCACCTATTTAACGAAATGTCAACTTATTGCAGGACTTCGATTATAACAGCTTAGAGTAGTGATAACTCAAAAATTAGTACGATAAACAAAAAAAAGTTTTACGTAAAGTCATATTATTTTTGGGAAATAAGTGGGGTACTTCAAGTAAAATTTTTTGATTGAAGCCCTTATTTAAGAGGAAATCATTAATTTATAAAAGTCTTAGAGCCAGTTTCACCAAAGCCAGTTAAATTTATCCAGAGGTTATTTTATACAAAAAATATTGTTGATACAATTGTAACTATGGTTACTAACTCAAAATAACCTCTAGATAAATTTAACTGATTTTGGTGAAACCGGGCATAGATAACTTTAGTATTATAAGTCACAGGAAGAAACTTTTGAATTATGTGTATTTATTTTTGATCTAATATACAATTTATTTCAATATTTTTCGGATTCAAGCCCTTATGAGGGCTGTAATCAATAATTTCTACCCCTGCAAAACTGGCACCGAATACAAAAATTATTTTATGCTCAATCGATGCACAATTTTATTTAAGTTATACTTTATCATGAAAAATTTTTCGAAATAAGTTGCCATTTAGCCACAGAAAAATAAAATTACTTTGGGGTTTCTCAAAATGAAATACATGCTGCCATATCTTTGATTCTGGTGAACTAACAAGTAATCAGGTCATACAATATAAGTGCTCAACAAATAACCTTAGTTTTAAACGTCAATTTCTAATAGAAAGCTTATATCTCCTAAATAAATGATTTTAGTTTTATTAATCAACCTTTAATAATAAGTTTATATTCATTTTAAAACCAAATTCAAATTCAGTCCTCTATCGATCAAACCCACAAAGATAAGGGGTACAATAATGCAACGAGAATTTTGTCACACTTTTTATTTGCTGAACAGATAACTGCAAATTTATAAATCAATTTCTAGTAATATTTGGAAAACAGTTGGCAGATTTGAATTAATTTTTTCATATTCCGATTTTATGGATTGAAATTCATAGTAATAGTATATTATGCTACAAGGACCGAACGACAGTCATTTTTGTCAAGGATAAATTTGGCTGCATTCGGTGGAGACGAGGGCAAAGCCCGAGGCAGAGGCGAAAGCAAAGTACAAGGCGAAGCACGAGGCGTAGCTCCGTGCAGCCAAATTTATCCGTGACAATAATGACAGTCGTTCAGAGTCCGTGTAGCATACGATACTTTTTGTAACAAGTGCACCGAAGTATCCCCATTACTAAATTTTTTAAATAAATTTGGATGTATCGAAACTATTTTATCGATTTGACAAACAGATTTTTGCAAATGCAATCACATTACAGTAAACAATGAAACATAACTTACATGATTTATTTTATTGATTGGTATTCTTCACATTTTCTGTGCTATCCCGTTCACAATGAATGCACATACTATAACGAACACATTCTTTAATACAAATTTTTTTAAAATATCAATTTGACATATATCAATGAAATAAAAAAATCCAACGCAACCATGATCCATGATCTACAATTTCATTTTTACCCAGCGGGAAAAAATATCCATTAATTCCCAGTCAACAGAGAATTAATGAAAATTGTTACCATGGTTTGGAACTGAGAACTTTCGGAGCAGAAGTCAGCTCAGTAATAGGGTACTTTCGGTGTACGAGTACGTGTTACAAAAAATATATTTGGCAAGTATATTTAGCGGGAGCTGTCAGGTTTAACTTAACCGGCGCTTGGCGGCATTGTGTTTACCTCAATAATACTTGAATCACTACTTTAATAATAATTATAAACCAATATTTATACTTGTTGGAATTAATAAAGAATATATTTTGATCAAAAATACTGTATAAAAGCTCGAACGTCAACAATAAATACATTCTTGAATAGGCATTAGTTTGCTTAGCTAGTCAGAGATGGCAGCACCTAGCACGTTATAGAACTAAATTTAGTAAATAATTCCAAAAATTAGCAACTACTTGGCATGTTCATTTATAGGGGAACGTATGAAATCCTCTAATATTCAAATATTGTCCTTCTCAAACACAGTTTTTTTCATCCCTCAAATGCTCAAATCTTGCCTTATGCTTTTCTCTAAAATGGCGGATCACAACCTTATGCAAAACTTGCCATTGACATTCCCGCTTTGCTCAAAACACGAATCTTCAAATCTCTACACGATCATATGCAGTTTCTCCGAATAGTACTAAATGGCGCAGTATGTAAGACCAGGGCTATCCAAAATTTGAGATCATATTGAAATTAATTTGTTTTATTTAAAATTCTGAATTTTCAAGCAATATTCAGTTTATTCTATTATAATTACAATACCCGTAGCAATGAAAAATAAAATTGAAATGAATATCTCTATTTCATAAATTATCATAACGAAAAATAAACTTTTTATGGTGTCTATGTGACAGACTCTAGTTTCATATAAAATATGCAACATTGAAATTATCAAATTGTATTATTAAAATACTTTAAGCGAACCAATATGTATCTTTTTAAAATATTTAAATTATTTTGATATGAAAAACACAAAAATAAACATGACTATCATTATTGGAATTTATTTTTTTATTCAAATTCTGCATAATTATTTATATTTTTGACGTTTCGACTGTGATGAAGACTCTTATTGGATAGAGTCGAAACGTTAAAAATATAATAAAGGCCCGAGATATCCACCTCCTAATATATTTACTTGGTGAATAATAGCTATGGTAACAATTGGGCAGACAATTGTTGCCATAGTTGGATATCTCGGGCCTATTTCAGAGGAAACTTGAAAAATTATTAAACGTCAAACGTAAATCAAGATATGAATACTTGAATTTATTGTTAGGAAGTAACCATGGTAGTAGCCAAACTAACAGCTTCTGATTCGTCGAAATGATTCTAATGTCATACAGAATCATTCTAAACGGCATACGGAATCATTCTAAACAATTTTTTGGAATGTCATTCGTTCCAACAAAATTTTTGGTTATGGAATATGCAAATTCTAAAACAGTGTTGGAGAAAAATATATACCATAAAATAATACAATTGCTTAAATAATTTAGTTACCGTAGCCAGCAGTTAACAAAATAGCGTACCTACCACGTTGCTTGTGAATTTTTCATCATAAAAACTGCTTCACGGTTTTGACATACAATTGGGAATGTGCTTCCATAACTAAGTCACTTAACAAATGTACCTTTGAGATTACTGAAGACAAAAATTATTAACGTTCAAAAAAAGTTTTACAATTTTATTTCAAGTTTTTATCCCTGATAAAGTAACAAAAATGTTACAAAATATTGGATTTTAAATGAAAATAGCATCTAAATGAGACTTTTCTACCTAATTGTTCTGCCCTACAACTATCGAAATATCCGTTAAATATTGTTTTATCTTTCAACAAGTCGGTGTTACTTCTTTTCAACATTCTCATACTGTTTATCCGATGTTTTCGCCAAACATATCGCTTTCGGTTTTTTATTAATATAATCGTCGCCTAAAGTTTGATCTGTGATTAACAGTTCCACTTCAAAAAACGTAGATTTTTTTCGGTTTCATATTGTTCATGTTCATATTTCTAAAAAACAAATGTAGTAAATTAGGTTAGCTGATTCATTTACAATATTCTTACTATAAATTAATACATATATAACCTTTTTATAGAAAATATAAATTCAATATTTCACTTACTTTGATTTATTACAGTGATATATACCTGTTATTTATATTTTCAAGAGTTGCAATTCCAAACAAGTCTGAGTTTTGCAGTCAATTCGAACTGTCACAATACATTTGAAGAGTCACACTATTTAATGGTGCAGTTGAAACAGAGAATTCGAAAATCAGAAGCATGTATCTTCGTTTTATCTAAAATAATTATAGCCAATAATATTTCTCCATTTATTCGTTATGATTCTGTTAATAATTGCATTCATTACCTTCGATCACAGCTGTATTCTCTATAGTTTCTAATTTTTCAAGCAATTTTGGAATTGTTGTCACTTGGAATTGGTCTGTTTTCATATTAAATGGAATACAAATCTCGTACTGTTCTATTGCTATTTCCTTCATAAGTAATAATTTTTTATAATGAAGACACGTTCCTCATTCGAACAAATATTCACTTACAAATTTTTTTGACAAATAATATTCTTCAAACATACAATGAAGAAAAAAACGTCAAATTGCTAGGAAACCAGACATTTAACCCAAGAATCTACTGTGGCCATCACAGTACTTCTCCAACTATAAATTTCATGGCCAGTTTCATCGCTGCTCCAGAAATTTAGAGTGTCGCATCAATTAATTGCATATTTCAAAGTGACAGCTAGCATTGTCAAAGTGAGCTGTCAATGCTGTCATTGTTAAAGTGACAGATGGCGGTTATATTTTAGTTCTTACCTGGTCCTTACATAAAATTAGAATTTTTGGAAATGAAGAGTCCTATTTTAGATTTTCGAGGTCTTTTATTCATTGGAACATACAGTTTCGACATTTTAATAGCCAGAAGTGTAATTTAAAGATGATAACGTGGATTCTACTGATGATTTATTTTTGATATCTACTAAGCTCATCTTCCAGAGAGCTTTAAATTGATACCCAAATGGATATCATTTAGATAATTAATTTGTAAAAGAAACTATTGGCAATCGTTTAAATATCCTCTTTGACATTTCTACTGGAATTATCCCCACAAGAGCTTCAATTTTGATACCAAACACGATTTAAAAAACAATTGACGGATGTTTGCATGTGATGTCCAAATATGAGTGATAATAATTCTAATTTAACATTATGATTCCCAATATTTCTCTGCTTCAGAAAAATATAACGAATTGTATAATAATTCAATTTTTAATAATAACAAATAAACCGCTGATAATTTTGAAAAATGTTTCAGGTGAATGTTGCGCCAAATTATTTGAAGATCAATTTTATTTTTTTCATATTATAACTTAAACCTAGCTTTTTGACGAAAAACCTAGATATAAAATTTCAGTCGAAAATTCGTACGCGCTCGAGTTAGTCAAGTTATCGTACTTCCAGGCAGACAGACCGACTTTTTTAAAAATTATGTTTGTTGAGTTCAGTAGGGTCTAAAACATGAAGATCCATAAAAATCTCGAACTCTCAGAAAATCACGATTACAATACTTCCTCTATTATATAGGTCCGGGAAGAAAAAATGTAAAAACAGTTTTCGATGCATATTTTATGGTGGGATTCTCAGCATTATCTTAAATTTCTATAACGTTACTGTTGAGATTAAATCATTTTAGATCGCCCGGTATAACAGTTGGTCAGATTCAGTTTTATTATGTTTAGAGAAGTTATAATATTTTTGTAGTGCTAAGATTGGTAACTGTGAGGGACAGGGAAGGGGATGGTCTGGGACCAAAGCGAACCTACCATATCTTGTATCGAACTTTTATGTCTGAATAATTTTGAAGTGCGTATCGTCTGTCATTTTGTATATAAAGTCTGTGCAATTGTTACAAAAGGTATGTTTATATTCAAGTATTTATTCATTGCAAATTATATCTAAACGCAATTCACTTTTGTATGTTTTGTTATTCATTTTTCTAATGCCTGATATATTTTTCAGGCGCTTCTTGTTATCGTTTTCAATAAACGAATTTACGCAAACCAGTGTACTAATTTATTCAACCAAAATCAACCAAGTGTCTAATTAATAACAGTTACAGATCTATAAGCTTATCAGAATCTATAAGTGGAGTTCTTATAGATTCTATTAAAATGGTATTCTAAACAATTTTCTATAAGTTATGACGTCATGATACTTCCCTTCATTGAAACTTACAGTTCAATGTTGCAAATAGGTTAGGAAATAATTTTTACATTTGGATTTTTTGTTCAAAAATACAGATTAATATATTTTATTCAAGCTTCTGATGCAGTCAAGTGAGTAAATCATATAACGACGTGAATAAAGTCATCAAATATATCGATGTCTTCTAGTTTTAATTCATATCTGCTCTCACTCAATTTGTCATACGTCAGATTATTTTGACATATTTGAATTGAGATATGAAGAATTTTGCGAGAAATTTAAAACATAAGATATTTTTAAGTGATTATTGACATTTCGTGTGTTCGATGGAATAAATAAACATTGTGTCCTCGGAAGAGAACTAGAAATAATAAGTGTACATGGATTATTAGGAATATGATTTCGTATTCAAGAGTAATACTATAAATTCAACATTAGATGATAATAAATGAGAAGAATACATTGAATTTAATTGGAGACGGTCCAAATGTAGATGTAGGTGAATGGAAAAACCATTCGCGAGAGAACTTTGAGTATGAATATTTCTTATTGATGTATTCATATTAAATTATGGATAATTGTATTATTCTGGCGCAACAATTGTTAAGATTTCTTATTTGGAGCTGCAAATGAGCTTATTGCATGAATTAGATTCTTCTTATCAATCTCACATAATTTTTGAATGAATTCTTAATACAATTATTGAAAATAAATGCTAATCTTTCGGAATCCTTTAAAAGAAAAAAGTACATGGTACGCAAAACACCTAAATTATTATTCATTTTGACATTTCAAATGTCTTATGGTTAGAGTTCATCTAATCTTAACGTTATAGACATCTATTACATATTTAAAGAAATCTATAAGCTACAGATTCATTCAGAATATCAATTTGTCTATCGAATCTGTAAGTTGTTATAGACTTTCTTATAGACGCTAAGAAACGTTCAGAATCCCACCATTAATTCTTAGAATTTTAGAATGAATAGGAGAGCAGGAAAATGTACAAAGCTACGACTCTGACTTAGATTACTATGTGTACTCAGACCTTGTACCACCCAGTATATGTTTAAATATTTATTTATATATATTAATGTTTGATAAGCTTTTCGTTATAATTTTGGACAATCTTGGTCTTAATATATTTATTGTGCCATCTGTTTGCATTTAGATGAACTACATAAGAACTTGTAGAGATTTGAAGATTCGTGTTTTGAGCAAAGCGGGTATATCAATGGGGTATTGAATAAATTTGTGATCCGCCATTTTAGAGAAATGCATAAGGCAAGATTTGAGCATTTGAGGGATGCAAAAAACTGTGCTTGAAGAAGACAAGATTTTAATATTAGAGATTTGAAGCCCTACCCATTTATAGCAGAGCCTTTTGAATATTTAATTTTGATATTTTTTAAAAATGAATTAATTTTTTGGTAGCATTCATTGACAGATGACTTGAAGAAAAAACTCAATTTTTTAAATTACGGATTTGATTTTAATAATATATTTGAATCTCAACAATAGACTTTAAAAATAAAATATAGAAGTTATTATTGAATCTAATTTATTTTCCTAACTACTCCTGAAAACAATAAAAATAGATTTTAGAAATAAATACAACTGTAAATTTTGTGGGAATGATTTTATTTTTGGAATTAGGAAAGGTTACAATGGTTCGAAGTTGCTGTGTTGTTGGAAGCTGGTTTGCGATGCTGTTGCGTTGTTGTAAGCCTTGTTCGCCCCCAGGCAATGACTAAGGGGAAAGAGACGAACTCTTCTCCGGAGAAGCGGCTTCTTCGCTCGCTGCAACTGAAACAACAAAATAATTAGTACAAGTCGAAAAATTTGAAAAGAAATTCACTTACTTGAACTTTGCAAGTGGCGGGCAAAATTAATCAGTTGACTTCTTCGAAGTTGAGTTGAATCTGGGCCTGGAACAGCTGCTACTGATATGTTGATCTTTTACAGTTACTGGGCTCTGGTTCTGTTGCTGCTGTAGGACTTTTTGAAAGGTTGTTGGGCTCTGGTTCTGCTGCTACTGAAAGACTTCTTGGTTCTGCTGCTGGGCTCTGATTCCGCTGCTGGGCTCTGATTCTGCTGCTGGGTTCTGGTTCTGCTACTGGACGCCTAAAAACATAAATAACACAAATAAATTAATAAATTGAAGATTAGTGAAGTTTTTTATAATTATTTTGAATAAATCTTACGTGTTGATGTAGTAACAATGATTTTGAGCTGAAAGGGAAAGCTTTAATTAGTTCGGCGGGGCGCTTCCACGGTGGTTAATTTTTAGCAGCTGGGCTTAAAGATGAAAACTGCTGGGCCACTTCCAACGATGGAAGACCGCTACTTGAAGCTTGAAGTTTTGATGTGAAGATGATGATGATGCTGAGCTGAAAGGAAATATTTTGATTAGTTCGACGGGGTGCTCCCTCGGTGGACAATTGCAAGCTGCTGGGCTTAAAGATGAAGCTGCTGGGCCACTTCCAACGACGGAAGACTGCTACTTGAAGCTTGAAGTCCTGCAATCATAAAATACACACAAAAATTAATTCAACTGTCAGAATTCCAATTAAACAAAAATATTACCTGTCCAGCGACCTGTAAAACAATAATAAAAAACAAAATAGATTAGAGACCTGTAGAAAATATTTTATTAGTTAACTTACGTCTCCTCCTATCTGAAAATTAATAAGAAAAGAATAGATTAGAAACCTGTAACAAACAATTTTTTTTAGTTAACTTACGCCTTGTTGATGATGATGATGATGTACTGAAAGGTAATTTTGATTAAGCATTCATTCAACATTCATCACACACCATTCAAGCCCCCAATTCGCAATTCGCAGTTCACGAGCTAATTAAAAAAAAAAGAACAAACACCGCCGCGTGTTTGTTCAGAGTTAACGTGGGTCCCTGCCGAACTCCGGTGTTTTACGCCTAATACGCGACCTTCACCTGCCACGTAGCGGCTACTCCTCAGTTTCTCCCTGGCTATAGATCTATCACATGATTGCATGCTTCAGGCACTTACACACCCACCCTTCGGCCAGGAGTCACTAGAGGTGCTACCTCTAGAATGAAGGCCTACGGATGGCAGCGCCATTTATTATTATTGCAAAATTAATTACGGATTTAATTAAATACGTTGGCTCCGCGTGAGCTGCGCTTTTAACGCCGTACAAAATCACCGAACGTGAATTTAAATTTAAACTACAAACAAAATCTAAACGGACGAAGGATGCTAACCATCCTAACCCACGAATGGGTCACGAAGTATCCCAGCTACAACCTTAAGCCTTAATTGAAACACAAAAGCAAGAGCCCGTCGACTGGACACCACAACGGCCGGGAGGGCCGGGATGTCAATCAGAGCAAAAATACATTCCAACCGGCGTATCGCTTTATAATGAATCTCAGACCTACGTTCATTCCTCCATAGTGCGCAATGCATTAGGAAGAATACACAACATCAAGCAGTGATCGCGTAGCGTTCAAACAAATCCAACTAGTTACCGTCAATTAATAAAAATCTAATTGAATCAAGTTTGGCATTGAATTTTTATTTAAAACTAGCTGACCCGGCGTACTTCGTAACGCCACAAAATTGATAAATTCAGATTGCAAGGTACTTGAGTCTACCTTTTATATCAGGACCTTATATCCCGGAGACTATAAGGACATGTCAAACTGTGAAAAGATCTTCTTTTGTAGGAAATCAATCAAAATAGGAGATTTTTGTATTTGACCGAGACTTTGCAGTTCCACTGAATGTCGGTTGAGTTTATATTACTTTCTTTTGTGTCAATTTATTAAAGATTATACATTAAATATATGAATCTCACATGACATGCTGATTCAAGTGATTATATAGAAGTAGTTATTATATTGGACATAACTTGCCTAAATGAATATGAACCCAACCAAAATGTAACAATGAAATGAATATGCATGTGCTGGGAATAATCCAAGTTCACCAAACTCGCTTCATTCCTATGGCGGTTTAGTGCTAAGCGATGACGCTTCGTTCGCACGGCTGCTTGCCTTTAACTGAGTTTGCAACGCTCGCACGGCGTCTTGATGTTGATCGAGAACACTTCGCTCGCACGGCATCTTACCGTTGACCAATCTCGTTCCGCTTACACGACGTTCTACAGTTGACTGAGCTCACTTCGCTCGCACGGTAGCTCAAAGTCAACCGAGCTTGTTTTACTCGCACGGTAGCTTGCCGTTAACTGAGCTTTTTTCGCCCGCACGACAGCTTGGCACTGACCGAGCTCGTTTCGCTCACACGGCAGCTTACAGTTATCTGAGCTCGTTTTGCTCGCACAGCGGTCTATTGCTGACCGAGCTCGATTTGCTCGTACGGTGCTTCATTGTTGATCGAGCTTACTTCGCTGGCACCGCAGCTCACCGTTGACCAAGTTAGCATCTTTAGCAAGGCATTTTAACGTTGACGGAGCTCGCTTCGCTTGCATGGCGACTTATTTTTGACCAAGCTCGTTTCGCTCGCATGGCGAAAAAAAGTAGCCGATAGGACCTGAAATTTACAAATTCATTTTCAGGTCCTATCTGCTACTTTCGTTTGTTCCACACTGGGGCAAATCTTATGAGCTGATCATCAAAAGATCTGTTTTATACAAAATGTATGGGAGAATGACATTTCTCCTTCCGATTTTTTAATACTTATTCTGCCATTCTGGACAGAGACAAATCCAAAATATCAAAGATCATGAAAATCGGTCAAGCCGTTCTTGATTTATGAACGGTGTAAGTAATCCGACTTTGTTTTATATAATACTGATATCAATCTATTTTCGATATAAACTTTGATATAAACTTAAAATCATTCATTTGAAACTGAAAGAATAACAGTATTTCAATAATACACTGATATTCGCTCAACTCGATAATTCTATTTTTTTATATGTTGCAAGAAAGATCAAATTTATCTCTGAAACCAACAATTCGGTATATTGGTCCTATTTATATGTTATTGTTGAGAAGTTTTATTTTTATTTAGGAATTTCACGTATATTTTCAAATAGTTGGTACATTTCTTGAACATTAGATTGTCAGCACGAGTTCATTACACTTGGATCAGCTGATTTGAATAGTCTGAATACAGCCTGTAACACAGTTAGAATATGGGTCAGAATGTGCTGCCATCTACGATTAACTTGAAAAGTAGTTGCTGCTCTCAGCTTACTTCATTACTGTCGGCTCTCAAACATAAAAAGAAAATTCAACGATTTATTTAAAGTGAACGGTTGAAATATGAAATGGTATGCAGTTCTAAAATAATTAATTTCATGAATGATTCAACTGAAAATATTCCCGCAAAAATTGTAAGAGCTTCTTCTTGAAAAACAGAAAACCTAACCTACAAATGTATCACACTGAGTTTGGTAATTGATTTTAAATATTTTTTAAAATATAAGATACAATATTCTATTTGTTCAACAGATCAATTTACGAGGCATACTTCATTGAAACGACCTGACTGTGAAGTTTGTAATAATATGAGAAAAAACTAATTCACAGCTGCTTCATTAATAAATTAATGTATTTTATTCATTTCATCTGGTGTTTTACGTACCAGGTAAACGATAAGTTCTCAATATCTCATAGTATTCTCATCATTATGTATAAGTGCACAATATTTTGACATTAAATACATGAGCATAACCACAATAATTCAATTTTTAGTGAAAAATTACATTTCTGAAATCGTTCCAAATAAATTCGCCGAACTAATCCTACACTGCCTGCAAAATCGCAGATAGAAGAGCTTGACATTTTCACAGGTTTTAACTTTTGTGACAATAATAATTAGACCATTTTTTCCAAAATTTATTTGAAGGAATTGATCTGGAATTGATAGCTCACATATGTCGAAATCAATTGTTTCGTTGTAACCAGGGTTGTAACTGCTACTGGATCTGATAATTATGCACCTGAACGACTCGTTAAATTATAGGGGTTAAAAAATGTTAAAAAAAGATAAAAATTCGAGAAAAAGTTATTAAGAAAAATTGTTATGCTTGACGGGTTCTATCACTGGTTGAAATTAATGTACATATTTCTGTTACACCCGTATATGTATAATACGATGTGATTTTGTGTTTGATCGTATATATCATTGAATATGTACAATCCAATACAAAATCTCACCGTTCCACAGTTAATCTTTTTGGATTTATCCAAGAGATTCTAAGAATCTGTCAAGTAAAATGCGCTTTCAGTCAAGTCGGTTGCTATGGAAACAGTAGGCCATTATTCTTATACTACAACATTCCTAAAAACTGATTTCCAAAATTCTACGACTACCAAAAACTCTGAATTCATGCGCAAAATTAAAAAATAAATTCCTACTGAAGTGCACTTCCGATTCAGTCTATTGTTATTAAAATAGTAAGCAATCATTCGGATGCTACAGTAGACTGGAATACCAAATTTCAATATTCCACACCTGAACGTTTCGAATTTATGCGAAGAATTCCAAAAGACTGTCAAGTAAAGTGCACTTCCGGCTCGGTGGATCTCAATTAAAATAGGATATGAGCATCTAGACAGTATAGTCGTCCTAAATACTGAATTCTAACAATCTACGTTCAATCGTTTTGGATTTATGCGGAAAATTCAAAAACTGTTTCAAATAAAATGCTCTTCCGGCTTAGTCGATAGCAATCATAATGCAAGGTGTGCAACTAGATATTATAGAAGTGCTTAATACAAAATTTAAATATTCTACGACTGATTGTTTAGAATTTATACGGAAAATTCAAAAAGTCTGTCATATGAAGTGCACTTCCGGCTCAGCCGATTGGTGCAAAAATAGAAGATGACCATTTAGATGCTACAGCAGTTTCAAATGCTAAATTCCAGTATCCTACGGCTGATCATTCTGAATTTATGCGAAAAATAAAAAAGAAGTCTCAAGTAAGGTGCACTTCCGGTTTAGCCGATCGCAATTATAATGCAAGATGTACAATAAGATGTTATAGAAGTGCTTAATATGAAATTTCATTATGCTATGGCTGATCATTCTAGATTTATGCAGAAAATTCAAATAAAGTTTCAAGTAAAGTGCACTTCTGGCTTAGCCGATTCTCACAAAAATAGCAGATAACCAATCTGATACAACATCAAGTTCAAATACTAAATTTCAACATTCTACGGTTTATCATTCTGGATTTATTAGAAAAATTCGAAAAAAGTTTCGAGTAAAGTGCGTTTCCGGTACAGACGATTTAAACCATAATGCGAAGTGCACAACTAGACCCTATACCAGTCTTAAATACAAAATTTCAACATCATATGTTCAACTAGTTTTGAGATTCGCGAGTTACGCACGCACGAACGCACGCACGCACCGTACCGACATCAAGCCAAAAATAGTCAAAAAATGGATTCAAGGATGCTCAAAACGGATATTTCCATCAAAATATCGATAGGTGAATTTTGTTGGTTTTACAATACTTCCTTGTACTTAATACAAGTAAGTAAAACTGATATGTATTCATAAAATTTAAATTACTTCGGTACTTGGTACGAATTGGTTATAATCATTAATAATAAATTATTATCAAGCTTGAAAATTTACAGCATCTTTTATTACCTCAGGTAATCAAAATAGTTGTATACACAGACCAATTAAATTCTTAGTGTATTTTGAATGTAAAAATTTCTTTCATTCTGTCCGCGATCCTCAACTTCCATATAATGAGGCAAGGGACCACAGAGCAAAAATTAACATTCAGAATTTACAAATAACAACAAATAGAACAACGACAAATTTTTTCAAAATGCTGCCAATACTAATCCGCAGAAAAAGTTAATTTAGATTACGAAACTTTATTTTATCCAATTTTATTGACAAAAATATTGAAAATATAATGATTATTATAACTTGGCAATAGCAGGTTTCGAAATATGTCATTGTTTGTCACTTATTTGACAGTGAAATAAATTTTGGAGTTGGAAAAGTCGAAAATATATTTGTTGAATAGATGAATAATGGGAATGTTGGCTTTTGAAAATATTTATTGATTACGATGAATTGACTACGTTTCGGCCAAAAGGGTTTAAGCCATTTTCAAGTCTAAAAAATTACATCAGTTACAATCTAGGTCGAAAGACTTGAGTCGAAAAATTGTTAAAATTTAAAACAAAAAACTGAAGTAATTACTTCCATCCTCTTCAACAATTCAATTTATTATTATTATTTATAAAAATACGAATCGATTTATAGGGATTATAGAATAAAATATGTATATTCATAGCTCAATACAAAAATGCTAACTTTATAGTCCGAAGATCGTGAAATCGAAAAAGTCAGTACGACTTTCTCTAAATTATAATATACTCTCCACAAAAGCTAAGAGTATTCGTGGCTTGTCGCCTACTAAGCGTTATTGGTATATATAGGGATTTGTCCAGAAGGGCCGTGCCAATTCCAGGATGTTGGATTATCAACCCAAAATTTTAGGGCGAGTACTTGAATAATTTCACACAAAAATACTATGAAATGAAAAACGAGTGCGTGTGAGTGAAAAGTATATATATAACTCAATACTTCATATTGAAATTATTTTTATTACGTACATTGGGCTTCAACTTCATCGGTTATCGGTTTTCAGGGGCTAGATCCCTCTGTGAAATAAACTCTAGATATACTAATAGTAACGTACCACAATGATTAAAAAATAGCAATCAATCTACCAATGTGCACTTAGATAATGTCTGTATCTTTTTTTGGTCGAAAGTAGGTACTTGAAACTGAAGCGGAAGCCCAACTTCAGTTGGGCAATACATGCTTCGTGATATTATAATTTTTTTCATTTGATCATGATAAATCAATGTAGGATCAATATTACAAAAAAAAAATTATAAAAGTATCCTAATTGTTTCTTTGTGAGAAAATAAAAACTTGATGAATAATAATTGTTTATTTAATAGGACATGAATGTCACATGACTTGAAGAACAATTAATTAATAACCGTTTACTTCTCACTCTACTATTTACATCTATTTCTCTCTCAAATAGTCTTATGTTTGTTTGTTGTACTTGTACGTAAGTTCACTTGTTTCAGTAGATTCTGTATTACATTAGCAGTTAACTTTAGTTACACCACTTTTTGTTATTTTATTTGTAGAAAATATTCTTGAAAATAGTACTACAACTTGATCCGTTGCAATGACGACAGTCGTTCAGTGTTCGTGCTGCATACGATACTTTTTGTAACAAGTGTATTCTAATTACTGAACATTTAAAATAAATTTGAATGTATTAAAACTATCTTACCGATTTTACAAACAAATTTTTGCAATTGCGATCATATTTACTGTAAACTAATATTATGAAATATATTTTGTTCATAATTTACAGATTTATAAATTTGTAAGACTTATGGATTCACCCAGAACTTCAACAATCATTTATGTGCATAATTTATTTTTTAGGCGACCATAATAAAAAAGGTGTTTCTATGGCTCTTTTTGCGGCCGTAAAGTTTCACTTTTTGGTACACATCTGTCAAATTTTACTTTTTGGGACTGATCTGTCAAACACTACTTTTTTGGGACTGATCTGTCAAAAACTACTTCATAAACATTTCATACTTACCTATATGGGCTGCTTAATGAGCTCTATAAGATACAGTTTTTGCCAAAATACATATTATATTCCTCCGTCAACCTTAATAGTTCGTGCAATTCAAGAAATTGATAAGCATTTTTTAAAAATGTCACTTTGATAGAAGACTAAAAAATAAAACAATTTCAACGGCAACTAAGATTTACAATTGCAATGTTTCAGAAATAAATAGATAAAATTTTGTGGTTTTGAATTATTTCGTGATGATCGCCTAAAAAACATTGTGTGCACCTCGGCCTACAGTTCTTTTTTGGTCTCACCTGAATTGCAGACTCAGCTGCGCTTCGGCCGCAAACGACAGATTCGACCAAAAAAGAAAACCTTTACGGCCTTGATACACAAATAACTATTTCCCTCTCAACAGAATTTTAATTATTAATTCCATGTCAACAGAAAATTAAGGATCATTCTTCCCATGGTTTTAAATTGAGAGCTTTCGAAGCAAAATTCAGTTCAGTAATAGAGTACTTTTGGTGCACGTGTTACAAAAAATATTTTTAATATTCTAATTTACATAGTTCAAAATTGAATATTTTTTAAGAAATACAAGCTGCTAAATTCCCATTGACGACGAAAAAATGAAATGAAAGAGACATGAAATAACATCATTAGTTGGAGCAAGAAATCATTCTTTGAATTGCCAACATGTCGATTCATATAGATTATTTGAAATCACTGTTCTAATAATCATAGCTAAATATAATAATATCCCATTTTATGTTTAGATTTATTTATAGGTTATTAAAAGAGCATATAATAAGGCAACTTCAAACAATGAGCTGCAGTTTGTAGAACACTTTCTTTGTATCAGCAGAATTTTATATCAGGTATAATTTTGTTCATAACAAATTACAGATAGGAACGAAAAACTTAGAAGCCTCTGATTTGGCTGCTAAACCATCATATTACTTCTTTTTTTTGGATGCTTGCAAGACTAACTTATTTTTCCGTACAAAACAAATCTTAAGCTGCTTTCAAATTCATTGACATCAATTTAGTATAGATTTAAAGTAAATTTTAAATGCAAATATTATTCACATGATAACTGCACTGCTTCTAAAAAGTTTTTGCACATTTTTTCTCTTTTAATTTTCTGCTCATATTTGAATAGCTCGGTTGCTAGAACATAAGATTTTTTTGGGTTTCAATCAATTTCTAGCAAACTAGGCTAAAGTCAGTTTATTGGAGTGAAACTTTTCTCAAATATGTTTAAATTAAATTTAAAAGACGAGTTAAGAATTGGCGCGAAGTATGAACAGTATCGTCTTATATGTACAACAAGTACATTTGCATTTGCAATCAATTTGTTTATATAAGTAGAACAGCAGAGGAATATTGAAATAATTTGTGTATGATATAACAGAAAAAAAGTCTTAATAATTCAGATATACAAAAGTCATTTTGAAACTCATTACCAAAAAAAAGAAATTATGGTCGTATTGCACGCGTTTTTTTTTTCGAAGCATCTTTTCAGAAGTAACTTATACATAGTCCAATTCCCTTTTCCTGTTAAGTGTTAAATATAACAACAAACTTATGTCTACAAGCATTAAAATTCCGTAGCTTATAAAGTTTCAAGAAATTGTAGGATCTCAACCGGCAGAAAGTGTGGTACGATGCAATTATCGAAATTGCCTTTTTAAATAAAATTTCAAATCAATGTCTCCAATATTGAAATTATACAAAAAATTGAGGAATCAGTCTCTACAATGGTGAATTGATTTTAAGTATAATCTGGTACGGTCGAATCACGATGAAAATATGGCCGTATACAAAATTGGTCAAACGCAGCGTCTGATGTAAAAGATTACACAGTGACTAACAGACCGACTTCACTTTTCGTCTTAAGGGACTTTAAAATTATCTGTCGTATTGAAAAAATCCGAGCCAGCGGAAGAAGTGAAATCTAGTTTGAAGTAAATTTTTTATCGATTTGAGGGATAAATACGTTTGTAACATTATGGCGGTGATGTGATGAAAAATTTGCAAGTATGATAATACATATCGTATTGAGGCAGATTTCTTGCTCACAACTATTTTAAATTTATGTTTATTATAGAAATGGTATTTTCAATCAGAATTTCGACTTACTGAAAAAACTCCGTGAATTAATACACAAATTTTCTATATTTGTTTTATTTGTTTTTAATTATCGTGTTGAAATGTGAAAGCTAGAATTTGATCCTTAGTAGTACTTTTTCAAAATCTAGAGCGGGCATGTATTCGGTTTGCCTTAAACTCTTGACATCCACATCTTACAGTTTTTATAAAATTTTAATTTAAAAAAATCGGTCGTGTTTCGCCTCAGTACTTTCTTGGACTTAAGATTTTTACATGACCGCTATCATCTGAATGAACAGGATAAAAAATCTTGCTTAATCAATTTGACAAATTAATTTGAAATGTCAGGCAGACAGAACTGATTGTCCATGGTGATGAATGATTTATTTAATTATTGAAGATACCTGAAGGATGCAATGTTTATTTATTGATAACTTTATTCCTGATAAAAACAACTTTTGATTTTAAATTCTGTATATTTATTGGGAACTTTGACGTTTCGATTCTTTGACCAAGAATCGAAACGTCAAAGTTTCCAATAAATATACAGAATTTAAAATCAAAAATAGTTTTTATTAAATAAAATTCTGAAAAATGTATAGATTATTAACTTTATTTCAATTGTGTATACAAAATTTCAAGTACATATTTTCAATGTTGTAAAAGTTATACTGAAACTAAAGAATCCGTGTGGTCATTTGAGGATCTTTCGGTAGGCCGTTTCGTATTATTATCTGATAAAATCGAATTACGATTTAAAATGAAACTATGTCCGTACACCAAATTTCATCTCAATTAGTCAAAAAAAGATAACCATTTCGATGCCACATCAATTTTAAATACTGAATTTCGACATCCTACGGCTAACCATTCTGGATTTATGCGAAAAATTCAAAAGAAGTTTGAAGTAAAGTGCACTTTTGATACAGACCTTTGCAACCATAATGCGAGATGCACAATTAGACCTTAAACCAGACTTAAATACAAAATTTCGACATTCGTTCGGCGGGTTTTGAGATTTGCGAGTTATGTACATATGCACATACATACATGTGAATACTGATTTCCAAGATACTACGGTTAACAGTTCTGAATTTATGCGCGAAATAAAAAAAAATAATAATTAAAGTGCACATGCGGTTATTGTTATGAGAATAGTAGGTAATTATTTAGATGCTACAGTAGACTGAATTACTAATTTTCAGTACTCTACGGCTGATCGTTTCGAATTTATGCGAAAAATTCTAAAAAACTGGCTCAATCGATCTCAATGGAAATACGATGTGAGCATTTAGATGGTACAATCGTATCAAATACTGAATTCCAACATTCTTCGTTCAACCGTTTCGAATTTATGCGAAAAATTCAAAAAATGCTCCGAGTGAAATGCACTTCCGGTATAGACGATTGCAATCATAATGCGAGGAGTACAATTAGATGTTACAGAAGAGCTTTATACAGAATTTAAATATTTTACGACTGATTTTTTTGAATTTATGCGGAAAATTCTAAAAGTCTGTTATATAAATTGCACTTCCAGCTCAGCCGATTAGTACAAAAATAGAAGATAACCATCAAGATGCTACAGCAATCTCAATAACTGAATTTCAGTATCCTACTGCTAATAATTTTGGATTTATGCGGAGAATTCAAAAAAAGCTTCAATTATAGTGCACTTCCGGTACAGACGATTGCAATCATAATACGAGGTGCATAACTAGACTCTAGATCAGTCTTAAATACAAAATTTCAACATTAAATGTTCCCATCAAAATATCGAAATTTGAATTTGGCCGATTTCACAATATAGTGTAAGCTCTTTATAACGATAAACTCCCTATAACGTAAAAATGACTACAATTTGGTTGATTCACCTTGAAGCCCCCACATTGATAAACTCCTAATAGCTCAATAGCCATTTCCTATTATAAAGAAATTTGTTCATATTCAGGCACAGTAAATATTTATTATCGGTATTATTGTTTGTTATCTTATCAGGTTACAAAAAACGCCGACTAAACCTTTGAGGCTCCGAAACTTCTTAGGTCGTACACAACCGTCTTGCTTTTGTTATTGTCAATTGCCTTGAGCACGTGTTTCATTACGCTTGGTTTGCTTGGAAATGATGGTCTCACTAGGTACCTACCGTATTATTATCAATCGTAAGCCATTAAGAATAATTTAATTATCTATTTTATCAGATACATATTGAAAATTGTATTGTGAATTTGTTTGTTTTTCTTTCTTCACTCCATATAACAGTAACTCTTTATAACGATAAAAAATGCTCGGGCTCTTGAGTTTCGTTATAAAGAGTTTACATTTACTTGTACTTTGTACAAGTAAATAAAAAATCTGACGTGGACATCACGTGATTTATTTTTACATCATTGGATACATTAATATAAATAAGTTTATTCGAATGGTGGAAAGATGTATTTACTCGTCATGAATCATAAACTTTATGTAAATTAATTTACAACCAATTCATATTTTCAAACTGATTTATGTATTATATTATTCATAAATAAATGAAATAAATATCAATCTCGCCTATTACGAGCTATGGGTGTGGCAAACACTTATAGTGCACTGGATAGATTGATTGATATTTCATCAGTCGTAAAATTAGATTAGCAGTCGTCAAGCTACCAGTCCTGTATTCTTAGTTTTTGTTGCAATTCTGAGCAAATTCATAAGTCTTACAGCTCTATTAATTCATAAGAATAGTATATTATGTAACAAGGACCGAACGGCTGTCATTTTTGTCCAGGATAAATTTGGCTGCACTCGGTGAAGGCGAGGGTGAAGCACGAGGCGAAGACGAGGATGAAGCCTAAGGCGTATCATCGTGCAGCCAAATTTGTCCGTGACAATAATGACAATCGTTCAGTGTCTGTGTTGCATACGATACTTTTTGTAACAAGTGCACCGAAACACCCCCATTACTAAGCTTTTTAAATTAATTTGGATGTATCGAAACTATCTTATCGATTTGACAAACAGATTTTTGCAAATGCAATCACATTACAGTAAACTAATACAATGAAACATAACTTGCATGATTTATTTTATTGATTGATATTTTTCATATTTTCTGTGCTATCCCGTTCACAATCAATGCACACACTATAACGAACACCTCCTATAATACAAATTTCTTTCAAATTTTACATATACCAATAAAATAAAAGAATTCCAAAGGCATCCATGACCCACAATTTATTTAATTTTACCCAGCGGACAAAAATATCCATTAATTCCCTGTCAACTGAGAATTAATGAAAATTGTTACCATGGTTTGGAATAAAGAACTTTCGGAGCAGAATTTAGCTCTTTAATAGAGTGCTTTCGGTGCACGTGTTACAAAAAATAATAAAACGCATTGATTTCTGTTGGTTAATGTCAATTCGTTTATAAGGATGGCTAAGTCATTGCGATTTTGTTTATGGATTTATGAATCTATAAGAGTTATAGATTTATACAGAATTGCAACAGTTTCAAAATGTTATTGGACTGGACGTATTGTATTGTTGTTTGTACCAGATGCTCAATGAGGTCTAGTATGGGTACGTTCGAAAATTGGCTCTGAGCACTCTGAGCGCGCTCGATTTGCTCCGTAGCGTTCGACAATAGAATCTGGAGCGCTCGGAGCACGCGATCTGCGTTGGTTTATTGACTCACGGAGCATTTCGAGCGCGCTCAATCTGCTCAGAGATCAACCATCGACCGCTTAGATCCTTGTCAAAGTGATGTTTGTGAACTGAGGTTAGAGATAAACAAACATTAGTTATTTATTTTCTAAAGTCATTTCTTTTTATATTTATATCAATGTTCTATGTGCGACTTGTCACATGAGAATGTAATTCTTTTAAATAAATTATCAATCATAAGTGGTATAATATTTCCAAAATTCTTAATTTTAGAAGTCTGTTCTATATTTTTTTCGTCATCACTTTCATTGGAAAAAATATTATTTGCAAATTGGCAAATTGTTAAAATTGCTCGTATGTTCATTTTGACAGCTCAAGAAGATCGCGTTGTTTATTCCGAGGACGGATCACGCTCCAATGAATTTTTGGTCACGTGATCTGTGTGCTCAGAGTGCTCGATAGATTCAATTTTCGAACGTAACCTATGAAGCACAGTTACTTAAAAATACTGATCATCTCAAATTTGCAGTGCAATGAATTCTACTCGTGTAATCAGTATGGAGCTGAAAAACTTGATTTATTGTTTGCAGGATATTTTCGACACTTTCGTTCGCCAATTATTTCTGAATTTTTAAATAACTAGTTAGAGAAAAATGAAAAAAATTAAATGCTCAAAAATAACTTTTCAATATTTTTTTGCAGGTTATCCATATTTGTTGAATATATGTATTTGAATATGTATGAAGAAGTACAAAATTTTGAAAACCAGCAGATATCATTATTTTCAAAATAATTTTAATTCTTGAATGGTCTAAATTGCAATCAAATTCTGGAAAATATTCTAGAGGATAATTAGACTATCATATATGTTATTGTTCATGGGAGTTGCTTACAAGCTACCTAAAATATTACAGAAAGTTAGTGTAGATGTTTTCGAATAAGCTTTTGAATTAAATAAGTGAATAAAGCAATCAATGCAAAATGGATGGATTTCAACATTTTATTCAAACTCAAGTTGAGAGTATGAAACTCATGAATCAAAGAATGATTCAGATGCAAGAACAAATCGAAAATCTTTCTAGTTTATACACGCAAATAGATACAATTTCATCCAAAGTACCACTTTCCAAGCCATTAAATACTAAAGGGAATATGCTGGAGAATTTTGAGTTATTTAAACTTGAGTGGGAATCTTACATGAAAGCTACAGGTTTAGACATATGGAAGCCTGAAGAAGAACAAAAAAAGATAGATATTCTATTATCTGTTATTGGAAATGAAGCAAAAGATAAATATGGCAATTTTGATTTAACTGTTGAAGATAAGAGTAGCGCAGCTAACATTTTACAAAAAGTGAAAGAAAAAGTGTTTGTGAATTCAAATGTTATAAATAAAAGATGGCAGTTTCATACATGCAGTCAATTATCCAACGAAACTTTTGATAATTACTTATTACGTCTAAGTGAAATATTGGATAAATGTCAATTTGAGAGCATTCCACTAAGTGATTTAAAAAATATTATCCTTCGTGATCGTATTATCTTTGGAGTGCAAAATCAAGAACTCAAAAACAAATTTCTTGTAGATGATCCGGAGAAATTAAAATTAGATGACGTGATAAATGCATGCAAGATAAATGATATAAATGAAGAAGAATCCAAACAAATAAATACTCTAGAGAAATCAATAAATGACTCTATAAACGATTCAGAAAAACTAAAATTAGAAAACGAAATAAATACATGTAAAATTATTGATATAGATTAAAAAAAATCGGAGCGAGTGAACACAGAGGAGAAGACATTGAATAAATTCATTAAAAAAAAGTTGAACAAAGTATCTTTCTGTAAATTTTGTAACGAAAAGCATATATTGAATAGAAATTATTGTTCAGCTCTTCAATATTACTGTACAAAATGTAAAAAAAGGGGACACTTTGAAATCACTTGTACAAGAAAATTTAGGAAGAATGAAAAAAATATTGTTGAAATGAAACAAAACGAAAATAATATCCAGAAACACATAGTTGCAAGAAATGTAGATAATGCAGTTGGGAACATTTTTACCTAGCTTACAATAGATGGCAGATTGCATTTTTATTGAAAGATATAAATGTATATTACAGTATATGACAATGATACTTAAATTTCAAAAATACTAATTTATTACTGTAAATTTTACATCATAAAATTTAAAATAGTATTTTGATTATTTATATAACTATTGATAACACAGGGAAACAATGAAATAAATTTCTGCGCCATTAATTTTATCATAATACATACAATAGTTGTAGTTATCGAACACCTAATTGGTTCAATTGAATGTGCTCTGGTTCTAACATAAATTTTATTTTTGCTCAATTAAATCACCAATACTTGTTTATTTGAAGTACTCCAAATTAACAAAGGCATATTAGATTTTTGTCATTGATTTGCTCTATTCAATGTAGACTTTCAAAATATGTCATTGGACAAGCTAAAAACCCAAGCATGAACCAAAGATAGATTTTAAAAATACATATTTTATTATTTTTTATTAAGCTTGAACTCATGGATCAGTTTGTTGAGGCCTGAATAAGGAAGGCGATTGCGTTGAATATAATATTTTTCCTGGATTTAATGTGAAAAATCTAAGGACAGGTATTTTTGACGGGCTATAAATTCATACCCTAATGAATAATAAAAATTTTACGAGACATATTTTGAACAGAATGTGATGCCTTGACAAGCCTTATATCGGCTGTGAAAAATTTGTGGGGGAAACACAAAGCAGAATAATATCGTAAAAGAGTCGAAAAATTGAGAGTTAATATGAATATCAAGATCCACTACTCACGCAACCATTTTGTCAGATTCCCGAAAAACCTTGGCAGTAGTAGCAAATATTAGAAAGAATGGTCCTATCACGACAGCAAAATATAAAGAAGGTGCCAAGGCCGATGGGATCACCAAATGATAGCCGACTACTGTTGGACCTCCCAAACAGATTGTTCTGAAAATACAATAAAAAATCATATAAGAAATGTTTTTCCCAGTCAACTATCTTATAATTATGAATGTTATTGTACATTTTCTTATTTTTTGTCCTTATCTCCAAGATTATAGTCTAAGAGCTGACGACGATTTTGCTGATGTATCTACGTAAGGCAAAATTTCATCAAATATACATGTGAAAGTGTTTCCTATTTGAGAATCTGTAAGTCTGGCAACATCTGTCTCTTGCGTTTCAGGTATAAGGTAGAATTCACAAAGATAAAAATTAAAATTTTTGAAGTAATTATGTAAGACTGTTTTCAAACTTTATATTATAGGATAATAATTGAGAATCTATAAAATAACATTCCCTGCTTGATTATTTGTTGTTAACATGTTGCCAGACTCATTTATATTTTGAAAAAAGTTTTTTTTTTAAATAAATATGTTTTATTGGGTATAAGTTCTGTAAATTTATTAGAAACACAACGTTTCAACAGCAAAGTGCTGCCTTTTTCAAGTGAAAATAAATATAAATATAAATAAACAAAATTGTCAAGACAACAAAAATAAAAATAAAAGTACAAATAATAACTAGATTAGTTTAAAATATATTAACTCCTAGGATCGTAGAGCTCAGCCCGTGATTAATGATTCAATATCCACAGGTCTTCAGGAGATAATAATGAAGGTCTAAATAGGGAAATTGTCAGCTCCTTGTGGTTCTAGGTCAATCTGGCTCTACTCTTTTTGGTTTGGCGCATAACTGAACCATCCACAGATCTTCAGGAGGTGGTGATGAAGTAACTCTTGCAAGTAGATTCGTAGATACAAATAACTTGAAATTATGAACAAATGATTGGTAGCCATGATCGATTAAGTTCATAACCAGTATTCAAATTCAAATTATTCGGTGATTTTTTAATTTCAATTGCTTCTCTTATAAGCCTCTTGAACCAATTGTTCTCTTTAGCCAGAAGCTTCGTATTCTTGAAGTCAATGCCATGTAATTCTTGTATAGCATGCTCAGCCACAGCAGATTTTTCTGGATGGTTTAATCTTATATCTTTAATGTATCTGCATAAGGTCTGGCATATTCTTTTTTATATGGAATATGATACATATAGATCAAATTATGTAATGCCAGACCAAAATTTTGTAGTGAACACTACTAGAAAAATATTTAAAAATAATTATTAGAAAAAACTTTCCAAGCTACTACGTTTTTCAATTGCAGACTAAGAACGTGGGGCGTATTCGATTCGATGCGATATAAGAAGTATATGATGATTCGCTTCACGCTTCCAGCTCTAGGCTAGTAGTGATCCAAAAATTTATTCTCAATAATGATTTTTCTTACATTTCAATCTTCAATTGCTAAAAAAAATTCATAAAATGTAATCTTTGTTACTTGATGCATTAGTTTCGCTATTAGGGATGGGTAAAAAGAGCACAAACGGTATCTCAAGTCCTCGATTCCACCGTCAACAAAAGCTTACAATCTGTCCGCTCCACGTCACTGAGTACACTTGCCTGCTATTTTCATATTCACAGGAGATACAGCGTGCTACAAACGATTGAATATTGTATGGTCATATGGTCATCGGGTACTAACCTACTGTGAAAGTTTGATTGCTCTGATTAACTGAGAAGTGGCTGTAATTTTGATTACAAGATTTCATACAAACAGACAAAAAAGAAAACAAGTTGATAATGTATTGCCATCCAATTCCAGGCTACATTCAAAATTTCTAGGCTCGATTTCACCAAAGTCAGTTAAATTTATCTGGAGGTTATTTTGAGTCAATAACTATTATTACAATTGTATCAACAATAGTTTTCCTATAAAATAGCCTCTGGATAAATTTAACTGGCTTTGGTGAAACTGGCTCCTGGTCTTTTAATCATCCGGAAATCAGAAGTAACGACAGATTTTAGTTTTTTCATGTATACTATGGCATAACATAGGATCAAATCGGCTCGTTCGATTTGGAAACTCTTGAAAATCACATATTGCACATAAAAGTTTGCTATCAATTGTTGATATAAATATAAAAATTATCAGTATTCAATTAAAAATATTGAAATGAAAATGTTCATTTGAACAAGCGCCATTCATGACGTAATAGTCACTGTTATAGCACTAGATAAAGCACAGCAGACTCGTCCGCCATTTTGGAGCCCACTGTCAGTTGTTTGCCGTTTACCGATGTGTTAACTTCAATATAATTTAATAAAATAACTCCAAATGACGGGCTGTTCTGGGCCCAGTTGTATTATTCATTCAAGATACGGGTTCTGATTCTACAGATGACTAACTTTTATTTCTCAATACATCATTTGAATGTGAAGAAATATATTCCGAGCTACGTAACCTCAATTTGATTTTCGAGTTTAACTGTTCGATTGTTAGAATATGAGTGCATTATTCAGAGTAAATGTCAGCATTATTGCAAGAATCTTTGTCCTTCAGTAATATTCTTAATGATTTGCTACTAAATTGTCATAATTTCCCGAAGTTTTGCAGGGCCCTGATTTTGTAACTAGAAAGCGATACCGAATAGAAATAGAAAATGGCGATGTGTTGAATGACGACCATTTTGGATTTCTATTCAACAGTGCGAATTCTAAGGTATTTCAAACATTAATTTTCTTCTGTTGTAACGCATGTGTATTGTGGTAGCAATTTGAAAAAAACACATGTTAGGGACTTGGGTGGGAGTTCCGGCGCTTGCTGGTCACTCGTTTGTAAACAAAAGGTCGAATTTCCTCGATGAACGCCTCTGCAGCAGCTTTATTCAATCTGCGTGTTATAAATTTATTTGAAACATGACACAAAATATTCGCAATGCAATAAATTTACCGAAAAGTGGTTAAGAAATTGTCATCCGGCAGTTCAAAAGGATCCATAGCATCTCTTAACCTCCGCCTATCGATACGCAATTGGATATTTTCCCTGCGGAGCTCCCGGTAATACCATAGTGCCAGAAAAGCCATCTGGATAAAGTAATAGAAGGTTTATTATTCTACATTCTTACAGCTTATTTGCACTCTATCACAATAATACTTGTAATATAGTATCAGAAGACAACAAGAAGATAAAAACGTATAAATTTTGATGCAGATTAATAGAATTATAAACAAATACTCACATCTTGAAATTCTTGAAACACAATGATTATAAACTCTCCAGGAACAAAATTTGAATTAAAACTTGAATCAACTTAACGTTACTAAACATTAACTATATTCACTTTGCCAAATATGTATTCGTCTGGTCCCGACCAGTTGAATAGGCCTATTCAATCGAGAATAGCAGAAAATGGCCGACTTAAGATGGCGCAGGGGTAACGAAAATGTATTCAGTATCGCTTTCTAGTTACAAAATCAGGGCCCTTATTGCAAATTATTTGTTGGAGCCACTACACTGTTGTGAGAGATTTGAGGATTAGGAATTTTGAAATTTCAAATGAAAATGAAACCACCAGCTACAATTCCAAATGAGCTAACAAAACAAATACAAGAAGCAAGTTATTGTGTTTCATTCGATTCGAACTGTTTTTTAAATTTTTATTGATATCTTATAAAAAAAAAACCTTATATTTTTTTGCTTATTATTATTTATTATTTAACCTGCTTTGACCAAAGCAAATATTTAAGTACTTACCCAGGTACCTATTTGTTTAAATCACCATACTACCTACTTTAACTTCATAATTTGAATACTAAACATTTACAGATTTTGTGCAGAAAATTGATGCAAGCAGATAAATTTCTTAAAGAACAAGATACACAACTGCCTGCTATTTTAGTCTTGTTATTATTCATCTAGAAACCTACATAATTTACACAAAATCATAAAACTAGGGATATTAAACGTTACACAGACTTGTCAGTGGGCTCCAAGATGGCGGACGAGTCTGCTATGACTATCTAGTGCTGTAGTCACTGTCAGTTGTTCAGTTGTACAACAGAATTCTACAGTAGATCAGAAATTTTTTGCTAGTAATTATTTGGAATGTTTAGTTGGGTAGCGCCACTGTAAATTACTCGATATACGTTTACATTTTATCTCGGCATATACGTACGTCTACAATATTCTTACGATCTGAAGACTGTGACGTTATCAGGACTTTATAAATTATTCTCGGCTCTATCAAATATTTTTTGGAGGAAATAAGAATCAGGAAATTCAAATTTCTAGATTCTGAATAACATTATGTCAGAATTGAAAATCACCCGAACGAGCCCATTGTCAGATATTGTTGCTAGATAGTCGGTTGTCAGACATTTGAATGCTAGCTCATTGTTGTTCAATTTTCAAACATTTGAATGTTGGCCCATTGTTGGAGTAGATTATATAAAGTGCGTGAGCTAGCGGCAAAAGATTCGTTCAGTAAGAGTAACTGTGAGCGATTTTGTCATTATGAGAGTTTATGAAAGAAATATTTGCATTGTAACCTGTATATCCTATGGAAATCTTGTTTTCATAAAAAAGTACACGGTAAAATAGAGTTCAAAGTCAGATCCTATTGAAGTATTCATGTCCCTTCTTGTTGTAGTCTCCCGGTTCTGAAGATGGCTACTCAGTAGCCGGAACCGGTCAACAAAATATTAAAATACATTTTTGAACAGTGTGATACAAGATTTTAATTTTCCTCCAACTTCCAATATTAAATCCTATTGCTATCCCCTCTATTGTACTGCTCCTGTTTTCGAACTTCTCAGTTACCTACTAGATACAATACTTGTTACAAAAATAGTAGATTTTGAGTATTCTTTTCAAGATGTTCACAGCTGAATTTTGGCTGGTATTCTATAATTCGATCTATTTGTATCATCCGTCATATGAAAAAAATAGTCTTCACGTAGATACACGCAAAAATTCTTTTTTTCTCAGATATAAATGAGTCTGGCGACATGTTAACAACAAATAATCAAGGCAGGAAACGTTATTCTATAGATTCTTAATAATTATCCAATGATATAGAGTTCAAGATCAGTCCCACATGCGCCTCACGTTCTAAGTTCACAATTGAAAAACGTAGTAGCTTGGAAAGTTTCTTCTGATAATTATTTTTTAAATATTTTTTTAGAGGTGTTCACAACGAAATTTCGGTCTGGCATTTTGTAGTTCGATCTTTAAGTATCATTTTCAATATAAAAAAGAATATGCCAGACCTTACGCAGATATATTAAAAAAAAAACTTTTTTCAAAATATAAATGAGTCTGGCAACATGTTAACAACAAATATTCAAGTAGGGAATGTTATTTTATAGATTCTCAATTATTATCCTATAATATAACGTTTGAAAACAGTCTTACATAATTACTTCAAAAATTTGAATTTTTATCTATGTAATTTCTACCTTATACCTGAAACGCAAGAGACAGATGCTGCCAGACTCACAGATTCTCAAATAGGAAGCACTTTCACAGGTATATTTGATGAAATTTTGCCTTACGTAGATACATCAGAAAAACGGTCGCCAGCTCTCCGACTATTAGAGCCAGTTCAAAAAATTTGATATTATATTCGCGTTCAGCATACTAAAATAACCTTAAATTGCTTCTCGCCACAAAATCACTGTTCACCGGTGTAATCTTACCTTATATCTTATTTTATATATTGTAATGTTTATTGCTTTTGAAGGATTTGTTTGTAATTAAATAAAAATCACTCTTTAATAATTGAAAATAAAAGTTTTATTCTGCCGGATATTACTAACAAATATTATATAATTTATTTATCACTTACTACTACATATTAAACAAAGCCGCAGATATTTATTTTTAACTACATATTTATTTATTTATTACACTGACCACTCACTATTTCATTGTTTTATTGTTCACTGTTCACTGTTCATTGTTTACTGTTCTTAGTCAGGTCGTTTGCTTGCCTTATATACGGAAAACTGTTTCTCGAAATATTCTAGAATTTGTCGAGCACGTTATTAGATTTTTCGACCGGGCGGGGCGACGCGACAAACAGACAGAGATGGATACAGAGCTTATTTTATTTTGCGAATCATGAAAATTTTGCACGTTACAATAAATAATATCGTGAACATATTTTTTGTCTGTTTTTCTGTGAGTTAGTGCACGTTTATCTCCACAATGGCTAAACCATTACAAATGTGACTTTCACTGATGTAAACATGCAATGTTAGTTTTCATTCAATTCGGTTGAAAAATGAAAAAAAAGTATGTCAATTTTAAAGTGTCTTTTCATGTACATGAATAAATTTTCTAACCAATGGTATTTTTGGAAATTTGTCAACTATTTATGATATATTATGGCTAAATTCTGAAATTCTTCAACCATTAGGGCCATTAAAATATAATTTCTATTGAATCTACCCAAATGAATATAATCAAATCGTAAACAGATTTTTCATCGGTTTGTCTGAATCAATTTGAATGTGGTTTTCACTGATGTATTGTGATAAGATTGAGCTAAAGACACGTTTACATAGTTACAAAGTGAAATGAATTGGAACCATCTAAGCTAGAACCTATTCATTGAAAGCAGTATTTTTCAATCTTCTTCAATATGCAACTATTTTACAAGTAAAAAAATTCTGGGACTGTAATAAAATAGTATCAGTGATTTCAAAGATGACGTATTTACTGTGAACTCTATTATAGGTAAAGCCTTAAAAACTCGAATATTTAGAATCACTTATGAGGACATGGGTGCGTTCCATCAAAATCTCCCTAATCACACAGAGGTCAGGTGGCTATTCAAATGGAAAGTATACAATAAATTCTTCACTAACTTTTATTTGTTTGTGCTGTCAAACTAGTTAGAAGGTGGAAATATCACGTTGTCTAGACAGTCCAATCCGTCGCTACCAGAATCATCCTCAGTCTAATCGGCAATGACACTCGATATATTTATCCTGTTTTACATGAAATGTGAATCTCTACGTGGCTACTAACAAAGAATAATTTAGACAAAATTATCGATTTGTTACAAAATTATAAATAGTTGTAAAATTATTATAGATTTGGAGATTTATCTTTTGTTTATATTTGCATATTTACATACATTTCAATCAAACATTTTTGCATCATACTTCATTTACCATAAGCCCTTTTTTTTAATCCTATCCATACAGATAAATAAAATTAAGTGTTTGTCTGTGATTTCAAAATAAATGTAAAAATTAAAGTGAGAACTGCTATTTGAACGATGCCCAACCATAAATGACCGTTTTAGAATTTTTGTCTGTCTGTCTGCTTGAAAATTTGTCCCGAATAGGCTTCAAAACGGCTTGACAGATTTCAATGAAAATTTTAGGGATTAAAACAGGAGTTTCAACTTAAGTTTTCGTGTACGTTCCATCTCTATATCTTGCAGAGTTCAGAAGATATGAGCATAAATATTTGTATACTTCGTGTCTTTGCCAGCCATAAGCTTCCAGTATCAGCGTAACTGTGGAAATGAAAGGAAATTTGAACTTGCATCGTAAAGTAACCGAAATCTACGTATCATTTGCACGAACGACCTGATGATGTGCAGTTCTGTTACAGAATCTAATTGCTCTCTTAGAGAATATAATTTTCAGAAATTTTGAAGTCGCGGGCACTATGGCTAGTTTAGAATACAATGAAATGATTGAAAGTACGAGTAATTCAGTTATTATTGAAGTGCATGATAATAATGATGCAAACAATGGAAATGATGTTAAAAATTAGGTTCATTCAAATGCAAATACTATGTATAAATTATATCAATGTATATTAATCACTATGTCAATAAAATTGTATGCATAGTGAATTGTTGCTTTTATTACTTGAATTCATTTCCAGAAAATTTGTTTTATATCCTGCATTTACTGTGAGTGAATCATGTTCGCATTTCGGCTAATCAGAAGGCTTAAATAGTAGTTCCATAAAGCCTTCAGACCGTCCTAAACTGAAATTGATTGCAATTTGAATATCCGATTTAAAAACCATTGTTATTCCATAGTTTTAAGTTTTCATCTCTGTCGATAGTCCTTAATGACTGCCTATTTTTTTTTTTGAGGTTGAATGCGAAAGAAAATTGCACCATCAGCAAGTATATAAAAAAACCTACAATTTGAGATAAAAAACATTATTTATTCACGATAATATGTTCTAGAAATATAGCGAATTGAATTTTTATGATAAAATTTACTTTTTAGCAACTCAGGTTGAGAATCATCTTGAAATCTGCTACTTTTTTTAAACTATTAACATAACATCTTTTCCTAGAATTTTGTTAAATTTGATTAATTTTCTATGAAAAAAATTATTTAACTTTTTTACTGATTTTAATGTTGCTAAGTTTTTTCGTAATGTTAGGCAATTTTATGACAAAAAATTTACTGTTTGGTTCAAGTCGATACGACCATTAGAAGCCGAGATATTCAAAATAGTATATTCTATAATAAAACATGTTGTTTCTCCAACAAGATTCTGGAAACTCACCAATATTTCAGAATAAATTATAAAAATTATGAGGCATCGAACGCAAAGCTAGAAATGAATACCTGAATTGTTAGGAAGTAATCATGGTAATTCAACTAACAGTTTCTGATTCAACGAAAATAATGATTGAATCATTTTAAACGGCATACAAAATTATTCTAAACGACGTGTTGAATGACTATTGATTCAACATAATTTTTGATTATGGAATATGCAAATTCTAAAACAGTGTAAGAGAAAAAAGCTTCCAAAACGATCAGCTTCTAGTTACAAAAACGGAACATTTAATAATGAAAGTTGGGCGAAATCTTCCGGAACCGATAAACCCATTTTTTTGGTTATTTTTACTGTTTACAATGATTTAAAAATGTAATTATCCTGTTATAAATTGAATTCAAAAATATGGTAGATTTATTCCACTACGGCACCATCGTTATTGATCATTCGTTCTTGACACGGTCGGCAAGGTGATAAATAGCTACTTGTTTACACTAGAAACATAATAAGAAAATTTTCAGTGGCGTATTACATGTCACTTTAAGTTTTATTGCATATCTAATTATATTAAAATGGGTGATGATAAGTCATCAAAATCAACAAAGTCAGGATCATCCGCTGCTACTGAAGATGAAGGAGATCCCAGGTTGGATTTTTTTATGAATTATTTGATGAAATCAATGAAAATCAAGCCGGAAAAATGGATAAAAATGTTCTCAATAGATGAGTATCAGGTAATATTTATTGATTTTTTTGTATAACTCACGTCAAACAGACACATATCTAGCAAGATAATTAAATCGAGATAATAGTTGAGATAGTTATTGAATTGTAATTGCACACTATTGGTAGTTCTTAGTAGCACAATTAAAAAGTAGTCATTATATAAAATATTTCACCAATGTATCTAAATAATTACGAAGTGACTAATGATCCGGCTACCGGAGGAATAAGATATTTTTATTTGTCCGGTTATTTTTTTTTGCGTGCAAAACAATAGCCTATATTTTATCCGTCATTCGATTAAATGTTAGTGGGGATAGTTAATCGTGATAAAATTAATTCTCTAAAGTCGTTCCTGGTATATTTGATAGAATTAATTCATCTTCTTAGGACTTATTGGAATACATGCAAAGGTAAATTGATAGAATGAACTTATTTATCTGATTTTCAATTTTTCAAAAAACGTCGATCTGTCATTCCTATTTATATTCAAATAATCGTGTAATTCATTAATTCAGTCCAATAAAGACTTCAATTCATGTCAACAGCTATATTTTACTACGAAAGCGAGAAAAACTGTTGTAAAAGAGTACTCTCTACAAAAAACTCCAAAAATTGATTGATAAATACTCAAAATTGAAAAAAAGCACAGGTTGTGATTATTGTTATGTATGGTATCATTCGGAATGTTCGGGACTCAAGAGATTGACAAAAGAATTATAGATGTGTGATAAATGCGAATTTTAATACATAACATAATTGAAGCAAATATAAATTTAAGACATTTGACATTGTTTTCATGAATTCTGACTTTGAGGTAATTTTGAATTTCTATAATAAATGAATTACTCTCGGAATTACTATTTATTTTATGATGTACAAATACTTTCCAATTATCTTTTAATCACTTTGGATACTTTAAACTTTAAAGTATAAAAGTATCAAAGCATGGTTTAAAAGTATTTTGGAAAGATATAATATAACCTTCGAGGGTAGACCCTATTTATTAAAGCAGTATTGGACAGTTAATAATACATTTTTCTAGCCGGATAAATAAAAATATATTATTCATCCGGTTACCGGAAAAATTTGAAAAAATATTTTCGTCCGGTCGCCGGACGAATAGATGCAGCCAAATAATTATTCACTTCCGATAACTTGAGTCAAACTTAAATTTTAGATTCTATTAATTCAATCAATAAATAAGAAGCATCCCAATATGAGGACGCAATTATATTTTTCTAATGTAATGCATAGTTTATGGATAAAAATCTTGACTATATTTATATGAATACAAAGTACACATATCATTATTAAGTGAGAGACAATATTTGACAAAATAAACTCAGCTTTGTTGGCACAGGAACAAATAATAGCTAAAATCGTGTCACTTGACACTGTCCTCACTATTTCTTTCGTTAAATCTCTTAAAGCTAGGGCGTCTGAGAGAAATCGTATATAGGTAATACTTCAATTGATTATTTATTTGAAGAAGACATGCCATTAAATACGATCAAAGATATATTTTCAAGAAACAGCAAAAACAAGAATAGGTTTATTAATCTTCTCTGCAAAAAACTGGCCGAAAATAATATTGAGTAGGGCTTTAGCACCTGATACTAGAGAAATGTTTTTTTTAAAAGCCACTAAAAATAATGCCTTGCAACGAGTTTATTGTACAAAAAAAATATCAAAGAAATATTTAAATATTAAAAAAGAGCATCTGCTCTTCTTCAATCATGCATTCAATGGATGTGATACTACATCTGCTTTCTATAACAAAGATAAAAATAGTTTTATAAAAATTTATTATGATGATCAGAAGTTACGAGTAGCAGCTAAAAATTTTATGATTGAAGAGCAAAGTGAAGAACTGCTTTTTAACGAAGATATTCATTGTATTTTCACAATATATGGTGCTAAAACAGCCAAAAACTTGAATGAACTGCGATGTAATTAATATATGAAATTGTTTTTAGGAAAAAATATGAGTTGTATGTGACAGCAATAAAATAGTAAAACCGCTATAGCTCTGAAACTAGGCATTTCCTGATATATGTTTATATGAACTTTTTATTTATTGTTTTGAGATGTTTTATCCATCCTTGAATTTGTGACCTATATTTTTGAACAGTCTGTATATAATAATAGACGGTCGTACAAAAATCTTGTGTATAACACGTGAGTAAACAAGCATTATGACTTTCGGATAACAATTTTCGTAGCTTAGTAAGCCTCATCTCGAAATACTTGGTATCATGTCATAATGCTAAGTTTACACTCGCCTTGTATATAGTACTATCATTTGATCGAGAAACAAAAAAAAATCTGTGATATATTTCGTAATACTATTCTCTAAATTTTCACTCAAATGATATGTCCTGCAAAATTTATTCTGACGCATTGTACATCCTCTGAAATATTCAGTATATTAGTGAATATAATTTATTTATTATTTCTAGAAAATTGTAATGGACTTCATGAATAAACCGACAGAAACATTTATTTTATTCACATTAGCTCCATCAGGACTTCTACAGCCCCTCAAATCATTTCCAACTTCTGGCAAAAATAAAAGCTCCTATTTCATAAAACGTTCAGAGGAAGTAGTTTCGAGGACAAATTTTCGATATCTTTTCATTTTTGGTGATTTGTCTCCAAAACCTGTGGATGAATTAGCAATGTTAGTTGAAGAGGTAAGAGTTACCTAGGCCTTTATTAAATTTGTCTAAAAAGGCAAGCAACCTAAAATTCCAAATCTCATTTCTAATTTTGAGATGAAGATGAGCTCGATTTCTTGTTGACGTGCAGTGTAAACTTAAAAAAGTGACCACCTGTTTTTGTATGAGAAAATTAAGACTAAACAAAATTAGATGATTGATATTTTTATGAATTTAAAAATAAATGTTTTGAACAGGTTTTCGTGCCATTATTATCGAATGTTAATAATCATACCGGATGGCCTGGTGTGGTGGCAGAAGATGTGAGCCATCATATTCATATGTTCAGTAATACCGTGAATCAAATCAAAGGTGCGATGCAGCATCAAACACTACTAGCGATGCCACCTGGCATCCAACGCATCTACGGAGCAGAATTGTCTTGCCGTGATAGTCGTGGCGAAAACGTAGATCTTAAACTCAAAGCTGCCATTGAAGGCATAGTTATCAAATGGTTCAATCAAATCAATGAAATTCTGAAAGAGACATCTTCCGACAAAGCTTTTGCTGATAATGCTCATCCAGGTCCACGTGCAGAAGTTGATTTCTGGAATAATAGATTGAAGAACTTAGAAAGTATTTATGATCAGATGCGTGACCCTAGAGTTAAGAAAATGGCTGCTTTCTTAGGTAGGTATTGATAAACACAAAATTATAATAAACTAAAATTACAAAGCAACAGTACGCGCCTCACGACTGGGTTGTCACGATTCGTATAACATGAGCCGTATTTGTTAGGCTTATGATTTTGATTTTCCGAATCATAATTCGCCTAATCATGAATCTTGAGAATCATGATTATTTTTTGAAACGAGTAAGCAACGAACTACATGGACAATTATTGATCGCAGCGATCCTATAGTGTGAATACTAAACTGAATTTTATGATTTTAAAATTATCATATATTTGTTTTTAATTAATATTATATTTTGTTGCTATTATTGTTAGTGATTTTTTCTCTATCAGATTTAATTATTATAACTAATTTTGATTTTACCAATGATTTGTTTGATCTTTTATATCCGCATTTTTCAAAGTTACACTGCTATTGCAATCATCAGTGATATTTGAAAAAAGACTGATCCAGAAGGATGATAATGAATAACAATCAAAGAAACATGATTCATCATTGAATCATGCTCCTTTCCATCACTTTGATTACGAATCATATGCCTATGTCACACCAAACAGTGTCCTTGAGTGACCATGCGGGACCACTCATGAAACAACAGAACGCATCCATCACTCTATCATGAAAATAGCGGATCCTCTAATTTTCATCATTGGTCTCTGACGAAAAAAATACAGCTAGCTTCATGCGCATCATATACGTTTGTTGTGCTGTTTTTATTTGAATGTATTTTAGCTGCATTCTTTCGTTCCCGGAGTACTGATCTAACTAGTTCACTGTGTATTTGTTCTTTCGTTTACGGATCACTTACCCCCACTCCAAATTTCAACTACTCAGGATCACCAACTCCTCAACGAAAAACTAGAAGAGTTCACATGGTTCATATGTATTCAAAAAACGGCGGAGTTCGTACCATTTGAATCATAAGAAATGGAAAAAATTGCTTTAAAATAGATTTTGTTGTGCAAAATGCAAAATTTTGTAATAATTCATCCTGAAATTGAATTATAATTATTAAACAGATGAAAAAACTATATGTATTTGTGTTTTATATATTTAAAATATACTTTATATATATATATATATATATATATATATATATATATATATATATATATATATATATATATATATATATATATATATATATATATATATATATATATATATATATATATATATATATATATATATATATATATATATATATATATATATATATATATATATGTTTAAACGAAATCAAAACAAACTTTAGGTCAATAATCACACACAAACGCACACTCAACAAATGTTTGGTGTTCTTTCGACTACAAACAGATCATATGATCTCGACGCCGTTTTGAACTGGTCTTTAGATCAGTAACACGTGAACGAAAAAAAAAAGCTTTTATCAGAGAAAGTGCGTTCTTTTGTTTCATGAGTGAAGTCCAGGGAGTACTGTTAAGTCAATTACGGCCACTCACGGTCACTGTTTGGTGTGACATAAGCAATAGTTAGAAGAAACACGGCTATAAATAACAAGATACAGCGTATGGCTTGAAAAATTTGTAAATTTAAAAAGTGAGTAGAAAAAATCATGGTGAATGTCTTGCTGAATTTCATTACATAGTTATTTTACTTATTTGATTTCTAAAACACTGGCTTTTACCGCAAGCTCTGTTTTTGACTGTTTTGAGAACGTTGTTGCAAGTATTTCAAGGCAATGAAAATGCTTCAAATAACTTCGAAGAAAAATCTTCAGATACAAGATACAGATAGTCGGGCAACCGACGCTCCTTATATTCTCTGATCGGTCTTATGGCCAAATTGTATATGAATTGATCGGGTATTTAGTGGTTAATAGGATGCCAGACTTTAGGCGTGTTTCTTCGGGCAATCTAAGTGATCTAAGTCTTCATGATTAAGTGAATCATGTTTCTTTGGTCGTTATTCGTTATCCCCACTTCTTCACTTTGTGATCACATAGTGACAATCCTCTTACCCTTCTGAATCGGACTTTTTGCATGTTCACGATGATTGCAATAACAGAATCTGTGTAAATTTGAAATATGGCGGATAGAACACAACAAGAAAATCGTTGGTAAAACAATAAATGCACATCTCGCATCTAATATGAAGGGATGAATATACGAATAATCATGCAATAATAAATAGTTCTTGAAAAACAAACTATTTAATGAATTATAATAAAAATCAATACTGAAAAATTCTGATATTTTAACCAATTACAAGACAAAAAATTGCCAAAAATCATAGTTATAGAATATATTTTTAAAACGAATATATAAATATTCTCAAATCAAAATATGACCGATGATTCGTAGTTAGTTGTTTTCTTGCTCAAGAAATAATCATGATTCATATACAGCGAATATGATCCTGAGATTCACAGTATGATTGTCGAAGAAACACGCCTTTTATAAATGCAGAGTTCTGTCAAGAAAAAAAGCCAATTCTGGTCAAGTTTTTCGACGCAAATTCCCTAATAAAACTTACGATTGGAACTAGTACCAATCGATAGAGCTTCAAATTGAAAAAAAATCTCAAGTTCAATGAGGATGAGGAAAAGCGGATACGAAAATGCGTGATATTTAGGGGTGACTGCTGCCCTCCCAGACAAGGCGAGAGGCAGTACTTCGGCTTTTTCGTATTCAGGAAGGCCCGAGCTACAATTTATAGAGAATAATCACACATTCGAGAGAAGTTCACCTGTTTTTAAAATTGGGACCTAAAAATCGGATAGACTTCAAGAGTGACCATTGCTCTCCAGGACAGGATGGGAGGCAGCACTTTAGTATTCTCGTGTTTAGGAAAGCTCAAGCAGAACATAATCGTACATTCGATGAGAGAAATACAGCTGCGTTCGAAATGTGGCTGCCGACCCCTCGGACAAAAAATGATTATCGTAAGCTCGATCAGGGTAGTTTATTACGAAAATAGATTACATACTTAAGGATGGTTGCCGCCCTCCTGGATAGGACCGGATGTGGCACTCTAGTTTTTCTTAAAGTACTTGACATCCGCTATCGATTGGTACTAGTTTCTATCGCGAGTTCCATCAGGGAAGTTGTATCGAAAAACTAGTCCAGAATTGACCTTTTTTTTCGACACTAAGGGCCAAATTCAGAGACGTGACTTATACTCACCTCACACTCACCTTTCACTCAATCTGACAGATTGAATGTCATAACGAATTCAAAGACAGTTGACTACTCGAATTTGAGTTAGAAGTGAGTGACAATTAAGTGTGAGCTGAGTAAGATCTTAGTGTGATGATTTCACTCAAATTAATATAAACGCGTTTTTAACTGGTTTTATGTTGGTCAGTTGAAATTTTCTGATAAATATGGTTTCGAGCGAGGTTTCACGGGGAGATAAAAATTACTTTTCTATTGATCTTTTTCTACAATCAAATAACGGTATGATTCAGGGAAGGACTAATCAAGAAGAAGTCTGAAGAAACTTTTGTGTTGCAAGGTTTTTTGGAGAGACGGTGTTATTAACACACAAATGAAATTAAATATTATCAGTAAAACCAAAACGATGTTTTTTTTCCTATTACACTGGTTATGGACTAGCTCGCTAAGCTTGCACTGGCTGGTATCGGGTTTAGTTTACGCGCCTGTGGTACTGATATCAAGAATAGTGTTGGACCGAAATCCAGTTTTTGAGCAATAGCATATACTATCACCGCGCACGCGCTCACTAACATTCATTATACTAGACTCAAAACTGAATTTTTGTACTACTTGTTAACAGAATTTTCTTTCTATAATCAAGGAATCTACTATTGTATTCTGGATCTAAAATTATCAGGAATAGCATGATTGTAATCAAAGACTAAATCGTTGTACTCAATTAATTTATTATTGCAGTGAAATTCTCGTATAAAAGGATTTATCTTGATAATTTCAAGCAACAAAAAATAGATTTACACAGTATTGCTCCAGATAGGGTTGCCACACGGACAACATATACTCTAGACAAAGCAAGTAGCAGTTTGTTTTGAAGCCGGCAGGACAGAAAGAGAGGTACAAGGATGGAGCTATAATTGACCTACTTCAGTATTGTCTTACTAGATGTCAGCTGCGTAAACATTTTATTAAATACGTTTTTCATGAGTATATTAAATTAATATTAATTCTATATTAAATTATTCAAATTTATATACATACACGTGCAAAGATACTGATCCATCTTTCACATATTGGCACTTACAGCAATACGCTGCACAACTTCGGACTATTATAATAGATTACAACAAAAATAATGCTTTAAAAATTGTGAAATTAGTAACTCTACTTCAAATAATTTATAATTTGATATTTTATATGTTATAATTATACTTACTATCTAACTGAATGAAGCATGGCCGTAGACAGGGAAGGAGTTCTGGGGGTTCAAACCTCCCCCCCCCCACCAAATGTTTTGGCCAACTTACGTTCGTTACACATTATGCGACCTCATGCGAACGCTCGACGCTCGTTTCCAGCGACAAATTTGGTCAGGTGGTACTATTTCAAATTTCCCGGCACTTCAAAATATTTAGCGACAAAGCTGAACAAGTTGAGCTTTGTTGCTATGGATGGAGTGTACAGAAGGAGGGTTATCTCCTAATAAGCAACACTTTCATAATGTCAAATTAAAAGAGTATAATAATTCACCAAATGATATAAGAAATGTGACCAATATCACACATTTAAAAAAAAAGTAAATATATTCTTGAAAAGTGTTGATAATACAACGTCAATCAGTTAGTTTTGTAATTTTTTTTAGGTTAGGCATGTTCTTAGTATCATAATTATATTTTTGTCATACGATTTTATATTTTTTATATTATGTTGATAGCTTCAGTTAAATAAACGACGTGGCGCTGATTGTTCCAAGTAGAATGTTGCATAAATTGCTATATAATATTTTTCATTCTGTACAGTTAAAATCTATTTCTCTTTCTTTCATTGATCATTTTGAATCTGATAATTTATTTTTTCAATTGGCAATTCGATCATTTAGACATAATTACAGGATATTTTTCACTAAACGGGTTATTTGCGTTTAATAAAGCCATCCCTATTTTTTGCACCCAGAATCAGCTCACGTTTTTAATCCTTCATCTACACACTCCATATTTGTTGCGCTGAAATACATTTATAATATAAATCCGCGTCGATGAATCGATTTATAGTTCTATATGTCAAATTTCGATATTAATATTTTTAATCCCTGCAAGCAAAGAAGCCATGTTGACGCTGCTGTTTGACGCAGCAACTTGTCGCTGAATATTTAGAAATGCCGGGAAATTTAAAATAGTACCACGTGACCAAATTTGTCGCTGGAAACGAGCGTCGAGCGTTCGCATGAGGTCGCACCTTTACACGTTTTTGCCCGCACGATTATGATTTGCACGAGTTTGAATTGTGGTCTGTTCTTTTTCACACTATTCGATTTTAACTGTTCAAGAAAAAGATCTGAGAAATTATGACCGAAAGTTTTTAACTACTTTCGTATGTCTATTGGTTCCTTTGATGACTTGCACGGAAAAATGAAGAATGTATACAACCTGTTGAAATGCTAGCTATGACCCTATGACTTTAAGGCACCTAAGTCTTTGAATACTACTTTTTGATTAATGCTGTTCTCATTAGTATGCTATTCAAGCGTTATTATACATTTATAAGCTTTTACTGCTGTCTTTCTAATAAAATTTGAAACATTCAAATGTTTTCATAATATTTTGTCATTTAAGTACCCTACAGAAACAACCATTAAAGATAAAATAATGCAAACGTTGAACCAAACTACGTGTTCCCGCACGACTGAAACCGTCTAGTATGAAAGCGTGCATTTGAGCATTTGGTAACGTAGGCCACTAAACAGAGAGACGATATGGCAGCCATGTGGATCCAGTGACACTGGACAGCCGTAACGCGACTAAAAATCGTGTCCATGTTGTGTCCGTACAATGTGAAAGATCTCATAATATTCTTCATCATTCGACTGAAAAAAGATGTCCGTGCGGGAATAAAGATCGCTACTCACTACGTGTTGATGTGATTCGTTGATGAGATTCATCGATTCACTTCGTTTGAAACGAGCATCGACGAACCGACGCATACATCCTACTCATTATGCGTTGATTCACTTCGCTTCGATGGAGCGTGGAAAATTCGTCCACTGTGCGAACTGCGACCACGAAACTTCAATCAGTGCTGAAATGAATTTAGAAGAAGAAGACTTGCTTCTGCTCTCTGCAGCTTATGTATGTTATGTGGTCATTTCGATTTCAAAGAAAAAAAGAAGATGGTAGACCCAGTCTTTATATAAAAGCACTGCTTCAATTCACGAATAACTAAACTGGACCGATTTTGTCGACTTCGTCGCTTCGTTCATTTTCCTTTGATGATTCGTCCAAATACTGACATCACGGCGAAGCGACGCACAACGAATTGCATCGGCGCACCGCATCATACCCACTAGACAATAATTCGTGAAACATTGCGACGAATGGACGCATCAACGAAAAATGAGTAGCGGGCTTACACCGCACGGGCTAAAACGTGTAATGTGCAATGAGGTTTATGTTTGAATTTGTTAATCTAATGTCGCGCGCGAGTCCGTCCGAGACGCTACCTGTGTCGACGGCGACACCAGAGTGTACTTTTTACTCGTAGAGAAGGCTGAAAACATTTTTGAGAAATTGCATGGGACATTCACGACTGACTGGATTGGCCTTGATAAGCGTCCATCATGATGTCGAGATTAATCCAGACATCGTTGTCATGCGATTTATTTCTAATGATCATTCACGGCGGTTACGATTTGATTAAATTTGTATGTATGTAAAATTATAATATAATACACTTATTTCAGAATAAACTCATTACTTATTGTCTCTCATTTAAAGCTCGACCCCCCCCCCCCCCTTTCCCCGAAATGAATTTCTGGCTACGGCCCTGGAATGAAGATGCATACTTTTAATCTCGATACTTATTGTTTGTAGTAATTTCAACTGACAGGTGGTCATAGTGACATCTTGTGACAAATATTTGAAGTAGGTCAAACATATCTCTATCCTTATACCTCTCTTTCTGTCCTGCCGGTTTCAAAACAAATAATGTACAAACATATGGGATGATTCATATAAGAGTATATGTCATCCTTGGGTTGCCACTTTTTTTTTGTGCAACTAGAGTACATTGGTTATTAAAGGTAGAAAAAAAAGTATATTGTGTCAAAATAAAGTACGACTCATTTTACTTTATCATTTTGCCTCAAAATTCATTTTTTTTTCATTACTCTTAGCAACTTTTAACAAATAATTATCATTGCTAAACAGCTGCACATCATTTTCACAGTCTATATTTAAGTTACAGTAAATGACTAATTAATTTTTTTTGGTGCATTTAAAAATAGGCTTTTATGTGGCGACCACCAGAGGGTATAATTCATCAATTATCGAACCTATTTGGCAAAAATCGATAACGTCATCGACCCTAGTAACTCTGTCGTTCTGTTTTACGCAAAAATTCTTACAACCAACCTTTTCTGGTATATTATATGTGAAATGACAATAGAGTATTCTCACGAACTATATTGTTCTCATAAAGTATAGAGTACAATTTACTCCAAATAACGTTCAATACTTCACTTAGCAGACTGCAATACTAAATTTCAATACTCTACGGCTGATCGTTTCGAATGAATGCGAGGAGTTTTAAAAGACTGTCAAATGAAGTGCACTTCCAGCTCAGTCGAGTTCAATGAAAATAGGATATGAGCATTTAGATATTATAATCGTCTTAAAAACTAAATTCCAACATTCTACTTTCAACCGCACTTCCGGTATAGACGATTGCTCAACCAGATGTTACATAAGTACTCAATACGAAATTTAAATATTCTATGACTGATTGTTTCGAATTTATGCGGAAAATTCGAAAAGTCTGTTATATAAAGCGAATTTCCGGCTTAGCCGATTGGTATACAGAAATAAAAAATGACCATTTAGATGCTACAGAAATTTCAAATACTGAATTCCAGTATCCTACGACCAATCATTCTGGATTTATGCGGAAAATTCAAGAAAAGTTTCAAGTAAAGCGCACTTCTACAGACGATTGCAACCATAATGCGAGTTACACATCAAGTCCCTATACCAGTCTTGAATACAAAATTTTAGCATTATACGTTTGACGGGTTTTGAGATTTACGAGTTATGCACAAAGGCACATACGTACCGACATCATATATCTGCAATATTCGCTCATAATATTCTTAATAATTAAATAATTTGGAACATTTTTATATCCTAGAAGTAATCCGTGAAACAATACTTGTGGAATAGTTAAAATAGAGCTCGTGGTATAAGCCATTGTCTGCAACAATATACTTTATTCAAGTTTCTATAAATATAACTATGTCATAATGTCATCGAGAGAGAGATTGCAACCTGCTTTCAAGCTGTGTTTACGAATTAGAATAGACACCAAGTTCGGATTACGTGCAGATCACACATCATCTCATAATCGAAATTAAATACACCAAATTTAGAAATCTCTCTAACTATGTGCTGAAATTTCACAAAACATTTAATATAAATATTGAAATTCGAGAGACTGTTCTGTTGTAAAAGAAAGTTTCTAGAAATCAATTACAGACATTCTTTTTTCTCTGCCTGTGAATACTCAAACGAGTTACACACTATAGTACGCTGTTCTAAATCTAATAGATAACTATAATATATATTTCAGCACTCAGCTTTGGATATTGTCCGATATCTACTTACCAATTTCTCTTTGCATTGCAGAATTAACAAATAGTAGTTATTTACCATGTTTGAAGACTCTATTTCGTAATGTAGTAAGTGCTGTAACAGAAGCTAGAGATATAGTGGTATACCTGAAACCAATGGAAAAGTATTTTTCTATTTTTGAAGACCAAGATCTTTTCGAAAGTAAAGAACATTACCTTGCTATGTTCCACTGCTTGTCTCTAGTATGGGTAAAATCACGATATTACTGCAATAGCTCAAAAGTAATAACACTGCTGTCACTAATGTCCAACATGATTATTGAAGCCGCTAACAAACAGTTAGATCCCACATCGCTTTTTCAAGGAGACGTTGATGAAGCAACTATTAAAGTTACGAAGTGCATAACAATTCTGGAAGAATTTATGTAAGTGAAAACTGTGCTTCTTCTTGCAGAATTAATCTTCATCAAAAAAATTATATTCCTTATAGGACAAGTTTTGAAGATAGCCGTAAGACATTGCCTTCATTATTCCCTAAAGACGTCGAACCAATACTTTGGAATTTCCATCCTCGATTGGTGTTCCAAAGAATTATGACTTACATTGAAAGATTAAAGCTGATTAAAGAGGTTTTTCTTACTGCAACAGATTATTATAAATTGGAAAAAGTAGTAGTTTCTGGAATTAATGGACGTGATTTGACCGTCAAAATAGGAATTATTTTAGAGGTAGGGCAGATATGATCTTTTTTCAGATTTTGTAATTTATGTTAAATTATGTTTTTTTTAGGAATTCAATAAGTTATATCAAGTATTCATGAACATTTCGTACGATCCTCTAGAACCTGAATCGGAAGAATTTTTAAAAGACTTTGAGGTGTTTTCAAATCGTACTTTGGATTTGGATAAAAAATTATCAACAATTAGTGTTCAAGCTTTCAATGATGCTCCTACAGTGATTGGATGTACTAAGGTATTGTACATATATATACATACATACATATAAATTACGGCGTCCCATCAAAATGAGGTTGACACAAACTCTATTCAACATTCAACCAGAAATCATTCTCCGCCAAATATCCCTGTTTGAACACACCTCTTTCACTTCATTCACATTTATAACCATATTCATAGAAATTCGTTTATTTTTTATACTCGGGAACTTTCTCTCTGAAACAAACCAACAATCTTATCCATCCACCTACAATCTACATACGGGTCCATGCAACCTTTCACTTTCAATTTCACCAACATAAATCTTTTTCAAAAATCCTTCATTCAACATTTATTTCACATGCCCTAATCAACGTAACTGATTCATACCCACTCTCTACCACATTTTTTCAATATTTTATTCTTCAAGATTGATCGCGACTGCAATTTGTTCAGAAAACTAATTTTGTGGGTATGACAGTCAATGATAGAGTAGAGACCAAAATAAAAGAGTTCTCTGTTAAACTAATGAAAATAAACTTTCTTTCATCCTATTTTTCAGTAGCACAATCTGAACTTATCTTCTGTTCAGCTGATCTAAATTTATTATCTTTAAGCCCATCATCATATTGTACAAATTATTTCTTGCATTACCTTGGATATTTTGAACAAGTTTTCATTATTTCATTGACATTCTAAGAATGTAAAATATCTGTTCATAAAACAAATGAAGATCACTTGAAAGTAAAGTTAGAACTAAACAAACATTGTATCATTTGAGAAAGAAAAATAAAATAAATCCCCTCTTTTGGTCTCTTGCGAATTGTCATGGTCTCATTCAGTACTAGGCTTTAAATCACTTTTAACTATTTCAAGTTACAAAGGCATGCAAAATGTTGTTACGGAAGAACCCATTTTTTTTTTTAAATGTAATTGGAATTTGTGCTATGACCGGCAAATGTGCATTGGTCAATAATATTTTTATCTTTCTTATCAAGGGGTAAATTATCAATCCTCAAAAAAGCATGCGGTATAAAATCGAAGAACCTCACCTGTCACAATCTTCCGGTCTATATATAATTCAGAGGTTGATTGACATTGACTACGAAAAATATCCGTTCCATTACTTTTTAAACAAGCTTTAGACTTTGTCTCTGTGCCCTGGCAACTCATTTTCTAAAACTCAAATAATGGAATAGTTCTCCGCACTTTGCGCATTGGCATTATTATAGCATAAATTTTCTTGAAGTGTGTTCAAACGTCTCTAAAGGCGTAAGTTTCATGTCCTATAAAAATATAGCAAAAATATAAATGATGATAAACGCTTGCTGTGTGAAAGTGTAACACAAGATAGTCGTATTTGATAAAGTTGTCTGCCACAGATTGATTGTAAGAGTATCTTCAAAAGTAAATACATAAAGAAATTTTTATCTTTTCAGATGATCAATGTATGGGGTTCAATTTTGGACAGACCAATAATAAGAGCACAGATGTTATTAAATTATAATAAAATAATACACATGATGCATGAGGAATGTCATCTTACTAAATATTTATTTGATATGGGAGTATTATCCGAAGATTATTTGATGACTGATCTTCATTTTCCACCTGTCGCTGGTGTTTTATTCTTCATAAATAAACTTCGGATGCGAGTTAAAGTGCCTATGAATGAAATTAATAATCTAGAAACACTCATTACGCTAACTGAAGAAGGCGAGCAAATGTGTATGAATTATGAAGAATTAATGGAAATTCTGGAAGATGAAGAGCTTGGCTGTTTGGAAGACTGGGCTGACATGGTACCAGAACAAATTGAAGAAAATATAGCAAAGCCTTTACTGGAAAGAGCTAATGATTTGTTACTCTCTTTAAATTTTGATCCTCAACTTGTTGCAATATTACGGGAAGTGAAATATATGAATATATTGAACATTGACGAGATACCTGATGAAGCTCTTGAATTATACGATCGCGTTGAAGAGTTCCACAAATATAACTTGAGTTTAAACCGAACTATACAGTGGTATAATTGGGTTCGCACCAAAACAAAGCAGGTAGAATTAGATCTTATATCAGATCAGCTTATTAATTTAGATAAACGGATAGATTCCTGCATAGAAAATTTGAATTGGAATTCAGATGTGTGGGATACCATTAGTAATATTCATGTAGAAGTAAAAGATTTGTATGATAGGGTCTATCAAGCTCAAGTCAATTTGCGTAAGATATTAAGTTCAATGGACAAATGGGCTGTGATTCCTTTGTATGATAGAAAAGATGGAAAACAAGATCAGCTTTTATTTTTGGATGATCAAACAGAACGAAGACAAAAACGTTATTATAGTATACAGCAAGCTGCAAATGACATTGCTTTGATGTTGAATGAAAATTATAAACTTTTCTTTAAAGTGGAAATGCCTGCTGTAGAAGGAGATACAGAACTTGAAGTAGAAGAAGAGGAAGAGGTAGCGTCTCCAACTCCTGTTGCTTCACGAAAAGAAAAACGTGGTAAGAAAGGTAAGAAGGAAAAAGCTGCTGAAGAATCTCCAACCAAAGAAGAAAAACCTGGTAAGGCTGGCAAAGGCAAAAAAGGTAAGAAAGGAAAGAAAGAAAAAGAACCAGAAGAAGTAGTAGTTGAAGTACCAGAAACAGAAGAAGAAACTAAAGATGAGACCGATATTTTAATGGATGATGACGAAAGGCGATTGAAATGGGAAGCGTATCTAAATTACATCGATGGAATAATAGGTGACATGTTGTTAAAAGCAGTAATGTTCAGCTTGGACATATTTCTTTCTGAAATGGAAGTTGGCAAAAAAAAACCTCTATTTGAAGTAGCATTGGAATTACAAGAGCCAGAAATAAAATTTGTACCAACTTTAGATCAGGATGATGAGAATTGTTTTTACTGGATTGTACGAGATTTGATTGACGACATTATTACAATGTGTGAAATGATACCTCGAGTAACGATGAACACAGATCAAGTTAATTATCGTAGTGCAATTGAAAACAATGATGATATAACTGACATAATCAGAGAAACTATGAATAGAGTAAAGCAAGGAGACGAAAAGGCATTGAAATACGCTGAAACTTTTGAAAAATACGCGTATTTATGGTTATCTAACCGACAAGCTGTTTTACATCAATTTCTTACCTATGGAAGAATATTAACTCCTGATGAAGTTGAAATGTTGGAAGATGAAACTTATCAAATTAAAGAAGTGGCGCCAACAATAGCACAATTTAAAGAACAAATTGATTTGTATGAAGATCTCTTCCAGCAGGTAAGTTTATTCAAGTGAAATGTTCATAAGCTTACGTAAATATTTCGCCTCATATAATTTCCATGCTTTTGTTGCATGAATAAGTATTACATATCATTGTAAGGATCAAAAGCATTCTTTATATAATTGTTTTGGGAAAGTTAGTTATGACTTGAAGAGAAAACTTCGTTCCAACTTACTTTAATTGAAATGAAATTAACAGCGGATTTATTCACTATTCTTAGGAAAAAATTGAGCGAAGATAACAGCATAGAACGGAGGTTCAGAAAACAACTTTTAAAATATTAAAAAATTCATTTAAAAATACTCAGACTTAGTATATAATGTAAATTTGAGTAAGTTGACATATTAACTTAAGGTTGATGTAAGATTTTTGTGAAAAAAACAATCCATAAACAATTGACAGATTCAAACAAAAAATAATCGATATTTCCGGTTTCGGCTAACGAATTGAGGTCTGTTTGGCTCAAAACTATTATTTATATGCTCTTTTATTTGCTGATAATTCTGTTCTAATACAACGTTTTCGAGTCAAGATATATATAATTTGTTTATAGAGTTATTTGCTTCAAAACGTCAATAAACAATTAGAAAAAAAAAATAGCAAGACCATATTATACCAATAATAGTTTCTCTCAATATTTATGGATTGCCAGAAATAAGGAACACAAAAAATGTCGTTGAAAGTCGCAACTCTTTGAGAAACAAATTATATTGACTGTTTAAACAATTGCAGGATACGTAGGATACCGATACAAAAATTAATAACTGTGGATTCTATTGCTAGGGTTACACTTATGTTAATTTGTAATGACTATAATTGCGGTTATTTCACTCATGTCAATTTTACTGACAAATTCTGCATAGTTACAATGACATTTATAGTAACAAATTGCTTGCCAACGGGAATTTACCGCGGTAAATCCCCGTTGGTAAGCGATTTATCGCGATAAATTGCCTTTGCCATAGAGAAACAATACACATGTTTTAATATAAATAAATGATCGGTTTTCTATTTCATTTATTTGTAAATTTAATCGTTTCGGAAATGTATTTCTCGCGGGACGTAATGAAATTAGAAACAAGAAGTCTGAAAATACAGAAAAAATGTCAAAAGAGACAATTTAGTGCATTTTCCAATAAAAAAGGTTAGTAGTTGCAACAAACATCATTCAATAGGGGCGTATAATAACAATTTCATTCGAGAAATATTCTTCACAAATACCACTCGCGACTTTAATTTTATCATAATTTTTTCTTTCAAACATCGTTCACCTTCAAGCAACATCCTTCGAGTCATCTGCTCAGAATAAATCCCTCGAGCTACGCTCTCGTGATTTAATCGGACAGATGACTCTCACGATGTTGCTAGGTAAACGATATTTTTAAGAAAAATTTATTGATAAAATTACAGTCCCTTGTGATATTATATACGATAAATATCATGTCAAATATAACGCTCCAAGTTATGCGTTAAATTGAGTGGCCACATTCAATGAAAAAATCATCATAAATGTCACTAAACTGGTGTCAGAGCACTAGGTTTCGTTTGAAATATTTCTTAGAACTTGATGGCCCTTTCAATACATCGCTTCATTATATACCTTTGGTGATAGTATTATCCCAACCAAAAACTTGCTAGATTGAATGATAGATAGTTAGCAGAGACAACAATGTGATAAATAATGCGCTTGACCACTTTGATGTGTAGAATTATAACACCAACCGACCTATTGCTTAACGCCTCACATCATTATCAACATTGTGAACAAATTAGCGCGCTAAAAAATGGCTACACTTATGTTTAATGTCAATATCTTAATTAATAGCGTAAGACGTAAATGTGGCCTTAGCAAATGAATAAAACACAAAATTTTCACTGAAATAAAATATGCATACGATGTTAAGTTTGAGACAAAAAGAATTATAAAATAGAACCCTCATTTGTTCATAACAATTTAACAATTGAAGATGAAAGTTCATATATAGCTTTAAACGATGATTATTGAAAAGATCTTAATTCTGTGTGTTCAAATTTTTTTTATTTCTCATGCAGGATAAGCACTATTTTGCGCACTTTTTCCGGGCGGTAAATGACTCTTTGGCTTTTGAGTGCGCCAAGTATAATCTACCGCTCGGAAAAATAAGCGCAAAATAGTACTTATTCCGCATTCGTAATAAAAAATTGTATCTGCAACTCGTGCGGTGTTGTTTATTGCCCACTTGAGCGAATGAGCGCTCTCGTGGGCAATCGACAATTTATCGCACTTGTTGCACAATATACTATTACAGCACGTACACCGAAAGTATCCTATAAGTGAACTGAATTCTGTTTCAAAAGCTCCTAATTCCAAACCATGGAAGCAATTTTCACTATTTTTTTGTAGACAGGGCATGATTGAATATTAATTCCCTTTGCAGAGGGTAAAAATTAAAATTGTGGATCATGGATGTCGTTGATATATTTTTATTTAATTGTTATATGTCAAATTGACATTTGAAAGAAAGTATTATGCCATGTGTTTGTTATAGGATCTACATTTACTGTAAACGGGATAGCACACAAAATGTTATCAATCAATAAAATAAATTATGTAAGTTATATGTCGTTACACTAGTTTACTGTGAATGTGATCACAATTGCAAAACTTGGTTTGTAAAATCGATAAGATAGTTTTGATACATCTAATTTTATTTAAAAAGCTCAGAAATAGGGTACTTCGGTGCACTTATTACAAAAAGTATCGTATGCAACACGGACACTGAACGACCGCCATTATTGTCATGGATGAATTTGGCTGCATGAAGCTACGGCTTGGGCTTTTCCCTCACCTTCACCGAATGCAGCCAACTTCATCCTGAACAATAATGACGGTTGTTCGAACCTTTTAGCATAATATACTATTAATCCGATGTGCCATTCTTTCTTTATAGCCCAAGAATCAAAATCTAAACTAAAAAAATCGTTTATAACAATGAAGCTAATTGTTCACGAGTTTTAAAATAACACTATCGTGTTCAGTACAATTTTATCTATAAGAATAATCAATAAACTAGCTGTTACCAGAAATTTACCCAAAAACGTTGATTTTTACCTTACCAAGACCGGATTATGTAATAAATTATCATTTTATTCTCTGAAAACAATTGAATAAAGTATGCTTTTAGTCGCTACTGTAGAATGAAATGAATTATTTTCATGTTTTCGTATGAAAAAATCTGACGTTGACATCACGTGACTTACTTGTACATCATTGGGTATATAATCAAACACAAAATCTCATCATTCCACGGCTAATAGTTTTGGATTTATCCAAAAGATTCTAAAAATCTGCCAAAGTAAAATGCGTTTTTAGTTTAGTCGGTTGCTATGGAAACAGTAGGTCATCATTCTTATGCTACAACATTCCAATTCTGATATCTAAGATTCTACGGCTACCAGTTCTAAATTTATGCGCAAAATTAAAAAATAAATTCCAAGTGAAGTGTACTTTCGGTTCAGTCTATTGTTATGAAAATAGTAGGCAATCATTCAGATGCTACAGCAGACTGAAATATCAAAGTTCAATACTCTACAGCAGATCGTTTCGAATTTATGCGAAATATTCCAAGACTGTCGAGTACACTGCACTTCCGACTCAGTCGATCTCGTTGAAAATAGGATATGAGCATCTGGACTAGACGGTACTATCGTCTTGAATACTGAATTCTAATATTCTACGTTCAATCGTTTTGGATTTATGCGAAAAATTCAAAAAATTTTTGTACGATTTGGCGTTTTTATGTGTTTACCGACCCTCTCCTGGATCCTCTATTCAAGGTGGTATGTTGATTTTACCATGCAAGCTGTGGTTACTATGGTTATGCTGACTTACCGCCGATGGGTAAAGGCGGTAAGTGAGAAATTGTTGATTTTCACAAAAAATATTCCTTTATTCATCTTTATAATTGAATATTCACAATAAAATGTCAAACTTGACAGCTGATTGCGAATAAATAATCGCCAGTAGTAACTCAATTTGAAATAGAAAGATCGGATCCATATTTTGGATAGATCTTCCAATCGTGCAAAACATTTTGTAAGCATCATGGTCAATAAGATCAGTACCAATTTTGCATTATTATTCTCAATCGGTAAACTGTACTTACTGATCTTAATACTTAAATAATTATTCTTTGCAATCAATTATGTATTTGCAAATAATTAAATAAAATATTCACATTTTTTATAACAATTTTGATTGAAATGTAGGTAGAGAAGATTGAAACTCAATATATAATAGATGGCTGGTTACAAATTGATGTTCGACCTTTACGCCAAGCTATCCTAAATATTGTTGGAAAGTGGGGGAATCTCTTCAAACAGCATCTAGTTCAACACGTTGTCCACAGTTTAGACGAATTAGAAAGTTTTTGTACGGAGTGCAATGCTATTCTTCTTACTGAACTTGGTGAAGATGATTATGAAGGGTTATTAAAAGTTATGGAATATCTTTTCAAAGTTAAAGAACGCCAGATTGCAACAGATAACATGTTTGAACCATTGAAAGAGATAATAGAATTGTTGAAACAATATAATGTGGAGTTCTCTGAAGAAGTGCACGTTCAGGTATATTTATCTTATTCACTCTTGAAATTAAAAAAAAAATTATTACGGCTACTATTATTAACAAAATATTTTATTACTATTGCTATTCTTGAGCTACTACATTTTCTTAATGATTAATGTTGCCGTTATTAAGCTTGTAAAATATTTTTTTCAATTGATTTGGTTCAGAATTGCATGTTCTGAATCTTGAATTAAGATTTTTTTCCCAAAATGATTAGAGAAGCAGTAGCTCTATGTATCTTCCTGTATATTTATTAAAAATAAATTAATATACACTTAGGTGCAAATAAAACGGTCACCTGAATTATTTTAATTTTTCTGGGACTATCTGAGGGCACAATATTTCTTTCGCCAAGTCCAGCTTATCATCTGTTTATTTTTTCCCGAAGCATTTAAACATTCGTAACTTTGATCTGCATAACATTTCAGTTCTCAAATTTGCAGAATAGGATGGAGTTACGAAACTTATATAATGCACCAAATATCATGATACGCAAATTCAAACGATTCTGTCTTTCGCCCATTAATGGTTACCCTAACTGTTTTGATAAATTATCAAAACAATTAGGGCACTTGCCGCTGTTCTTGAAAACTAAATTTTAGTATGCAGGCTGGGCTACGCGTATCAATAAAAAAGGAAACTACATACTGTATATTATATATTCCTCATCATCAAAAACTATTCAGCATATGAACGAACAATTGATCATTTATTTTGCATCAAGAACAAATTTCCTCAAATCTCATATTAGTTGACTATAGTCCGTTAAATAAAGGCGAGGCAACAAAATTTAGCCATCTTTCACAACTCAAAAGCTCATTCGATACAAAGAAAAATTATTCTACAAATTTTCAGAAATCTAGAAAAAATTCAAGTGATCTGTTTTTTCTTTTTGTCATCTGAATGAATACTACTAATACCTACTTTATGAATCATTTAACATATTCTTGTTGTTTTAGTTAGTGGAGTTACCAGACAAGTGGAGTTATACGAAAAAATTAGCAGTAACAACTAAGCAGTTAGTTGCTCCGTTGCAGGCAAATCAAGTCAATTTATTACGAAAACGAATTATTTTATATGAAATACGGCAAAATCTCTTTAGAGATACTTTTAGAAAATCTCCATTATTCAATTATAATTGTCCTGAAGATGTATACAATCTATTAGATAAGACACAACTAGAAATTGTCGTGTATGAAAGTCAAATGAAAAAACTAGAGGAATCCGCTGGTTTATTTGAAGTTGTTCTTCCTGAATTCAAAGGCATTAAGATGTGCAGGAAAGAAATTAGGCAACTCAAGGTGATAAAAAAAAAAATAGATTAGAACACAATAAATCATTATAATTTTTACAATTATTAATCCTAAATATTATGCATCATGCCATTATCTCAATCTCTTCAAAAAAGATATGTTCCATTATTTCTAGTCACAATCACCTGATTAAACCGCATTTGTTATTTTGTCTTATAACTAACCGGTACGATTAGCCTTTACAAGGATAATGTTAAAAAATATACAATAGAAATCACAAATTCTTAACTCGGTTTTTACACCATCATCCTGAATAGAGCGACAATTGTAAACACGTTTTTCATCCTTATTGGAACTCTTCAGTACAGTCTAGCATGAGTAGCAGCTCTCAGATAGTCGATTTTGCCTCGCGGTTCACATGTCCGACTGAAGAGTCCCAATAATGACAAAACACGTGTCTACAGTTGCCGCCCTATTCTTATTTCCAATGTGACAGTAACATGATAAGAGGTGGTGCGAAGTATTTATGCAGCAAGAAGTTTGTATATAGATCATAGACAGTCTATATAGGAAACGCAGCTAAAGTATATTTAAATTATTTGCATGCAACTAAAATAATATAGGCAATCTAATCTATCTTATACACAGACAAAAATATTGCATTTTTTTTAAAGTCATTATTCTTTTCAAAAAAATCTATCTGTGTACTTTTTATGTTTATCATTGTTAATGGAGTGTTTTACATATACTACAATTCATTTTAGAGATGAAATAACTTAGACGTGGCTTTCGTAGCCAAATAAATGACCAAGAGTCATATTTTTTCAAATGCTTGGCGATTAATAATTTATGCTCTTTTGTTTTTTGTCATCCGAATGACATTGGGCTTTATTTCTTGTTTCTTAAGTTTCAGTTAGAGAGATGCCCTATTTGAGCGAGTTAGATCCAATTATATTACTCTTTCTGAATAAAGTAATAATCAGAATCAGGCTATTTTATTAGTTTATTTACGAATTTGTTGGCAAGCTTTAGTATGTAATTTATTGGACTATGATTCACTCATAACACTCCAGTCAAATAATCAATAAATATACAGAATTTAAACCAAAAAATCCTATTTATTTTAAGAAAAAATTATAACAGAAAAAATATGCAATATTTTTGGCCGTGAGTGTATAATTGAGCTATAATTTAAATTTATTATTTATTAATTTATAGTTATAATTTGAATTTTGTGGTTGTAAAAATAAAAATTGTGAATATGTTGAAAAATTTAAATTATTTATAATGAAAGATATTATAATGCAATTTTATTTCAAATAATCACATAACATCACGATAGTCAGTATTGAGGTAGGTTGCTTGCGAAATAATAATTTAAAATTTATTTGAAGAAATTGCACTTCAAACATGTGAATTCCTAGTATTTCTTGAAAGAAAACATACTTCTTCAATTTTATCCTAATAAATATATGTATCTGAAATCTTTACTACACTTTCTTCAAATTGAAGTGATTATTTATTTTATTTAGCAACTGTGGGACTACGTATTCATAGTCCAAACAAGTATTGATGAATGGAAAATGACACCATGGAAAAAAATTGATGTTGAAGCGATGGAAATGGAGTGCAAGAAATTTGCGAAAGAGATCAAAAGTTTCGACAAAGAAATGCGTGGCTGGGATCCTTACATTCAAATTGAAGCAACTGTTAAAAATATGCTGACATCACTTCGAGCAGTTACAGAGCTTCAGAATCCAGCTATCCGAGAACGCCATTGGCTGCAGCTTATGCAAACTACCAAGGTGCTCTTACACAAATGCATACACCATCACATTTGTAATATAACTTAATCGTAATTTAACATAATTACTATACTACATGCTGCTGAAGATAGCGACGTTTCTACCGCCTCATTACACTGTGAGTTACAATATTTTTCTTATAGACTTTCTTGAAATTATTATTTTAATTATTACTAACAAATAGAAAATTAATATATTTTATTAATATTACGATATCACTAGGTATCTAGAAAACTGAATTCGATATATTTACACTATTATGTTTAATTCATGTTTAGAGGTTTAGAATGAGCCATGGTACAGCATTGATCTATAAGTAAAGCCAAAGTCTTATGATTGGCTGGAACGTAAACTAAGTTTACACTAGCACTAAAATCGTATTCGCTTTTTTTAAGTCGCTCATTATCAACAACAAATATTTTGTACAATTTGTGGCCAGTCGGGATAACAACTGTGATAAAGATTCACAAAATTTGAGCTCAGGTGCCTAGCATTCATTGATGTTGAAGTGGAACTATCTGTTTTAGGCCCAATTGTACAATCTCAGCTTATCTTCAATTTAGCTTAACCGAGCTTATTCACTATAGTTGTAATTGTTGAAATAATTATTACCATAAAAAATAAACTTAGCTCAACCAAACGTGGATGAGTTAGTTAGATAATTGGAACTGAGGAACAACGTAATTTGATATTTTTCGCATGTATAAGGTTATTTTATTTACGCCAGTAGTATAATAACTATTTTTATATCTTTGAATTAAAAGACTTTATATTTTTGTAGAATAATCTTTATTTTATTTCTTAAGGTTAAACAATAACATGATTCATTTTTTCATTCGGGCATTTATTATGTATCAAACAGAACTCTGGGTAATTTTGGATTCGTTCAGAACACTATATATAATTTTGGGGTGCATTCATACATAACATTTCCTCCCTGCTTTAATTTTACAATGATGTTTAACTTGGTGAATATGGTTGAGGGGGACGACGAGGACGTGATGATTGACGTGGAATACGTCGAGGCGTGGCTGTTTGGTAGCGTGGTTGTGGTTGCCTCGGTGTCGTCGGTAGTTGCTGTGGTACTTGGATGTTTTCGGGTGGCGCGGCTGCAGGTGTTGCACAATCTTCATAGAATCGGACTCTTCTCCGTGGTTCACATCCATTATCTTGAACCGGGTTATTTACTATGTCTGCAGGCTGGTCTTCATTGTCGTGGTGGGCTCTGATCTGGTCGACATGTCGCTTGAAGCGTTTGCCGAAATAATCTATCTCGTAATGAAGATCTCCAAGTCGAGTAATAATCGTCCCTGGAATCCATTTATCCAAGCGTTGGTTACCTGAGAAAAAATAGACTGCTTGCGCTGGCTTGAAGGAACGAAATGAGGAATTGAATTTGAGTTGTTGTTTTTCTGTTATCTTCGTTTGTATATTGTCAGGTCTGACGAGATCTAAACGAGTGCGTAAATGTCGGCCCAAGAAGAGTTGTGCAGGTGGCTGGTTTGTGGTTGCATGGGGAGCCTTGCGGTATTGCTTCAAGAATTTGTTCAAATTCTGTTGCAGTGTTGACTGTGTGGTTGCCATTGCTTGAATGGCATCCTTGACCGTCTGAACGTAACGTTCTGCTTGTCCGTTCGTCGAGGGGTGGTATGGGGCTGTGCGCTTATGATACTTCACTCCACTAAGTTGTAGAAACTCTTTGAATTCAGCAGATGTGAACTGGGTACCATTATCTGATACTATGGTAACCGGAACGCCATAAGCTGCGAACAGCTCGTCAAGAATTGCAATTGTAGCAGAAGCTGTTATTGACCTGGTGACTTTGACTTCAAGCCATTTACTGTAAGCGTCGACAATAATTAATAACATCATTCCAGCGACTGGACCCGCGTAATCGATGTGTACGCGTTCCCAAGGACTTCTAGGGTACTCCCAATGATGGTTGCGGAATTTGGGTGGAAGATGCGCATGCTTAGCACATTCTATACATGATTTGGCAATGCATTCGATGTCTGCAACAATGCCAGGCCAAAAAACAAATGATCGTGCCATGCCTTTCATTTTCACAATGCCTACATGAGCTGCGTGTAAATCGTTGAGGATCGGTTGCCGTAGGGTAGATGGCACAACGACTCTGTGTTCGAGTAGTAGATAGTTGGAGGCCAAAGTGTAGTGTACTTCTGGTGATTTGTAACCATGGCGAGCAAGGTTCTGACCTGTCTCCAAAAGTTGGACAATTTTACCCAAATGTGGATCTTTTCGCGTTTCACTAGCGATATTCTCGGCTCGGATCGGCAGCTGCTTAATCTGGTACAGAGTAAATTGATCAAATTCATCATATTCTGATATTTTTCCTTCCTCTTTAGCAGTTTTTTTGTGACCAGCGTCAACGGTGCTATGTGCGCGAGAGCAATAGTCAGCATTTGCGTTTAATTTGGTTGGTTTGAATATGACATCGTAGTCGAAATGAGCGAGATAATCAGCGTAATTAGCCATCCGACTAATGCAGAGTACCGGAAGTGATTTTTCTGGATGCAATATTTGCGCTAAGGGTTTATGATCTGTAATCAGAGTAAAGTGTCGAGCATATAAATAGTGAAAGAATTTTTGAACTGCCCAAACAATAGCTAGTGCTTCTTTATCTATTTGTGGGTAGCGTTGTTCAGTAGCACTCATCGTACGACTGGCGTAAGCGATTGGTCGTTCATCTCCATTTTCCAGCCGGTGTGACAAAACAGCACCCAAGCCCGTTTTGCTAGCATCAGTTGCCAGTAGTAGAGGTAATGATGGATCGTACGGCATTAGTACTTGTGATGAAATCAGGGCTTTCTTGATATCTTGGTACGCTGCTTCAGCAGAAGATGTCCATGCAAATGGTTCAGTGAGTAACATATCTCGGAGCGGGCGGTCTCTAGTTGAGAGATCTGGGATAAATGAAGTGTAATAAGTTGCTTTTCCCAAAAACAACTGTAGCTCCTGAGGTGTTGACGGTTTCGGAGCATCACGAATTGCTTCTATGTGCTTGTCTGATTTACGAACTCCCTGGCCGTCTATTTTATGCCCCAAGAATTCAATAGCGGGTGTAGCGAAAACGCATTTCGCTCGGTTGAGTCGAAGACCATGAGACTTGATTCGTTCCAGAACTTTGTCAACAGCTACCAATAAGTTGTCGAAATTGTCTGCAAAAACTAAAATATCATCAAAGAAATTTAGTACGTTATCAAGATCTCGTAGCACTGTCTCCATTCTTCGTTGCCAAATTGCTGGAATATTTGCAGCACCATACACTGCGCGTGTTGGTCGTACCAGTCCATGTGTTGGTGTGTTCAACGTCAGTGCGTGCCGAAATTCTTCATCCACTGGTAAATGCGTGTATGCATCCGTTATGTCTAGGTGACAAAATAATGTGGCCCCTTTCATGCGATTGAAAAGATGTTCAGCTCTCGGAATCGGATGTTCATCTATGATCATACGTTGATTGAGTGTCGGCTTGTAGTTACCAGTGATGCGCAGTTTGCCATTTTTCTTCACAACGATATGAGTTGTTGAAGCCCATTCAGAATGTTCAACTCGTTCGTAGAATCCTGATGCAATCTTGGAATCAATTTCTTTTGCATATGCGTCGCGTAAAGCAAAAGGTACTTCTCGTGCACGCGCGAAAACAGGTGTGGCACCTGGCTTGAAATGCACAGAAGCTGGTGGTCCAGTAAGTTTACCGGCAGTATCGCTGAAGACACTGTCATATTTTGTTAACAGCTGTTTGAGTTGCGACGTTTGTTCTTTGGTAAGTTGTGGCGCAGCTGTTGTCAGCGTGTTAATCTGCTGAGAGTTGCTAAAAAGTTCAGTAAATTTAATTTCATGGACAAATTCAGTGATCCATTCCCGTCCAAATAATGTATCGAAATCTCCATCAACGACGTAGAGATTCAAATTTTTTGTTGTTTTGCCAACGGTGGCATTAACTTCAAGTCGGCCGATACAGTTTATACGGTGCCCTGTGTAACTTACGAATTGTCTGTCAGTCTTTTCTAACGAGAATTTTGGTTTTACTGTCCGCAGTGTTTTACCACTGATGATGCCACATGGCGCACCAGTATCAAGTTCCATATCAAGATTACGACCATCGATTTGTACCTTTAGCATCTGCTTACACCTCGATTTGACTGAGTTGACCTCATGAATCTGACTGAAACTTTCAAGTATATCAACTTTTTCAGCTGGCTGTTGAGCTGTGTCAGTGATTTGTTTCGTAGTTTGTGTCTTCTTTGACCTACAAACTTTGGCAATGTGGCCTTTTTTGCCACAGTTATGACAGTTTGTTTCAAGAAATCTGCACTGATCACGCGTATGTTTTCCTCCACACCCGTTACATGATTGTTGCCTATCGTGATCGTCTCGCTGCGATCTGGTGTGACAGACGGACTTGGTGCGACTTCGACTCCGTGACACAGACCTTAAAAATGGCCCTTTCTTATCATGTTTTGTTTGTGGTTTTGTATATCCTAGTTTGTGCGTTGTCTCAGCTGTAATTTTAACTTCGTTAGCCGTATTACGTGTTGCTTCGAGTGTGTTTGCTATTTCATAAGCACTGGTGAAAGTTGCTGGTTTCTTACTGATAATCTCATCGCACATCTCTCTAGATTCTAAGCCGTGTAGAAGTTGCTCGATTAGCATTCTGTCAAGAAAGTCTCCGTACTCACAATGAGCTGCTCCTTGTTTTAAACGTAATGCAAAATTTGCTATAGTTTCACCTCTCTGTTGTGTGATATGCCTAAATTTAATACTTTCAGCAAATTTGTTCCTTGCACCATCAAAATGATCCTTTAGTTTTCTTTGAAGTTCATCGTACGTAAGATCCTCTGGTTGGCGCGGACTAACTAAAAATTTTAGTGCATTATTCAATTCAGCACCCATGTGAACACGAGCATAATTAGCATGTTGATTTTCGGGGATTTTACTCAACTGAAGTGCCCAGTCGAATCTCTTGAAATAATCTTCAATAGTTGTTCCATCAGAAGAACGGTATTCACTCATTGAAAATGTTGGTGGTTTTACTTGAGCTTGTGCGGTATATGCACTTGCAGCAGCGGCGGCAGTTGCATTTGCTGCGGAAGCTTGCATTGCGTTAGCGAGCATACTTGTAAATGCTTGTAACTATTCCGGTGGTACATCCATTTTGTTACTTTCGTTTACGATTCTTCCTTGATCCCACTTTTAACACCACTTTTATATCTTTGAATTAAAAGACTTTATATTTTTGTAGAATAATCTTTATTTTATTTCTTAAGGTTAAACAATAACATGATTCATTTTTTCATTCGGGCATTTATTATGTATCAAACAGAACTCTGGGTAATTTTGGATTCGTTCAGAACACTATATATAATTTTGGGGTGCATTCATACATAACAACTATATTACTTTGATCGTTTGAATAAGGTAATGGAATACTTCACCTCACTAGTGAGATAATATGATGTGCATTTATTTCGAATACTTTCTTGTACTTTGTGTTAGATTTTTTTTGAAACAGTTTTTTATGCTTTCTTCATTATCTGATTGTAAACTTTGTGAATCACTTACGATGTTTCAAGAGAATGCCAGCAGATACAAAGACGAGATTTTGTTTAAGTACACTAACGTTTTAGGGTACGTTCCACTAGACGATCGCAAAGCTCATGTCGCCTCAACAATCGTTCCACAAGACGATCACGGTCTTGACGTTCACGATAAATACGTTATAACGTCATCTATAGATGACGTCATTGATCTCGACCCCTTCAAGCTCACAACGCCCGCGATTGAAAGGTGGGTCGAAGCGATCATTGCGTTTATTTTTGCATAAATCGCCAAGAAATTGAAATTAAATGAGAAGATGCCTTTCCAAAGTGTATTTCGATTTCAAATTATGTCAACTGATTCAAGACTTTCAATATTACAGATAATTTCATGGTCTCTCATTATCATTATTTATTATTTAAGAGCGAGTAATTTACACAGGCATATTGGATTCATTCCATTCGTATATCATTTTTGCTACAGGTTAGTTTAATCTTATTAATGATTTACTTTTCGATCCTAACCATAAATTGACAATCTATTTGACATTTAACAGATACTTGCATCGTTCCACTCATAGCACCAGCCACATCGACCATAAGTTAGTGGAACAGCAAAAACCGCGGTCGTGAGCCTGAGCGTTGTGATCATTAGTGGAACGTACTCTTAGTAAACAATAAACAAGATTGTCTTGGTAACAAATAAATTCAGTCTAATCTGCTCTTTTGATTTTTGGCATATAAACTAATTTAAATAACTTTTTTCCATTTTTTTTTTATATTTCTAGTGTAGATAAAATTCTGTATGTCACAGCACTTGTTTGATTACACACTCGGCCTACAATCTCGTCGTGCTGTAATAATACATCTATCCCACTAGTAACATGAATTATTATTTTCAATAGGTCAAATTTGTTATGGATGATAAAACAACGCTCTATGATCTACTAGCTTTAAAGTTGCATGAATATGAAGAAGAAGTTAAAAACATAGTGGATAAATCAGTCAAAGAAATGTCCATGGAAAAGACTTTGAAAGAATTGAATACAGTTTGGACTGCTATGGACTTTGACATAGATATTCACGATCGCACCAAGATGAAATTGCTACGGGCTAGTGAAGAGTTAATCGAAACTTTAGAAGATAACCAAGTACAATTGCAGAATCTAATGACGTCAAAATTCATAGATTTTTTCCTGGAGGAAGTATCCTATTGGCAACGTACTCTTTCTATTGCTGATCTAGTTATAGGAGCATATTTCGAAGTTCAGCGAAAATGGTTATACTTGGAGTCCATTTTTATTGGATCTGAAGATATAAGAAGTCAATTACCAGAAGATACAAGAAGATTTGAAAGGGTGGACAGAGATTTCAAAGTGAGAAATATTTTATTAAAATTATTTGCATTATTTGTAGATTTAAGATTAACTATTCAAAGTAAAATATGAAAAAACAGTGATAAAAATACATGAAAAAAATTTCATTTGCTATTTTTAAAATACTTCACGCCAAAATGTGACCAATATTTCTCTTTCTCAATTCTTTTTGACTTGTTTCTACCTCTGTTTATAAGTATAGTCTACAAAGGAATATACAGAACTTAATAGTATCTGCCGAACTTAATTTTCATGCTAAGGTTTCATAGTTTTTATCCAATATTTGAACAATTTGTTTATTCACAGGATATTTTAAGTCAAATGAACGCAAACTTGAATGTTGTGAAAGCAACAAGTAAGGCAAATTTGTATGACAAGCTAGATGGTTTATTGAAAGATTTAATAATATGTGAAAAAGCTCTGAATGATTATTTGGAAACCAAAAGGCTTGCATTCCCAAGATTTTATTTTGTATCTTCAGCTGATTTACTGGATATTTTATCTACCGGAAATCAACCAGAATTAGTACAAAAACATCTTACGAAATTGTTTGATTCTATTGCAAAATTAAGATTCACACAAGAAGGTGGAAAAAATACGAAACAAGCTAAAGGGATGATAGCAAAAGATCATGATGAATTTGTTCAATTCACGGGTCTGTGTGATTGCAATGGAAAAGTTGAGATATGGTTAAACCGTGTAACAGATGCAATGCGTAAGACTTTACATCGATGTTTTTTGGAGGCAGTGAAAGCCTATGACGACAAACCCCGTGAACAGTGGTTGTATGACTGGCCAGCACAGGTAGCTTTGTGTGGTACACAGATTTGGTGGACAGTTGAAGTCAACATCGCTTTTTCACGACTTGAAGAAGGCTATGAAAATGCCTTGAAAGATTATCAAAAGAAGCAGATTCAGCAATTATTTTCCTTAATCATGCTATTACTTGGAGATCTAACCTCCGGTGATCGACAAAAGATTATGACAATTTGTACTATTGATGTACATTCCAGAGACGTTGTTGCAAAAATGATAGCAATTAAAATAGAGTCTTCCAATGCTTTTCAGTGGCAGAGCCAGTTGAGACATCGTTGGGATGAAGGTGTTAATAACTGTTTTGCCAATATCTGTGATGCTCAGTTCCTCTATCAATATGAATATTTGGGTAATACTCCTCGTTTAGTGATTACTCCATTGACAGATAGGTGCTATATCACTTTGACTCAATCCTTGCACTTGATTATGGGTGGGGCACCTGCTGGACCGGCAGGTACTGGAAAAACGGAAACAACAAAAGATTTAGGAAGAGCACTTGGGATTATGGTTTATGTATTTAATTGCTCAGAGCAAATGGATTACCGATCTATTGGTAATATTTATAAAGGCTTGGCACAAACTGGTGCATGGGGATGTTTCGACGAATTCAATAGAATCTCTGTTGAAGTGCTTTCTGTTGTTGCTGTCCAGGTTAGTACTCTCAAGTCCAAGTATAAGAACGTTCGTTAGGTAAACAATTTGTTAGAAATAAACAATATTTAAGTGAATATTTTAATTATATATACAAACTGTTTACTTAATAGAGCAAGAACACCTATGCTATGTTAAGTCTCCGTCACCGAACATTTTCATAAATAAAACCAAATTGAAAAATACACGTGCCAACAAATTTTAATCTGTTAACCTCCACTATCTTGTGTGATGCTAATTACCATAATTGAGCTAGTCATTGTAGGCGGTTTTTCAGTTTCATATTTCCGTCATCAAACATTAGTTTTTTCCAAACAAAAATTGAAGCTTCAATTTTCAACTGTCTTGTTAATATAAATAGTAGTCGCTCTTTCTGAAGAATTTCAAAAGCATCATTACATTACTCATACTGATACAGAAAAATCACACTTCCGCTGCAATCACTAGAATAATGGCCATCATAGGAGTCAAGAGCTACCGACTACATGTATTTGAGTACATTCCAATAACGCATAATTGTCGTGACCATTTATTTTCATGTCAAAGCGGAACGTCCTCTGCGGAATTATGTAAAAAAAACTTTTTGGTGTTCAACAAGCTTTTTATTGAAGAAGAAATGATAATACTAATACAAAATATTCAAGGTACTAATAATAAGAAATTTGCATGACGTGACGTGACTTCTAGACAGTATTTTTGTATTTTTTAGCTGAACAAATTATTTTACAAATATAGATATAAAAATTGTAAATTGAATTATCTATTTGCGAAACCGGGACTTTTATGCCCTCGCTGGAGGCAGGGGGACGGACAGACTGAAAATGGGACTGTTCCGCTCAAAGCGAAACGTACGGTCACGTTATGCATAATATATGATGGATTTGTGTAATATAGAAACCTAGAAATTTTTAACAGAAGGTTTCACGACATCAAATAATGTTACTTTATTCATGACGTCACGTACTGCTACGTTTACAATGATATATCTGAATCACAGAAAGCAAAATCAAAGCAGTAACAAAACGTGTTAACCGCAGCCAACCTATGATGACATTTTTTCCATTGAGGGGAATTATCATTTTAAATACAATGGGCCGAATTCAGCATTCTTCACTACTTGACGAAACTTCACTAGAATATCATAGAACATAGATTATTTTACTTATGTCAATTATACTGACACATTTTGCATAGTTACAGTGGCAATTATAGTAATAAATCGCTTGCCAACGGGAATTTGCCTCTGCCAATTTCCCAAAACATTTCACAGTTTTCGAAAATGTCAAAATTTAATAGTTTTGGAAATGCATTTTTCGCGGAAATTTGTGATAGACGGAGAGCTGGCTACATAAAAATGCAAGGTATAAGGAGCATTAAATATTTTTCGCACTCCCGGGAGTAAAAGACGAATTTAATCCCTCATTTCAGGGACTTAAGTTTGAATTTAGTCCCTAAGGATATAAAATGATCAATAATGTCAAGGGACTAAAATAAAATAAACAAATTTTTCTATAACAACTAAATAATCAAAGTACTTACCTAAATGTCAAATTGAATTTTTTCATTATAATTCAAATCTTTATTATTGATGATTTATATTAGCATTATCGCAATTGACACAATTTTACAAATGCATCGTATTGTTGTTCGTAAACTTTCTAGATTTTTGGGAAAATAATTTTACAGTTTCCTCTTACGCAATTTTACCAATATCAAATCTCTCAATCATCTTTTTGACAGCAAGTTTATTTATTTAACAACTGTTGTAGCCAGCCTTGTTACTATGGTGAATTTAGTCAACATTTTTGAATCAAGGTTGTTGATGTCATAATTTGAAGATTAATTAATCTGCTTTTAGACAATTGTGATTCAATATAATACGGTAGTGCGAAAAATAGCGTAGATGACACATGACTTAAGTGCCTTTAATCCCTCAGGTGAGTATTGCCCTCGACTTCGTCTCATGCAATAAATTCCACTCTCAGGATTAAATCAAGCACTGAAGTCTCTCGTTATATAATATACTAATAGCTAAATATGTTCCATTACTACTCTCGAACACTGAATGACCAGTCTGTCTGTGCGTATAGGAAGACTAAGGTGGGGCTGGACGGTCAAAAAGAATAAATTTTTCAAGAAAAAAAAATGATAAAGCTCGGAGATAAAAACTATTCGCTATGTGCAACATCAAAGTGGTGACAACTAGCGGCAATGATCGGCGAACCCACTGCCACTTTTATATGTTCTGTCAAATGTGACAACTAGTGAAAAGTGAATTGAAATCAAAATTAAACATGAACGTAATGAGTATGGATCCTATATTAAGAACGGGTTTTGAAAAAATGAGTCATACTATCAGCTTTCAACCTCAAACTGTGCCAAAGGGTAAAGCTCACAAGTATTAAAACCGTTTCCAATAATGTTATTACAAAACAGTGTTTTTTCAAAACTATCACAATAAGCAAGAATATTAGCTTGGCATTCAACATCACTTGTGCTTTTGGTACTTGAATCAAGTATCATTAAATTGTCATGTGCTCTGTCACAGTCATTTTCATGTATTGAACTTATTATATTTATTGAACTTATATCCATTGAGACTTCTGTATTGGCAGCCCTTTTTGAATTAAAACTTTAGTTTTTAATATTTTTTGAACTTGAAGCTATTAATGAAGTATTCTGTAGCCTACGCTTAATGAAACATTGATGTCTTGTCAAAACTGTTTCGTCATTTAATTTTGGCTTCCAATGAGGAGAAGAAAATTGGCTAGATACGAAATTAGAACCCAGCTTCTTTTCTTCCTTTTTATTCCAAATGAAATGCGCACTGCAAATTAGATATCTTGATGTAGGACTCCAACTGTATGTATATTCACTAAAAAATAAAAAAATATGTCTTATTTTATCAATTTAATAACAAAATTCGAGTTGTAGTACCATAAAGTTATTGAATTTTATTATTCTCATATTTATTTTATACTAAAATTATATTTACATATTGTGTTCGCACTAATTTTTTGAAACATCATTATAAATGTACAATTAAGGTTGTGATACTTATTTTTGCTTTCTTACGGCGGAAATCCACTTTTCTCTTTGAATAAACCCATGCTTATACATATTTTGGTGAACAATAAAAGCTAGCATCACTATTTTTTGATGTATTATTACAAATGATAATGTAGCATTCACGAATTGTCATTTTTGACTTTTGATTTTAGATCAGTACATGTGCACTAAAAATGCCAACTTTCGCCGCTAAGCGCGCACGGTCGTTTAGTGTTTCCCTTCCAAGCAGCTGCACATAGCCAATAGGAATGGTAAGTATTTCTTGCCACGAAACACGGAATATTATTGGTAGAGGATATTGTGGAAGATAAAGAACTGGCAGAAGGCAACAAATTGGCGGTAACTGTTGTGAAAAAAAAAATGATGAGGCTCATTATTACAAATTATTGGTGATAATTGCTTAACTTAACACTATGAGAATTGGTCACTTATTCTATTCTGCTATTTTAATCGGATTCATTGTAGAGTATATTTTCTCTGCTTTCCCATTCAATATCATCCTCCGACTCGATCTCGTCGATATCCACTGTAAAATAATATTAAAAATCAAAAATGAATATCAACAAATATGAGATTGAAAGTGAGTGCAAAGATATGTACCTTCAGACTATTCCTAATCAAAAATAACATCTTTAACTATATGTGTTATCTGAGGCCCATCGAACCATTGAAATAAATATCTGGAGTTTGTTATATATATATATATATATATATATATATATATATATATATATATATATATATATATATATATATATATATATATATATATATATATATATATATATATATATATATATATATATATAAAATTGTTAGGCTTGACGAGAACTATCACTGGTTAAAATTAATGTACTTATTTCTGTTACACCCTGTATATGTTTTACATAGAAATTATCATCTTATTGCTGACATGATATAACAGAATAACGTATAGTATATAGAAACGTATCGTAAAGAACAAATTTGTTAAGCGCGATCAAGACCGCGCGTTCTTCATCACGGTCTGCCTCGATGTTATCTTCCGTTTTCTCCAGTGAAATTTGGCGCATGGTTTGAGCCCTATAATTTTTTTTTACAACAGTTACCGCCACTTTGTTGCCGTCTGCCAGCCCTTTATCTTCCACAATATCCTCTACTAATAATATTCCGCGTTTCGTAGCAACAAATACTTACCATTCCTATAATTTTCATCTCTGAGCTTTATCATTTTTTTTTTCTTGAAAAATTTATTCTTTTTGACCGTCAACCCTCGCCTTAGGCTTCCTTTGCGCGCAGACAGACAGGTAATTCAGTGTTCGAGAGCAGTAATGGAACCTATTCAGCTATGAATATTCAATGCTCCTTATACCTTGCATTTTTATGTAGCCAACTCTTAGACTATAATAGAATTGAAAGCAAGAAGTCTGAAAACACAAAAAAAATGCTAAAAGAGTATATGGAGATAGTTTAGTGCATTTTGCAATAAAGAAGATTGATAGCTGCAACCAACCAACATCATTTAATAGGTACTCATAATAGCAATTTCATTCGAGAAATATCCTTCACAAATACCACTCGCGACTTTAATCTTATCTTACATTTTTCTTTCAAACATTGTTATCTAGTCCGTAAGACAGGGCATAAATTTTTCGTTGATTACCGCTCACTTGAAATTTTGTAAGTGGTTTCATTTTGATCTTTCGATTAGTTTCAAGGCTTCATGAAATTAGCCCTCGCTGAAAAACGCCCCCAAATCTAGAGTTTTGCCAAATGTAAAAGTTGTCGGACTCATCACAATGAAGCCACTCACAAAGTTTCAATTGAGCGGTAATGAACGAAAAATTTATGCTAGATTTTATAAAATCAAAACCTGATGAGTTTCACAAGAATACAAATTCAGGGGTCGGTTTTTACACCATCATCCTGAATAGGGCAGCAACCGTAGACACGTGTTTTGTCCTTATTAGGACTCTTCAGTACAGTATAGCAAGCCGCAGATAGTCGGACTTGTAGCCGCGATACTATTGAAAGTAAGTTGGTACATGGCATGCAGAGAAATTAATCTGCAGCAGTGCCATCTACCATAATACAGTCGAGGTGGCGAAGTTTGAAGAAATGCTGGACACTGTAAAGTTTAAAGTTTGACCGTGAAACAGAATTTGATAAATTTTATAAAATCAAAACCTGATAAGTTTCACAAAATACAAATTCAGGGGTCGGTTTTTACACCATCATTCTGAATAGGGCAGCAACCGTATTTAAAGGTCACTTTACAGTGTCCTGCATTTCTTCGAAAAATTTATGCCTTGTCTCACGGACTATTATTTTAATGTCAAATTTTGAACACTTTACCGACGATTTAAAAAAAAAAAATTTCGAATTTAAATTATCTTGTAAATGCATTAAAATCAGGTATTATTGAAGAAAGAAAAACATGTAATCGGCATGTTTTAATCATGCTCACTTGAAAACGCAGCACTTATAAAAAAAATTGTAAAGAAAAAGTTTGTTAGACTCGCCAAAAAGAAGCCACTCACGAAGTTTCATGTTTGTATTGATCATTAACCAACAAGTGTGCTGTCCCTCGGACTATAAGGCTGGTGAGGTGTGGGATCATGAAAATTTATGATCGATTTTTTTGATCGTTCAATCAATCAAGATCAATCTGATTGATCGATTCAATCAACTGTTCAATATTTGAGCTTGGCCGATTCTACTCAATCATCAATCAAATATATTATAATCTCGTGATTAATTCAGTCGATTAAATGTTTATGTTCGCTGATAGTAGAGCCGTTCGAATTTCACAGGAATAAATATTCACGTTACGTATTTATTTAAAAGAAAAAAATATTTATCAATCACCCCTTTCACTCGCTACGGATGTGGTAGTCACTTATAGTGCACTTGGTAGATTGACTGATATTTCTTCAGTACATATATTATTATAATTCAGTGAAAATCGTACTGACTTTTTGTCCGTCGGACCGTCGGTGAGATTCGACCCCGCGTCCTGCGGATTAAACAGCTAGCATATTTGCACTGAGCTATGAATACTCATATATTATGAGATTTGAAGAATGAATTTATTAAAACTAAACTGACGTCTTTAAAACAGAACACGGTCTGTTGTACACAACAAGGGATTGTTATGTATCTCTTTCCTTATACTTACTATTGGCGATTGTATCCTACTGCAGAGGACAGTACAATTTATGATAATTAAAATAAGATAACGTTATAATATACTACATTCAATTTCTTATCTTCAGGTAAAATCTATACAAGATGCAATAAAAACGAAAAAAGCACGGTTCAATTTTATGGGGGAAGAAATTTCTCTCCTTCCAACAGTTGGTTTGTTTATTACAATGAATCCTGGATATGCTGGAAGGACAGAATTACCTGAAAACTTGAAGGCACTGTTTAGACCTTGTGCAATGGTAGTTCCTGATTTTGCACTTATTTGTGAGATTATGCTGGTTGCTGAAGGATTTCAAGAAGCTCGATTGCTCGCTCGCAAATTTATCACTCTTTATACTCTTTGTAAAGAACTTTTGTCCAAACAAGATCATTATGATTGGGGCTTGAGAGCTATCAAATCTGTGTTAGTCGTTGCTGGAGCATTAAAGGTAATAAACAGGATTCCACTGAAAAAAATTCAGATATTTTAATTTCTTGAGTAGATGATTAATGATTTGAAATATTTCTGGAAAGCTTGGAACCCATTTAGATTCAAATTGACGAATCAAATTATTATTAATGTTATGCCCGGTTTCATGACCGGGAGTTAGATTAATCTGGGTTGAAGTGACAAAGAGTTAGCTAATAGATAGATAAAGCTTCGATTTTTTAAGGTGTTAAGAAGAGGAGTGGGGTCAAGCTGTGTTGGGAACCCTGCTCTATGCTAAATACATAGGGTGAAGCATTCATTGCCAACTTCAAATAAACAAAATTTCAATGATTAAAACTAATGAAAATGTTTGTTTTCGATTAAAAATACATGATTTTGAATAATTTGGTTCCTTAGTCTATTCTTTTAAAGAGCTTTCATCGGTTGAAATATTTTTTTTTCATATTTTAATGAAGCTACAATGTGATTGTATAGTACGCAACGCTGTAGATTTTCGGAAATATTTTTGACATTTGACGTTTAGTAGTGGTACTGCGTTTCATACCCAAACAAACTTATTGATGATAAATCTACATCAAAAAAATGATATCGATGGAAGAATAATTGGGTTACTCAATCAGTGTACCGTCAAGTTAGGGAGGTGATAAAAAATCTTGTTCATTCTAATCACACACACTCTTCCCATTTCATCTCATGCGGCGACGTTGCCAAGCGTATGATAACTTGCTAAATTTTAGTAGCTTTTGTACAATTTTTTTGAATAATAATTCAATTTTCTCTGAAACTATAAACAAGACTGTTTTGAAATTTGGTGCACATGTTCATAAGACATTCATAGATATTTTGACGTTTTTTTGTAATGTTGTCATTTCGGGTAGTCGAGATAATGACATATAAATCAATGTGAAACACGTCGCGTGCATTAACGCAATGTAATAATATGTCACCGAACAGCAACTTTGACATTTTTTATCTCGATAACTAGAAACAAGATTGAGTTCAAACTTAGCCAGAATATTCTTCACTAAACAAATAATATACTGTAAAAATTTAAATAAATTCTCATATACTGTGATTTCCTTCTCAACAACCTTTAATCAATTTGATTGGTTAATAATGACAAAAAAAAATAGAAATTAATATTGTTACGATAAAAATGATCTCTTTATTACGAATTTATTAAACTCGCTATCCTGAAACCGAGCATAATAATCTTAGTTGAAAAATTGCTAAGCTACCAAGACATCAAATGTTATTTGAATCTGAATTAGAGTATTGGAGTCTATCTACTGAAAAAGAATACTATATCACTCATTGATATCACTATAATAAACTGAGCACTAAAAATTAAACTGGAAAAATTTATTTCAATTCTAATATTTATTTTCACCATATTTATATTTACTTGTTACATTACTATTCTGTTTTCAACTTATTTCATGATTTCAATTGACCTCCTGGTATCAACCGAAACGGAGTGGAAATCTTATACAATAATAATTTCTCATGGAATATATTTCCAACATGTCTCTACGTGTAAAATGATTTCTAAGATTCTCTTGAATAGTAGCAAATTCAAGTCCACCCCCTCACCCCCTTAGGATAAGGAGGGTGCAACTTTCAAATTTTAAATGGCAACCCCTACTTTTAAATGCAGATTTGGACTCAACTGTAATTACTTTAACGGCTAATACTGAGCAATAAATAAATATTTCAGCCGTACATTGTTTTTAAAATTGCGGCGTAGGAGACGTGTTTATTAACAAAATCCGGCAAGACTTCTTGTCAGAAGAGTCAAAGCGTTTGAAAATTTTTATTGTTGTTAGAATGGTTTATAACAATTGGGAAGCTGCTGACATGTTGCAAATTTTTGGCGAGTGTCGTGGTGGGTTAAGAGCAGCCGCCAGGAAATGGCAAGAACGGTTTCCCGAACGCACTCCACACTCAAAAAATGTGTTTTGAAGACTGTACAAGCCTAGGTTATTAGTATTAGCCGTTGAAGTAATTACGAAAAATAATTAATCTTTACGATTACAGCGCCATCTGTCAAGAAAATGAAAAAAAGTTCCAGACAAAAACTTCATATTTCCTAGATGAGAATCCAAATCTGCATCAAAATGAAGGGGTTGCTATTCGAAATTTGAAAGTTGCATCCTCCCCACCCTCAGGAGGTGAGAGGATGGACTTGAATTTGCTACTATTCAATAGAATCTTAGAAATCATTCCACACGTATTTTTTCTTTTATTAATCCGTTCAGCATTTCGTGAAATATTTGGGTGGTACGGGTGGTCTGAAACACCCGGTATATAAATTGTAATATAAATACTGAAAATATTGTTATGTAAAGCATTTTCGTTCATTCAGTCAGGTTAACAGGATCAAATTCTTTGGCTCATACCACATACTGTTTTTAACTGTTTTAGAGAAAGTTTTAAGGCAATAAAAATGTTCCGAATTTTTCAAATTAAAATATTTCAAACTGATATTGTGGACAATTGTACTCTCTATAACTTGTATCTAGAGATTTTTCTTTACATGAATCAAGGTCATTTTTATTATCTTAAAATACTTATTGAAACAGCGTTCTTAAAACAACCAAGGACAGAGCTCATAGTACGAGCTTTTGTGTTTGTAAAGTAATTAAATTAATTCGGAACAACCCGAATATGTACTCTGAATAAATGTTTCCGATCGTGATTACATATAATAAACAAGAATGCCTGTTATGAATTACTCTAATAGCTATTGCATGTGCATAACATGTCTTTTACTATGAGAGATAAGTAATAATTTAGAGGATGTATCAGATTCCCCTCTACTCTTTATAATATATGAAATTATTATTTTCTTAGCGAAGTGATAGATTGCGCCCAGAAGATCAAGTACTAATGAGAGCGCTGCGAGATTTTAATATCCCCAAAATTGTAACTGATGATGTTCCTATATTCATGGGCCTTATTGGAGATTTATTTCCTGCCCTTGATGTTCCTAGAAAGAGAGATCTTGAATTTGAAAAAATTGTTAAGAAGTCTGTCACTGATCTTAAATTGCAAGCAGAAGATAATTTTGTGCTTAAGGTAAATAATTTTAAAATTGAATTTTTGTATATTTTCTTTAACTACCACCGTTTTTTTATTCAAGTGTCGGTTAACTGAACAATGTCGTATAAAAACTCAAATGTCAAATGCTGTCATTATTCAGAGTTAATTTTTTACTTACTTGTACTAAGTACAAGAAAGTATTGTGGAACCGTCAAAATTCATATATCGAGATTTTAATGGAAATATCCGTTTGAGCATCCCTGAATTCATTTTGACTATTTTCGGCTTGATTTCGGTACGTATATTTGTGCGTTCGTAACTCGCAAATCTCAAAACTGGTTGAACGTATGATGTTGAAATTTTGTATTTAAGACTGGTTTAGGGTCTAGTTGTGCAAATCGCATTATGGTTCCAATTGTCTGAACCGGAAGTGCACTTTACTTAAAACTTTTTTCGAATTTTTCTAATAAATCCAGAATGATCAACCGTATGATGCTGAGATTCAGTATTTGAACTTGATGTTGTATCAGAATGCTTATCTGCTATTTTTGTATGAATCGGCCAAGCCAGAAGTGCACTTTACCCAGAACTTTTTTTGAATTTATGCATAAATCTAGAATGATCAGCCATAGCATATTGAAATTTAGTGTTTGAACTTGTTGTAGCATCAAAATAGTTATCTATTACTTTTGTACTAATCGGCCAAGCCGGAAGTGCAGTTTATGAGTATAACAGACATTCAGAATTTGCTGTATAAAACAATCAGTTCAATTGAAATGATAAGGTAGGCAATAATAATCGGTTGTCAATTTTTTAATTTTGTTTGTCATTGTATATGTCAAAATATTATTAAAATTATATTAATTATAATCTGAAGTGATAGAAAATTTGATTGAATAAATTTGTGTATAAGTATACCAAATGATGTACAAGTGAGTCACGTGATGTTCACTCCGGTTTTTCTTGGTATCTCAAAATGTAAAACGCTTGTTACAATTGTTTTTACGTAACTAGTAATTTGATTTTCCTCATACAATGCTGTAAAGTTAAGTTACAGAGAGTAAAAAATTTAGAAAACACTGACGTTTTACAAAAACATCCAAATAATTAAAGAAATATAAAATGAAGAAATTTATGTAACAAAACATTACTTTACAGATTATTGGAAGTGATAAATATAGAAAATAAAGAAATATTAATTTTTTTCGTTATAACTTCGACAGCTGTCAAGGGACTTCAACACAATTCCCTAGATCTTAACCTTCAAGTCAACATATTTTATTAATAGTATATTATACTACAAGGACCGAACGACCGCCATTATTGTCCAGAATAAAGTTGGCTGAGCTCGACAAAGGTGAGCGCGAAGCCCAAGGTGTAGCTTCGTGCAGCCAACTTCACTCATGAGATAACAGTCGTTGAGTGTCCGATTTGCATACTATATTTTTTGTAACTAGTGCACCGAAGTACCTCATTACTGAACTTTTTAAATGACTTAGGATTTATTAAATTATCTAATCGATTTTACAAACAAATGTTTGCAATTGCGATCACATTTTTATAGTAGGACTAGATAATACTACAAAACATAATTTATATGACTCATTTTATTGATTGATATTATATTATATTTTCAACATTTTTTGAGCTATCCTGTTCACAACAAATGCAAACACTATAACGAACACATCTCATGACACAAATTATTTCAAAATGTCAATCTGTCAACAACGATTTGAAAAAATACCAACAGCATCCATGATCCACAACTATCATTTTTCCCTCCCAGCAGGGCAATAATAATCATTAATTCCCTGTCAATTCTTTGAAACGCTGTAGCAGTCTCAAATACTAAATTTTATCATTCTACAGCCAATAGTTTCGAATTATGCGAAAAATTAAAAAAATATTGTTATGAGAATATGAATCTTTTATTTGAATGCTACAATTGCTTTAAATACTAAATTTCATGATTCTACAGCTGATTTTTCTGAATTTATGCGAAAAATTCAAAAAACTACCTAGTAAACTGCATTTTCGGTTCAGCCGATCGCAATTATAATGCGAAGTGTACAACTAGATGTTATAGAAGTGCTTAATGCGAAATTTCAATATTCTACGCCTGATTGTTTTGAGTTTATGCGAAAAAATTGAAAAGACGGTTATACCAAAGAGCATTTCCGGCTCAACCGATTGGTACAAAAAATAGGAGATAACCATTTAGATGCTACAGCAATCTCAAATACTGAATTCCAGTAGCCTATGGCTAATCATTCTGAATTTGTGTGGAAAATTCAAAAAAAGTTTCAAGTAAAGTGCACTTTCGGTACAGGCGATTACAACCATAATGCGAAATGCACTATTAGACTCTAGACCAGTCTTAAATACAAAATTTCAATATTATACGTTAGACGGGTTTTGAGATTTGCGAGTTATGAACGCACATACGTACCGACATCAAGCCGGAAATAGTCAAATGGATTAAGGGATCCTCAAAACGGATATTTCCATCAAAATCTCGACGTATGAATTTTGTCGGTTTCACAATACTTACTAAAAAGAAATCTATGAAAAATGGATAATTTATTTCGAGAATTGTTTAAGATACAAGTGCAAAATATCTATTTAATCATGAAACTTTTAAAAACACTTACTTCGCTCTTATTTTCAACCAAGCTGTTCGTGAACATTTTGGCATGAAATAGCTGTGCTCGTATTTCTAATTAAGCTGTTCGTGCAGTTAACAATAGCTTTTTACATTTGTACCATGAATAACTATCAATTTATTATCTGGAACATTCTCTTATTACTTTTTTTGTTTAGATTGTTCAACTGGAAGAATTATTCGCAGTTCGTCACTCTGTATTCATTGTTGGTAATCCAGGTTCTGGTAAAACTATGGTTTGGAAATCTTTGTTTAGAACATATATAAACCAAAAAATTAAACCGCATTATAATGATCTTGATCCTAAAGCTGTAACCAATGATGAATTGTTTGGAATTATTAATCCAGCAACAAGAGAATGGAAAGATGGCTTATTTTCAGTGATTATGCGAGATCAAGCTAATATGGCTGGAGATGCACCAAAATGGATTGTTTTAGACGGTAAGTTCATTTTATTTCATCTGTGGTATTGATCATAATATTAGCTCTATGGAAAATGTCGGGCTATGACGTATGAACCGAGGGGTTCCTGGTTCGAATCTCAGATGGTATGTGTTTAGTCTACCGAAAGAGAGCTACAAGGTCAAGCACTTAAGCTCGCCGCACACGATGCAATTTTTTAAGCAATTTTGTTCACTTGGCGCCGCACTGGGTGCCACGCTTGCTCCGATGCAAGAAATTTGGTGCGATGCGGGGTACTAGACTTACCACGAGACTTGTTTTTCAAGATAGGTTCGGTGCTATTTTTCGCACTTGCTGCGCCACTGATTGCTGTCCACAGCCAATCAAAGCAGACGACGAAATCACGTGATTACATCACTGAGTTGTATGTCGCATCAGAATGCTGTGCCTCATTAGTACATTGTGTTTTGTGGTGTTTTAAGATATAAATAAGTAAAAATTATGGCTAGTGGAAATTAAATAATGTTTACGTTCCCTAGCTCAGGGTGTATACCAAAAAATTAAATGAAAATTCCCTGACTTCCAGGTTTTCCAGGTTATTTTCAATAAAATTCCAGGCAGTAAAACAAAAGTTTGATACAAGTTTACATATAATCACAGATTAATGTTGCAATTCTGTGTGAACCCTATAAATCTGTGAATTAAAAACAAAATCGCAACGAACTTGATATCATGAACGAATTTACATTAATCGACAGAAGTAAATGTACTTTAATAAATTTTTTTTTCATGAATTTATAGATCTGGAAGACTTATAGATTTGCACAGATGGCCCTAGTATCTTAAAGAGTGAAAATATACTTTTATGAGTAATAATGCATAAATATCCTATGATGTATTTTTTCCAGACAAATATCAGAAATTCCCTGACGATTCCATGACATTTCCAGTTTATCTAAATTTCCTGACATTTCCAGGTTTTTCACGTTTGGTATACACTCTACTAGCTCGTCAAACAAAATGTTGAAAGCTCTGCGGCCTTGATTCCTTCTCAAAAGTCACTCTCTTGACCAAAGTTCTTTCTTCTTTTTTTTCTGTCTCGTAATTCGCAAGCTATAACTGCAGTAAATGCTCCTGCTCTCCTCCGACGATTAGTTTCGGCAACATCCATACTTGTAATGTGAAAATCTACCAAGTCTACGTTCTAGTGTTAGAATGAGTGGTACAGCTTGCATCGTGTGATGCGAGAATAAGTGTCACACTAAGTGTACCTCAAAGTGGCCCAGTGCGCAAGAAAACTTGCTGCAAAATAAGGGAACAAAATTGCATGGAAAATTGCCTCGTGTGCGGCAGGCTTTACTTGAATGTAGCTCTGCAATGTAAGATACCCCACTGATGCCGCTTAATCCTTCGCCGCATAGATTGAAGCCTTTAATCTGCCAGGATCCCGTAGCAAAACGAGTACATATACGTACTTGAAGTCTTGTCTCTACTAGAGACATTGTGCCACAGACGACAAAATCCAGCTCTTCCTGTTCTATAGCTATGTTATGCAACACAGCTGTAGCTACAATTGTGGCTAGAGTAGGAGAGCGTATTCCCAACGATAAACAGAAAAATATTTTCTTCCATACTACAAATGATCGTTTAACAAGATTCCTTGTTGCAATATGCGCTCGTTAATATCTTTGTTCTGCATCAGTTGTAAGATTTGTCAGTGGAGTCAATAAATAAGAACGACAGGATTATCCACAGTCGCCCAGTAAAGAGCAACTTCTATATTCGTTATTTTCAAATGTGATTTTTAATTGCGAAGCATAATAATTATTTATGTATTAAGGGCATAATCAAAAAATTGTAGCACGAGGGAATTTCCCTTGTGCTATAATCTTGATTATCTGAGAGTTCTGCTCCACGCTAAGCGTGAATCTGCGGGAAACCTCGCTCCACATAGTAGGGGAGCCCAAGAGAGGATTTTGGGATTTATTCAAGCGCGGCAGATTAACATATGGAGGGACACCTTGCACCCTGTTTAGTACCTCTACCAAATTCAAGCTCCTTATATAGGAAAGCGGGTGCAGTTGCAGTAGGATAGTAAAAAAAAATAGTCGAGCGCGTCAGATTTAGCTATGATGGGTTAATTACGTGCTGAATAATATGCATTCCAATAATCTGACAAACTAAGTGTGACGTAAGGAAGTGAAAAAGTCACAATCTTGCGAAAAAAACGTCACCTCGAGCACGGTCGATTTTTTTTTAATTCTGAAGAAAATAATTCAAGAATCACGGAAAAAATATAATCTGCCAATTTTCTCAAGCAAAAATGGCACAAATCGTCAATAAAGCTTAGTGCATTCAGTGAAACATGTATTCCAAGCTTGTAGACGCTGCCTTCACCGGTGAATGGGCGAACATCATATAATATTTTTTTTCTTTCTACCATCTAATCTTCAAAATCCAATAAGTCTTCACGACGCTCGAGTAAATCTCCATTTAGCATCCCCTACTAACATCCTCACCGGACAGGAAATTGCAAGAAATCTCGCTCGACATCCACAACTGCGAGAAACTTCCAATCTTCCGCGGAGCCGTGGGAGAAAGAGTTGAAAGCAGAGTTGAAACTCTCAGTCCCCTCATACTCAAACATTAATAGCAATACCCAACTGACATATTATTTGGAGTAACCAACCATGGATAACTCACCGTAAATATCATTATGATATTTGTCACTAGCACTGAAATAAAACACAATTATTCACTCCGAAAGAGTAAACAGCACTGCCAGAAAGAGTTATTGAATAAAATAACCCATATCCATGTTATGCTATCATCATTATCTGCAATTAAATTATTGCTATTTAATACCTCAAAAAAAATCCATAACATTTTAATCAAAATTTCACTTCATCATAATCTTCTAGTGGATTTGAGCAATCACAAAATATTTGTAGTCTTGGAAGGTACACTAGTATTTCGAGATCTATTTTTTCATCAGAAGAGAACAATAATGACATTTTCTTAGTGAAATATTTCTAAATAAATGTATTCTTGTTCACCCAACGTATTTTTTTGAGAATAAAACGATTCTATTCGTTGAGTGATGCTTCAAAAACTTTCTTATTTCAAATGTCAGACATGATTTATTCAATCAATAAAAATAAAATTTAGAGGTCCGATTTAAGATCTCCAAGTTATTGAATAGTTTAATCTTTAGTGAATCAACGTAATTATTGAATTGTCATGCAATTGCGAGTTAATGAATCAATAGTTGTTATTGAACCAATAAACAGTTTCACGCAACTCAATAAATCGTGTAAAAGATGAGTGTTACAAATTAAATTAAATAAGTGAAAAACAATCATTGATGGCCACATACTTTAAGCGGCCTATGAATGCGTAAAAGGTTCACTAGGAATTATTATTAATATTTTATAATTCCAAATATTCTTGTGTAATTTATCAATATCCTAGAACAGGGATTGTGAAATTCCATAACACAACTGATTTTATGTATAACTTTGAGATTTTTATTAAATTTCAGATGTATTTTTGTGACATATACAGGGTGTAACAGAAATAAGAACATTGGCTGGTACCACAAGCTCTGTTTTTGGCTATACTAGCAGTGTTATTCTAAGAGGAGTTTTAAGGCAATATAAATATTTCAAGCTATTTTAAAGGAAAATATTCAAATAAATTTTGTAGACATATGTGTTTTCCGTAATTTGTATCTGAAGATTATTTTCCAAGGTATTTGGGAAAATTCTAATTGCGTTAAAACACATCTTGACACAACGCTCTTAGTAGCGCCAAAAACAGAGCTCGTGGTACCGGCCATTGATTTTAACCAGTGATAGTTGCATAACCGATTATAAATTATTAATTCTGTCTACGATTAGCTTAGCGAATTTATTTGGAACGCTCTCCGAATTGTCATTTTTCACTAAAAATTGAATCATTGTGGTTATGCTAATGTATTTAATCATATACCTATAAATATATATACTGCTGACCTCCTATCTTAACAAGGAAGCGTCTCCGTACGGTATCTTTTATCTCTTTTCTTCTGCAAGTCTAAACTGCGCATGGTCACAGTCTTGAATTTCATTGGCTGATGCTTGAAAGATTGTGTTCGGGACGTTCGGGGATGATTCGGATTCAAATTTATTTTCTTAAATCAAGACTTATTTCAAAGTGTGACCATGCGCAGCTTAGACTTGCAGAAGAAAAGAGATAAAAGACTCCGTACGCTGTCAGGTCCAAGTCGTTGGTATATATATTTATAGGTATATGTATTTAATGTCAAAATATTATGCACTTATACATTATGATGAGAATACCATGAGATATTTAGATTTTAACGTTTATCTGAAACGAAAACAGCAGATGAGATGAATAAGATACAATAATTTATAAATGAAACATCTGTGTATTAGTTTTTCTCATATTATTACAAACTGCTGAATAAATAAAATATTGTATCATATATTTCAGAAAATATTTAAAATCAATTACCAAATTCAGTTTGTTACATTTATAGGTTATATTTTCTGTTCTTCAAGAATAGAATCTTCAAAATTTCATGTAGCAATATTTCTATTGAATTATTCAGTGAATTAATTCATTTAGAATTGCATTCCATTTAATATTCCACCGTTTTCTTTAAATGAATCGTTGAATGATTTTCTTTTTATGTTTCTGATCTGTTTCTGATGAAGTAAGTTGGGAACAGCAACTACTTTTTGAACTGCTCGTAGGTGGCAGCACAGTCTGACACTCCTGACACAGTTTCAGACAATAATTCAAATCTGCTGATTCAAGTGCAATGAACTTGTGCAGACAATCTTATGTTTAAGAAATGTACTATCCGAAAATATACGTGAAATCCCTAAATAAAAATCAAATTTCTTAAAAATGACATATAAATACGACTAAAAGACCAAATCGTTGATTACAGAGACAAATTTAGTCTTTCTTCCAACATATGCAGTAATAGAATAATCGAGGTAGGCGAATATCAATGTATTGCCAAAATACTGATGTTCTTTCAGTTTCAAATTAATGATTGACAAGACTACGATGGCTCAAAGTTGCAAAATACTCCTTTCAATCGACAGCTGTCATTCTTCCAACAAATGAGAAACATTGGCCCGTAGTCAGGACGCGGTTTTAAACCCGGTTCTAAGTCTGGCTTATGCATAACCATGACAACATGTCAAAATAGTGTTATAACCTAAGGCCCAGTTGTACAGTCTAATGCAGGGGCCACACTAATGTCTAATGCCGTTAAGTAAGGCGTTATGTGACAATTGGCATATTGTCATTGACAATGTGTTCATTATTAAATAACGCCTTAATTAATGACATTATACGTAAGTGTGGCCCCAGCATAAGCTTATCCAAAGTCTAGTAAAACCAAGTTTAATTTCTATGACTACAATTATTTTAGCAATTGTAAATTAAACTTGGTTTTACTAAACTTTGGATAAGCTTAGACTGTACAACTGGGCCTAAGCTATTTTTAAACGTCGTCATGGTTATATATAAGATAGACCCAGACCTATGTTTAGAACCGTGTTCTGACTACGGGTCATTCAGTTTGATCCATAGGCACACTATGAAATTTTTGACAAAACTTTGATGAATTTTTACTCTATATCCAGAGGATTTACGGAAAAAAGTTATTAAGAAAAATTGTTATGCTTGACAAATTGCACTACAGGTTGAAATTAATGTACTTATTTCTGTTACAGCCTGTATATTAGATCAAACTGTCGATGTACACCTCCGATTTCGATGAAATTTGATTGAACGATTTGTTTTAGTATTTAATTCACAATCATTGTAGTAATATGGCAATTCCTAATCTTTCAGGGGTTGGGAAGTATGTAATTTCCAACTGCAATGACTATCTCACGGGTCGGAAGCGATACTTCCATCTCTTGGGTGGGAATTGTTTATGCAGGGTTGCCTAGCATCAGTCATAAATCTTTGTTGGAGTAAAAAAATCCGTGTTGTCAAAAATACCGATCATATTATCTTATGATTCAAATAAAACAATTAATATTGAAAAGAAGAGGATTGCTGTTGCAATTCTGTGTAAATCTGTATTTTATAAATTCATAAATTTGTAAATTTATGAACAAAATCGCTATGAACTTACATCCGTAGCACTTTCATTCGATTCAGGGCAAGTGTATAGCTCCATTTCACTGTTATAACTTATTGATATCTGCACCAATCACAAATTCAATGCATATATGTATAATAAATAATTTGAGTCATACATCATAGATCCAACAAATGTCAAATTAATTAAATTTTTCAAAACATTCTTGTTTTCATAGACTACTATATCAATTTACTTTGTTGAAAAAAGAACGAAATTGGATCAATTATTCCTCGGAAAATTAGGGATGATTGCGAATAAAATAGTGTACATATTTCGGTGAGGATTTCATATCAGCCTCGATCTAAATCTGATCCTCGAGACTTCGCCTCTCGGTCATATAATAAGCTCTCGGCTTAAATGAAATACTTCCCACCTCAGATGTAATATACTAATAATAATAAAATGACTATTTTATATTCACATAACATGTATAAGTTGCGCATCTGCGATGTGTGCGATACTAGCAACTCCCTAGTGGAATTAAATGAACTAAGGCGAGTTTTGCTCTTAATAAGTTCGACGTGGAATGATGAAGAGTGCACTAAACACCACATGTTGCGTTTGAGACTCGCCCGTTAGTTGAGTGCGAAGCACCGCCGATCGAAAACAAAAACCACTGTTCCAGTGCCACTGATAAAATTTTGTCTGACCGCCAATAATAATTATTTTTTTCCATATTTGTAATGCTGAAACAGATCTCACCAAGTTTCATTGTAAACGAAAGTGAAGTAGTACATCGACAGTTCGATTATATGTACATTAAAATTAAAGCTTTATCACTGGATACATAATACTGTATTCAGTGACCTTATTTGAATTTATTTAGCTCGTCACACGACGCTTGTTACCGTGCTAGTTGCCCTGCATGGAATCGCGAAGGCTACCATTCGAATATGTCAGTGCTGATTTCAGGATAGATTCCGTGATATAACAATTACTATTTTTTGTACTTATTTGTCTAAAAACTCTGAGTGATAATTAATTAAAAAAATAGCATATAGCTACGATATGATGAAATGTAGCGGTAGAGATTCTTATAGAATTTTTTAAATGCAAAATGTGTATATATATATAGAGTATAAAATGAAAATAAGTAAAATATTGTCATATGTTAATATTTGTACCTTGTAAGTATTGATGTACTAATCACATTAGTGGCCGGTTTTATAAAAGACCAAGTGAATTTACTCTCAAAATAAATTTATTCTACTTGATAAATTCTAATCGTTTTGAATTTCTTTATGACAACAGAATCATTGCTGTCAAAAAATCGACTGTGATTTAACAGAGTAAATTTTATTTACTCTTGAAGTAAATTACTCTGCCCTTTATAGAACCGGGCATTAATCTATTTACATATGACTGATAATATTGAGCTCATTGATTGAATTCACAATATTAAACCGCGTGGTGCTCTAGCAAATTTTGAAACAAGATATAGACCGTCAGATAGTCGAAGATTTGAGTGCCCCATTTTGTTTTCTCTGCCTTCAAGAGTTTTGATAAGTATGTATATTTAGAGTATGATAATGCCAAAATTAAAGCTTGCGAAAGTCTAAATGTTTCCGTGCATATCTTGACTTGACCATTCGAAAAACTTATGCCATTCGTTTTTACGAGATACTTATGATATCAACTTTCATATGGCCAAACGGCAGAAACGAGAAGAACGTGAAAAATTTATATATTTTTTTGCATAATCAAGCCCTCATTCCAAACCCTTGGCCAAGTGGATCACTTCTGCCTATCGTTTTTCGCTGACTCTTTTTTCCTTGAATTTCATTCCGTAAGCATGGCAGAAACGAGAAAATTGGATCAAAACAGGATTTTTTATAAAAATTTAAAATTAATTATTATTATGTTGGCCTCACGTTCCAGCTTTAATTTTGACATTATTATACTCTAAATATACATACTTATCAAAACTCTTGAAGGCAGAGAAAACAAAATGGGGCACTCAAATCTACGACTATCTGACGGTCTAATACTTAAAATTCAAATTCGTATCTAAATATACATGATAAATTTCTTTGATACGCAAAATAACTCTCTAAAATAGTTCTATTATATCACTGTCTAAGATTGTCAACAGTAATTACACAAGAGCTTTTTATTTTGCTGGATAAATTTCTGCTTTCACGAAACCTTGTTACCTAGCAATTTGACAAGAAAACTGTTCTAATAAAATCACGACACCGTAGGTGGAGTGATTTTATTTTTTGAACAGTTTTCGAGTCAAATTGCTGTCAGGTTACAAGGTTGAGTTATCAAACTGAAATTTACTCCAAGAAAAATAAAATGCTAGAGTGTAATTCGGCGAGATAATTTAACGACATTTTATTTATGAAAAAGTTTATTTAAATTTACAATTATTGAGAGTACAATTATTATACATCGTTTCACGTTTCATTTGACACATTCCACTAAGTATTCTTTAAGATTTTCTCCATCAATTCTCCGCATACTTTAAGTTCAATCTAGCAAAATATTTGAAATTTGACATATCGTACCTCTTCCTAATATATAATTCTGGTTTTCACAAAATACGACAAATTGTCTACAGATACATGATTTATTGTTTTTTGTATTTATAGACACACTTTTCTTGATATTTTCTTTTATATTTTCTTCAAAAATATTCCAAATTATGTTTATTTTGCAGTTTAAGCATTGACAAATAATGCAAATGACAGTAATATAGTGAATGTTTTGATTTGGTTGCTAGGAGAAAGGTAAATAACGTTTTATCACTTGCAAAAAGTTACCTTCCTTTTTATCCGCTGTCAAAACGATAAAATTGTTTTTTTCTTATGGCTTACTTTATATTGGAGTGGAATTATCGTATATAATATCACAAGGGACTGTAATTTTATCAATAAATTTTTCTTGAAAACATGGATTACCTAGCAACATCGTGAGAGTCATCTGTCCGATTAAATCACGAGAGCGTAGCTCGAGGGATTTCATCTGAGCAGATGACTCGAAGGATGTTGCTTAAAGGTAATCAATGTTTGAAAGAAAAATTTATGATAAAATTAAAGTCGCGAGTGGTATTTGTGGAGAATATTTCTCGAATGAAATTGCTACTATAAGTATCTATTAAATAATGTTAGTTGCAACTACTAACCTTTTTTATTGAAAAATGCACTAAATTGCCTCCTTATACTCTTGTATTTTTTAACTTTTTGTTTTCAATTTAATTATTTTTGGCGAAAAATGCATTTCCAATACGATTAAATTTTGACATTTCCGAGAACTGATTGTTTGTTTATATTAGAACTGTGTATTGTTTCTCCATGACAAAGGCAATTTATCGCAATAAATCGCTTGCCAACGGGAATTTACCGAGGTAACGGGAATTTTCAGAGGTAAATTCCCGTTGGCAAGGAATTTATTATTATAATTGTCATTGTAACTATGCAAAATTTGTCAGTATAATTGATATAAGTGAAATAATCGGTGTAAAAACCTTGTAATGAATAAAAAATTATTTATTTTATTATATCATATTTTTTATGGCTGAAATATCTAAGGTATTATAATCCTGTAATGCATCACAGGAAATGTGTTACGCTGCCAACAATATGCCTTAGGTACTAAATGATGAAATAAATCTTGCTTCTTACCCGATGCGGGTGTGGCAGAAACTAGTCGTCAAAGCACGAATACTCTTATGCCTTATAAATATGCATGTAATTTTACAAAATCTGCTTGTTCAATGGTAGATATTTGACCGTGTAAAGCGACAGGACTTTACAGAATGACATTGTTCAGTACGAAGTTGTAAAAATAATTGGAATAGAGCATGTTTAAATTTTTCAAGGCCATTTTCATCAAATTTTAGTGATATCTAGGGACTTAAGAGTTCGTATTTGTTGCCTTGTGTGAATCACGTTCAGCATTTAACAGAGCATTTAACTTCATTCTCATTACAGTTCAAGCAGTTGTCAATGTGCTGTATGTCAATGTTAATATCTTTCTTGTTTTTGTGAAATCTTTTATGAAAGATGTGAAATAAAGAAAATACATCGAAATTCATAATGCTATATAAACAAAAATCCAATCCTTATCAAGTGTCTCATAAATTTAGTCAAAACAAAAATACAAATGAAGTTGTTTGTTGCTCCAAATCTAAAGTATTGCCACCACAAATATCCTGCCAAATATATTATTATTAACTGTCACTGTCATGCTATCAAATATTTTGAAAATATTTGATCGTGTAAAATGCTGATATAAATTGTTAAATATTGTATTGTTTATTGCTTCGAAATTACTTATAATAAAAATAAAAATCACTATTTAATAATTTGAAATGAAATAAAAGTTTTATTCTTCTGGATATCACTAACAACACTATATTATTTATTTATCACTTAATACTAATCCAAACAAAGTCGCAGATATTTATATTTAATTATTTATTTCCACTGATCACTTCACTTTTTAATATTCACTGCTCTAGCGTCACCATTACACTACTATTATTCAACTCTTTGGCTTGCCTTTATATATAGAAATATCCATTTCTCGAAAGTTCTACCACATTTCTAGAATATTGCTAGAGGCTTCCGTCGGGAGGGGTTATGTGATGTGGTGCGGCGCGGTGCAGGGAGGACGAAAGGCTCCGCCCCGGCGCGGTCAAGTCCAAGCCTACTCCACTTTTATGAGCCCCCACTCTCTCGCACGTTACAATATGACAAGAAATACATGTAAAATTACATGTATAATTGTATGTGAAAATATGATCATGTAAAGTGGGCATTAGCTTGAGAGTACGCCACAGATTATACCTTAGCTGAAAATATAAAAATAACTGTATAGCTTGGCCGCTGTCCGACATCCAGTTATTTATCATATTTAAAGATCAAAAGATCATTGCTTAAAACCCATCAGCAAAATGAAGTAAACAATCAAACAGCAAGACAAGCGTCGTGTGACCCTGCATTTAATTTTCTTACAAAATAACTATATGATGATTATTTCCGACTTACTGATTTGATGGTTGTACTTTTTGACAGGTGATATAGATCCCATGTGGATTGAATCTTTGAATACTGTGATGGATGACAACAAAGTTTTAACATTAGCCAGTAATGAACGAATAGCATTAACAAAAGGTATGAGACTACTTTTTGAAATATCGAATCTACGTACAGCAACTCCTGCCACTGTATCTCGAGCTGGTATTCTTTATATTAACCCTGCTGATTTGGGATGGAACCCTTTTGTATCTTCATGGATAGAAACTAGGACACAGCAATCAGAAAGAGCAAATCTCATCATACTTTTTGATAAATACGTTCCACCTTGTTTGGAGGCATTGCGATTGAAATTTAAAACAATTACACCAATTCCAGAAACGTCTCATTTGGCTATGCTGTGCTATTTATTGGATAGTTTTCTTAATCCTATTAATGTTCCTGCGGATTGCCCTAAAGAGTGGTATGAAATCTATTTTGTATTTGCTTGCGTCTGGGCATTTGGATCAGCCTTATTCCAGGATCAAATGGTTGATTGGAGAAATGAATTTAGCAAATGGTGGACGAATGAATTCAAAAGTGTAAAATTTCCTGCTACAGGAACAGTATTTAATTATTATATAGATTTTGAAACAAAAAAATTCCTACCGTGGTCAGATCTGGTCAAAAAAACTGAATTGGATCCAGATATACCATTACAATCTACTTTAGTTCCTACAATGGAAACAACGAGACTTAGATTTTTCTTAGATGTATTAGTAGCTGGCAGACATCCAATAATGTTAGTTGGAAGTGCTGGAAGTGGTAAAACTGTATTAGTTAATGATACATTATCAGCATTACCTGATTCGTATGCTGTTACAAACGTGCCTTTTAATTTCTATACTACTTCTGAAATGCTCCAGAAAGTTTTAGAAAAACCACTTGAGAAGAAAGCAGGAAGAAATTATGGTCCTCCTGGTAGCAAAACTATGATATATTTTATTGATGATATGAATATGCCTGAAGTAGACATGTACGGAACTGTTCAACCTCATACCATAATTAGAGAGCACATGGATTATGGCCACTGGTATGATCGTATCAAATTATCACTTAAAGAAATCCATAACATACAATACATTAGCTGCATGAATCCAACAGCTGGTTCATTTACTATTGACGGTCGTCTACAACGGCACTTTTGTGTATTTGCTTGCAGTTTTCCCCAACATGTTGCTTTAACAAGAATTTATACTATTATATTATCACAGCATCTCGAAAATCCTCTCAATAAAGTTTCTATTGCAACACAAAAAATGTGTGAACCTCTTGTAGAAGCTGCTTTACAGTTACATCAACGATTAGCATCAACTTTTCTTCCTACTGCCGTAAAATTTCATTATATTTTCAATCTGCGAGATCTTTCTAACATTTTTACTGGAATCTTATTCTCGAATGGTGAATGCATACCAACTCCAATGGATATTATTAGACTTTGGATGCATGAAGCAACAAGAGTATATTGTGATAAATTGGTTGATAAGAAAGACATTGAATTATTCAACAGAACTATAGTTGAAATTGTTAAGAAAGGATTTGACGAGTTAGATGAAAATTATGTAATGGAAAAACCTTTACTCTTCAGTCATTTTGCGGATGGGATTGGTGATCCCAAGTACTTACCAATAAAGCAGTGGCCAGTGCTAGCAAAGTTACTTGAAGAGGCTCTCTCAAATTACAATGATTTAGTAGGTGCTATGAATTTAGTGCTTTTTGAGGATGCTATGTATCATATTTGTCGCATTAACCGAATTTTGGAAGCTCCTCGTGGCTACGCTCTTTTGGTTGGAGTTGGTGGATCTGGCAAGCAATCTTTATCTAGACTGGCTTCATTTATATCATCTCTTGATGTATTTCAAGTGCAATTGAGTAAAGGATATTCAATCAATGATATGAAAGCCAATTTAGCAACATTATATTTCAAAGCTGGAATAAAAAATACTGGTTCTGTTTTTCTCATGACCGATGCTCAAGTGCCAGAAGAAATATTTCTGGTTTTAATAAACGATATGTTGGCTTCTGGTGAAATACCAGAATTGTTCCAAGATGATGAGATAGAAAATATTATTGGCGCTCTTAGACCAGAGGTAATTTGTCATTTAATATTCCATTAAATTTATTCACTTAGTTTATTTCTGAATGAAAAAGAAAATCGCTTTCACATAATGATTTTAATAGTTTAATAATTAATCGATACACTTTTCTTTCGAAATAGACTGGCTAAAAATATTACAAATCTTTGCAGGAAGCCCTTATTGTGTTGTGAGTGACTGATCACATTTCACACGAGTGCAATACAACATTTGATAGGCGCCTTATCATTTTCATCAAGTCACCTTCATTTTCATTTTTATTGTAATCATCCTCATTTTTTATATTATTGTAGTCATGCTGAAGATAGATGGAATTGCGCATCCGGAACGTCCACGTTAATCACATCTTTTTGAACGACGAAAAATAAAAAAAATTGTTTTGGACTACAACATCTATTTTTTTTTTATTTTAATAATTATTTCTATTTGCCAAAAATCTTATCGATCGGTAATACATTAAATTAATTATTGTGTTACAGAATACGCCTAATTATCGCCATTTTTAATTATCAATCCAAAAAGAATTGTTTGGACTATTCAATTTCTAAGTCATCTATCAAAAATTAACAATGAAAATGCAAGATTTGAAGTTCTTGGGTCAATTAAATAAATTGAGTCAACAATTTTTACCCATCAAATAACATTCGTACTCGAAAAAATCAATTGCAACATTGCATTTCTATATTCTTACTTGAGTTTTATATGAGTAGTCTAAAATAATCACCTAAATTACAGAATACAAGAAGTGTTATCAATTAATTATTAAAACGATGTATTAATAATCAGTTTGTATTCTTTTCTGCCAATAATTTCGAAGAACTTTATACTCGTATAGTTTAAATCATGTGAATCCTTTTATGATCGCTGCTCGCATGAACTCAAGAATAGCAGTCGTTATTATCTGTACTTATTTACATTTATATTTTGTGTTTAAAACAGGTTAAGGGTGCTGGACAGATTGATTCTCGTGAGAATTGTTGGAAATACTTCATTGATAAAGTTCGACGATCACTTAAAGTTATTTTATGCTTCTCTCCTGTTGGTTCCACTCTAAGAATACGAGCTCGTAAATTTCCAGCACTAGTAAATTGTACATCCATCAATTGGTTCCACGAATGGCCATTAGAAGCTTTATTATCTGTATCAAAAGAATTCTTATCTGTATTGCCAGTTCTTCCCGTAAGTGGTCGTTGTTAAAAAAAACTTGCTGATTCTTTTATTTTAATCCAAAAATAGATATTTCTATTGAAGCAATACTATTGGCCAGTTGCACAGCTGTCCCTTAAATTTTAAGAGTCGCTTAATTGAACAATGTCGTATCAAGATTCAAAAGTCAAATGTGACATAAACATTCCTGTCATTATTCTGATTCGATATTTTTTGTTTAAGTGAAACTTAAAATTTAAGCTAGAGCGGTGCAACTGACCATTAGTGCCCTATCCCATTAAAATTAGCTCAATGAAAAGAAAAATATTTCCGATTACATGTAGAACATTTATCTACTTTTTTCGTACTAAATTATTAAAGTATTAAAGTAAGAAAATATTTAAGAAATTCCTTATTTTGCCATTTAAAATCAATGAAAATTAAGTGCTGAAATGCTACATTTCATTCTGTTTTTCAATGCTGCATTTTTATACACACAAAAATGCCCCGTGACACACTAAATATTGGTTATTAATATCTAATTCTGTGTATGTAACGGTAAAACGGTATATTTTTTTTTGCATTAGAATGATGACTTAGAATGCAGAATGAAATGCAGTATTTAATGCACGGCCATTAAATCGTTTTTTCAACTATAAATTTCGCATGTAAAAAATTTCTCACTTCAATTTCCTACAAAATGTTCTATTGTACGATGTTATTAACAAACATGTTCAGTGATAAAATTCTCCACGAAGTTCTTTTGTAGGAAATTTAATTACAAAACTTTTTGCCATCTGAAATTTTTTGATAAAATCAAATTTTGATCTGCAAAAAATCTTGATGACTTCTGAAAAAAGCCGCTGTTTGCCGCTAACTCCCCAGGAGAATGAATGAGTTCCATAATTTTGAGGCATCGCCTATGTATTTCTCAGTAAACTGTTTCGCTACTTCCGAAATTCGTCGATTCTACTAAAAAGTTAAATGGAATTACCGAAATTAAAGCCTTGCATTGCCTGATCAGTTGACCGGCTGCTTACCCTAGGAAAATTTCTTAGCTACGCCAATGATTGCTTAACTTGTTGACATGTAAAAATGAAACATGCGATAATAATTCGACAGGACGATGCAATGCAGTAGTAAATTTATGTTTGATTGATATTAATTTTCTGATTAATGGCAATATTAGAATTAGATTGAAATTTCTTTTCTTTGTTACTTAAGCTATAGATAAAAAAAAAAACAGGCTGAATATCCTCAGAAATATTTTTGTTAAGTGGGCCAAATTTACTGAGACAGGGCTCGTATTATCTCGAGAGAACATACTCACAAAATGAACGAAAAAGTTAGTCAAAGTAGACCATATATAAAAACATGTGCAATAAAAATCAAAATACAGAGACATTTGGCTGTAGTAGAAGCGTTAAAAAGTTACAGTTTTTCCAAATACTTTAAAAAATAATCTTTAGATGCAAATTATAGAAAATACATATTTTTACAAAATTTATTTGTATATTTTCCATTAAAATAGCTTGGAATATTTATATTGCCTTAAAACTCTCCTTAAGATAACATTGTTAGTGTAACCAGAAACAGAGTTTCTGGTACCAGCCATAGTGTTCCACTAAAAATCAAATCTAAGAATCAGTTTCTGAAACCGAAGCAGCTGTAGACACGTGTATCTACAGATCTAAGATGATGGTTCCAAAAACCGATTCTTAAATTTGAATTTTGGTACAATCCAATGACTCTGAATTTTAATTTTTTAAATGTCACCACTTTTTGTAATATCTATTTTATGTATGTCATAGCCTGGTCATAACTTTCAATTGTTAAGAAACGTCAGTTTGAAACCTCAATTTCAATTTTAAGGGAAAGTACAAGCTTTAATTTAGTGTTTAATTATGAAATGTAGATTCATAGACTCGACTACGCCTCGTCTTTAAAACTCTGGCCGCGTCAGTGAATCTTCTATTTTTTTGCCTAATTAAACAAATAACTATTTGACCTGATGATGAGAAAAACAACTTGGTCGGCTTTGAAAAATTTGAGATTAAAATTAAAATATCAGCACTTTTACAAGAATAGTACCTACACGATTGTCTTGATTTTTTACTATTTTTAGGAAACTTTGGTTGGCTCTGTATCCACTTTTATGTCATATGTTCATACTAGTGTGAATGATATATCTCAAACATATTTACAAAACGATAAAAGATACAATTATACAACTCCAAAAACTTTTCTAGAGCAAATTTCGTTATATTCAAAGCTATTAGCAGAGAAAATGGCAGATTTAGATGATAGAATTATTAGGCTCACTGTTGGTTTGGAGAAACTAGCAAGTACTACTGATCAAGTAATTTAAAAAAAAAACACAGATATTCTATTCATTAAATCAAATTATTGAATATTTCAGGTCGATGTTATGAAAATAAAATTAGCTTCGCAAGAAGTTGTATTAAAACAAAAGAATGATGCTGCAGATGCCTTAATTCAGGTATTAACAGTTGAAAATGAAGCAGTTGCAAAAGAACAAGCTATAGGTAAGAAATTATCTCATAGGAAGAAGTAGATATATAGAATATGTACTTATGTTTGCAATGTATAATGTTACAGGCGGAGTCCGCTTAGTTGCAGAGCTGACATTGCTCGTACAAAACTCAATTAGTTGATTCCGGTTTTATAAAGGGCTGAGTAATTTACTTCCAGAGTAAACAAAATTTACTCTGTTAAATGACAGTCGATTTTTTGACAGCAATGATTCTGTTGTCGTAAAGAAATTCAAAACGATTAGAATTTGTTATGTAGAATGAATTTATTTTGAGAGTAAACTTACTTGGTCTTTTATAAAACTGGCCATTACATCATAAAAATATAACCATGAGGTGCCCCTAAAATACTTTTAGGAGGATCGTTGATGTAACGTTTTTTTTGGGTCTTTTATGAAATAAATCAATAATCTCGATGAGTTTTTCCGAATAAAGTCAGCTCTTTGCCCACTATGCAGACTTCATCCGTAACATAATAATTCATCAACCAAATGTTTCTCATCTTGAATTTGCAAAAAAAGAATGATTCATGCAATATTCACGAGACTGGTTCAACATACACATGTTCTAATATGATATTCAAAAATTGATGATAATGTGTTATGCAGTTACAATAGACTGTTGTTTCATCGTATTTGTAAAAGTATGACAAAGACATCTTAGCTAGAAAGATGATCGACCCTTCATATTATAGTATCCTAAAAATTTAATGAAGAAGAGCAATTAATTAGAGAAATAGATTACAATTCATTTGAATATCATTTAACTATTTTAGCTGCGGAGGAGGAAGCCCGTGTTACTCTTATAGAAGAAGAGGTATCTCAAATAGCTGCTATATGTGCGGACGACTTACGAAAAGCCGAACCTGCTCTACAAGCAGCCCAAGATGCCCTTGATACTTTAAACAAGAATAATTTAACAGAATTAAAATCATTTGGCACACCTCCTGATGCTGTTGTGAACGTAACCTCAGCTGTGCTAGTACTATTTTCTGAAAAGGGCAAAGTACCGAAAGATAGAAGTTGGAAAGCTTGTAAACTCATGATGGGCAAAGTGGATCAGTTTTTATCTGATTTAATTAATTATGACAAGGAAAATATACATCCAGATGTTCAAAGAGCTATAGTACCATATATCAACGATCCAGAATTTCAACCGGAAAAAATTATGAGCAAGTCTCAAGCAGCCGCCGGACTTTGTGCTTGGGTCATAAATGTTATGAGGTTCTATGATGTATATGTGGTGGTTGAACCAAAGAGGCGAGCGTTAAATAAAGCCAACGCAGAACTAGACGCTGCAAGAAATAAACTTTCTGAATTAAAAGAAAAATTGAATGTAAGCTAATCATGTTGAAAATTAGATTTTTTTGTTTATACTACATTTTGCTGAATTGTAGGAATTACACAGAAAACTGAATATTTTAAAAGAAGAATTTGAAGAAGCAACAGAAGCAAAGTTAAAATGTCAAGCCGAAGCAGACGCCACATCCTTCACTATTAATTTAGCAAACCGTCTGATTAATGGTCTTGCTTCAGAAAATATACGATGGCGTGAATTGATCAAAACGTAATAGTATTTATTTTTTATTTTGAAACAAAATGAATGAACATCAAATATTGAATAGTTTTTTTTCAAAATTTTGTTTGTGCCTAGTTTCATGGCTGGAAGCTAAATTAACCTGATTTAAACTAACAATGTGTTAGCCAGTAAACTACGTTTTGATTTATTTTATCAATTCGATCATATCTCCAAAATTAAAAGCTATATTTTAATATTTATTCATTCGCCTTTGTTCTGAATTTTGTACTTAAATGAGCAACTTATCATATCAGTATATCGTACCCTATTCAACATATCACTGTTGGGATCTCAAGAACTATATAAGCTACGACTTGAACTTCAAGTTTTATTTTTTCAGTGAACGCTATATTTTATTTCTCTCTGCTAAAATATATTCTATTTTGTTTCTGCAACGATATAAATATTTATTTTTTGTTTGCATTTTACAACAAAAAAAAAATATTTGGAACCGAAAATAAAATTTCAAGAGTTTTTACAGGAATAAAAATCTAGTGAATGCATATGCACTCATGCTGTGATGTGTAAATATCAAGGATAGCTAGTAGCTGCAATTGAAAGAATTAAATATAAGAAAATGAAACAGAAATTTTCTTTGCAAGATTAACTCAATTATAACTTGTTCAACCGCCACCATAACAAATACTCTGAACTGTTGTGTTGCCAGCATAGTGTAGCGTCCTCTTTCCTTCAAATGCATTTCCGAGTCTGACCTCATCTACTACTCTTGTAGTCAATTCACTCTATCTATAAATGTTTATATTTTTTTTCCAGATATAATATTGCAAAAGGAACATTACCAGGAGATATTTTGCTATCTACTGCATTCTTATCTTATGTCGGATGCTTTTCAAAATCGTATCGAGTAGAATTGGAAGAGAAATATTGGATACCATTTTTCCAAAACTTAAATCCACCAATCCCAGTTGCTCCTGGATTGGATTGTCTTTCATTACTCACAGATGATGCGCAAATTGCACAATGGAATAATGAAGGTTTACCTACGGATCGCGTTTCTGCAGAAAATGCAACAATTATGATCAATTCTGCTAGATGGCCGCTCTTAATAGATCCTCAACTACAAGGTCTCAAATGGGTTAAGAATAAATATGCTAGTGATTTGACAGTAATCAGGTAATAAATTCAATAATTTAAATTCGATATTCATACTATTTTTTTTTATGAATCGCGGGATTTGAACCTGATGTTTCTATAATTTAAATTCGATATACTATATTTTTTAAATGAATTTAGGGATTTGAACCTGATGGTTATGTTCCTAGGTTGACTTTTTGATACACACGGCTATTATTTACTTTGCTTGCCACTTTCTTACATTGCTGCTATGTGTGTAGCCAGTCAACCGGTGTAGACCTATGTTACAACAATTAGCCGGTGCCAGATAGCTTCAATGTTGGCAAGTTAATTTGATTCCCAACTTGGAAAGGTAACGAGAGCGGATATCGATTCAATCAAGCCGTGAAAATTTCATGACCTGACTGAGATTCGAACTCACGACTCCTGCGTCCAGAGGCTAGCACTCTACCATTTACTATTTATAAAGTGTTTATCTTATCTAACTATAAGTGGACCAATATATAAGTTCATGCATTAGAAATTACACTGGCTTAGGAACATTCAACAGTTACGTTAAAAATCGAAATGCAATTTTTGACATATTACTTGCTGACTTCTTGAAAATGCATCTCCATTAGGACTTTTTGTATATAATTAAAATCCAGCAGAAACTTATTTTGTTACAACAATTAAATCATTACTTATATCAAGCCTGTATTTCAGTCCAAGAGCTCCTAATCAATCTCACTCAGATGTTTTTACAAGGGCAGAAATTTATAGATAAATAATTTAATGAATTCTTTATTTGTGTCCTATAAGTTATATGAATGAGCCAATTGTCGGAAGAGGATAGTGAATCAAATTAATCTTTTGGATCGTTAACTTTTCAGTTCAATTTTAAACCATCATCAGAGTAATTTAGTGATTATGCATTTTCAATTTAATTTTCAATTTAATTTTTACAATTTTATTAGGTTTAAACATATTGACTTATTTCAATTCCATTGCCAACATAGCTCCGAAAATAGAGCTTTTGCAAACGTCCGCTAATAATACGATAACGCTAACGTAAAAAACAAATAACGTTGTACATGCTTACTGAATAACGTTAGATTAAAATTTAGCGCACTCACAAAAACTTCATAAAATGCCGAATACCTTCAACGTTATAATAAACTTATCAAAAACTGAAATATTAGCGATTTGAAAAATTATTTTGATTCAGTGTTCTCTTCCGACAGTTAACTCATCTAAATAGTTGAATACTCATTAAATATTAAATGAACATATTTTCAAAAGTTGTAGAGTATGCAGAGCGTTCGGTGAGGTGCTCCTGAAATAGATATTCTTATTAGAAATTGGTAAGGGCTTTTTTAATAAAAAAAAACATAAAATTCTTAGTCACATTGTTCTCTAATTTTGATTTAGTTACCGGTTTCGATCACTGGGTGATCATCCTTAGACTACCGGAGAGACTACAATGAGAGGAAATAAAACGTAAAACAAACAAACATACAAGCAGGTAGAAATTTTTAACAAATCAAAAAATACAAAATGGTAACTTACACAATAAAATTACAGGAGCTTCACAAAAAAAAACAGCATCAAGTAGCCCGCTAGTGTCATGTTAATGAAAAAATGTAAAAAAGCGGAAATAAAGCACTAAAAAAATGTAAAATGATATAAAAAGATATATCCAATCTGTTCAACAAAATCCAAACTACAACTGAAAAAAATGGAAGAATCATCTAGATGATGAAAGCGCATTTTTGACAGCTCATGAATACTTGTTACTTCAGAGATATCGCAAATTACCATCTCTCACAACTACTAAGCTTGAAATCAAACAGTTTGGCCAAACTTACGAAACAGCAGCTTCCATTTAGTACTAGTTTCAAGTTGACTATTTGATAGGTACATAATTTATGCATGTACAAACTCAAAAATACCTTTTAATCTTCATTGTTTAGTTATTGACTGACAGAAGGTCAAGTGCTGTACCTTAAAATGATAATTTGATCTTTATCAAAGCTATATGAAAAAAATACACCAAAAGTAACTTATAGACGCCAGATTGAATGATAACAAAAAGAAAATATAAACTTCAACTGAAACAAGCTTATAACAGATTCAGTTTATCTTTTATGCAGGGGCCACACTTATGTCTAATGCCGTTAAGTGAGGCGTTATGTGACAATTGACATATTGTCAATGACAATGTGTTGATTATTGAATAACGCCTCAATTAATGACATTAGACGTAAATGTGGCCCCAGCATTATTGGTAATATTAGCTACAAAGTTAGGAATTTGTTCGCTAGATACAATGTTGACATTGCTTTCAAGCCTTTGACATGTTTGAAAAAAGAGATCTGTCAAAAAGTGGACAAACCTGAATTAGTGGCGCAATCTGGCGTCTATAAGTTGAAATGCGACACGTGTGAATGTTTTTACATTGGCAAGACTGATCGGAAGTTTGCCGGTGAAACGCTATGCTATCTCCCTATACCAGCTGTGTCTCAATATCTTATCGCGTTAGAGAGAGAGGTTAAGTGTGTGAGATGGAAGATAGTAGGCATCTTTCTCAATGCATTTAGCATTTGCCACTATTGAGTTTGCAGCTAGTTTTGTGATTTGAAGCTAGGAATTTTTGATTATTTAACTTTAGAATCGGAAGAAAGTGTATTAGTCCCAATTGCAAAAGTGGGTACCCAAATTGTAAGGAGAAAATATCTATTTTTAGTGCCCCGAAGAACAAAAAGACATTGATGAAGTGGAGACATGTAATACCGCGCAAAGATTTGTTATTTTCATTTAATGTTATTTTCTTTGTGATATTTTTGATTGTTTGTTATCTTTAGTATTTATTTGTGAATATGTGAATAATAAAAAAAAGAGAAACTATATATTTTTCAGAATTTTATTCAATAAAAACGACTTTTGATTTTAAATTCTGTATATTTATTTGAAACTTTGACGTTTCGATCCTTTGATCAAGGATCTTGGTCAAAGGATCAAAGTTTCAAATAAATGAACAGAATTTAAAATCAAAAGTAGTTTTTGAAAAAAATTATGTTTAATGATACTTTTCACTATTTTTTTATTTATTCTTTCTGTGTCAATCAAATGCTGATAAATAATTATTTCTAGTAACGTGAGACACCTGGATTATTTTGAAATTCATTTCATTGATATTGAAAAAAGTTAATTATAAGAATCTAACACAATTTCTTAATTTCAACTTCCTATCACTTTCTTCCGAAAAAATGAACTATTCTGAAAATAGAAAATGATTTTCAATCATAAATAAGTCAGGTGATAGCAGAATGTATTAAAATCGTGATAATTGAAAAAATTAAGGAGTATTTATACAGAATTTGAAATCAAAAATAATTTTTTTCGCCAACTGTCAAAAAAACATGATATTTTTGTATTGTTATGCTGGGGCCACATTTACGTCTAATGTCATAAATTGAGGCGTTATTCAATAATGAACACATTGTCAAAGACAATATGTCAATTGTCAGATAACGCCTTACTTAACGGCATTAAACATAAGTGTGGCCCCTGCATTATGGATACGCAAAGTTCGTGATTTTTTCACTAGTGAAAAAATAAAACATATTTTTGCACACCTAATCTAATATAATTAAGTTCACTAATGCTACAAGGACAGAAACAAACAGGTATTTAATAAAAAAGAAATATGAATTTATACACAAAACTACTTTTGTTTAAATATAAAAATTAATTGTTGACTGTTCTTTATTTATCAAGCAACAATTGCGCATTCTTTTGGTTACAATACCCAGGTGACTGCAAATTAATTTTATTTTATACTTTTTTCCTACATTTTACTGAATAAAACAATAATTATTGTTGATCTATTATTTTTTGACAGTCGGCGAAAAAATATTGTTTGTATTTCGTGGGCGAAGTGAAAGTATTTTTTATTGCGCTTTCGAATGAATTTGTTACCTCGACCTTACGGTCTTGGTTAAAATTGACATTCTCACGCGCAACAAAAAAAAACAATCATTTCGCACACTTGATACAAAAATAACTAATTATTTATTAAAATTCTAAAATGTATAGATTCTTATTTATTAATTTGACATAGGACGTTTCGGAAGTCAATTTATTTGAGTAAATCAAGACTTTCCACAAAATGCGTATTTGTTCCTTCGCTGGAAGTAATAGGAGCTTCTGTATTTATCTGAAGTAAATCCATGATTTTTATTTTTAAAAATCGCATGACAAATTATCATAAAAAATCATTTGATTTGAAATAAATACAACCTGTTTAATATTAAACAGACTGAAAATTTTGAGTGATTATCTAGAGTTGTTCCATGTTAATACATGCCTACTATCTTCCATCTCTCTCTTCGTTCGGCGATAAGAATCTGTGCCGTGTACAAGCGCTTCGTTTCAACTCCTATATATATTACTAGCAACCCGTGCCGGCTTCGCACGGGTGGACATTTAATAATATTCAACATTTTTATACGAATCTTTGAAGCATAGTTTTATAGTATAAGATAAGTATTAAGAATAATACCACATATCTTGCTTGAGTAACTCAATTAAAACATAACCTAAGCTGTCAGAATTTCTTGATAAATGCGTAGATCTATATAGATAGCATCATCAGTATTTAATTTGATCATTTACGGTAAATAAAAGATTGTATTGCAGCGCAGGCAATGCAAGGAAAATTACCAGTAAAATTACTGGTGATTTTCTCACATCTTGGGTTAGAATTGAAGTTTTTGTAGGTAACCCTTTTTTTGAGAGTAAATTATAGCCCATGTCAATAGTGATAATAGGTATGTGATTCTACAGGTGGAAGAATTCTTAAAATCGGTCCCCACGCAAGCGCCAGCAGCAACTATAGAAAGTTTCAATTTAAACGGTTGAACGATGCTCGATCGGACGAATACCGTTAGTGTTACTATGTCAGAACCTTCATTTAACAACCACTATATAAAATTATAACTCAATTGGATGAACGATGTGTGAACGAACAAATACGGCTTGTGTGCCACTTGAAGTATGCTGGTGGTACAATAATGAGAACTCTCTCGAAAGAGCCAACAACAACTGTAGTAAGTTTCAAATCAATCGGATAAAACGATGCGTGAACAAACTAATACGGCTCGTGCGCCACGTTGATAATACTACAATAAGAATCCTCGCGAATGTGTTGTGATAAATCTTGTAGGGTTCAGCCTGCGTTTGCAATGTAAGCGGAAAAAATGTAATTATTCACGACATCACATTAGAAATCTCAAAAATAACAGTATTTCTCCACTATTTAATGGATGTTATTATACATATGAACCTTCCTCTTCAATCACTCTATCTATTTAAAAAAACCGTATCAAAATTCGTTGCGTAGTTTTAAAGATTTGAGCATACATAGGGATATAGGGACAGAGAAAGCGACTTTGTTTTATACTATGTAGTGATACTTCGTGAACGAGATTCAAAGAACTAGCGCGCGCAGTAAAATTTCAAAACAGCCAATCAAGTTTTGCTGATCATTTAATTGAAACCGGACACGATTTTGATATTACCAAAAACTTTGAAATTTTACACATACGCAAAAATGGCAAGATTCTTGATTTCCTGGAAAACTTAGAGATTAAGAAGTCTTTAAAAAACCATGCCGATTTTAGTTTGAATGACCAAACGAACCTTCGACACACCCCACTTTTAAATCTTTTAATTTAATTCGTGGTTTACGTAACTAGTTCTTACGAGACTTTTTGGATAGTTTTCGAGTTTTTTCAGTTTTTTTCAGTTGTAGTTTGGATTTTGTTGAACAGATTGGATATATCTTTTTATATCATTTTACATTTTTTTAGTGTTTTATTTCCGCTTTTTTACAATTTTTCATTAACATGACGCTAGCGGGCTACTTGACGTCGTTTTCTTTTGTGGAGCTCCTGTAATTTTATTGTGTAAGTTACCATTTTGTATTTTTTGATTTGTTAAAAATTTCTACCTGCTTGTATGTTTGTTTGTTTTACGTTTTATTTCCTCTCATTGTAGTCTCTCCGATAGTCTGAATATGATCACCCAGTGATCGAAACCGGTAACTAAATCAAAATTAGAGAACAGTGTCATTAAGAATTTTATGGTTTTTTTTTATTAAAAAAGCCCTTACCAATTCCCAATATCAGTCACACTTGGGTTTCTCTATTCCCTTATTAGATATTCTTATATACAAGTATTTCAAGAAAAATATGAAAAGCCAGGCGATTTTGGCAACTGGAAGTGTCTGACAGTCAATTATCTGTATTGTATGATAGATCTTCGCGAACCGTAGTCTACTACAAACTTATCATTCGTTTGAAATATAAGCCATTCGAAAAATTATTGAAGAATATTCTATTCTATCGCAAGCATCTAGAATATCTGGATGTATCCTTATTTGAAAATTGTGCTTCCACAATTATTTCCTTTCAAACTTTTCGATATGGGAAGTGATTGTAGCGCCCTGTAGTGGTATAAAATAAAAGCTGTCTGTGACAAGTCATATTTATATATCAGAATTATCCAAAAACTCAACATCATTAGTAATAATTTCTAATTTTTTATGATTCATTATGAGTAATGTTTCTTCCGTTTGTACTATTTCTGTTTAAAATTGAGTTACCATGAGCAACTTTTATTTTCAACCACCAGATAGCGCTAGAATAGTTGACATGACGAATCAAGAGCCGAGTATCTTTAAACTATAATTCTTGATCAAAGTGATCGAAGTTAACATTACTCAGAATAATTATTCGTTATCCCCACTCCTTCATTTTGTGATCACAAAAAATCACCAAAAATCATAGCAACAAATTAATTTTTAGTATCATGGTTCTAAAGAATCATTATGGGACTCGGACGAATCATGATTAAGAGAAATACGGCTATGCTGTGTGTCTGATACATAAGAAAATTATGCAATAATTATTTATGGTCAGTTACACCAACAACTTAAATTTTAAGCTTCACTCAAACAAAAAATATCGAGTCGAAATAATGACAGCAATGTTTATGTCACATTTAATTTTTGAATTTTGATACGATTTTGTTTAGTTTAACGACACCTAAAATTTAAGAGCGGTACAACTGGCCATTAATTTTAAGAATTTGGTTCTAGATTAGGGATGAAGAACTATTTAGATACAATAGAAAAGTGCATTTCAAATGGTTCCACTGTACTGATTGAGTATATTGGAGAAACAGTTGATGCTGTATTAGATCCACTTTTAGGAAGAGCATTGATAAAAAAAGGAAAATTCATCAAAATAGGAGACAAAGAAGTAGATTTTGACCCTGCATTCAGATTAATACTTCAAACAAAACTAGCCAATCCTCATTACAAACCAGAAATGCAAGCGCAAACTACACTGATAAATTTTACAGTTACAAGAGACGGGTATGACAATAAATTCTCAAAAAGAAAAAATATATACATATATATATTTTTTTTTAGTCTGGAAGACCAACTATTAGCAGATGTAGTTAAGTCCGAAAGACCAGATCTTGAGCAGTTAAAATCAGAATTAACAACAACACAAAACAATTTCAAGATTACATTGAAAATACTTGAGGACGATTTGCTGATGCGCTTATCATCTGCCGGAGAAGACATTCTAAGTGATCACGCTTTAGTTGAAAATTTAGAAATAACAAAAAGAACTGCTTCTGAAATTGAAGTAAAAGTTAAAGAAGCAAAAGTTACTGGAATTAAAATTGATGAAGCCCGAGAACAATATAGAATATGTGCTACTAGAGCTTCTCTTCTATATTTCATTTTAAATGAACTGTTTAGAATTAATGCAATTTACTTATTCTCATTGAAAGCATTCAGCGTAGTATTTAAAAATGCACTAGCAACTGCGACTCCGGCGGAGAATTTAACTGATCGAGTAGTAAATCTTTTAGATTGCATAACATTTTCTGTTTTTATGTATACCAGCAGAGGATTATTTGAGAAAGACAAACTTATTTTCATGACAGTAATGACATTACAGGTGAGTTATTTTTCGATAGCATGGTAGGCATTATATGGCTTTTTAAAACTCTTTGCATATTTTATAATTTTTATGAACAAAAAAATACTAGATTTCTCTGCTGCTCCACGACTTTACTCGTCTCAAGTTTACCATAGAGTAAAGTCTCATAAGCTTGATATTTGCACATAGACATCATAAATCTTCACACCTAATTCGTCAAAAAGTCACTCTTCAAAGAAATCGTTTCTATAAATCAACTCTCACTGGCCTTGTTAAAAACATACAAACCACACCATCAGCCTTCTATTCAATTATATATAATTGTAACATTTTTACTTTTTAAATTTTTTATAGTAACATTTTAATAAAATTATTCAGTTTTTACTTTTTATCACATGAATATAAAAGTATTGGTTTACTCCGTAAAATGACGGAGATAAGTGATTTCTGAAAGCACCAAAGATCATGTAAGGACCGTATGAAGAAATGTATGTCCGTTCATTTGTTCGTATCATCTTTGGATAGAATGATCTGAGAAACGGCCGAACGATGGGGGATTTCTTTTTAACCTACTATTCCTTACATACAACAAATAGATAATCGCGATGTCGCATTTCAATGCGAATTCCAGACTGACAGAAATTTTTTGTTAGACATGATTTTCTTAGTTGAAAACTACTTTTGGTGTTTTTTTCGATAAAACCCATATTTCTTGAGTTATGGGGGCTCATATCGTATTCATGAGCAAATATGCAATTTACTTACTTGTGTGATCTTATGGAAGATTGAATTCTGATTCTGGGAATTTTTCCGATAAAAATCATATTTTATAACTCAGTGTTTTTCTAGCACCCATATAATACGTATCTATGGTTCCAGTTCTACTTCCCGAATAAATACTGCTTCGTTGATAGTTATCATAAATTAAGACGTCCTGCGTCGATAATTGCTCCTGAAATTTTTAAATAAGATCCATATTTCAAAATGTGGGTAGCTTTTTTTTTGGTGACCACAAATACATACAAACATATCTATTTGTTTTCATGGAATATCATCACTGTGAGTTATTATTCGTGATTTTGAGCGTCGTCATCTATACTTATTTAACTAAGGCACTAAATACATGAGTATTATCATCCGCCATTTTGAGTCCTTAGAAAGCGCTTTAGCATTTGTGAACAGTGCAGGAAACGCGATGATTGAGTCGAAATAGTTTAATCTTTAGGTAAAAAACATGATAAAATAATATCGGAGTCTATCAAACTATTTATTTTTGGCATGATGTATTATTTGTAATAAAATAACATGCTTCAATTTAGAATTTTCAGTTTTCAAATGTTGAATCAAATTATTCGGTTTTCAATCATATATAATTAGAGTAATATTAAATACTCAGAATATCATTATGGAATTTTAATTTATATTCAGTAATATAGTTTTTGGAAACAATCTGACAAATTTATTGCATTTCGGGATCTCAAAATATGTAAAACTCTATTGTTTATCTTCAAACTTTGTAATCTTTAACTTTCCTAGAAAAACTTTTATGCATATTTGTTGGAAGATTCATTATTTTACTGCTCTCACCCAAGAGATAAAAAACATGGAAGTCTATTATTTGCAATTTTCTATATGGCATGTCTTGATAAAAAATTGTGAGTTCATAATATTTTACTTATCAAAGAAATAATTGATTATATATTATTTATACTTATAATATATTTATATATGTATATATTTTATATAATAGGTACCTATGTATAATATATATTGATCAATTAATGTTTGAAATTGAGGTCAGATTCTATGATCATGTCTGAAAATTTAGATAAGAATATATATTAAAATGAACTGAGATAACTTCAATCAAAATTTTAATCTGATCATAACTTTGGGTGGAAATTTTGACTGAATATACGTACTTTTATATGAAATACTTATAATTCGTCTGTGAATCTCACAGCCACAATTATCGCTAATAATGATGATAAATCATTCGGCACATTAATGAGTTACTCCGATACTATTTTCTTTAGTTCCTCAAGTTATTATAACATCAAACAACGCATTTCCTGTAAGTGCCAATTCACAATGTGCGTAAACGTAAGGAGTGCGTAACCGTAAACATAAACATAAAGTTGAACTACTGTATTTCAATGCCCATGTTCACAATGCTCTTACGTATTTCTTACGTTTACGTATTGACATAAGAGCTACGTAATGAAAACGTAAAGTTGAGATAAATTCAACTTTATGTTATGTTTACGTACGAAACAACTAATAGCGCATGCGTCAACTTTAAACACATGTCCTCATCTGACAATTGACCCTGGATCGAAACATGCTTTAAATATGACTGACATAGAATTATTAATAAAAAAAAACAACAATTTCTTCCTCGTCTTATTATTTCTCTCTTTGGCGACTTTTATAACGCAGTTCCAATCTGGTTTTAATAATAATATAACAATCGCAAGTAGTTTTTCAGACATCATACAATAAAACAAAACAAACTAAACTCCAAACTAATAATAAAAGTGAATCCGAAGAAAAACATTAAACACGAAACAGAATCGAAATCAACAGAATATTTGAAAATGACAGTCAGAGAAACCAACACAATACATCAATAACCCTAATTTGTACCAACGTAAAATGAAAAAAACACTTTATTTTGATATTTTACGTTACGACCATTGTGAACATACATAATTTCTTACGTTTTGTTTTTACGTACTTCTTATGTTTACGCACATTGTGAATTGGCACTAACGTTTACATTGGTTTACATATGCTTTCTTTTATTGATAGGGCACAAAATGGCGGATGATAATACCTATGGCTGGTACCACAAGCTCTGTTTTTGGCTATACTAGCAGATCTATTTTAAGAAGAGTTTTAAGGCAATATAAATATTTCAAGCTATTTTAAAGGAAAATATTCAAATCAATTTTGTAGACATATGTGTTTTCCGTAATTTGGATCTGAAGATTATTTCTTAAAGTATTTGGGAAAATTCTAATTGCGTTAAAACACATCTTGACACAACGCTCTTAGTAGCTCCAAAAACCGAGCTCGTGGTACCAGCCTATGTATTTAGAGCTCTAATCTAACTGAACGGCATTGATTCATGATATTTTGCTCATGAGAGTATCACACGTAATGAAAAGTCCAAGCCAACATTTAATTGGCCCTTTCATACCTTTAGTTTCCACTATCTTTGATATAACATTTGTATCAAAAAAGTAGGCATCTGTATGAAAATTACACAAGAAAAACTTCTTCTTAGCATAAAAATACTTCAAATAACTTAATTATAATACTGACAATTTATTTTTTCTACGGCAGTGCGTGAAATAGTTACTTGATGTATATAGTAAAGCTTTTTCACGTCTCAGTTTGACCACTATTTAATTTTCAAAAACCTCTCATCCGACATTCATTTCGTATGTCCAAACGAACGTAGCTGATTCATTCCCATTATTCAAATCAAATTACTTCTAATATTATATTCTTCATACACCAATTTATTCTGTATTCGATCTCTTCTGGTTTAATCACAAACACCACGCATTTTTTATTTTTATGCTCCTGCAGCCACACTCAGCATTCTCCATCATACATTAATGCAGGTACAAGTAGTCCGTTATTTCTTCCCCGACTTACATAACAGAAATATTGTAATCGTGATTTTTTGACAGTTCGACATTTTGATGGAACTTCACGTTTCAGATACTACTGAACCCAAAAATCATAATTTAAAAAAAAAGTCGGTCTGTCTGCCGGTTTGTCTGAAAGCACGATAACTTGAGAACGCGTACGGAATTTCGACTAAAATTTTATTTTAAAGTTTTTCATCAAAAAGCAAAGTTCAAGTTTGTAGATGAGCATTTTTCAACTAGTGGTACCAAAATTTTATTGATAGAACTTTCAGTTTTTTGTATTTATTTTATAAACGGTAGTATTTATCATGAAATATGAAATGACTAAAATTGATCCTAGAATAATTTGACACAACATTGATTTGAAATATTATCACTCATTTTTAGACATCCCATGCAAACGTTCGTCAATTTTTTTTTTTAAATAAATTATTTTGCTTTATCGTGTTTGGTATCAAACTAAAGATTTTGCGGGGATAATTTTAGTAGAAGTGTCAAATAGGATATTCAAGATTCGAAATATGTCAAGAGGATGACTAATTAAAGCTCTCGGGGAGATAAGCTTTGTGGATATCAAAAAAAATCTGACGTGAACATTACGTAACTTACTTGTATATCATTTGATATATACACAAATTTATTCAATAAAGTATTCTGTCACTTCAGATTATAATTAATATAATTTTCATAATATTTTGACATGTATAATGTCAAACAAAATCGGAAAATTGACAACAGATTATCATTGCCTACCTTATCGTTGCAATTAAACTGATTGTTTTATACGGCAAATTCTGAATGTCTGTTATAAATATAAACTGCACTTCATGCTCAGCCGATTGATACAAAAATAGTACATAACTATTTTGATGCTACAAGTTCAAACACTAAATTTCAATATACTATGGCTGATCATTCTAGATTTATGCAAAAAAATAAAAAAAGTTCCAAGTAAAGTGCATTTCTGGCTTGGCCGATTCATACAAAAATAGCAGATAACTATTCTGATACAACATCAAGTTCGAATACTGAATTTCAACATCCTATACGGTTGATCATTCTGGATTTATTAGAAAAATTCGAAAAAAGTTTCAGGTAAAGTGCACTTCCGGTACAAACGATTAGAACCATAATGCGAGGTGCACAACTAGACCCTGTACTAGTCTTAAATATTAAATTTCAACATTATACGTTCAACCAGTTTTGAGATTTGCGAGCTACGAACGAACACACAAACGCACGAACATACGTACCGACATCAAGCCGAAAATAGTCAAAATGGATTCAGGGATGCTCAAACGAATATCTCCATCAAAATCTCGATAGGTGAATTTTGTCGGTTTCACAATACTTTCTTGTACTTAGTACAAGTAAGTAATAAATAATCAGTTAAATCCACTTTTCCATCTATGAATTACTCTTCCGGCGATCAGATATCGAAACTGTATGTTTCAATGAATTGACGAACCCGAAAATCTAGAAAAGGACTCTTTTTTCTCAAAAATACTTATTTTATGTGAGGACTAAAAAACCACCATCTGCCACTTTAACAATGACAGATATCACTTTGTCAATGACAGTTATCACTTTGACAATGACAGCTGTCACTTTAAAATATGCAATTAATTGATGCGCCATTCAATGTCTAAAACACCGATGAAATTGGCCATGAAATTTATGGTCGGGGAAGTACTGTGTGGCCACAGCAGATTTTATAAATTTTATCTTGCATCTCTAACGCACTCAAATCTCACAATCAGTAGTTGCTCTTCTTTTAATTTGCTTGTCAATTCTCCTATTTCTTGTCATAACACTATCCAGATATACAAACTCTTCATTTGTTCAAGTTTTACTCCCCAAAATGTTATGTAATAGTGTTTTTTTCCCTCTAGATTCTAGTAACAAATAAAGAAGTAAATTCAGATGAATTGGATTTTCTTCTTAGATATCCTGTGATTGCAAATTTACAATCGCCTGTAGAATTTTTAACAAATCAGAGTTGGGGTGGAATAAAAGCTCTTGCTAAAATGGATGAATTTCGTAACTTAGACAAAGACATACAAGGCTCCTCCAAAAGATGGCTTAAATTTGTAGAATCTGATTGCCCAGAAAAAGAAAAGTTCCCTCAGGAATGGAAAAACAAAAGTGCTCTTCAACGACTTTGTATGATGAGAGCTTTGAGACCTGATAGAATGACATATGCTGTTACGTAAGTATATATCTTATAAAATTTCAACAATCGCTACCTAGGTAATTGAGCTACGCTTAGGATAAACCGAAGACTGTGCAACTGGACCTTACAGTCACACTTTTTCCAATATTTTAACTTATATTCTCATTTACTCCACATTTAATCTCTTTTGCTAAATCCGCAAAAACCACATACAAATCTTCTTTCCATTCGCCATTTATGCTCTATTGTTAGGTCCGGTTGCACAGTCTTTAGTTTATCCTAAGCGTAGCTCAGTTACTTCAGTAACAATAATTGATATAACAGTCGTAGGGAATTAGACTCAGGATGAATTAAAGTCTAAGGCCCCGTTGCACAACTTTTTATTCATCCTGAGCTTAGCTCAATTACCTTAACAATGGTTTTTAAAAAAATCGTTACCTAGGTAATTAAACTACGTTTAGGATAAATCAAAGACTGTACAACCGGGCTTTAGTGAATAAAATATAGGTGGAAAATTAAAAATATGTTTTTCAGGGTTTTCGTTGAAGAGAAACTAGGGAGTAAATTTGTTGATGCTCGGAGTGTCGAATTCGCAAAATCTTATGAAGAAACGAGCTCATCTGTTCCTGTATTCTTTATTCTGTCTCCTGGCGTTGATCCCTTGAAAGATGTAGAAAAACTGGGGAAAAAATTGGGATTCACATTTGACAATCGCAATTTTCATAATGTCTCATTAGGGCAAGGTCAAGAAGAAGTTGCTGAACAGGCTATGGAGCTAGCATCACAAGAGGGTCATTGGGTCATTTTACAGAATATTCATCTTGTTGCAAAGTAATATATATATATATGAAGCTCTACTTGGGATTTTTTACTGCTGCCAAGGATTTTGATGATCAATCAGATGATCAAAATCCCTGGCTGCAGCAAAAAATCCTCTTGTCATTTATTCAAAGTCGAAACGTTGAGGAATGAAAATTTGACTTTCTATTCAATTATTTTGAAATTATCACCATAAATTGGACACGACATTACCTAACATTAAGGATTAGTGTTTAATTTGCATTTTTTTAATTGCATATTTTTAAATGTAATTACACTCTTGATAAAGTATCAAAATATCACACACATGATAATATTTCCAGTCTTCATAATGAAGTTTTTTACTTGTTAAATTTGTATGAACGCAAATCATAATTCCTAATTCTCGAACAATAAGCAATAAATAATCACTATTTGTACTTAGTACATCAGATTCACTGCAGTATCTCCGGTAACTAAAATTTTCAACAATATATCCAAAACTACAACTTTATACACCGTATTTATTGATCATACTTCGTAAATGCCGACATTATTGCTTAATGAATACAATTATTTAAATTTATTACAGATGGCTCGCAACTTTAGATAAGAAAATGGAGCAATACAGTGAAGGTTCTCATGATAATTATCGCCTATACGTTAGCGCTGAGCCAAATCCAGATCCTCAAGTTAATATCATACCTCAAGGCATTCTAGAGAACTCTATAAAAATAACAAATGAACCTCCTACTGGGATGTTAGCTAATTTGCACAAATCCTTAGACAATTTCAACCAAGAAACACTTGAAATGTGCTCTAAAGAAGCTGAATTCAAAGCTATTTTGTTCTCTTTGTGTTATTTTCATGCAGTTGTTGCTGAAAGAAGAAAGTTTGGTGCACAAGGATGGAACAGAGTTTATCCTTTCAATGTTGGAGATCTCACTATCAGCGTTAATGTCTTGTACAATTATTTAGAAAATAATAATAAGGTAACGTATTCTTTAAGGAAAATGCACCGTGTCATACAAAAAATCAGACTGCACTAAACAAAATTTTGAGTATTTTTCTTGGCATCAAAATGGAGAATCAAAATGAAAAGCAAAATACAGCATTTAATGCAGTGTATCAAACTGCCCTTATATACCAGAATTAATTGTCTCGTAACCTTTTTTAGGCTGATATATTTAAAGCTAGCTGTTCTGCACTACTTAATTCCTAATCAAAACTATATTATATAAAGACAAGTTTTTCTAGAATATTTTAAAATATTAGTCATAAAATAATTTGAGTTCGCTTCAGTTATTCTTTTATTAAGGATAGGCCAAATTGTTCTGAGTTGGTTTTTCAAAATGGAATTCTGTTAAGTCCTGAAATTTTATCTTTTGCATTACAGTATCTAATGAAATTTTTTGCCAGCGTTGTATTTGCTGTTGATGGATGATAGTTTTTCATCCGAATCGTTTTTTAAATAAAAACTATTTTCAAAGATTTTGATCAACATACCTTAGGTATTCATTGATTCTTAAGCCTATCCTAAAAGAAGGTTAACACAAACATCCAGGAATCTGCAACTATAAAATTATCAAGTTCGGTCTAATCTAAAAAAATGTTACTTGTTTGACTAGCCTTAAAAAAATAGCATAATAAGTTATAAGAATGTATATTTAAATGTTTTTGTGAAGGACTTCACCCGAAATACTTGATTTTAGACTTCGGTAAATTGGACCCAAATTTTGGGAAATAATAGATGTTGATTAATAGTCTTCATGGTGACACAACTGGAGAATCAATGACTTTCGATTTAAAGTTAGTTTAAGTTCATTAATTGAGCTAATGAAAAATCTTTTATCTAATATTAAATGTAGAGAACATCACTGAGCACTTAGGCTTCGAACATATTTATTTTTGATATATTTAGTAGCATGTATCGAACAAAAACAAAGGACCGTGTCGTACACATTAAACAATGCACAATCGCACTTAACGTTCAACAACAATGAATTAACAAAACGTTGGGAAGCAATGTTGAATGAACATTGCAGAACAGCGTTTGAATAAACGTTGCTAACTTCGGGATCTATTTAACTGGACTGTGAAGTTGTGGAAAAGTGTTGATTTCAAACCGTCATTCAACGTTAGTCCAACACTACATCAATGTTGAATCAGTGTCAGTCAACGCAGTTTAAACGTTATGACAACGTGCCGCAATCATTCCGCACATGTGACAAAAATATCTTGCATCCATACCGGAGCTACGAAATACATTCTGCGTCTGCGGAAAATATTTCGCATTCATTCCGCAACTGCAGAAAACTTTTCGTAATCTTTCCACATCTGCGAAAATCTCGAATCCGATCCGCACTCGACCCGAGTCCCATCGGCTGACCCCTAATAGACCTGTTTTCTCAATGAACGAATAGCTCTAAATCGAAAACTATTGATTTTTCAGTTTTGTCACAAGAGAGACTTTTGACTAATGTTGGGGCCACACTTACGTATAATCTCATTAATTAAGGCGTTATTCAATAATGAACACATTGTCAATGACAATATGTCAATTGTCACATAACGCCTTACTTAACGGCATTAGACATTAGTGTAGCCCCTGCATAACACATCAACATCTATCAATTTCAAAAGTTTTGACTTATTTCACTGAGGTCCAAAATCATAGGGCTGAAAGAGCAATAGCTATCTGACTGTAAACTGTCACTAAAATGACTTTTCATGTTGACCGGCGTGGCGGTAGAAGTTTTTCAAAAAGAATTACATTTTACACAGCTCTATTATTTACTGTCGCGATATGGATTTGTAACTATATTACAAAATAATTAATGTTGCAATTCTGTACAAATCCATAAACTCATAGGGAACTGAAAAATGCATCGATTTTTGTTGATTAATGTCAATTTCTTCATAAGGAGGATATAGTTATTCAAGTATTAAGGTCAATAAGTACAGTTTACCGATTGAGAATAATTAAATCACTACTGATGATTGTTCATTCGCTGTCAGTTGTCAAGAGTTTGACATTTTATTCTAAATATTCAATTACAAATAAAGATAAATGAATGAATATTTTTTTGTGAAAATACATAATTTTTCACTTACCGCCTTTGCCCATGGGCGGTAGGTCAGTATAACCATAGTAACCACAGTTTGCTGGTAAAATCAACATACCACCTCAAATAGGGGGGTAAACACATGAAAACGACTAATCGTGCAAAAAGTTCATTGCAATTTTTTTATAATTTACAGATTAATAAAGATCCATAAATTTACACAGAATTGTAACATACAATTTCTGTTTTTTCGTGGGAAATACATCTATTTCCATAGAATGGTGTTATTGAAGTTATAGAAATAGATCCATAGTAAGATTTGAATGTACATATTTTTGAGCTGACATGCGTTTCGTTAGGTGTTACTGCATTAGGACCATGGCGGCATTGAGTTTTACATTTCAATTTGTGACTTTATGGTTGAAATATAAATAATTGGAAACATTTTACACTTCCAAATACTTATTTACAAATTAAAATTAAATATTTTAATTTTTAACTGAAATGTTCCACAGCATTTTCACAAATGTCACAATTTATTGTGATATCCATTTTATCTACATACTTATTTACAATTTTTATGTAGGTTCCATGGGAGGATTTACGGTATCTCTTTGGAGAAATTATGTATGGAGGGCACATAACTGATGATTGGGATCGTCGATTATGTCGTACATTTTTAGAAGAGTATATGCAACCTGAACTTGTTGAAGGAGACCTTTTCTTAGCTGCTGGATTTCCAGCACCACCTAATACAGATTATATTGGGTAAAAATTTATAAGATAGTCTCCAATATTCCAATGATATCTGGGAGCAAATATTAGTAAATAATATTGCCCAATTACATAGAGCATTAACTTTATCCACATTGTCAATTATTCTATTACGTGTTCCTAAATTTACTTTTTGACACTTACTTAAATGTGAATAATTGTGTTGTTATATATGATTTTATAATAAGATCAGTATGTTAACAAAGTTTTATGAAACTGGGCCCTACATTGCTCAAACTACAGTGTATTGAAATAGTACTTTTAGTTGACCTTCTTAATTTTAGTTTTGTCGCGTAATTTTTTTAATTTCGACCATATTAACTAAATTAATTTCTTAATAATTTTCGAATTTTAGATATCATCGGTTCATTGACGACTTTTTACCAGCTGAATCTCCGCATTTATATGGTTTACATCCGAATGCTGAAATAGGAGTCTTGACTACAACTGCTGACAATTTGTTCAAGACTATATTTGAAATGCAGCCCAAAGATGCAGGTGCTGCTGGAGGAATCACTATAAGTAGAGAAGATAAAGTCAAACAAATTATAGAAGATATAACGGATAAGCTTCCAGAAGAATTTAATATAGCTGAACTTATGGCGAAAGTAGAAGAACGTACACCTTTTATTATTGTAGCTTTCCAGGAATGTGAACGTATGAATATTTTGGCGAAAGAAATGAAGAGAACTCTTAAAGAATTGGAACTGGGATTAAAGGTAAGTTTATAATTTTTCCAATTATTATTAATAATAATTATAAAAATAATCAACAGCAAAAGTACAAAATATAATAGTTGAAAAAAATACTAAAATATATCCTATTATAATCTTTCAACTTAACTGTTGATGTATATTTCTGTGTTAGATTTAGTTTTTTGCTCCGGAAACGATGGCGTTTGAAAAACAATTCGATTGAATAAATTTTCACATGTTTAAACATCAAATCTCAAAAGTACCGTACCTTAATTTTTTTATTTTAATGTGACCTATTTTCCATGTTCATTTGATCATATTAATATCAATCAGATCTGTAAGTTCATGAAATAATTATAATAGATACAGAATGTTGCTACATTTCCCATTTGTTCCATATTCTTCTGATTCATTTGAAAAATGTAGTTAATCATGTAGAAATTTTGATGTGTTTTTCAGGGTGAATTAACAATTACAAGTGATATGGAGGACCTGGAAGTTTCACTTTTTATGGATTATGTACCAGATAACTGGACCAAACGTGCATATCCTAGCTTGTTACCTCTTGGTCAATGGTTTGCAGATTTTACCATTAGACTCAAAGAACTTGAAAATTGGGCTGGCGACTTCTCCGTAAGTTTTTAACAAATCGAATAATTAGCTACATAGTTATAGTCCACGGTACAGAACCTTTTTTTCCGGATTATTAACACTCTTCTGAAACTTTGTGAGTGGCTGAATTTTGACGAGTCCGACAACTTTTTTATCTGCAAAAACTTTTAGAACTGCTGCATTTTCCACCGAACAGCCGAAAAAGACGACGATTTTATAATTTATTCTTTATCATTGACATCACTTTCTTTTATAGTTTAATTGCAAGATAATAAAAGAGAAAAGTTTTGCTAGATTATTATTATTCTGTCGAATTTCTCAGTATTATTACATGAATATTATTAAAATTGGGTAATGATATAATCTGACAAAATTTCTGCAGCATATATTCAGTCCGACGCTTTGAAAATGTCAATTCTACGAGCTTGGTTTGCTGATTAACACTCATTTATTTCAAATATTTTTCTCTTTGGAATGATGTACAGAACACATTGGTATGGTTGTCCGACAAAATATCTGCTGCATATCTATAAAAAATTCAAAAAACGTGTTTCAAAACTATCCCTAATAGTATGTTGAAACCGTTGTCCAAAGATAAGTACCGTGATAGTCTTCAAATATTTCAAATTTTCCCATTACTCTTGGAAATTTTTAAGAAGATTTTAATATATTCAAGTCGTATGAAGAATTTCACTCCAATTTATTGATCAAAAATATAACAAATTGGATAAGACTAGATTTTACCGAAAGATAGCGTACGAAGACCAAACCTAAATGCCATTTTTTCCCAAAGTATTCATTGTTGCATGCTCGTTCTACGCCCATCACTAAGATTGATTTTTCTATCAAAAAAATCCAAATTATGAGAATAAATACATATTTATAGATTTATTACTTTTTTCTAGCTACCACCTGCAGTATGGTTAGCAGGATTCTTCAATCCTCAGTCGTTCTTAACAGCCATTATGCAGCAAACAGCACGTAAAAATGATTGGCCATTAGACAAAATGTGTTTATACTGCGACGTTACTAAAAAGACTCGAGAAGAACTCACGTAATAATACTTATAGATGATCTTTTCAGTGCTTCTATAACAACTAATTATGTTTTTAGTACTGCTCCAAGAGAAGGTGCCTACGTTCATGGATTATTCATGGAAGGAGCCCGTTGGGACACCCAGATTGGTAGCATTGCTGATTCAAAATTGAAAGATTTATTCCCTCTTATGCCGTGCATATACATTAAAGCTATTACACAAGACAAACAAGACCTGCGAAATATGTATGAGTGTCCAGTTTACAAAACAAGATTAAGAGGTCCTACTTACGTATGGACCTTCAATTTACGTACTAAAGAAAAACCAGCAAAATGGACATTAGCTGGCGTCGCTTTATTATTACAGATATAACTTAAATATTTAGTGTTTCAATTGCTTGTAATATTGTATTATTTGTAAAATGAAATTGAAATAAACTTATGTTTCAATTCTGAAAGTATTTATAAATTTTAAAAATTATTTTCTTCTTTAGCTACGTGCTAGAACTTGAACGGCAGTATAGCTTGATTCATCAGCGAACGAGCGTATAAGTACGTCTAAAAACACGATGAACACATCATTTTTCATTTTGAAGAGAAAAAATAGTATTGGAAAGTGCTACATTTCTTGTTTTTCTATTCCATACAAAAGTGGCCCATTTATCTTCATACCTTATCCAGCATCGTTGTAGAATCTGATCAAATAACTTTCAATTTGAGCTCCTATTACTTTCTGCACCTGCGCGTATAATCGCATAATTCCAGTCTGGGAATGGAAATCTTTTTGATGGGTGCAACTCTGCTTTTCGCTTGCAACAAATGGACATTCACGATATTTTTTCTCTCAATTCTTAAAAATACCGTCGCTGCATAAGCTACAGCACTAGCATCTAAGTGTGCAGGCGTGCAGGCTGAAGCTTGCATCACTCGCAACTGTCTCTATCCACCTCGAAATCTGTATCATAGATAAGCTAAGTCACTTTTCCACTTTTGGAAAATGAGCTTAGAATCTTCATCCACTTCAATGTCCCAATTTATTTTCTTTTCCCATATCCTCTATAATAATAGCTTGGAAAATATTTTTGCAGGACTGGTAAATTCTATGATGGCCAGTTGCACCGCTGTCCCTTAAATTTTAAGTGTCGCTTAATTGAACAATATCGTATCAAGACTCAGAAGTCAAATGCTACATAAACATTGCTGTCATTATTCCGATATGATATTTTTTGTTTAAGTGAAACTTAAAATTTAAGCTAGAGCGGTGCAATTTTTGCTCAATTTCAACGTTTTGCAGATTAGTAGAGAATACTTCCAAATCTCTGTCCCAATTTAATTTCAATAAATTTTATTTGTAATTCAAATCCAGAACGTGCCATAATTTCTGTAACTTGTTAAAAAAATTATTTTTTAGGCGATCATAACAAAAAAGGTATTTCTATGGCTTCTTTTGCGGCCGTGAAGTTTCACTTTTTGATACAAATCTGTCAAATTTTACTTTTTGGGACTGATCTGTCAAATATTACTTTTTGGGACTGATCTGTCAAAAACTACTTCATAAACACTTCATACATACCTATATGGGCTGCTTGATGAACTCTTTAAGAAACAGTTTTCGTCGAAATACGTATTATATTCTTCCGTCAACCTTTACAGTATGTGCAATTCAAGAAATTGATACACATTTTCTACAAATGTCACTTTGATAGAAGACAATAAAATAAAACAATTTCAACGGCAACTAAGATTTACAATTGCAATGTTTTAGAAAGAAATAGATAAAATGGTGTGATTTGGAATTATTATGTAATGATCGCCTAAAAAACGTTGTGTGCACCTCGGCCTACAGTTCTTTTTTGGTCTCAACTGAATTGCAGCCTCAGCTACGCTTCGGCCGCAAACAACAGATTCGACCAAAAAAGATAACCTTTACGGCCTTGATACATAAATAACTATTTTGTCTTCAGTGTTTGGCAGTCTCACGACACAGTCATCTATATAAAATCCGCTCAGTAAATGCTCTATAGTACGTTTCGTGCATACAGTATCCTGGTCGAACAATTTTTCAAACATTCATTCAAATCACTGCAAATAAGAAGGGGCTAGCATTCTCTCCAATGATAACCCTTTTGTGACTAAAAATCTTCTCTGTTCCATCTTCCAATCTCCATATAAATCGTAGAAAATCTCTATCATTTTTACACAAACTAATCTCCAAGAAGGCTCTTCTTATATCAGCTGTTACTCCTATTTTACCTTGTCTTAAACGCAAACGTTGGGGAGCGACACTAGCGCTCGGGGTGGTTAGTTTTGAAAGTAGCTGCAGGTAAAAATTTGAGTTGTCATTACGTGGAATAAGTAAATAAAAGCTAAAAAGTTCATATTAAAGCTTGAAATAAGTTTAAAAACACAAGTGAATGATGGCCAATGGAGTTATAATAGGAATATAGGATTCCAATTCATATAACCTGGTTGTATACGGAGTACAATATTAGAAAGAGGAAAATAAGTGCAAGAAAGTAAACATGGGTTTAATGTTAAAGAAAAACTGTTTTTGGATAAGAGTTTGATTTCCGCGCATGTTGTAGAGTAAATGTCGATTAATTCTTGTCCGTATAAAGTTTTTATATGGTAAGATATGCTATTTTAAAGTAATTAATTATAGGCTGCTACATGTCTGTCAAACGAATCAAAACATGTCATATGAAAGTATATTAGATCTATTCACATTGCCTTAGGTTGGTGAAACGCGAGATATTTTGAATACAAAATTGCTATAGCTTACAAAGGTTTAACCTAACTTCTTACATAAATTTTCTAGTTTCATCAAGTAATTTCCACATTTAATAAATATTCTATAATTATTATTGATTTCTTCTTACTTTCTTTACTCGTTTAATAGTCTGAATCCATTTTTATCCCATTCCTATTTCATGTTCTTTGGATGGAAACTTGTAGAAATGTTTATGTTTTTTTGTGTTTCCGTAACTGTTTTACAGTTTGGAACGCAACAATTTGTATAACCAACACGTGGTATTTAAATTTCCATGTTAAATTTATTTATAAATTGCTTTATAATTTAAAATTGATACAAATATTCTAAAATCATGTGCTATGATAACGTTTTGTTCACCTGCTAGTACTGTCAAAATTAACCACTACTGGCAATCTATTCGCAAAGAGCCTATTCTGTCGTGGTATGTTCTTGCGCCACTTATTTAATAAATTATTATTTTAGGGTACAGAAAAAAGAGAATATTTGTGTTTACATGTTGTGTACTCACTATTATAGTTTTACACAGAACATTTTCTTCCTATTTTACAATATATTTTCACATGAAAATACTTAATAAAGCGAAACTTGCCATTTACCTCCATACAAAAATGGCCCCGCCTCTACCTATCTCTCAGTACTTTCTCTCTCTAACAATATTACATTTTTGGCTTCACTTTTGCGACACTGTTCAGATAGGAAATTGCATAGGCGTGTATAAATCTAAAATATGACGTGTGTAGAACTCTGTCAACACAACAATGTCGATTCGAGCTTCGCACAAGTTTGCCATCAGTGCCATGCGCACAATGAAACAAAATAATTTCAGTTCATAGTGCTGTCATCTATTGCCTTTGATTGTAGCTTAAACATTGATACAAAGCCTTCCATAAGAGTTTCTGCCGCCGATCAGACTACCGATTTGTAGTTTATATCTGTGGTCAAAATTGACATTTGACGTTATTTTTGTTATAACACAGACCCTGCACAGACCAATCAGCCAATCAGATTAACAATAAAACAACGTTCAAGAAAACATCTAGAATGACAAGTTTATTTGAAAATATTAATATTCCAACATGTATTTGGTTTGAAATTGGTGATAAGAGAAATTCTATTGCATCTATTGTTGCTGGAATATTAGTATGTTTTTTTTTCTACTTTTAATAACATATTATTTTATGGAATAAATATTCAATTCTAGTTTGCCATTGGATGGTGGTTTATAATAGATGCAGCAGCTGTTTATCCTAGCTCAATGTCTGGTGCATACCATATTTGTGGTATATTTGGCACATTATCTTTGATTATGATTAATTCTGTATCAAACGCTCAGGTATATTGTAAACAAATTATATTTAACAGTTTGGTACTGATATTTATGTTGAATCATTCAGGTTAGAGGTGATGCGTATGAGGGTGGCTGCATGGGTAGTAGAGGAGCTCAAATATGGTTATTTTTAGCATTTGTCATGGGCTTTGCCTCTGTTATTGCAGCTTGTGGGATATTATTTCTTCATTTTGTATCAACAGGTACGTAGATTTTTTTTTAATATTGTGTCATATACCTACGTAATTTTTAAATTATTTTACAGGCAAAAAGGAACACCACTGGCCAGGAATTGCAGTGTTTTTACAAAATTCATTTATCTTCATTGCTTCTCTCGTGTATAAATTTGGTAGATCAGAAAATATGTGGGGATAAATTGTGGTTTGTGGTATATTAATATTTAAATTATATGCTTTTATATTAATGTTGTGTAAGGTCCAAGTAATATTTATGTAACATAAATTTAACCAAATAAAAAATATTTTATACCGTACAATAATTTGATCAAATGAAATATTCAATATTAAATAAATTATTTCTTAAACAGTAAATATCCTTATGTGTCCTCGAATGAACTTAATTATATAGGAAATATATTTTTTGTTTCATTCTTTTGGATGAAATCAAAAACACATAAAATAAACCATTCAAAACTAAAATTACATATCCTTAAATGTTCCATAACGTAAAAAAACATGAAAAACATAAAATAAAAATCCATAACATATTCTTCCATACTTATTAAAGAAACATATATTTAAAATACGTAAAATAAAAGTCAATAACTGAATGTTTCAAAACGTAAAGAAACATAACTTTAAAAAACATAAAATAAACATTCATATCATAATCATTCATACTGTAGAAAAAATACACGTTTAAAATCCATAAAATAAAAATCCAGTTCTGAGTGTCCTACAAAACGTAAAAAAAAACCATACTTTTTATTGAAAGAAGAAAACAGCACACAAATTCTCTAGGCGAAAATATGATATAGTCAGTGACCTCTAATCATATATGGACCGGAAAGTAGGCGAGTATGCGACTATGCGTGGCTCCAAAATGAAGGTATGCAACCACGCACAAATGGAGAGAGGCTATCTCTTTCTAATGCGGCTCTCAAAATGTTTTCTTTGGGTTCTGCAGTAATGTAATTTTTCCATTAAAAAATTGAATAAAGAATTAAAAATACATTATATTATATTGTGAGTGGGAAAATATAATGAATATATTATTAATTATGAACACAATTGAATATACAGATGGTTTGTCATAAATAGAATTTATTTTACTAATCTCACAAATTCACATTCAAAACATTAGAGTATAGAATTAATTTTGTTAATTTCGATCTCACAGTTGCCTTATTTCTCTGCAAATTTAAATTAAGTTTTTAGCGCATTTTTTGAAAAAAAGCGCTATTATATTCACTTTGGCTGTCTGGCTGGCTGGCGTGACGCTGAGTTCTTAGCAAACTATACTATTCACAGACTTGAAACTGGTACTAAATAAAAGCTGCTGTTTCGTAGGTTTGCACAAATTGCTCTAATTCAAACTTAGTGATTGTGGAAGATTAAATTATTCAATTACTTGTTTCAAGTGAAACAATGCCCATAGATATATATGACATTAGGGATATGGCAACTAAAGTTTATTCAAGTAGATAAAAATTTAGTTACAACTTTAGCCGTCGGTGTCACTATTATTATGTACAGTTGTCAAATCTGTCCGGGATTCATTCAATGACTTGTTTGACGCGAATTTGAAGCTTATTAGAATGAATTATTATTATTGAATGACAATTTGTTTACTTTTGGTGTATTTTTTTATATAGCTTTGATAAAGATCAAATTATTATTTTAAGGTACATTACTTGACCTCCTGTCAGTCAATAACTAAACAATGAAGATTAAAAGATATTTTTGAGTTTGTACATGCATAAATTATGTATCTATCAAATAGCCAACTTGAAATTAGTATTAAATGGAAGCTGCTGTTTCGTAAGCTTGCTCAAACTGCTTGATTTCAAGCTTAGTAATTGTGGAAAATGGTTATTTGCGAAATCTCTGAAGTAACAAGCATTCATGAGCTGTCAAAAATGCGCTTTAATCATCTAGATGATTCTTCAATTTTTTGACATAATATTTGCAACGAATATTGAGGAACATTTCACAAACTTTTTTTATTTTTTGTATTTTGTAAATGTCCTCTCCTACTTCTAAAATGTTAACGTGCCTAGGAGTAAATAAAACCAATCTCGTTGTAAAATATTCTACACAAGTCACCATCTTGAATGTTCACTTAGTGATATAGTTTTACAACAGTAATATTTTTAAATCGTCCTCTAAACGTGAGAAACAAGTTAATTATTCACGCGATCTATTTTTTACCAGATAAACGTCATTAAAAAATTGAGTTATCAGTATGTTAAATGACAGCCTGTTAACTCGATTTTTTATCATTGTCTATCTGGAAAAAATAGATCACGTGAATAATTAACTTGTTTCTAAAGTTTGAATGACGATTTGAAATTGTATTTGTTGTAAAATTATATATGAGAATATCATAACTTCTATTTAGATGTCAAAAAAATCATATTAGAAACACGTGATCAAATATTTGACTATGTAATTAAAGTTAACAATTATTCATGCAACTGGGCCTAAGACTTTCAACTTACCAGATCCCGCACGCCTATGATACAGATAAGGAATAATTCTACCCAAGAAAAGTAGTCCACTCGACGCCTCTGGTTGGGCTGAGCCGGTTTACAGAGCATGCGCAGTTGTTGCGTTAGATAGAGATAGCATGTAAAAATGAAAAAGGATGAACTCTCTCCAATGATATTTCGCTGGAGCCAGCCCCTTATGTGTTGGAAGTAAACAGCTTTCAAGTCCATTATATATAGAGGTCACTGGATATAGTATACCTTGATATAGCAGTCAAAAGAATGAACAGTGGGTAGTACGAAAAAAAATATCTGTTAGCGCTTCGAACAATTTTTAACAGATGGCGATACAGTGATCTTACCGGCTAAAGTGAAGAATAGCACCCCGTTGAGGAGCGCTTTTTTAACTAAGCAGTAGTCCAATTGCAAATCTGTTGATCCTGGTGTTGATCGTGTTGGTGTAAGTTGCGTAGCCTACAGCAATTTTTATACATAAACACTTATTTTTAGATCGGGTTTCAGGCCAACATTGAGGAGTTTAGTTTATCCTTCGAGGTGGTTTCATCTTAAGTTTAGTCCCACAGGCGTGCGCAGCGAGATTGCGGTAATATTCAGGCATGCTTTTTAAAGTCGCGAGCGTAAGCCTACAGCTATTGTTATACGTAAACAAATCTGCACTTTTTTAAGAAAAACCGACACCGTTTTAGTGTCTCTGACAAAATTTAATTTCACTGGTAAATCGCTAGTAGCGCCATCTTTTCAAAATTGAGCTAAAAATAGCACCCCGTGAAGGATCACTCCTACCAAAAAATACAATTAAAAAATTCGGTTGTCTATAAAGTCGGTTTACTGACGATAGTTGAACGTAACAACGTCATAAGAAAATATTGATGGAATGGTTGCATTTTTCAAAAGAAAATTTTAATTTTATTTGTTTGATAGATATTTTGTATGGATATAGAGAAGGAGGTAAATGGAAATCACAATTGAATTGATCAAGTTACATTTATTTGTACGCATAAATACAATTATGTCAATTTTTTTTTTTTTACTGTAAGTAGGAGAGAGACAGATGTCGAACGCTGCCGAACGCGAAGGCCGATTGTGACTCTTTGTCACTCGTTCCGCGCTCTTGCTTGCACTTCAAGCCTTAAATGGAACGCCTCAGAGCGAGGTAACGCCGCATGAGTCATGTTTTTTCGTGCGTGCAGCCGGCTCCATCGAATTATAAGACGTTGTCACGTCAAAAATTTAAGACTTCTGTGTTTTGTATCAATATAATTACCAGGAGTTTTGCTCTCTTACTTAATTATTGGTAGAAAAATTTATAATAAATAGGGAGTTTTTGCAAGCCTCCGCTATTGATACGATAACGCTAACGTAAAAAAATATTTCTTTAGGAAATGCTTGCTCAATAATGCTAGCTTGAATTACAGTGTACTCACAAGAAACTTCAAGGATTAGCAGACATCAATAATGTTACAATGAACAAATTTGTCAATTTCAGTACGGATGCACAAAGGAAATAGTTTTTGACATTAGCGTTGACGTTTCATTAGCGGTAGCTTGCAAAAACTCTCTAATAATAGAAAGAACAAACAAACGATACAATTGGAATACACTGAAACAAATAAAAAAACTTTTTATTAACATAACGACCTCATCCTATACATAAAAATCGATTTTTATTGAGTAAACTCAGAAAATACAATATGTTATTCGCGAGGACCATGTGAGATCTTCGATGGATGATGTGAGAGTAGCTCTGGTGGAGTTCAAAATTGACGAAGATCCAAGATTGACACAGATAATGATAGTTGATGAACTGAGTTTTAATGCTATGGCAGTATCGCGAACATCAAATACTCATCAAGGCAATAAAAGTGATGATGTCAATTTACTTCACCCGAGTGAAAGTGATAGCCGCTATTCGTCTGGAAACTGGCCAGGCAATGGTATACTGAAAACTGCTTACAAAAAGTTTCTGAGAATTCTTTGACAAATCAGAGAAAAAAGAACTGTGTCGATACTTTTTGCATCATGATTATGATCCAGTTCACACTGCAGCAATAACAAACAACTATATTGCCCTGTCTGGTATTGAAGAAATCCGCCCAGCACCATATTTCCCAGATCTAGCGCAGTGCGATTTCTGGTTGTCTCTAAAAATTGAAATAGAATTTGGGAGGAAGAGTCTTCAGCAGCTATGAGGAGATAATAATTGCTATCAATACCGAAATTAAAACACTGCAGAAACTCAATTTCGAGGTTTGTTTTAAAAAGTGGATATATCGGCTCATCAAATGTTTTTTGGAATAAATGCAAATTATATTCAGATAATAAAAATTGATGCACAAATTTTAATTTATTAATTTTGTTCCAGCCTACTAAGCGAACTTTTGTCTGTCCCTAGCGTTTCACAAGAATCAAGAAATAATCTTGATCTTGTCTTGTAATCAAGACAATACCAAGACAAGAAGTATTTTCTATTTCCCAAGACAAGACAAGAATACAGGGTGGTGACTCAAAAAACGCACCACAGCGTTTTCAATGCTATTTTTGAAATGTTCAACTATTGGCTCTTCTAATTATTTTATATCAAAAAAGTTAAAAAGTTTATTGTAGAGAAAAAATTTCTGCATTTTCTGACACTAATATTTTTAATTTTACTCTACTAGGCACCAGTAAAATTACGAAAATGTTTATTGATAATTTTCTTAAAATCAAAGTGCCATGAAATAAAAAACAAATGTACCCATTCAAAGTTATTGCTTATATCTGTCATCTGCTGTCATCAGCGTTTCATATCAAGTGTCTGAATTGAAATGTATAATTTAGAAGAAAAACTAGGTATGGTGAAATGGTTTTATGGTCAAAATAGTGCTCGACAAATATAAGTTTTCTTTAATTTTATTTTGTTATTTCATGGCACTGTTGATTTTAAGAGAATTATCAATAAATATTTCCGTAATTTTACTGGTTCCTGGTAGAGTAAAATCAAAAATATTAGTGTCAAAAAATGCAGCAATTTTTCCTTAACAATAAACTATTCAACTTTTTTGATGTAGAATAATTAAGGAAACCAATAATTGAACATTTCAAAAATAGCATTGAAAACGCTATGGTGCGCCCTTCGAGTCACCTCCCTGTATAGTTATAGCTTCCATCACTGAACTTCTCAGTTAAAGTGATTTTGAAAACAAAAATGTCTTACGCAATCCGAATAAACACTGTAATTCCGCAGTGCCGCGAGAATTAAGGTCTAGTGTGACGTCATTCACTTTTGATTGGCTGGCGGTGTTACGCTTCGACCGCATATCTATCAACCGTGGTCTTGGCTATCATATGATATACATCCTTATTCTGCCAATAGCGTTGTTCATGAAATATTTTTTAAACTGGGCATGCGTCGACTCCGCCATAATTTCGTACATGAAAACACGAGCAAACATTATTGGTAAAGTGTATCTCCAGTGTTAAATACTTAAATCCAAGTAGTTTATTGATATAAACAATTGTTTTCAATATGTGTAGTCAATTATGGAGGATCAGACAGGCAGGAAAGGAACTACAAAATGATGTTGTTTTACAACATGTAAAAGAGACAGTCGTCTAAAATAGTTTCGTGAAGATAGTTTGTACTATTTTATGAATTATCTAAAGATGTGCATTGCATTATTGCATACCAACAAAAGAAAGTTTATATTTTTCGAAAAATGCACATAAAAAATTGTTCTGCTTATGCCGTGTGATTCGTGGATAAAATCGTGTGTTGACGTGGAGATGGAAGACTAAGAATCCTGGACCACCTAACGAAGAACACATACAATAAAAAAAGAATAAGATATTTTCTATGATATGAGAATTGTACATTTTTCACTTTGCAAATACACGATCGCTTGACATTTTCTGTATACTATCAAGGAACTGCCATTTATTTAAATTTGTACAAAAAATGGCAAAAAAATTAATAAGTTGACTTTGGGGATTTACATAGAGGCTCGCATATAGGAAGCGAATTGGCCTCTAGCGGCAGAAACTTGAATTAGAAAAACCGAGATAGATTTGAGTTATTTGAGATCATGACACAGAATAAAGATATTTATTCTGTGATCATATGAGGTTTCAGCTTGAAAGAATGTTTCATTTTATCGATATTTCTAGAGCTAAGAATAGAAGACTACTATGAAATCTAGACGATATTATTCAGTATCACAGTGCAATAGTTGTAAAAAAAAAGTATACTTATATCAATTTCCAACACAATCTAGCTTACGAAAGCAGTGGAAAATAATTTTAAAAATTGGAAAAGAAATCGAATATTATATCATCTTAAGTCCGTATTCCCACTTCTTAGAATCGCACTACTTCAGCAAAAAATTTAATTAAAGGAGACAGCGCTATATGATGCAACATGAGATGGTAAGAGAAAGTGCATCACTTTTTAGGAAGTAGCGCTATTTTAAGAGGTGAGAATATGGACCTTAGTGTTTTTTACTTACTTGTACAAAGTATGTACAAGGAAGTATTATGGAACCGACAAAATTCACATTTATTTATTTATTTACTAACCAACAGATCAAATAAAGATGAACTGAAAGAACACATAGATCAGAATAATGCCCTTATTACAAAACTGCAGACAGAAATGCAAGAGAAGGAGAATAAATGGGAGCAAGAAAAAGTACAAATTTACAAGAGAATACAAAATTTGGAAGAAAAACTACAACAAGTGAACAAGAGAGAACGGAAAAATAATATAGTTATTAAGGGTCTAAAAGTTGGATCAACTGAATGAGATCTTAAAAATGTAGTCTCGAAATTCATAAAATCTGAGCTTGAGTTGGAACCAGAGATTAATAAAGTAAGTCAGATAAATACGAAAAATGAACAAGTGATACTAATAGCCGAATTGAATAACTGGGATGAGAAAATAGAAATTATGAGGAATAAAAGTAAATTAGGGAGCGAACATATATATATTGAAAGCGACTTAACGATAGATGAAAGAAAAGTACAAGCAGAAATTAGAAAGAAGGCAAAGGAAGAGAACAAAAAGGAAACCAAATAAAGATTGGCCACATGAAGTTGATTATCAATGATAAAATGTTTATATGCTAGGAGATTGAAAAACTAGAAGAAGCAGTTAAAATTGGGGGAAAAAAGTACAGAGAAACTTACCCAAAAAACTGATAACAACCCAGAGAACGATGGAACTGCATACGACAAGAAAAGCTATGGAAAAGGAAATGGAGAATAGGAAAAACAATCATAAAGCAAAAACCAATACAATAAAAATAGGTTCCTGGAATATAAGGAGTATTGCAGGGAAAGAATTGGAGCTCGTAGATGAATTTGAAAAAAGGAATATGAGCATACTCGGCATTACTGAAACAAAAAAGAAAGGGAAAAGAATTCTAACAATCAAAGAGCACATGCTGATTTTCAGTGGTGTAGAACAACACGAACATGCTAAAGAAGGTGTTGGTTGCATAATACAGAAAGAACTGACTAACAAAATTTACAACTGGAAATACCACTCAGAATGTCCATAAAAATTGAGATTGACAACAACAAAATGACAATAATAGTAGTATATGCACCCAACGAAGATGAAAAGAATAGTAGCAAAGACATATTTTGGGAAGAATTACAAGGAATAATTGAGACGGAGACAGAACCAGTTATTCTGATAGGGGATTTCAATGCAAGAGTAGGGAACAACAACAAAGGAATTGAAAATGTGATGGGCAAGAATGGCAAACAAACCAGAAACAACAACGGAAATAGGCTGATAGATTTCTGTATTGTCAAGGAATATACATAAATATACGAGAGGGATGGACAGTAGGAACGAAAAGTCGATTATTGATTACGTGTTGATCAGCCAAAGTTACAGGTACAAAATCACAGATGTACGAGTCAAAAGAAGCTGCGAAATAGGTAGTGATCACTATTTATTAGAAGTAAATTTTAGAGTCAACAATAAAGGAGTAGAACAAGCCCAAGAAGACAGAGAGAGACGATAAAGGCATACAAATTAAGAACTGAAGAATTTAGAGAGAAATATCAAGATGAACCAGAAATGCAAATTCAGAAATTGGGAGATTGCACCCAGCAGGGAGTAGAAAGAATATGCGGAAAGTTCAAAACTTTAGTAAATGTAGTAGGAAAAGTAATCTGCGGTGTAAACACCACAAATACTAATAGGAAACGCACACATTGGCGGAACGACAAAATCAAGGAGGAAATAAAGAATAAAAGGCAGAAATGGAAAGAATATATTAATGACAAAAACCAAAATAACTACGAAAAATATAAACTACAAAGGAAAAAAGTAAAAGAACTAGTACTAGATGCAAAAAGAAAAGAATGGGATGAATTTGGGGAACAAATAGAAACAAATTACAAAGAAAATAAGAGAGTATTCTATAAAATAACTAAAACACTAAGGAAAAAGAAGCAGCTACCTATGAAACAAATATTAAATAAAAATGGAGAGTTGCTCCAAGACGATAAAGATATTATGGAAAGATGGAGGGAATATTTCGAAGAACTTTTGGAAGTCAAAGAAACAAAAGTAGGGCAAACAACAAACCACAACGGAGAAAGTGCAGAGGATGAAGTGATAACTATTAACGAAATAACAGAAGCGCTTAGGAGAATAAAAAATGGTAGAGCGGCAGGTTTTGACGAAATAAAACCAGAACAAATAAAATTTGTAGAGCCAAAAGGAGTAGAATTACTGCATATTCTATTCAACAAAATATGGAATGGTGAAGCAATGCCAGAAGACTGGGAAAAAACCATAATAATGCCGATATATAAGAAAGGTGATAGCAGAAACTGCCAAAGTTTACGAGGCCATAATAGAGAATAAATTAAGGAAGAGTGTAGAAGAAGAGATAGATAAGGCATAAAGTGGATTCAGGACAGGATTTTGCACGCAAGATCACATATTTAGCTTACGACAAATTATAGACAGAACCCCGAAATTTAACAAAGAAATCTTCATATGTTTCATCGACTTAGAGAAGGCTTTTGATAGGGTCGACAGAGACTGACTCTGGGAAATACTTATGGTAAGAAAAATAGGGAATAAGTTGATACAAGCAATCCAAAACATATATAGAAACAGCAGAAACTATGTACGCACAGGCAACTGCATATCTGAGGAGTTCATAACTACACAAGGACTAAAACAAGAAGGCAACTTGAGCCCATTTCTGTTTGTACTATACTTGGACGAAATCACACAAAAAGCAAATGAAAGAACTAAGACAATATCAGTGGGTAATTTTAATCAAGCAACATCAAAATATCGGAATGCTTGTTTGCGGACGATATGGAAATTTTCGGAAGCAATGAACAAAATTTACAGAAAAATCTGAAGGTATGGAATGAAGAACTACTAAAAGAAAATATGAAAATCAGCGTAGAGAAAACAAAGGTAATAATAATATCCAGGGTAGAAAAAAAATATTGAACATAAAGATAAACTGATGAAGAGGAAATCGTGTCCTTGTAGTTATGATGTAATATGGAGTAGTCGGAAATAGGACAACAGTTGAAAAAAACAATTAAATGCCAACTAACGTTTCGGTTTATATTAAACCATCTTCAGAGTACACTACAAAACAGGAAAATACGATAGATACAATTCTATACAAAATATTTTCAGAAAAATAATAACAAAATCAAAATTTTTTTTTTTTTTTTAAATATACATACCATTGTAGCATTCATAAATTACAAAACCATTATGAAACATATGGAAAATTACAAAAAATACTATTTTAAATATACATTGGAAGGTATCAGGTTACAATTTAGACCTGACAGTGACAACACTTGCTGAGTGACTGAAGATATCAAGATCAATCACTAACTAATTAAACGAAATGTAACCACCATTGTAACGCCAACAGCCACTGGCAATGTCAAAAACATCCGGTATTCAAAGTACAGATGGCAGCAGCAACCAATTTTAAATTAAATTTTATTTAGAATATTAGAGTAAACATTACTTAAATTATCTATGTCAGTTCTAGAATTAATGCTGTTAGGATCTTTGTAAATGTAAATCATTTCAAGAAATAAACGTTTCTTCAAGTTCTGCTCTATATCTAATATTTTTACGTTGTTAAAATCAAAGTTATGTCCTAGACTGAAATGATGAGTGGCCAAGGCAGTTTTCTCAGTGTTCTTCTTACTTTTACAATCGTAAATATGGTTCTTAATTCTACAACTTAAATATTGCTTACTTTGTCCAATGTACGTCTTAGGACACTGTGAACAGTTAATTTTATACACTGTGTTAGACTGAAACTCTGAAGGTGTTTTTTCTTTAAGTTTGGTAAAAATAGAACCCACCTTAATAGTGTTGTAAAATGCTATTTTTACTGATTCAGATTCTAGAATTTGTCTAAGTTTGTGAGATAGTTTGGGAATATATGGTAACCTAAAATAATTGACACTGACAGCCCCAGCAGGTGCCTCATTCAAGCTTACAATTCTGGGCTTACTCTCAGAGAACAATATTTTGTTAATGAAACCTCTGGGGTAATCATTTAAAATTAAATTCGTTTTAAGTTTCTGTAAATTCTCATCAATGAACGTAGGATGACAGATATTTTCAATTCTATACTTAATTCCTTTAATGAGACTAAGTTTTTGTTTGAGGCAATGACCTGATTGAAAATTGAGGTCATTGCCTCAAACAAAAACTTAGTCTCATTAAAGGAATTAAGTATAGAATTGAAAATATCTGTCATCCTACGTTCATTGATGAGAATTTACAGAAACTTAAAACGAATTTAATTTTAAATGATTACCCCAGAGGTTTCATTAACAAAATATTGTTCTCTGAGAGTAAGCCCAGAATTGTAAGCTTGAATGAGGCACCTGCTGGGGCTGTCAGTGTCAATTATTTTAGGTTACCATATATTCCCAAACTATCTCACAAACTTAGACAAATTCTAGAATCTGAATCAGTAAAAATAGCATTTTACAACACTATTAAGGTGGGTTCTATTTTTACCAAACTTAAAGAAAAAACACCTTCAGAGTTTCAGTCTAACACAGTGTATAAAATTAACTGTTCACAGTGTCCTAAGACGTACATTGGACAAAGTAAGCAATATTTAAGTTGTAGAATTAAGAACCATATTTACGATTGTAAAAGTAAGAAGAACACTGAGAAAACTGCCTTGGCCACTCATCATTTCAGTCTAGGACATAACTTTGATTTTAACAACGTAAAAATATTAGATATAGAGCAGAACTTGAAGAAACGTTTATTTCTTGAAATGATTTACATTTACAAAGATCCTAACAGCATTAATTCTAGAACTGACATAGATAATTTAAGTAATGTTTACTCTAATATTCTAAATAAAATTTAATTTAAAATTGGTTGCTGCTGCCATCTGTACTTTGAATACCGGATGTTTTTGACATTGCCAGTGGCTGTTGGCGTTACAATGGTGGTTACATTTCGTTTAATTAGTTAGTGATTGATCTTGATATCTTCAGTCACTCAGCAAGTGTTGTCACTGTCAGGTCTAAATTGTAACCTGATACCTTCCAATGTATATTTAAAATAGTATTTTTTGTAATTTTCCATATGTTTCATAATGGTTTTGTAATTTATGAATGCTACAATGGTATGTATATTTAAAAAAAAAAAAAAAATTTTGATTTTGTTATTATTTTTCTGAAAATATTTTGTATAGAATTGTATCTATCGTATTTTCCTGTTTTGTAGTGTACTCTGAAGATGGTTTAATATAAACCGAAACGTTAGTTGGCATTTAATTGTTTTTTTCAACTGTTGTCCTATTTCCGACTACTCCATATTACATAAAGATAAACGAAGTAGCTATACAACAAGTACAAAGTTTTAAATACCTAGACAGCATAATCGAATCGAACGGAGGTTATGCAGAAGAAATACAAAACAGGATACAAACAACGTCCAGAATATATCACATATTAGCAAGAGCGTTGTTCTCAAACAAAAATATAGGCAAGAAAACAAAGCTCACAATATACAAGACGGAATTGAGTCCTGGGTTATGAATCAAAGACAGAGAAGCAAAATTCAGGCTATCCAAATGAAATGCCTAAGAAGAATAGAAGGGATAACTAAAATGGACAAAATAAGGAATGAGGATATAAGGAGAAAATTAGAAGTAAAATCAGCCCAAAAATATATAGAAGATGAACAATTCCAATGGCTGGGTCATCTCTATAGACTTCCCGATAACAGACAGGTTAAAACAGTATGGAAATCAAGAGGAACAGGGAAAAGGAATAGAGGCAGACCACGAAAAAATTGGGATGACATAATAGAAATATAAAAATATAACTTATATATATATATATATATATATATATATATATATATATATATATATATATATATATATATATATATATATATATATATATATATATATATATATATATATATATATATATATATATATATATATACTATCCAACAGGCAGCGCCCATTAACAGGATGGAAATAGAAGATACATACAAATTACAACAAAAAAAAATTATGACTATATGATAAACAAAGACAAAACAGATGAATGGTTTAAAATAGCATTCTTGAATTTGTCAGGATGAAGAAGAAATATATCAATATGAGAGAACTTGAGATTATATAGATAGCACATCCGATGAATAAGGGAAGTAAAGAGAATGTTAGTGCGGGCGGAAGGCAGATAGAAGAAGGAATGAAATCGAGTATTGACAACAGGAACATGGAAATTGAGGAGCGACAGACAGAATGGATCATCAATGGAGTTGTTCATGAATAGAAAGTGCTCCAGCATCTACTCCAAGGGAAGTTTCAGATAATTTCAGGGAAAAATGGCTGGAGTATGAAGCAAAGAGCTATTATACTGGCTGGAATGCTCCGAGATACAGCATTAGCGGCACTCTCAGGTCTGTGCTTCGGGGAAGAACACATGAAAGAACTACTACATGGACAGCTACGCAACCGCACACAAATGCATAAGGAGAATTTGACTACGTTTGCATAAGCTGTGCAGAGTCTGGCTCGGAAAGCTTTTGCAAATTGTCCTGGCTCAACACAGGAATATGTAGCAGTGAGACAATTTATGGACGGCATCAGCGACGACGAGATTGAGAGAGTTGTCCGGTTAGCGAATCCGAAGATGGTGAGAGAAGCGCTAACAAAGGCCTTGGAAATTGAGGCGGTCACGAAGGCGTCAAACCAAAATTTATAACAAATATCACTTGAAAATTGTATAATTATCTTACGGGCGTCATTTCGAGAACGTTTTTCAATTGACCAAAAGTTATAACAAATATCACTTGAAAATTGTATAGTTATCTTATGGTCGTCATTTCGGGAACTCTTTTCAATTGACCAAAAGTTATAACAAATATTGCTTGAAAATTGTGTAGTTATCTTATGAGCGTCATTTCGGGAACGTTTTTCAATTGACCAAAAGTTATAACAAATATCACTTGAAAATTGTGTAGTAATCTTATGGGCGTCTATTCGGGAACGTTTTTCAATTGAGCAAAAGTTATAACAAATATCCTTCAGGATTCTTGAACTTCATTAGCCACTGCAGCGCTGAATGGTCCGTTCTGACGACAAATTTTCGATCGTATAGTAAGGTGTGAAAATTCTCAATCGATTTGATTACAGTATAGAGTTCTTTTCTTGTAACGCACCAGTTCTTTCGGGCCTTATGTAAAGTTTTGCTGCAATAGCCAATCACTTTCTCAACGCCGTCTTGTTCTTGAGAGAGAACAGCTTCAATTCCAAAATAGCTAGCGTCCGTATCCAAAAAGAATTTGCTCTCTGCGTTTGGGTGCGCCAACACTGGAGACATCGTAAGAGCATTCTTCAGTTTTTCGAAAGCTTCTTGACTCGCACCATTCCACTCAAATTTTCGATTGTTTTCTGTTAAAGCAAACAGCAGCTTGGCAATCAGTGAGAAGTTCTTACCAAATCGGCGATAATAACTGGCCAAACCCAGAAAGCTTCTCAGTTCGTGGATGTTGCTTGGGATCTTCCAAGTTCTTACAGTCTTAATTTTCCTTGGATTTGTCTGGATTCCATCACTGGACAACACATGTCCCAGATATTTGACTGTCTTCTGGAAAAAGTGATATTTCTTCGGGTTTAATTTCAGGTTGGCTTCTTTCAACCGGTGGGAAACTTGTCTCAGTCGGGTCATTTCTTTTTCAAAGTCTCTCCCATGAACTATCACTTAATCAAGGTAGACAAGTGCAGTTTTCCATGACAACCACTGTAGCACTCTCTCCATCAATCGCTCAAATGTACTCGGAGCATTGCAGAGTCCAAAAGGCATGACTGTGAATTGCCATAGATCCGCACAGAACATGAATGCTGTCTTCTGCTTGTCTTTCTCGTTCATTTCAACTTGTCAGTATCCACTCTGCAAGTCCATGCTAGAAAACCACTTTGAATTTCCAACAGCATCGAGGGTGTCATCGATCCTTGGCAGGGGGTATGAGTCTTTCTTTGTCATCTCATTCAATTTCCGGTAATCCGCACAAAACCGAGTAGAACCATCTTTCTTCTTCACCAAGACAATCGGAGAGGCCCACGGACTTGTCGATGGTTCAATGACTCCTCTCTTCTGCATGTCGATTACCAGTTCTTGAACTTCGTCAATTCGGGATATAGATATTCGCCTTGGGGACTGTTTTATCGGCTGTGCATCTCCAACATAGATTTTATGCTGAACCAGATGTATGTTTTTGAAACATTTCGCGCGATACTAAGCTCGTTTACCTTTTCTAAAAACGCATTAACACTAAAGTTGGAGTCTCCACTAATTTGCCATTTACTAACCGGAACTTGTTTTCTGTGAGGTTTATCATTACTCGCGGGCTCTTTGGATTTATTCGACTCATCTTCCGTTGCACTACGATCTAAAACATCTGCTTCGCATTTGAATAACGTTTGCTTTAATTGAACAACGTATGCATTTATCTCCTCGTCCTCAGATTTTATTCTAGCTAATCTTCCCTGAGCATGGGCAATTTTGGCAAATATTTTACAAACTAAATTTTTTGTGGAACTATCGATTATTTCGGTCATAAGAGTTTGAATCTCATTTATTTTTCCCGTACAAATATCGATTTCCATCGATTGGTCATGCGGTTGAGGACTCTTATCGTCAATTGCACCAAATTCTTCTCGCTTTAATCTGCGTCTAAGTTCGGAACGCATTATCGGTACAGTCAAATGTTCCGGAGCTTGTAGTCCACGGACAATCAATTCATATGCAAGTTCATCACGGCCTAATCTTTCAATCTCCATGATAGAAGAAGGTAACTAAGCAAATATAACATAAAAACAAGAGACAATAGCTATTTCTATAAGGTACTGACTCGAAAGACTCACAAAAAAACAAAAGTTCTAACTATGAAGAATAAATTTAACAACAGTCCTATCAAATGAACATTCGGACGGCCCCACGTTGAGCGCCACTTTTCTTGCTACCCCCTTTTGGGGTTGTCCCGCGCAAGAACGGTTGAACTCCGGCTAACTGCAGTAGAGGGGGGTCGGGGCGACCAAAAATGGATCGTGAGTGAGGGCTAGTACCTCCAAGCAGGAAAGCAAAAAAAAAATAATAATAAGGGCGCCAGTCGACCAAAATTAAGTTCAACTAAAGCTGGTCAACAAGCTGAGCGGGACGGGACGGTAGCTAGCTACAATGATAATTATTATAATAAAAACATGATAGTATAATGTTTATATCCGTCACACAAGGATAACTCAAGCGAGGAGCTCCCGATCAAGCGTAAGCAAAATTAAATGAGAAGTTAACGTCGTTAGGGAGCGAGATACGTTTTAACGTCGAGGACTGCCTACTACTGATAGATAAGTGAATGAAAGCGCAACAGAGTTAATGCATGGTGGGTCCGTTGATCGATCAATGGGGTCTATGCAGGCGCAGAATACTAAATATTTACTATTGCAACCCTAGGCGCTAGATTGTCCAACACCCTAATACTGCGTAACGAAATTAAATCACTCGCGTGAGCTATTTACAAATGGTGATTAACAGTTGAGCTTAAACATATTGCTGAAGTTAAAGTAGGATAAAAATAGACTGATGCGTAAGCACGAGACATTACTTAATAATAAAATCAAAATGGAAATATCATTGAATTGGCTTATCTGCGGTTGACGGAAGTAGATGGCGTTGTAGGTGCTGATTCTGGTGGATGCTGTAAAATGGCGGATACTAGACTGGCGGCGTTCGAACGATTAGGCACACTCTCCAAACTCCCAAATTTCTTCGCTGTTTCAATAAAATCGGCATCAATGAAGCCCAATTTTGGAAGCCTGAAAGGTAATTATTAATCTACTGGTCAACACATTCTATGTACGCCACTGAAGCATGTGTGCGAGAAACAGGAAGTGAGAAATCATATAGTTTATTTTTCACGTGAATTTTGTAAGAAATTTATGCTTGAAACTGCAAAATTTACCAATTTGAAAGATCAGACTAGTTCTCATACCTTAGATGGAGCGCGGCTTGAAGTTTAATTTGAAAATAGTAATTGGTGGTAAAACTCCGGGTATGCCCGTGGAAAAATATTTCCTGCTCAAGAATTTTGCCCCAAACTCCCAATTTATTGGAAAACTAACGTAGTATTATTCAAAATTTAAATACTTGCTGCAAATAACACTGGTGCAAAATTACAACCATTCAATTTAACTGCCAAACTATTAATGTCCAATTTTTTACTTTTTCTTACAAGATTCAGACGGCTCAACAAAAAAATAATTTAATTATGAAGTGCGCGCGATGCATTGACCAAGTAGAAATAATTACCTTCGAGTAGATAGGGTTGCCTACTAGTATTTTTATTTAAATTTATATCCTGAATTGTAAATTAAAAATTGAACTGTAACACTACCTAGCGGTGTTCCTTTTTAATTACGAACTGGACAATCCGAAACGTTTAGAATTCTAACTACATAGCTACAGTCGTGAAGATTTTACTTAAGTTCTGGCTAGTATAATAGATTTATTCCAGTTCTGTCAGGTTCAAAGGTATACGTTGTACCTTCTGGAACGTTGTCTAGTTTGATTGGAACCACCTTTTCCGAACGTGACGGTATCAGGAAATTCTTTGGAGCAACAACATCCGTCACTTCCATTTCCATATGTCGACAATGAAAAGGTACTTCTTCTTCATTACCAATTCGTAGGACATCGCCGTTCAAATCCAAGACACAACCAAGATCTCAAAGGAACTCGACGCCCAAAGTGCAATCATCCACGATTGCAGCAATGAGAGCTTAATGTTTCTTCTTTAAGTTGCCAATTGTGAATTCAAGTTCCTCCACACTGATTACTGGTATTCTTTCCCCACTTGCTGCTTTGAGCTGGTTCTGTGCACGTTCTCTTGGAATTTGTCTTATCTTTGCAAAAATCTCTGGATGTACAATGGTGACATTCGCCCCGATATCCAGCAACATCTTACATGATACATTCCCCACGAAACCTTCTACAGCTGGACTACTTTCTATTTTGAGTTCATGGAGATCTATGACCTTGAGGCTCTCAATGGGAGATACAGCCAGCCTTTGCTTCCTAAGACTGGCTAAATTCAGTTTTTCGACGACGTGTTTGTGCCACAATCGACGGTTCGCTTAGCACGACAATCTGCGCGAAGATGGTCTTCCTTGCCACACTGCCAACATCTCATTCTTCTTCTTTGTCCAGGTGAGGCTGGTATAAATCGAGAAGATGATCGTTCTCGTTGACGACTCCCTGTATAAGTCGTGGTCCTTTTCACTTCGGGCTCTTCCTCATCGCGCTCAAGCTACCTCTCTCGCTTCGCCAGTCTTAACGCCTTCGTGGCCACCTCAATTTTCAAGGCCTTTGTTAGCGCTTCTCTCACCGTCTTCGGATTCGCTAACCGGATAACTCGCCCAATCTCGTCGTCGCTGATGCCATCCATAAATTGTCTTACTGCTACGTATTTCTGTGTTGAGCCAGGACAATTTGCAAAAGCTTTCCTGGCCAAACTCTGCACAGCATATGCGAATGTAGTTAGATCTTCTTTATACAGTTGTGCGCGGTTTCGAAGCTGTCCATGTAGTAGTTCCTTCATGTATTCCTCCCCGAAGCGCAGTTTTAACTCAGACGTAAGCTTACCATAATCGAGGAGTTCTTGCTCATTCAAACCTGAGAGGACTGTCAAAGCTGTCTCACGAAGCATTCCAGCAAGACTAATAGCTCTTTGTCTCGTACTCCAGCCATTATTCTCCGGAATCAGCTCAAATTGAGCGAAATATTCATCCCAAGAAGCTTTGCCATCGTACGGCGTTAGTTTCAGGGTGAAATTGGATGGAAGTTCTTTTGGTGTAGATGCTGGAACATTTACTATACGTAGGGCTGCGCCATTATTATTAAGATTGAGACTTTGCATTTTCTCGATGACAATAGAGTCAAATTTTGAATCCAATTCACGTGCAACTTGCAAGACTTGATATTCAACTTGCTTAAATTGATCCTCGAATTGCATAACTTGACGCTTTACTCCCATAAGGTCCTCATCTATCTCCTGGATCTTACTCGTCATACTTTCGTTCAGCTCCGAAATCATCTTCTTCAACTCGGTAGCCATTTCCTCTGTTGATTCTTTCACTATTTTTATGTCAGTAGAAATACCCTCTGTATATAGATATGTACGAAAACATCTAGCGAAAGTCTGAATGTTTTCGTGCATATCTTGACTTGACCATTCGAAAAACTTATGCCATTCGTTTTTACGAGATACTTATGATATCAACTTTCATATGGCCAAACGGCAGAAACGAGAAGAACGTGAAAAATTGATATATTTTTTTGCATAATCGAGCCCTCATTCCAAACCCTTGGCCAAGTGGATCACTTCTGCCTATCGTTTTCCGCTGACTCTTTTTTCCCTAAATTTCATTTCGTAAGCATGGCAGAGACGAGAAAATTGAATCAAAACAGGATTTTTCATAAAAATTAAAAATTAATTATTATTATGTTGGCCACACGGTCCAGCTTTAATTTTGGCATTATTATAAATATACATACTTATCAAAACTCTTCAAGGCAGAGAAAACAAAATGGGGCACTCAAATCTACGACTATCTGACGGTCTATAAACAGCTTAAGAGATTCAAGATACTTCTGCCGACGATTTATACAAAGCTTATCTCCACCTCCGGGTTAACGACGAAGGTAGCAAAATTCAAATTTCAAACTATGTCGACACATAGGGATACTTACAGAATGCATCGACTTTTATTTGAAATCAAAACAGCTCCTTCAGAATTCAATCGAATAATAGACCAGATATTTGAGGCTATTCTGTAACTCAATTGATAAATTTCCATCGATTATTATCTATTTCAGCCAATGAACGTCGATAGCACTGACAAAAAATCTGAATATTCGCTTATTACAATTGTTTCCGTTTGTCAAGAATTTTATCGATCGGTAATAAGTTAATGATTGTGTTACAGAATAAGGCCAATAATCAGGATTGTTAAAAACTCATTCATATTTTGACGGCGTACATGGATCAACAAAAGAAGAATGCGCCCAGAACTTGCTTGCATTTTTACAAAGGTTAACAGAATTTGATCTACACATAAATATAAAAAATGTGCATTTTTTGAAACATCAATCGAATATTTGGGCCATTTCATCTTACATAACAAAATTTCGAAATCTCCAGCTAAGGTACAAGCAATAATTGATATGCCACGTCCAACAGACGTAGATGCTGTTCGCCGTTTTCTGGAAATGGTAACTTATTACTCACGATTTATTCATAACATTTCTACAATAACTTATTCATTGAGAAAATTACTGCAAAAAAATACCAGATTTCAGTGGAACAGTTCATGTGAAGAAGCTTTTATCAGATAAAGCAGGAGATCTCCAGCGAACAGGTGTTAACCTCTTATAATCCAAATCTACCAGTAATCCTAGCGTGTGATGCCAGCCCTACCGGTGTTGCAGAAGTGTTATCACATATTATTGATAATGTTGAAAAACCTATTGCTTTCTGTTCGAGATCCTCAACTCCAAGCGAACGTAACTATAATCAGCTAGACCGTGAGGCTCTAGCAATAATGTTTTCAGTAAATCATTTCTATATGTACTTGGTTGGACGCAAATTTACATTAGTAACAGACAATAGGCCGTTGACTAGGATTTTTCACCAGAATTCATAATTACTAGCAATGACATTTGCAAGACTACTCAGATATGCGTCTTTCTTATCAGGATTCGACTATGAGGCTCAAACACAAAAAAGGATCAGAAAATTCAAATGTTGATTGTTTATCGAGAGCTGCCCTTCAGAAGTCGAAACTATCGGACACAATAAGATAGACAAGGATGATACATTATCAAAACTCAAAAATTAGATTTTGTCCTCGGAGTCACCAGACAATGAATTCATAATAGACGGCATCGTATTTAGGGGACAAAGAGTAGTTATACCTGAGGAATTACAAGCCTTGGTCCTAGCAGAACTTCATCATACGCATATCGATTTAACCAAGATGAAAAAGTTAGCCAGGAAATACTGTTATTGGAAAAACATTGAAAAAAATGGTAAGATCTTGTCAAGCATGTACCAACGTTAGGCCCTCTCCAGCAAAAGCTTCACTACACCAGTGGGATCCCCCCAGGGATAGGATTCACATCGATTATGCTGTAGACGAAGAGCTGGCTACAAAAATGTGAACTGATCGAATATAGTGGCGATTTTTTCTCATAAGACTCCTATGACGTCAACTAAACAAGAGGTCAATTTGCAGAAGTCATATTTGCTGCAATCAAGGAGGGAAGAGGGTTAAAGTGCAATTTTTACCATGAAAAGAAATGTTCGAATATAGTTCTGCAAATTTGTGAACAGTTTCATTTCTTGCTAATATAATTGAAAAAAATGTTTCCAGAAATGTAAGTGGTAAACTAACCTCTCCCAGAAGCGATAAAGCGGTATCGAAATGCTTGAAATCAGTCAACCTAAAATATAGTTCTGCAAGTTTGTGTATATCAAGATAAAAATACAAAAAACTCATATTTCAAATTTCAATTTGCAGAAGCCAAAAATGACGATAAGTGAACGAAAACATTATTTGAAGCCGTGCGCACGAGTTTTTCTAACTCTGTTGATCCATGATGCGATTATTTTTCAACTGATAAATAATCAAATATAGTACTGCAAGTATTCGTGGACGAAAATAGACCTGTAAAGAGGACTTGGACATCAAGGAATATACCGAAGAGAAGCCAAGGAAGACCGAGAGAGAACTGAGATAACATCATAGAGAAACTCCTGGAGAAGAAAGGAATCACACTACGCGAAGCCAAGCAGACTGCAAAAAACAGGAAACAGTGGGCAAAGTTTGTGCACAAATAGAGAATAAAGACTAAAATCCCTACACTTAACGGTAAAAGGGAATTGGACTATATATATATATAAATCGTTTTCTTGGTTCGTTGAAGTTATGTTTTTTTGTACAATGGTATCTTTGGGTAAGATGTACATATGGGTAACTTAGTGCTTGCCTGACCTACCTGGGTATGCCAGGTACTGCGCATATGAGAGAGGTGTGAAAAATGTAATTTATTGCTTAAACCGCGAAAAAAAGTATCTGGCTTTTTGCAAATATTTTTAAATATATCTAATTAAGATGCTATAAAAATTTCGGCGTGAATCAATCAATTCTGTTCAATTTTTGAAAATACAATATTGAACCAAAATACCCAAAAATTGTATTTTCAAAAATTGAAAAGAAGTGATTGATTCACGCTGAAATTTTTATAGCATCTTGATTAGATATATTCAAAAATATTTGCAAAAATCCAGACACTTTTTTCGGAGGTTTAAGCAAAAAAATTAATTTTTTACATCTTTCTCATATGCGCAGTACTTGGCGTACCCAGCTATGTCAGGCAAACACTCATTTACCTATACATCTTACCTAAAGATAGCATTGTACAAAATTTCTATCTGAATCAAACACTTCATGAAACATGGTTCATGGGCTCTTGGACTATAAATACATTTTGGTTGGGTAAATAATTAATATATTTATTCTCTTAAATGGTTCGATGGTCCGCAACTGCCGGCTACTGTAAGTAGGGTTGTCACCCGTACTCTATTATGAAGTATTGTACGTTATTTTGGGTAATTGTACTGGCAACCCTAACTGTAAGGGATGTCATTTTAAAAGACAACGAAGAATCAGATGGTAAAATGTCCCAATTTTATAGAATTGTACTTTACTATTCATTTGTTAACAAACAGTATGAACTTTTGTTCTAGATGAAGACTATCGTTTCATAATAACAGCGACGATGATGCTTTGGACGATGGTTCTGAGTTTGATGAAGTCGAAAAGCAGTCAATTAATAGATATTAATGATACAAGTTTGATATAGCCGTTGTAAAGAAACGTGTGTGATGTTAAATCACGAGACGATTAGCCGAGTGTTTTTATCACTCAAGTTTCATTACACTAGCTATATCAAACGTGTATCATTCAATATTTTATCTACGACGGCCTTAATTGCTGCTGAATTAGATTTTTTTTATTTCATGTTTGACATTCGGAAAACATTCAGCCATATAGCATTATTCATGAAATACTTTCGAAACTTAGCATGCGTTGACTCCACTTTATTGTTTCGGACAGTTTCGTACAGTCCGTACAGTTAACGTGAAGCAATATTGTTAAAGTGTATTTCCAATGTTGAATACAAGTGTTTTATTAATATAAAGGGATAATTGGTATTATAAAAAATTGTAGCTGAGCTGAGTTAATTATAGGAGATCGGAAAGGCAGGAAAGGAGCTACAAAACGGTGTTGTTTTAGAATATGTCAAAGTGACAGTCGTTCAAAATCATTACGAGAAAATAGTATGTACTATTTACTCCACATATCGACAGAATAAAGCACAAATTTCTTGTGAAGTACACATAAACAATTGTTCTGAATGTGTAAAATGAGATTCGTGCGGATAAAATCATATCGACGTGAAGATTTCAAACTCTGGATCGCGTTACAAAGGACACATATAATTTTTCTCTTGGTTTTTATGGTGGCACTGGATCCACAAAAGCAAAACCAAACCGAATATCAATAAAAGAATTAAAATTAGGATATTTTCTATCATACCAAGATTGTACATTTTACACTTTGCGGATACACAATCGCTTGACGTTTGCTATAAATACACATATATGACAGAGCTGTCATATATTTTAATTTGTAATAATTGATGACAAAATTAATAATGGGATAATTTCGAGGGTATATATAATACAAGAATAATGAATACAAAAAAATAATACTAACCTCATCACTAATTCTTCTTTGTTACCACTCTATTTCTGCCCGTGGCGTTTCAACCACCGTTTCAATTGAAGGCAAAAATGTTTCTCTAATTTACCATACAACAATTTCACCTCATCAATCATTTATTCATTCAATATAATACTGAAAAACATCTTTGGCCCTATTATTGCTGCTTATTGAGACGAAACTGTCCGAAACAATATAGTAAAGTCAACGCATGCTAAGTTTCAAAACTATTTCATGAACAATGCTATTGAATAAACTGGGTTTAAACGTGGTTTATCTTTAGATCCCTTTCAACTCTTATTCATAGATGCGGCTTAGAAGTAAACCAGGTTTAAATATTTAAACCTACTCGCACCCTAGTTTAAATATGTTTTAAACCTAACCTATCTGTCAAAAATCAAGAACTGAAGTGACATGTTATTATAAAAGTGTATATTTATTTTTATTAGATCCTGTAAAGATAATTATTGTTATTACATATATTCACTGTGTTAAATTATGTCATATATTCATTAAAATCACAAGAAGCAAAAATGAATTCTGGAAAATATTTCATATAAAACATCAAAATCACTCTATTTGAATGCAATATGCTCTTTGCGAATAGATTGCAGCGCCAGTAGTGGTTAATTTTGACAGTACTAGCAGGAAAACAAAACGTTATGATAGCACATGATTTCAGAATATTTGTATCAAATTTAAATTATAGAGCAATTTATAAGTAAATTTAACATGGAAATTTAAATACCACGTGTTGGTTATACAAATTGTTGCGTTCTAAACTGTAAAACAGTTACGGAAACACAGAAAAGCATAAACATTTCTACAAGTTTCCATCCAAAGAACATGAAATAGGAATGGGAAAAAAATGGATTCAGACTATTAAACGAGTAAGGAAAGTAAGAAGAAGTCAATAATAATTATAGAATATCTATTAAATGAAGAAATTACTTGATGAAACTAGAAAATTTATGTAAGAAGTTAGGTTAAACCATTGAAAGCCATAGCAATTTTGTATGTATTATTCTTATGTATCGGATAAGTTTCTGAAAATGCGTTCAAAATATCTCGCGTTTCATCAATCTACGGCAATTTGAATAAATATATTTTCATATGACATGTCTTGATTCGTTTGACAGACATGTAGCAGCCTATAATTAATTACTTTAAAATAGCATATCTTACCGTATAAAAATTTTATACGGACAAGAATTAATCGACATTTGCTCTACAACATGTGCGGAAATCAAACTCTTATCCAAAAACAGTTTTTCTTTAACATTAAACACATGTTTACTTTCTTGCACTTATTTTCTTCTTTCTAATATTGTACTCCGTATACAACCAGGTTATATGAATTAGAATCCTATTCCTATTATAACTCCATTGGCCATCATTCACTCGTGCTTTTAAACTTATTTCAAGTTTAAATATAAACTTTTTAGCTTTTATTTACTTATTCCACGTAATGACAATTCAAATTTTCACCTGCAGCTACTTTCAAAACTAACCACCCTGAGCGCTAGTGTCGCTCTCCAACGTTTGCGCAAAGAGCCTATATACACAATTGCAGCATATCAAGAAGTGGAAGATCTTTATGTAGCATTTGCATGTAGATCCTTATTTGAATTATTATAATTAAATACTTGACAAGATCAAATATATCTCATCTCAAATGAGAAAGTGATATTGAGATAGATAATAATTTATTCATGAATAATAATAATACTCAAAATAATAATTACTAGAACTATCAATTATTCATCATCTTCTTCACGATGATGATTCGTTTCTTTTGATTACAACAAAGAATTCAACAAAGATCCATTCAGTTCCTACATAAATGAAAAAAGTTATAAGTTTGGTTGATTACGATAATAGAATAATCAATAGATATGATCATATTCCTTCGTTCTTAATCAAATCAGCAAAAATAGCTATGAATTGAACTAATTCAAATTAGCAAACAATTCTTTTCACTGATTATAATAATGGAACAATCAATACGCTATTTCAGTAGCGATGAACGCGACTCCATGCGGTAGAAGTTATAAGCTCTTTACTAATACTGACTGGAGCTGTCAAAACAAATATAAAAGAGTATAAAGCCAAACTGAATAAATATAGAAGATCCTTTGAAAAAATGGAAATCATTAGGACAAAGTTTAATTTGTAGTGTTCCTGAGTGTTCGCACACACAATTGCGCAATGGTGAACTGAAATTTTATTCATTTCCGAATCGCGGATGGGCGTGAGAAACTGTGAAAAAGTTATCTTCTCAGTTTGCTTTTATGCAATAGTACATACTATCAATCCTTGCATTCTTATGATATTTATCCAACTGTGCTGGACGATTCCAAATCATTTACTGGTCAGCCTTGAAGCAGATACTTTCTATGTTAATTTAAATGCAAACTGCATCTGCATGTTTGCAGTTGCAACTAATATTAACAATTTTCGATCTAAATTTACCTGTATTAATAAATTTTTACAGCCATCATGTAAAAAACGCAGACTTATTATTAAATTAGCGAACTTTAGAAATAAGAAGTTAGTGTTTTTTAAATTGTACATATAATGTTTGTACAGTATCAATATTGAATTATTAATATTATATTCCCACAATATTATCATTAATCATAAATTGAAGACAAAATATCATGAATTAATACTTATTAATGAATTTTCACTTATTTAAATGAATGATGCTTTTGGATAACTCGTATCTGGCCAGCAAATATTAAATAATCAGGCATAAATAATGCTGATTTTTTAATGAAGAATTCAAAACACACCAAATCAAGAAGTTTTCATGGTACGTCGTACAGATATGATATTCAATTTATAAAAATAACTCGTAAATATCAGATGAAGTTATGTAAAATCGAGAAAAATTATTATTGTTTATCGATTCAATATTCAGACAATAATTAAACAGAACATACAAAAAGTACACCCGAACGTATGTACGTATTATCATGTCAAGTAGAAAACTATGTTTACACTTATAATAATTTACACATATCTCGATCAATACATTATACAAATTCGGATTTGTTCCATCACTAATTGTGCCAGGCGTTTCGCGCAAAGTAATTCCCGTAATTTTACCATCTTCTTCGTTATTTTAAATTTCTTCTTCGTCGCTGACATAAAAACTTTGTACCAATTTCTTCCCTTTGTTCAAACTTTTGGATCCAAATATAGATAAATCAACTTTTTAAGACCAGCATCGAAGTGCTACTGTCATTGTAACAAACTTTCTGCTAATTTTAAGTGCCAGTTTTGCAAATTACGTGAATACGTCAAAATTTATTGATTGTCACGATTTTAAATATATTAATAAATAAAAGCCAAGTGTCGCCACTAGGACGGCGCTCGCGCCGCGCACTACGCTACTGACAGCGTATAGTACATCAAAAACCATAAAATTCCGTCACAAGATCTCCTGCTTTTTAACTTAGACAATTATAATAATAATTATTGTTATCAAAATTAGGATCTATTTTCACACCTAAAATTATATGAATGATTGTTCATTATGTATTAGTGAAGGTCTTTATCTAAGAGTTCTCTGACTCTATAACCAATTTTTTTCGGACTAACTTGCTCTATCCGTAGTCAAGTTCTTGTTCTGTTAAATTATAAACCATATCATAATCAATATTCCGTTTATTTATCTTCAGAAACTGAAAATTTGCAGCGACTGTGTCTAAAATTATTTCCATGCTCCATCTTCTCTTTCAGTTTTATAGTTATCAGTACATTTCAAAGCGATTATTAATTTTTGTTCGTATACCTATTTTGTTGTACTGATCAATAATTTATTCATTTTGACCTAATAAAATCAGCAAATATGATAATCCTAGTGAATAATAACTGTCAAATGTCAATGCATATCAAAAACAAACCAAAGCCTATGAGATAGAATTCTTGAGTCTGATTTAAACTCAGTTTTGTTAGACCTAGTTTAGAACTGGTTTAAATATCTTCATGAATTGACTTATTTAGATTAGGTTTAAACTAGGTCTAGTAAACCAAGACTAAATCTGGTTTCATGTGTCTTACTATGAATAAGGCTGTTAGTGTAGAATTCATAGCTTGATCAAATTGCATTTTATTCATTGTTATGGCAACTATTTGTTTGTTTGACAGCTGTCAAAGTTATAAAGAAAATAAACATATCTAATTGGGAAAATATTGTCCCTGATCTTGTCATAAATGTTTATAAAACATGAATTAATGTATGTGTACTAATAGTTATTCATAATGAAAGAAACTTGAGATTTGATAGAGTTTCTATTTTTATTATTTCACTTTGGCTGTCTGGCTGGCTGGCTGGCGTGACACTGAGTTCTCAGGAACTATAGCACTTACAGACTTGAAACTGGTACTAAATGAAAGCTGCCGTTTTGTAGGTTTGCACAAACTGCCTAATTTTTCTATTCATACATCCAGTTTTGTTGAAGTTCGAGAATTAAAGTGTTGAACAAAAATGTAACTAGATTTGGGGACCTTTCACTGTCAAAATGTTAATGTAAATGTTCTGGATCAGTTTTCATGTTGTTGATGCTTTTTGTAATGTGTGAAGTGTAGTTTTCGGGTGTTTAATAAAAAAGAGAAAATACACCGAGAGTTGTTTGTCTCGTGCTTTAGTGCAACCTTAAAAATATTTAACAGGTTATGGGATCAGCGTTTCCACGTTCAGAAAGAAACAAAAAAGTGAGGATAGTTTGAGCCACCTCGTGTTTTTTTTACCGCCGCAACAGTTGTTGATCATTATGGATCTCGTTAAGCATATCAAGTTGCTGTACAACGAGGTTGACTGGCCGGTATGGAAGAGGAAAATACGAGATTTGCTCGATTACCATGAGGGAGCACTAGACGACATCGACGGTACAGTCAAGAAGCCGATTCCGTTAGCAGCTGGAGCAACGGATGCTGAACAGAAAAAGCACAAACAGGAATCGGACCTGTATCGAAAAGCAAACAGCTATGCCAAATCCACGATCACCGGTCACGGATGCAGTCTACCAAAAGATTATGGATAAGGAGTCGGCCCATGATGCGTGGGAGAAGCTGAAGCGGAATTTTGAAGCAACTTCAAGGGATCAGCTCTTCAAGATCTGCACGGATTTCTTCGCCTTTAGTTGGGCACCAAAAGAAGATGTTTCGACGCACATCGCAAAATTAAGAGATCTGTGGAATGAGTTAAATAACGGACTAGTATCTAAAGGTGAGCACAGGTTGCCTGAGTTGATATTAGTTTGCAAGGTCCTGAACATTTTGCCAACAAACTTTGAAACATTCAAATCCAGTTGGATGTTGTTGACAAAAAACGAGGACAAAACGTTCGATGAACTGACAGTGCAGTTGTGCATGTACGAGAGAAACTTCACAAAAACTGCTACAAATGAAAGAGTCGCACAAGAAGCATTGTTGATAAAATCAGGTATCAATAATCAGGGTAAAGTCTTCAACAAAAAGAAACCTTTAAATAAAGTCGGCAATTGCAATTATTGCAAGAAAAAGGGCCATTGGATCAAAGAATGCAGGCAATGGATCGCAGATGGCAGGCCACCGAGGAATGCCAACGGAAACAAGGACCAGGGCAGAACGGAGACCACCAACGTGGCGCCGGTGTCCATCAGCCGCGAGATCTTCTCAATGGAGATGGACAAGAAGGACTGGTGGATCGACAACGGCGCGACCAGGCACGTGACGCATTGTTCAAGCTATTTCGTCACTGCAGTTGGAAAAGGATCAATCCGGTTCTTGTCAATTGTTGGAGACAACTCTAGAGAAATCACGTTGATGGATTTCTGGTATGTTCCGAAAATTGCCAAAAATTTGTTCTCTGTTCTAGCTGCGCAGGATCGAAACAGGAGGAGCATTTGAATCGACCGGCGACGAGCTGCTCGCTCTTTATTAATGGTCAGATGACGTTGGTCGGAACTCGTGAGATCGGCAATACCTGCCAAAGCGGCCATTGAACCAATAGTAGCCGAGCGTCAAGTTGAAGTAGCCACTGCTGTTGATGATTTAGCACGAAAGATGGGGTTATCAAGACAAGCGCCACGTCAAAGAGAAGCTCAAGAGAGAACTAGGCATGAATGTCAAGATGAAGACAGAACTGTGCGAGCCCTGTGTCTACCGCAAAACGCACCGTTCACCTTTCAGCACAAGAGAGAAATCGACAAAGCCTGGAAAACTTGTATCGACGGACGTGTGCGGACATTCCAAAAGAAGAGATATCTCGTCGTGTTCAAGGACAACTACATCAAATTCCGAAATAGTAGATCATCATTTTCATGCTACAGCATTCCTGAATACTGATTTCCAAGATTCTATGGCTCACAGCTCTGAGTTTATACGCAAAATTGAAAGATAAATTCCGACTGAAGTGCACTTCCGGTTATTATTATTTTCATGAAAATATTAGACAATCATTCAGATGCTACATCAAACTGAAATACCAAATTTCAATTTTCTAAAGATGATAGTTCTGAATTTATGCGAAAAATTCCAAGAAATTGTCAAGTATAGTGCACTGCCGGCTCAGTCGATCTCAATGAAAATAGGATATGAGTATCTAGAAGACGGTACTATTGTCTTGAATACTGAATTCTAATATTCTACGTTCAATCGTTTTCAATTTCAATATTCTACGACTAATTGTTTTGAGTTTATGAGGAACACTCGAAAAGTATGATATATAAACATTAAGTGCACTTCCGGCTTAGCTGATTAGTACAAAAATAAAAGATGACCATTAGGATGCTACAGTTATTCCAAATAATGATGAATCGATGAATCGAGTTAACTGCACTTCCGGCTCAGCCGATTGGTACGAAAATAGGAGGTGACCATTTGGATGCTACAGCAATTTCAAATGCTGAATTTCAACATCCTACAGTTGATCATTCTGGATTTCTCAGAAAAATTCGAAAAAAGTTTCAAGTAAAGTGCACTTCCGGTACAGACGATTGGAAACATAATGCGAGGTGCACAGCTAGACTCTACACCAGTCTTAAATACAAAATTTCAACATTATACGTTCAGCCAGTTTTGAGATTTGCAAGCACGCACGCACGCACGCACGCACGAACATATGTACCGACATCAAGCCAAAAATAGTCAAAATGGATTCAGGGATGCTCAAAACGGATATTTCCATCAGAATCTCGATAGGTGAATTTTGTCGGTTTCACAATACTGTAACGTGCGAGAGTGGGAAGGCTCGTAAAGATTACTTTGCATGAGTGGAACATTTCGTCCTCTTTGCGTCGCGTCGCGTCGCATCACATCACCCCTTTCGATGGAAGCCTCTAGCAATATTCCAGAATATGGTTGAACTTTAGGGAAATAGATATTTCTATATATGAGGGCAAGCAAAAGACGTGTGTTTCAATAGTAATGTAATAGTGACGATAGAGCAGTGAATATCAAAAAATGAAGTGGTCAGTGTATATAAATAGTTGAATATAAATATTTGCGACTTTGTTTAAGTTAGTATTAAGTGATAAATAAATAATATAGTGTTGTTAGTGACATCAGAAGAATAGAACTTTTATTTTAGTTTAAATTTTTAAATAGTGACTTTTTTTAATCACAAACTATAATTCGTCAAGCAATAAACAATACAGTGGTGTCGGGTGCGGGGTTGTTATAAACAATTTAGTATTTTTTTTATTGCTGCTTTGTAAAATTGGAAAATGGCATCCAAAAAGTTGTTGAAATATTTGAAGGTCGCAGAGTTGAAATATCAATTGGAAGAGCGGGATTTGGAAACCAGTGGCCGCAAACAAATTTTAATGGAACGACTGCGAGAAGCTATGACTGATGACGGTGAGGACCCTGATACATATTTGTTTGAGGTTCAACTTTCTTTAACCGATTTGACAATAAATTTAAAAGAAAATTGTACAAATTTAGAATCAAAATTAAAAGAAAATTCTACAAATTTAGAATCAAAATTAGAGGAAAATTCTACAAATTTAAAAGTAGATTTAGAATCAAAATTAAAAGAAAATTGTACAATTTTAAAAGAAGATTAAGAATCAAAATTAAAAGAAAATTCTACAAATTTAGAATCAAAATTAGAAGAAAATTCTACAAATTTAAAAGTAGATTTGGAATCAAAATTAAAAGAAAATTGTACAATTTTAAAAGAAGATTAAGAATCAAAATTAAAACAAATTTCTTCGGAAGAGGATTTGGAATTAAAATTGAGAGAAAATTCTACGAGTTGAAAAGAAGATTTATTAGGACAGTTGGAAGAAAATTCTAGAAACCTAAGAGAAGAACTGCATGGAAAAATGGAGGAAAATACAAGGAAAGTTGAATTGCAACTGGAAAAATTTAGAGAAAATTCAAAGGTATGGGAGGAAGTATTTGAAGATAATTGTAGAATGTTAAAAGAAGAATATAAATTTGGTGTTTCATCTCCAGAGAAAGCTTCAAAAGTTGAGATAATTGAATTATCTACACCAAATTCTGACTCCACTACAAAAATGCGTGTCAAACCTCCAACCTTTGATGGTCAAACATCATGGATTAATTACCATAGACAATATGAAGCCGCTGTTAAGGCTAATGGTTGGAATGATACTGAAAAAGTTTCAGCGCTTATGGTTGCTCTTCGAGGAGATGCAATGAATATTTTACAGGCTATTCCACCGGAGGAAGACAATAACTATGAAAAATTGGTTAAGCGACTGGAGCTGCGATACGGCCATGCACACTTGGAGGAAGTGTATCACACGCAGCTCAAGAACCGATACCAACGTCCCAGCGAGAGTCTACAGGAGTTCGAAGCTGATGTGACACGCCTAGTTCGACATGCATATCCAACTGGCCCGGATGATTTCTTGGAAAGCTGGGCAGTGAGAATATTTGTGGACGGCATTAGAGACCATGAAACACAACAAGCCCCGCGTTTAGCGCGGTCGAAGAAGCTAGTGGAAGCATTGGCTCATGCACTGGAATACGAAGCGGCAAAGCAGGCGTCCAGAAGCAGTGCTCAAATGCGAGAGGTTACCTGCGACTCCGATGCCAGGGAAAGCTTGGAAGTCCAAATTCAGCGGTTGGTCCAGGAAGTAGTGAAAGATCTCAAGAGTTCCAGACAACTTCGGTGTTGGAACTGTGGAGAATCTCTGAAGATGCTACCCAAAGATAACTCCAGACATGAAAAAGAACGCCTTGCAAGAATAAAAACCACCAAATAAGACACAAAGATAGAACCTAACTGCGATAAACTGTCAAAGGAATTAACGGCCCTATTACTATCCAAGGGTCAACAATTAAATGACCAGCAACACGCAAAAGCTGAAGATCTGATATACCGATTCCAAGAGATGTTTGAAACCAACGAGGGGCGAAAGGGAAGAACGAATATTGTCCATCACAAAATTGATACCGGTGATGCACGACCAATTCGACAAGCACCACGACGGCTTCCGATTTCGAAGAGAGAGGACGCTGAAACTATCATTTAAGATATGGAGCAAGACGGCATCATTGAATCCTCGTACAGTCCATAGGCCTCTCCGGTGGTACTTGTAAAGAAGAAAAATGGGTCTACACGATTTTGTGTCGACTATCGCCAGTTGAATAACGTTACCAAGAAGGACAGTTATCCTCTGCCCAGGATTGATGACACCTTAGATACCCTGGCCGGATCAAAGATCTTCTCGACCCTAGATCTCAAGAGTGGATATTGGAAAGTAGCGATGGATGAGAAAGACCAAGAAAAAACTGCATTTATCATCGGCAGTGGATTGTGGCAATTTACAGTCATGCCATTTGGTCTGTGTAATGCTCCTGCTACCTTCGAGCGATTTATGGAGACCGTACTCAAAGAACTATCGGGAAAAACTTGCTTGGTATACCTGGACGATATAATTGTGATGGGAAAATCATTTGAAGAATCTGGAACAGGTATTTGAACATTTAGAGAAAGCTGATTTGAAACTCAGTCCAAAGAAATGCCACTTATTCCAAGAACGGGTGAACTATTTAGGACATGTGGTCTCCGAAGAAGGCGTAGCAGTTGATGCAGAGAAGATTAAGACAATCTAAGAATGGCCGGTACCTACGGATAATCATCAGCTGCGTAGTTTCCTCGGGCTTTGCACATATTACAGAAGATTTGTCTATGGATTCGCCAATATTGCCAAACCACTGACCAGACTGACGGAAAATAATCGCAGATACAGTTGGGATGAAGACTACCAGGTCGCCTTCGAGCGACTGAAACTACTCCTAATCCAAGCACCAATCCTGAGTTACCTGAAGACGGAAGGACGCTTTGTTTTGGACACAGTTGCCAGCGACGTCGGTATTGGGGGAGTCCTGTCCCAGTTGCAGGATGGTCAAGAAAGAGTCATCGGATACTTTAGTAAGGTTTTGTCGAAGCCAGAAAGAAACTACTGTGTAACAAGACGGGAATTTCTAGCACTAGTGAAGTCCATCGAGCATTTCTACAAATATTTGTATAGCAGAATGTTCCTCTCAAGAACTGACCACGCTGCTCTGAGATGGTTACTACAGTTCAAAAATCCTGAAGGTCAGGTCGCTCGATGGATCGAAAGAATTCAGGAATACGACTTCGCCATAGAACATCAAGCCAGTACAGCACATAAGAATGCTGATGCTTTATCAAGACGACCATGTCCAAAAGATAGTCATCATTGCTCTAAGGTTGAAGCGAAGGCATTCTGGACAACTGTCATTGACGATGCTTGGCAACCACAAGAGATAGAAAAGGACATAGATGGCGACTCAGAGTTGCGAATTGTTCAAGAATGGGAGAAGTAAGGAACAAGACCGACATGGCAAGAGGTGGCACCATACTCCCCGATGGTTAAATCATACTGGGCGCAATGGGATTCCATAATCCTGGATGAAGGCCTCTTGAAGCGTGTCCTGAAAGATCCGGATGAAACCAAGGGTAGAGAACAGCTGATCGTTTCTAGAGGTCAAGTTCCGGAGGTCTTGAGACATCTCCATGATGGAGTGAGTGGAGGACAGCTTAGAGTAACGAAGACTCTGCAGAGAGTTCGTGAGCGGTTCTATTGGCTAAGCTGCAAAGAAGACGTTAGGAAATGGTGCAGGAAATGCACTACGTGCGCTTCAAGCAACAAATTGCAGAAACGACCAAGAGCTCCGATGCGACAGTATAATGTAGGTAATCCGTTCGAGAGGATAGCCATCGACGTAGCAGGGCCATTTTTCGAATCAGACGTCGGAAATAAATACATTGTTGTCGTCATGGACTATTTTAGTAAATGAACGGAAGCGTATGCCCTTCCTAATCAAGAGGACACTACTATTGCAGACGTCCTAGTGAAGAACTGGATTTGTCGTTTTGGAACTCCATTCTGATCAGGGAAAAAACTTTGAATCCACACTTTTCCAAGGGATATGCGAAGTATTGAATATTCGTAAAACCAGAACTACTGCATTACATCCGCAGTCTGATGGAATGGTGGAACGGTTGAATAAGACCATCAACAGACACCTGGCCAAAGTTGTCTCTGGTCACCAGAGAGACTGGGACAAATATCTCCATCTGTTCTTTTTGGCCTACCACCATGCGACCTAAAGTTCGGCTGCAAACCTGGAGAAGATCTGGCTAGTGAAGATTATGCTATTGATTTAAGGCGTCAGATAGACGATATCCACTCCCGAGTCCGTATAAACATCCAGAATGCCAGTGAACGAGGAGGCACAAGACGAGAGTTTTCAACCAGAAGATTCTGTGTGGCTTTATAACCCAGGGCGACGACGTGGCCTGTCTCCAAAATTACAGACATCTTGGGAGGGGCCTTACGAAGTCATCAGAAGGATTAACGACATAATCTATGGAATCAGACGCAGCCCCAAGACCAAATCAAGAGTGGTGCACTTCAATCGGCTAGCACCATTTGCGGGAGACAATAATGAAGATCCCAATGACCCATGTGCTCGTAAGATCCATGCGCAGGAAGATTTATTCGAGTTTATGGAGACTTTTTCAAGTGGACGTCGGTCTCGATTCGGAATAACTACCGAAGTGCAGCGGGATTTATTCAGAGTCCCGGCCGACTACTCCTTGGCCTACTGTGTATCAGAAGATTTGAAGATGTTCCGAGTGATAGCAGCAGTTTTCAAGAAGAAGTTTGGCAGGCCAGAACACCAGAAGCCTACAGTAGGAAAGATCATCTGTCTGAGGGACAATACGACAACCAAAGAACGCTATATTTATCACCTGGTAATGGAAGATAAATTTCATCGCATTTCCATGTGGGAAACGCTGAAAGACACACGAGGCCATCTAATGCAGAACGACATCCTGAAACTGGCAATACCAAAGTTAAGCTGCGGTCTGGATGGATTAGATTGGAAGATCGTTTGAAATATGATAGAGGTTATATCCCAGAACAGCGGAATTCAAATATTGGTCTGCTGTTTCCACCCAGCAGGCCCGATCGGACCAAAAACTGTCGACTGCTACTTCTACCAAGCTACTGGTTGCACCTAGGGCGGCAAGTGTCGATTCCGGTATAGACATGACGGTGTGTTTCGGGACGAAACACTCTTAAGAAGGAGACAGTGTGACGTGCGAGAGTGGGGAGGCTCGTAAAGATGACTTTGCATGGGCGAAACCTTTCGTTTTCTTTGCGTCGCGTCGCATCACATCACTCCTCCCGGTAGAAGCCTCTAGCAATATTCCAGAATATGGTGGAACTTTCGAGAAATGGATATTTCTATATATAAGGGCAAACGAAAGACGTGTTCCAATAGTAGTGTAAAAGTAACGCTAGAGCAGTGAATATCAAAAAGTGAAGTGATCAATGTATATAAATAGTTGAATATAAATATTTGCGACTTTGTTTAAGTTAGTATTAAGTGATAAATGAATAATATATTGTTATTAGTGACATCAGAAGAATAAAACTTTTATTTTACTCTAAATTATTAAATAGTGACTTTTATTTAATCAAAAACTATTTTCACTCCTATAGCGCCGTAATTCTATAGACACTGTAAGCTATAGAGCTCTATAACTGTGCTTCTTATAGTGCAGCGATTTCCGAATTCTGTATCTCGTTCTATAACCAGTGTTCCTACAGTACCAACTTTATAGTGTGACTAATTTCAAATATATTATGACAGTTGGAATTTGCTGCTAAATTCAGTATTTGTTTGGTATTGCAACTCTTCTGAGAATATAAATATCAAGTTCATATCATTGTTATGAATCAAAGTAAGATAATATTCATATTATATTATTATATTTCCTATCAAATGGTTATATTTGTATGAATTGATATTCAGAATTTGTAAATGAATAAGTTAACCTAATAATTTATTATAATTCACACAATTTTACATCATGTTTTGATAGCATTGTAGAGGGAAATTCAATCCATTCTTGCATTAAATGTGAAGATATCAATTCACAAATATCATTTATTGCCCTACTAATAACAAATTGGCCCAAACAAGTCCAAGAAGAGCTACCAACATGTTTCTGATAGGATCCATTTCCCAAAAAATTTATTGTTGCTAAAACCTATGATAAGTGAAAATATATTGTTGAAAGTTGTGTAACAAATCAATATTCTTTCATATTACCTTCAAGTGGAATGATGTAGCAGTAATTCTAGATGGTGATAAAACGAGAACTTGTAAATTAATTATCAGATCGTGTACCAACGGTTTACTTAAACGATAGGAATTGATAAAAAAACCGTCAAGTACTTCGAAAGGATTTTCTCTATCCCTTAATAATCTCCTTTCTATACGCATGTAATTTCTGTTCATAGAAATTAAAAAGTAGGTTTATGTACACTATCATTATTGGATCATTTGCATTCATATTATTTTAATGTAAAATCAAATTTGATTAAATTGACAGCGCACTATAAGGAGTTACGGCGAAAAAAAGTTCGCAAATCCAATAGATGTGTTTGATGAATATCATTGGATTATGCCGCTCGTCATACGGCTGGCACGATTGGATGCTGAGAAACGATTTCGAACGAATAGTGTTCGCCCGTATTCGTCATTTCGCATATTGCACGATTGCACCTTTCTGTTTCCAATGCCTACTGAAGAAATACTTCTTCGTGACTGATTCTTGCGTTATTTTTTCATGGTATGAAGACTGCTAAAATAGTGCACGAATTGTGGAATAAACGAAGCAGTGAGCCATACCTCCAACAACATTTTGATACAGTACTTTGTTTAAATGCAGATGGAACAATATTTAATGATATTCAATTCTAGTTCAAACTGTCGTCCTTACAACTGCTCCATACCAAACCTGGCTTTAACACTTGTGGATTTTACAACATGAATTATGAACTCATGTTCTATGTAAGTTTAATTAGTCATTTTGAAGAAGTATTTGGGACATATATTTTTATTTTAAATTGTTGCTACTACCACACAATATCTGATTATAGTGATACAGTTTGAGATTATATCAGGAGAAGAATTTGTTCATGGAGTATATTAGTTTGAAATATTATAACGAACAGAACTCCTACAGGCTAGAATTCCATTACAATACGCCGGATAAACGGGTGGCAAACGTAACTGAGTCAAATGCGCCAGGGACGTGATGACGTTTGGTGGAGTTTCTGGAAAGCACTAGAACTTTTCCAAGTTTCCGAGGAACTCTATATGAAGATATAAAATTTGGATTCGGTCGAGCCAAGGAATTATTGGTAATCTAGATACGGAGCGGATAAGATTGAAAATAATAAATAAGTATAGTGACAGTGTTTAATTTAGCGTCGATTATGAATAGAAGTACTTATAAATAGATTTCTAGTGAAATTATTGTAGCATTAGGTGAAAATGAATTTAGTAAGCTCCCAAACAAGTTGAATTTCGTTACCATATTAAATTCAAGGAGCAATTATTTAATGGCAATTTTTATTTGAATTGCTATTGAAACTTGAGTAAATGTCTAAGTTCATTTTATTCTAGATAAATGCATGCGATATAATAAATTTGTTCCATTAGATTAATTCACAAAGCTGTTGCATATTAAGTGAATGATATTTTCTATATAACCATTTCGAATGGTATGTTCAAGAATAATAGAATATATGATAGTAATACTGCACTTTAGACAATTTGATAAATAAGTGAACATGTTCCCGAAAACAGATAATTTTAGACGTGAATATCACCAATTTATACATCTTGCAAAATTACTTCTCTTTCCGGCTTCCTCTTTTGTGGACACGTATAATTATTCTCGAATATTTCGCGATTCGCTTTGCATTCTACTGATGTTTATATCATATTTATATTGCTTTGTAAAAAGTATGCGTGATCCTCGAGAGATTCTTTTTTTGATTGATTTTTTGTTATATATGAATTTTGTTTATAAGTTAGTGATCTTGATAATATTTTTTGTAAGCAGTGATCAAATATATAATGTTGCTGGAAAAATTAATGATTTGTACAAAAAATATTCTGTCGAACCTGAGGAAATGGGTTTTTCAAAAAAAGCTACATTCGTCCTTATAGCTGTGTTGGTATTTTCATCAACAGACTTTCTTATCTGGTACTTCAAAATGCATCCACGACTTACTTTGTATTATTACACAGCTTCTTGTCTGAGCTCTTTCATGACTTGGATTCACGCTTATTTTATACGCGTTAATTTCTCTGTTATCGAAAAATTATTTTTTGATATTAACGAATCATTTTTGGAATCATCCAAAGAAAATATTAAATATCTCATGGAAGACAAATTTGTACAACTTTCACAATTTCATAATTATGTGTATGATATCGCAATGGAACTAAATGACTCTTTAAAATGGCAGTTATTCACTATAGTAGCAGTTAATTTTATGGGTATGGTATTCGATAGTAATAATGCAAGCACATATTTAAAAGATGTTCTGGATCCCAGTAGAATTTTGAATGTTGATACATGGGAAGTCATTGGTTTGATTTCGGAACTGGTGTGGGCTACTATGTCATTCATTGCAATTGGATATATTGTATCTGCGTGGGATGAAGCTTCCTCCGAGGTAGGTTCACATTTTATGAGTATATGTAAGGGAATAGAGACAAATTGGTCCATTCAATTTCATTCTCACGAAAGGCAAATACTGCTTTAAATAACGTAGAGTTGCCGTATGCAGTTTTCGAGTAATGAAAGAAAGAGTGGATGAACAGAAAAAAAATAGTATGACCTGGTTGCCCTTTTACCGTCCAATAACATTTGTTCGTGTTCGACTACTCTAAAAATGAATAGCTTTGGCTGCATTTAGCTGGACGCTTTCATTTCCATTTCCATTTCTTTGGACTGATACTTTTTACTTTTTAGGTAGTCAAGTCAAAGTATCATTTCAATTATATCAGAAATAGTGATGATACAAAAAACATTTCTTTCAATATAATATGTTCTACTGCACTAGTTCTCTAGGAGAAGATACATATATTATTTTGTTTCTAGGGTATGAAGACTGCTCAAATGGTCCACGAATTGTGGAACGATGAAAGCAACGAACCATACCTTCAACAACATTTCGATATAGTATTTTGTTCAAATTACAATTAGAACAAAATCTAATAATACTTCATTTCAGTTCAAACTGTCGTCGTTACAATTACTTCATACCAGACCTGGTTTCAACTCTTGTGGATTTTTCAATTTGAATTATGCACTTATGTTCGAAGTAAGTTTGATCATCTTCACACGTAGAAGTTGTACAACATGTATTTTTATTCTAAGTTGTTGCTACCACCACTACATATCTCATTACAGTTATACAATTTTACAACATGACGGGAGGAGTCTGGTTATTATTAAAATTAAAAGTGAGTTTGAAATATATCAATTCAACATTCTAAGAGTGAAAAAGTAATAATATAAAACTGACTTCGAATGAATTTAATTTTTACAATACACATTTTCCTTGAAATGGCACAATTCTTATCAGAGACGTCAGCCGATCAATCGTCGGGGCCAAACATTCTCCAGATTCAATTGAAATGTAAGTGTAAGCATAAAAAATGACCTCGCGCTCATACTCACAGCGTCATTTTGATTGTGTCTCTACGATTGGTCTGGCTGCTTATAAAAAGTATTGAAATTACTCCTTAAGTATCATATATGAAAACTAGGACTTGGACTATACGTCATATTACGTTAACAGACATAAAGAAAAGTGAGCAATGTTTCAACGTACCCTTAACACCTAGTATCTGTAAATTGGCCGTCGGCACAAGCTAGCAGGTATGCATATGATTGAAGTACATACTAATACTACTCTATTCCACATATTTTGCTTCTCAGAGAATAAGTAAAATCTGGTAGGCCTAGGATCTTTCTCTATAAAGTCGGTTGTGATGTCAGTCTTATTTTCCAATCCTCAATACTTCATCTGCAATTATTGATTAACGTTGATGTTTTGTTACCTCCCTTCAACTCCTATCCGGGTTGAAACCTCAGCTAGCTCCTAGGAAACGGCGTGCGATCTACGATGAATTTGGAAGATTTTCAATTTGTTTATGTTGAGCGCCGGGCGACCTGGTAGTATCTTTGGTTCAACCAGCGGTTGATCGCCGAACCTAAACCGGTAGTCCAGTCAAGTTAGCCTTAAAAATAGGGGTATCCTTGCATAAATTCCCAAGAAGCTGAAAATTGACATGAACATTAGGGATACCAATATAATGAAGTTGTCGAAAGTCCCTATCAATCCCATGTGTGCAAAAAATTTTATACGAGGTCAAAGTTCGCAAAAATGGGTTTTCTGGGTTTTTAAACGGAACGGTTGAATCAATGATAAAAATAGTTCAGACAAAAATTGTAGATCTTTCAATTCTCTACAAAAATAGTCCCTACTTCTTTTTCCTAAGACTCACCATTTCTGAGAAAAAGCCATTTTAGAATTATTTTCTTGATAATATGCATGACTACGCTGCCTGTGTACATTATGGACGTATAATATAGGTACAATTATTAGTCTGCGTAACTAGTACTCGTACATTAATATTGAATGATAATTTTAAGAATATGAAATGAAAAGAAACTCAGTCCCTCATTTTATGTGACCATGCGGCTTTGAACAAAATCTGTCTGCAGTTCAATTGTCCACGTAGCAGTGTCCGTCTTCCACTTACATTGAATTACTTGCATAGATAAGTTACGTTTAGTATCTTTTGCAAAACATACACATAATAAAAAACGTGTTCAATTAGCTTGTCTTCTTCCAACTTCGGATTCTGCTCATCAACATTTTTATCAAATATATTAGCAGGTTCAACTGGACCCAGAAGAATGGGGTTGGAAGCTAATTAATAATGTGTTGGAGTCAATCTACACTCTACCTTCACCTGCACTAGAAAAGCTCCTTAATACTTTTTTTTATAGCTACAGAAAGGAGTGTAATTCAAAATGCGGCTGCAAAAAAGTAAGATGACTTTGTTCACAAGCATGCACCACTGCACCAGCTTTCAAAGTTAGTCGTGTTCAAATACTAAATCTTCAACAGAAGATAATCCTTATATCAACGATGAAACAACTGTTGTATCGCTATTTGAGCAATTTACGTCAACTCAGGAAGATAAAGATGAAGAAGAAGTTGAATAAGAAGACCTAATATTATATTGCAATTGGTCTACCATAGAATAGGCCTACCGGGCAAACCACATTGAAAAATACGCGCCAAGTACACTTACTCATAGGTGGCGTGGCAACGTGTGCATAAATGGAGAATATAACATTGGAATGGCTTTTCTCAGAAATAGTGGATCTCAGGAATAAACAGGTGGAGACTATTTTTGTAGAGAATTGAAAGATCTACAATTTGTATCTGAGCTATTTATATCATGAAACTGATCGTTCCGCTGAAAAATTCAAAAAACCCGTTTTTGCGAACTTTGTCCTCGCATAAAATTTTTTGCACAGACGGGATCGTTGGGGACTTTCCACAACTTCATTATAATGGTATCCCTAACATTCATGTCAATTTTCAGATTCTTGGGAATTTATGCAAGGGTGAATGTCTATTTTGACTGGACTACGGAGGGAAAAGAAAAAAACGGCAGGCGCGCGAAACAAAAATACTACTTCTGGCAACAATATATCTTTATAGGCAATCAGGTTCGTGAAAAAATAAATCATGGTTTCGCAATTTTGCCAATCAAACGACGAAAGTACAGTTACAAAATACTAATCATTAGCTTAATAAGAAAAATATCGCTTCCATCATCTGTAAATACAGGGCTGAAAAGAAGGATGCACAAAACGCGAAGAAATGGTTATTGTCTAGCGGCAGCCCTAAACGATAAATAGCGTTTGCTGACAGGATAAAAGGTTACAGCTGACAAAACAAAGAAAATAGGTTAGTACGACAAAGGTCAGGAACAAAATTGACATCCACAGATGACAATTAAACATTTTTAGGTTTACAAAGATCGAAAGATGAGAAGAGTGAAAATGAAATGCAACAATTTACAAATCACAGTATCATCAATAGGAAATATACTATTTCTCTCTCTTTCTCTATGTTCTAACAAATGGTCATTAGAAAGGGAGAAAGAGTGTTATATTTAGAAGATATTTGGTGCTGTTCTGTGACCTAATCGATGAGGCTTTATAAACATAGGTAGGTAGCACAAACAAAAATTCTGAATATTCGCTTATCATAATTGTTTCCATTTATCAAAAATTGATGATGGTATAATATGGTTGACGCTGACTGGATTTGTAAATAATGTAAGTGATGTATTCTTGGGATTTCAGTCAATTTAATTTTATTTCTTTTCTGCTTTACAGTTTCGGCTGCACCCCAGCCATCCTGAAAAGCGAAAGGAATTATTGTTTAAGAAAATTGAAGTTATACATATGTTTAAATTGGTATTAATATTAAAAAGTGGAAAAAAGAGAAATTTGCTCTTGTCTTTTGCCACACCCGACATCTATGGAAGGCGTTGGCTAACTGTTAGTTGTCATATCATTATTTACTTGTACATAGTACAAGTAAGTATTGTGAGACCGACAAAGCTCACGTTTCGGGATTTTGATGGAAATATCTGTTCTGAGCATCCCTGAATCCATTTTGATTATTTTTGGATTAATGTCGGTATGTATGTGCGTGCGTATGTGCGTTCGTAGCTCATAAATCTCAAAACTTATCGATATTGATAAAAGTCACTTCGAAAATGATTGCTAGCGCTTCTTTGTCTATTTGAGAATAATTTTGTTCACTTTTAGTCAGCGTGCGCGATACGTAAGCGATTGGCCTTTCTATTCCTGAAGGGAATATGTGTGAAATTACTGCGCCTAATCCGTGTTGAGATGCATCTACTGCTAATTTTATTTTGGGTCATAATGTGCTAAAAAATCTAATGAAGACATTATTTCTTTAATTTTTGAAAAACAATCTTGGCATTCACTAGTCCAAATCCAGTGAACATTTTTGTGTAACAATTTATAGAGTAAGTGTAGCAAAGAAGAGGCATTGGGGATGAATTTTCCGTGATAATTTACAGATCCTAAAAAAGATTTTAATTGAGTAACACTACTGGGAGCAGGTGCATTTTGTATAGCTTCAACTTTATCATTAGTAGGGTGTAGACCTTCTTTATCAATTTTATATCCTAAATAGGTTGAAGAAGGTTGAAAGAAATTATATTTTTCTGGTGAAATTTTCAACCCGAAATATTGCAAACGAGACAAAACATTTTCTAAATTTTGAATATACTCTTTCTTATTTCTTCCTGTAACTAGAATGTCATCCAGAAAACAAACTACATTATTTAACCCTTGTAACACGCTTTCCATTATTTTTTGGAATTTAGAGGGTGCTGAAGCAACACCGTATGACAGTCGATTGTATTGAAACAATCCTCTGTGCGTATTTATTGTTACTAATCTACGTGAATATTCGTCCAACTCAACTTGTTGGTATGTGGTTGACAAATCTAACTTTGTGTATTCTTGGCCCCCGCGCAACCTTGAAAATAATTCTTCTATTTTGGGTAGCGGGTACTGATCAATTTCCAGGGCTGGATTAAGGGTAATTTTGTAATCTCCGCATATACGGACAGAACCATTTTTCTTAATTACGGGTACGACTGGTGAAGCCCAATCGCTAAAATCGACTGGAGATAAAATATTTAAATTTATCAATCTATCTAGTTCATTATCGATCTTCTCCCGCAAAGCAAAGGGAACAGAGCGAGCTTTAAAAAATTTTGAACTAACCTCAGAATCCTTTTATTTCAAATGAATTTTACTTTTTGTGAATTTACCCAGTTCATTTGAAAATATGTCTTTATATTTAGACAACAAATGGTTTACATTATCCTCATTAGCAATCTTATTTACATCTAGAATTTTTATTTCAGAAATTCCTAAATTAAATTTATTTAGCCAAGATTCTCTCTGCGTGGCGATTCCAACTGCTTTTTCTAATGTTAACTCATTTGCACTTTCTTCAAAGAGTCTGTCTAGGATATGACCCTTTTCGATACCCATAATGAAACGGTCACGGAGCACTGTATTCAATTCCGCTCCGAATTCGCAATGTGCGGCAAGACTTCGCACTCTTGCTAACCAATCCATCATTGTTTCACCTTTACTTTTAAAAGCATTATAAAATTGATATCTTGCGGCAAATGTTGATTTCACTGGTGCAAAATGTTTGTCAAACACCTTTATTACGTCACTGTATGATTTAGATTCAGGTGCCTCAGGCATGCACAAGTTAAATATTAGTTTATACGAATCTTCATCTAGTGTGTTTAAGAATATTGCACGTTTTCTAATGTCATCTTTGATATCATTCGCAATGAAATATTGTTCCAAACGAGCTTTGTAAATTGTCCAATCACCATTTTTAAATTTGAATTCACGTGATTGTCCAATCAAGTAATTTTTCTCTGCTATTTTTATTTTTTTAAGAATATTATAATAATTTTTCGATTTTTTATCCTCGTCGCCACTGTGATGTTTGGTGGGTTAAATAAATTACACCAACACCTTTTAATACATTTATTTTATACGTTGTTAACCCGAAGACAAATACACTACTGCTTATTTTAGAATCACTGCCCAAAACAAGTAAATTCAATTGAATTACTAAACATATAAAATCAGCTGTTCACAAAATGTTCACACTACATTACAGTATAGTACTGAAATTTTGTATTTGACTGGTCTAGAATCTAGTTGTGCACCTCGCATTATGGATATAAACGTCTGTACCGAAGGCGCACTTTACTTGAAACTTTTTTTTGAATTTTCCGCTTAAATCCAGAATAATTAGCCGTAGGGTACTGGAATTTAGTATTTGAGATTGCTGTAGCTTCTAAATGGTTATCTTGTCTTTTTGTACCAATCGGCTGAGCCGAAAGTGCACTATATATAACAAATTTTTCGAATTTTCCGCAAAAATTCAAAACAATCAGTCGTGGAATATTGAAATTTTGTATTAGGCACTACTATAACATCTAGCTGTACACGTTGCATTATGATTGCAATCGTCTGTACCGTAAGTACACTTTACTTGAAACATTTTTGAATGCTCCTCATAAATCCAAAACGATTGAATGTAAAATGTTAAAATTCAGTATTCAAAATGATAGTACCATCTAGATACCCATATTTCATTTTCATTGAAATCCACTGAACCGGAAATTAATTTTACCTGACATTCTTTTAGAATTGCTTGCATCAATTCGAAACGCTCTGCTGTAGAGTATTGGAATTTAGTATGTCAGTCTGCTGTAGCATCTGAATGATTGCCTATTATTCCTATAACAATCGACTGAACCGGAAGTGCACTTCAGTTGTATTTTTTTCAATTTTGCGCATAAATTTAGAACTGTTAGCCGTAGAATCTTGGAAATCAGTATTTAAGAATGTTGTAGCATAACAATAATGACCTACTGTTCTCAAAGCAATCGACTGAGCCGAAAGCGCTCTTTACTTGACAGATTTTCAGAATTTTCTGGATAAATCCAAAATGATTAGCCGTGGGAAAATTGAATTTTGTGTTTGATTATCGTATTATCAAGTTTTTTTTTTAATTTGTTGATCGATTCAAATGGATCAAAAAATTGATGTGAGCCTAGACTTATTGCAATACTTCAATGAAAATCACATTGAAATTGGTTTAGATATTGTAGAGATTAGCGTGCACAAACGCATAGACAATTCGAAATTTATGTATTTAATATGAAGACACACATTAAAATTGATAAACCGTAATAAATGGTGTAATATAATAGAATTTCAGTGTTATACATAATTTAAATGGTAGATATTTATCAGAAATTTAATACGTTTTCCATACTCATTAAAGAAAAAGGATTTTATTGTATATATGAAGTATTGATTTATTTTATATAATTTAGTAGACAAGTAAAAATGTATCCGGAAACATACGATTTTCGGCGTGAATATCACCAGATATTATATTGGCAAAAACTATTAATTTTTCCAGCATTCTCTTTTGTGAATACGGATAATAATTACTCACAAATATCTCACAATTGCTCATGCATTTTACCAGTGCTTATATTTTATTTCTATTGTTTCATAAAATGTACACTAAATCCTGGAAAAAAATTCTTATTGGATATAATTATTATCAATAGTAATTGTGTTTATATGATAGTAATAATTATATCATTTTTTGTAAGCACCAGACGGATGTATAATGTGGCCAGACAGATTGATATTCTACACATGAATTATATTGTTCCGTCAAGAGAAAATAATTTTTCGAGAAAGATAATATCTATTTTTGCAGCAATATCAACATTTTCAGTAATTGATTATTTTCTGTGAGATTTGGCAATAGGTCATCTCCCAGTGTATTATTACATGTCTACTAGTCTGAGCTCTTTCATCTCTTGGATGCATGCTTGTTTCATAACACTGAATTTGAATATTATTGGAGACATATTTTTCGATATTAATATATCTTTTTTGGAAGTATCCAATAGATTTTTCCTAAGACACCGATTAGTAAAACTAACACAATTTCATAATGATGTGTATGATATTGCAATGGATTTGAGTGACACTTGTAAATGGCAATTAATTGCATTTGTGGGTATTAATATTTTGGGCATATTATATGACTGTAATAATGCTAGCAAGTTTTTACTAGATATTGTAGATCCCACCAGGTCTTCATATGTAGAAATGTGGGCAATAATTTGTCTGATCTCTGGATTTGTATGGACTGCTGTGTCATTTATTGCAATTAGATTTATTGTAGCTGCGTGGGATAGAGCTTCTGTGGAGGTATGATTTCAATTAATCAGATAGTAAATAAGTGGCAAGTGGCAATTATAAAGAATGAAATCGTTCAGCTCACCCAATTTTGATATCTTGAATCCCGTGAGGTGAGCCAAATTATTATTTTTCAAACTTTATCAATAATTTTACAGATTATTGGTCCTTGTCCCCTATAGAGTATTCCCCTTGGGTAGGGATCTATGGTTTTCTTTTTTTGATCAATTCATGATTCACGTTATATTATTTCGAATGATAATCCGCTTTATATTCATAAATGTAATGAACCAAGGATGATTGCTAGAATATTTTTTTTTGCAGGGTATGAAAACTGGTCAAATAGTTCACGAATTGTGGAATAAACGAAGCAGCGAACCACTTTTCCAACAAAATTTTGATACAGTATATTATTTAAATTTTAACTGAGAGGTTATCTAATTGTGTTCAATTTCAGTTCAAACTTTTCTCTTTGCAACTTCTTCATTCTAAGCCTAGTTTTAACTCTTGTGGGATTTTTAATATGAATTACGCACTTATATTTGAGGTAAGTCATCGTAATTTTTCACAAGCTATTCTATTTCAAGAAGTTCATTTAAATTTCAGATTATTGCTACCATCGTAACGTATGAAATTATACTCATACAGTATGATATCATGACGGGAGAGTTCTAACTACTATATAAAAAATAGGTTGTAACATGCAATTGTGAACAAAAACATGGAGTACAGGAAGATAATTTTACATGTGTGATAATAGCTGTCCTATATTCTGATTCATGAAAACAATAAATCAAGTATAATAATCCATGAGCCTCACTATCAAAATATTTCAAATTTTTGTGACAGATTACCTTCAGTTTTGGATGAACGAAGAGCAGTTAAATAGCACAGACAGAATAAACGAAAAAAAGTGCGGAGTTTGCATTAATTCCCAACAAGCTGAATTTTTGTACAGGTCTTGAATATGTCATTACAAATGCTATGTCAGAAGTCCGCATCGATTTCACTTGTGCTTTGTTCTTTATCCGGAGTCAAAGAACACAAATTTTTGTTTTCTACGGATACTTCTGAAATAGTGAAAGCTACCGGAAAAATTGAGTTGGTAAAAATTTATTGAACGTAAAATTCCCTACAAAAAATCTGACGTGAACATCACGTGACTTGTGCATCATGGGATATATATATATATATATATATATATATATATATATATATATATATATATATATATATATATATATGTATATAAATATATATATAATACGATGTGATTTTGTGTTTGGTCTTTTATAAATATCATTGGATATATATAATCGAACACAAAATTTCATCGTTCCGCAGTTGATCGTTTTGGATTTACTCAAGAGATTCTGAAAATCTGTCAAGTAAAATGCGCTTTCAGCCAAGTCGGTTGCTATGGAAACAGTAGGCCATTATTCTTATACTGCAACATTCCTAAATACTGATTTCCAAAACTCTATGACTGCCAACAGATCTGAATTTATGCGCAAAATTGAAAAATAAATTCCTACTGAAGTGCACTTCCGGTTCAGTCTATTGTTATGAAAATAGTAGGCAATCATTCAGATGCTACAGCAGACTGAAATACCAAATTTAAATATTCTACACCTGATCGTTTCGAATTTATTAAAAATTTCAAAAGACTGTCAAGTAAAGTGCACTTCCAGCTCGGTGGATCTCCATATGAATAGGATATGAGCATCTAAACGGTATAATCGTCCTAAATACTGAATTCTGAAAATCTACGTTCAATCGTTTTGGATTTATGCGGAAAATTCAAAAAATGTATCGAATAAAGTGCTCTTCCGGCTTAGTCGATAGCAATCATAATGCAAGGTGTACAACTAGATATTATAAAAGTGTCTGATACAAAATTCAAATATTCTACGACTGATTGTTTAGAATTTATGCGGAAAATTCAAAAAGTCCATCATATAAAGTGCACTTCGGCTCAGCCGATTGTTACAAATATAGAAGATGACCATTTAAATTCTACAGGAATTTCAAATGCTAAATTCCAATATATTATGGCTGATCATTCTGAATTTATGCAGAAAAATCAAAAAAAGTCTGGAATAAAATGCACTTGCGGTTTAGCCGATCGCAATCCTAATGCAAGATGTACAATAAAATGTTATAGTAGCTCTTTATACGAAATTTTAATATGCTATGGCGGATCATTCTATATTCATACAAAAAATTCAAAAAAAGTTTCAAGTAAAGTGCACTTCTGGCCTAGCCGATTCTTACAAATATAGCAGATAACCATTCTGAAACAACATCAAGTTCAAATACTGAATTTCAACATCCTGCGGTTGATCATTCTGGATTTATTAGAAAAATTCGAAAAAAGTTTCAAGTAAAGTGCACTTCCAGTACAGACGATTGGCACCAAAATGCGAGGTACACAACTAGATCCTATACCAGTCTTAAATACAAAATTTCAACATTATACATTCAACCAGTTAAAATAGTTAAAATGAACTCAGGGATGCTCAAAACGGATATTTCCATCAAAATATTGATGGATGAATTTTGTCGGTTACACAATATTTTCTATTTCTTAGCACGAGTAAGTGAAAAGGCTGAGATACTTTTTTTTCCTGCGAAGCATCGTTCTTGAGTTATCGCGATTTGAAACCTAGAAAATACGCTTATATGTGGCCAGTATGCAATTTGAAGAAAAAAATATAGGGATATTGGTTTTTGTGATTCATGGACTCCAATACTATACGCGGAAAATATACGGTTGAGTGCAACAACAACCGTCCCTAATTCCATTAGTCGATTAGTCTTGAGTAGGTTCAAACAATTTTAAACGGCTTTTTGTAGTAAATAGACGTGTTTATAGATGCTATTTTCATTTTTAATTGTGCCGTTACAAAATTTTATAAAAATGTCAAAAAGTTGCTTTATTGGCAGTGAATTATTGACTGAAGGTGAAATAAAAGAGTGCAGTTACTTGTCTCCCTCCATCATCTGCTTCTGCTTAATATTAACACTTGTTTTATATGTTCTACCAAGTGCAAGTGTGGTTGGACAATGAACTGAATCCTGAAAACTGGGACTGTGAATTAATGAATAATAGTTTGGAGTCAATCCAGACTTTACTACCAACTGCTTCAGAGAAACTGCTGAATATAATTTTTTGTAATTGCAATAAAGGCTGCACGAACAATTGTGTCGAGCAGAAAATTTGGATTGTTTTGTTCACCAGTCTGTGTCAATTGTCAAGGCCACTCTTTCATTAATGCTGAATCAGATGCAACATATAAAGATTCTTTCGAAATCGATGAGGATCTAACTGATATATCTCTCTTCTTAGAGCAGTCAACACAAATTCAGTAAGAAGAGGAAGAAGAGAGCGAAGAGGAAGAAACGAGTAATTATGTACGAATAATGTAATGTTCTTGCTGCTACAATTTTCATTATATCAATAAAATATTATTCCATTGAATTTCCTAGATCGAAATATAATTTGCAGTATTCCTACAAGTTGAAAAAAGCACCGAATACACTACTTTAGAGATAGTGCGGAAATGTGTGCATACCTACGATCTGAAATCGCGATATCTCGAGAACGGTGCTTCGTAGAGGAAAAAGTACTGATGCTTTTTTTGTAGAGAATTTTTTGGTATATAAACTCCTCCCGTTCAATTTTGCAGTGGATCCCAGCGTTTCAGAGATAAACGTAATAAATTGAGATTTGTGACCATTGACTTTGAATGAAAACATCGCACTAGCGGGATCGATGGGGACTTTTGATACAGCATTTTTTATAACATTTTCAAGATCCATACAAAAATCCAGCTTATTGGGAATTAATGCAAACTCAGCACTTATTTCCGTCAATTTTGTCTGAGTTATCTGTCAAGATATGTATGTTTAAAATGTTATTTGCCACTGGAAATCAGTTTCATAAATTACATTTCAATTACAGTTAGGTATCAGGTATAATAAAATTGCTACTTCAGAATATATCTATGTTTTGTTTTTGTTGAATATTTAATGATACTTTCTCATCAACAATATAACAGTGTATATAAAATAAGTTTCACTATACATATATTATAAAAGTATCAATTCGTTTCAAGCGATTCAGTGATTGTATAGAAATGCATTTAAAAGCACACGATTTTTGTAATGAATACCACCAAATTTCAGTCTTGTCTAGATTATTACTTTTCCCGGCATTTTATTTTGGAAAGCCGTATAATTTTTTTCAAATATTCTGTGATTCGATCTATGCTTCACCAATTTTCGCTATTCATTTTTATTGTTTCTTGAAGTATGTTCTTGATGTTCAAGAAAAAACAATATTGGAAAAATTTGCCATCATGAGCAACTGTTTTCATGATACTGATTTTCATAACATTTTTCGAGTAGCAAACATATTCATGACATAACAAAGCAGACAGATATTTTGCACGAAAAATATATAATTGAACCTGAAAAAATGAATTTCTTGAAGAAAACAATTTTTGCTCTTCTGATAATAATAATATTTTCCACTACGGATTTTGTAATTTGGAAAATAGAGAATGAGAACCTTCATGCCTATTTCTTTGCTGCTATTTCCTCATGTCTTCTAATTTCTTGGCTTCATGTGTGTTTCATAACAAATAATTTGCGTGTTATTGAAAATTTTTTTTCCGATGTCAACAAATCATTCAAAGGAAAAAATACATCCGTCTTGAAAAGTAAATTCGTGAGTCTTACTGAATTTCATAATGATGTATATGGTATCGCATCAAATCTGAATAATACTTTCAAGTGGCAGATTTTGGCAATTGTAACACTAAATTTTCTTGGAATTATCTTTATAAGCAATAGAGTTGGTAAGCTTTTGCGGCATGTTGTACAAGATTTTGATTTGAGATCATTGGATAATGTAATTATTAATTTGGTTTGGGTTGCTGCGATATTTATTGTACTCTGATATTTCGTTTCTGCGTGGGATGAAGCTTCTTCAGAGGTAAGTTGAATACACTCAGATTACTCTTACATGCAGACTTGAGTGGTTTGACCAATAAAATTTTTATGACTGCATCAAAAAAAAATTCTGCATTGGTCACAATTTCTACAGTCAAGAAACAAATATATTTTTTAGGCGATCATGACAAAAAAGGTGTTTTTATGGCTCCTTTTGCGGCCGTGAAGTTTCACTTTTTGGGACTGATCTGTCAAATTTTACTTTTTGGGACTGATCTGTCAAAAAATATTTCATAAACACTTTATATTTACCTATATGGGCAGCTTGATGAACTCTTTAAGAAACAGTTTTTGCTTAAATAGTACATATATTCTTCCGTCAACCTCTGTAGTTCTTGCAATTCAAAAAATAAATACACATTTTTTGTTAAATGTCAACTTGATAGAAGACAATAAAATAAAACAATTTCAGCGGCAACTAAGATTTACAATTGCAACGTTTTAGAAATAAATTGATAGAATGATGTGATTTTGAATTATTTCGTAATGATCGCCTAAAAAACGTTGTGTGCACCTCGGCCTACAGTTCTTTTTTGGTCTCACCTGAATTGCAGCCTCAGCTACGCTTCGGCCGCAAACAACAGATTTGACCAAAAAAGATAACCTTTACGGCCTTGATACACAAATAACTATTTCATTATTCATTATACAGAGTGATCAAAAATGATTGTCTGTGCCGCCTTGTTCTGATTTTTCTTTTTCGCCTGCTTGAGATAGTGAGCTTCAAGTGACAGATGACAGTTCGTCTGAAAATACTATTCTAATCTGAATATTTGGTAGAATAATAATAAATTTTCAATAATCATTCCATAATACAGCTATTCACTTACTCCCTTGTTTTTTGAATCAGATTATGGATAAATCAGTCACAAAATATGCGAAATATATGCCATTGTGTTCTTGGAATGTCGGTAACGTAGTTATCAGCATAAGTAAATTCATACTAACTTTATTCCATGAAGATAGTTTTGATCATAATGCGAACTTTTGCTAGTCACGTGACAAACAATCATTATTGATCACTCTGCATTTTGAACAAAATCGAGGCAATAACAGCTGTCACTTTGACTAAACAGCAGTCACTTTGACAATAACAACTGTCACTTTGACAATTACAGCTGCCACTTTGGAATATGCAATTAATTGATGCGACCCTCTAAATTTCTGAAACAGCGATGAAACTGGCCATGAAATTAATAGTCGGGAAAGTACCGTAAAGGCCACATCAGTGAATATTATATTCTTATTCTTTAAGGGTGTGAGGACTGGTCAAATAGTGCACGAATTGTGGAATGAACAAAGCAACGAACCATACCTTCAACAAAATTTTGAAATAATAGGCGGTTCTTATTCTCAATCAAAACACAAAATCTAATAATGAATAATTTTAGTTTCAACTATCATCTTTGCAGCTCCTCCATTCCAAGTCATGCTCCAACTCTAGTGGATTTATTACCATAAATTTTTCGCTTATATTTGGAGTAAGAAATATTTTTATCTTGGGGTAGAATAAGTTATCTCGTTCGAGTTTGAGTCGCGTATATTAAAATATCTTTTTGTTTCATATTTTTGCTGCTGTTATAACGTATATCATCACACTAATACAATTTGAAGATTCAGCGAATTCGTCCTAATTACTTAACAATCAACACGCAAATATTTCTATAAAATAGTTGAGGAATTTATTTCAGAAGTTGTTCAGAAGATACAGCTGCAATCATTGTGCTAATACAGTAGTCGATTTTAGAAATATTATTGAGTGTTTGTATTTCCGAGGATATTCTAATGATACCTCCCACCACGTTACATCTAAGAAGAGATCACAATTATTTCCACACATTTTGAATATCTCAATTGAGTCAAAAGGTATAGCTACAAACTCTAAATGTTATTAATCAGGTTATGGTATTTGTATATTCTAAGATATTTCAATAATAATTCTTATTACAATTGAATGAATCGTGCAGAGTACAATATTTTTTACAGACTTCAATTATCTCAATTCGTTTAGGAGATACAGAGTCAAACAGTGTACGCTTCTGATTCGGATATTCTCTCCTCCGTCCGTTACTCACATAATACAACAAAATTCGTTATAAAACCGAAAGTACGATGTTTATAACGACAAAAATTATCAGAATCGATTTTCCTTGATACATTTTATCTCAGAATATACAAATTTCAGGATATTTAGGTCTCATATTTTAGAAATTGAGCAATATTTGTGATTTTATGTCAAATTTTCTTCGATAAGTAATAGTTTTTTCACTACATTTTCAATAATTGACAATATATCTCATTAAAAGAAGTTTATTGAGTTAGAAATATATGGTTTGATGATAATTAGATCAATTTGATAGAAAATAATTGCAAATGAATTTAATATTCGGTGATTTATCAAATAATGAAGGAACAATTCCAAATGAATACGAATATTTTCTAACAAATGGAAAAATAAGTATTGAAATAGAATTATCGGTGTTTCTTTCTATATTCTATAAACAATTTGACCAATTTTATATGGTATGTTAATAATAATCATTTTTCATTTAAGTCTGCGAAATTTCACTTTTGCATTCGAGAATAGAAGATTTTTTTGTGAGCGTGAAAATCATGTCTTGAAATTAATAAAAATGTAAAAAGAAAAAAAAATTGACATGAATTTGTATTGTAGCTTGAGAGCCACTGGTTCAAAAAAAATTTCTTCCATAGTTATGTGTCCCTTTTGGTTCTGCACAGTATTTTAGTGTATCTTTAATAACATAGAAGTAATTTGAAGTACCTCGTTCAGCTGCTACTGTATATTTACAAATTGAGCTAATAAATGGCCTCACTAGTCTCGTATGAAAGTTCAAAGAATCGATATTAATGATTTTGTACCAAAAAGACATGCCAAGAAATTACTTCGAGGTTAAATAATTTATTTGTTATGTAATTACAAATATGACATATACATTTATTATCTAATCAATATTTTGCAGTCAGTATTTAGAGAAAATGAATTATTTGAATAAATTATGGCTTGAATATTAAGAAAAATTCATTTCGCAGTTTCAAATAGCGTTAAATTCCAATATAGTCTTCAATTTTGTGCTTGTGGACTGGAAGATTCAGGTTAGTATCGATTAGTCAGTTGAAATTTGTCAGTGTTTGAAAAGTCAGTATTCAGTGATCTATGCTATTGTGAAGTGTTTTTCAATGATTGTCCGACAAATCTAAGGTAAGATTGAAATGAGTAATTTCTTATATGCTCTTTGTTTTCTTAGATAATTGTTTTGCGTATATTTGAATGTGAAATTTCTCCATAATTTCTCTAACTTCTAGTAATAATTACTTCAATTATAAATGACTATTATTTCATACTTCCATGCAACAATAAATTGTCGTATTACAGTATGTTATATTGATTTATTCAAATACAATAGAGAAAAGACGACGAAAAAGTATTGATTTTTACTTACTTGTACTAAGTTCAAGGAAGTATTGTGAAACCGACAGAATTAGCCTAGCGAGATTTTGATGGAAATATCCGTTTTGAGCATCCCTGAATCCATTTTGACTATTTTTGGCCTGATGTCGGTACGTATGTGCGTTCGTGCGTAACTCGCAAATCTCAAAGCTGGTTGAACGTATAATGCTGAAATTTTGTATTTAAGACTGCTACAGGGTCTAGTTCTGCACCTCGCATTATGGTTTCAATCGTTTGTACCGGAAATGCCCTTTACTTGACACTTTTTTCGAATTTTTCTAATAAATCCAGAATGATCAACCGTAGGATGTTGAAATTCAGTATTTGAGCTTGATGTTGTTTCAGAATAGTAATCTGCTTTTTTTGTAGGAATCGGCCAAGCCAGGAGTGCACTTTACTTGAAACTTTTTCTTAATTTTGTGCATAAATCTAGAATGATCAGCCATAGCATATTGAAATTTAGTGTTTGAACTTGTTGTAGCATCAAAATAGTTATCTACTATTTTTGTATCAATCGGCTGAGCCGGAAGTGCAGTTTATATGTATAACAGACATTTAGAATTTGCCGCATAAAACAATCAGTTTAATTGAAATGATAAGGTAGGCAATGATAATCTGTTGTCATTTTTTTGATTTTGTACAACATTTTACATGTCAAAATATTATTAAAATTATATTATTTATAATCTGGAGTGACAGAAAACTTTATTGAATGAATTTGTGTATATATCAAATGATGTACAAGTAAGTCACGTGATGTTCACGTCAGATTTTTGAGTTTCACATTAGTTCTAGTGGAGAGCATATTTCTTGTAGAACTCCTCAGTCTACGTGGTAGAGAGCATATCTCTAGAGGAAAACTGCAATCTGGGGTTGATCTGCTTTGCCAAATTAACTACTGATCATGAAAAGTTAGTTTCCATAATACATAATCAGCTTTTTAAACTTGTTTAAGGTCAAGAGATGCTAACATAATTAAGTTACTATTACAATAAATATCAGTGCAAACAAGTAAATGACATTATTTTTTTCAACACTTACGTCGTTCTATAAGCTCATATTACTTTCGAATTTAGGGTGAGGTTACAGACTCTAATGTGATTGCATTTGAATAATATAGTCCAATAAATAATAAATCTTTATTGTACAGGCTATTAAAAATATATTAAATAGATTATAGAAAAAATTGTTCTATATCACTTGGATTAGTAAATAAGTGAATATGTATTTGGGAACGTACGATATCATTTATATCTAAATTTTTACTATTTCCTGCAGTATCTTTTGAATATTCGTACAATTTTACTGAATTACTTTGCGATTTTATTTGCACTATCCCAATGTTTGTAGCATATTCTTATTGTTTTCTGAAATTCATGATAACTCAAGAGAACACAGTTTTAGACCAATTTATGATCTTGAATAACTGTCTTTACATGATGATGATTTTCAAGGCATTTCCTGTAAGCAGCAGAAAAATTAATAACTTGGGGAAAAAAGATAGATGTCTTGTACGAAAAATATAATGTTGAACAAGAAAAATCATTCTTCTTGAGGAAAGTGATTTCTTCCATTGTTCTGATGTTATTGTTCATAATGACTGATTTTTTGATCTGGGATGGGAGAGTCGAAGCTCTTTCGGTTTATTTTTACGTTGCTTGTTCTTTAGGCTTTTATATTTCTTGGAATCAGGTATATCTATTCAATATCAATTTATCTGTTATCGAAAAACTGTTTTCGAAAATCAATGAATCATTTTATAAATCCGGAGGTCGGTATTATTATTTCACAAAACATAAATTTGTGGAGCTAACACAATTTCATAATGATGTTTATGATATCATATTAAATTTAAATGACACGTATAAATGGCAATCATTGGCCATTGTGACACTCAATTTTATAGGAATAGTTATTACTAGTAACAGTGTAGGCAGATTATTGCGAGGTATTGCACAAGGATTCACAATATGGAAATTGATTTGGCTGGGTTTTGAATTCGTATGGGTTGGCTTAATATCTGGGATGATTGGATTTCTTGTGTCTGCGTGGGATAAAGCATCTTAAGAGGTATGATTTTGACGAAAGAATATATTATTCTCCAAGCTTTTTTTTTTAAGGATCGAAGTTATTTCCAATATTACTAATTGTACCAAGTAAAATAATGATCTCTTTCCAGGATATGAAAACAGGTTTTATAATTCACGAATTATGGAATGAGCAAAGTGATAAGCCATACCTTCAACAATATTCCCAAATAGTATATTTTTATAGATTCTTCTTTGCAATTGCCTCACTCCAAATCACACTTCAACTCCGGTGGATTTTTAGTCTTGAACAATTCGCTTATGTTTGCGGTGAGATCTATAGTCGTGTTACACTTCTTGAATAAAAAATTATTCAGTCACCATCCAGTATTCAGATATTGAATGACTGATAAGAGTTAGGAACTGCGTCCATAAGCGTAACTAAATCCCTATAAATCACGACAAAATAATAGGCGTCTGAAACGGATTGAAATTAAAGCAGTAAATTATTTATTTGAACACAGCATTTACCCAAGTATCAGTCATTATCATCGTTATGAAATAGTTATTTACATAATTAGTTATGAAAAGTGAAATATTGTTTGACGAAACGTAATATTTGCCAAAACGAGCGTAGCGAGTTTAGCAAATTATGTGAGTCAAACAATATGTCTTTTCATAATGTATTCTGTACAAAATTTTATCTAATTCCGTAAGAATAATTTTATCTATATTTTTGAATGAAAACATCTCTCACGTACATCACAAAATTCAGATGACTGTGATTCATGACCATCTATTGTTAGGCTACAGAAACAAGAGTGCACTGAAATAAACAAATATTTAGTTTTCACAAAATGTCAAAATAATTTTTAAAAATGTTCTCAAGCAGTGATATAGTACCCTTTGATATTAAGGACTCTGCCAATGCTGCATACTGTGAATAATAAATTATTCTTTCAATTGTACGCAGGTAAATATAATTGATTAGCTCTGAAACATGGCGAGTTATGTAAAGTCATTACGTAACTACTTTACGCAACTGTTGCATGACAGTTATGAAAAATAGGACGTTACATCAATTTCTGACGTTATGAAACGTCCCATTTTTCATAACTGTTCTGCAACAGTTGCGTAAAGTAGTTACGTAATGACTTTACATAGCTGGCCATGTTTCAGAGCTAATCAATTATACTTATCTGCGTACAATTAAAAGAATGATTTATTATTTACAATATGCAGCATTGGCAGAGTCTTTAATATCAAAGGGTACTATAGCACTCAGGATATCACTGCTTGAGTACATTTCTAAAAATTATTTTGACGTTTTGCGAAAATTCGATATTTGTTTATTCCAGTGCACTTTTGTTTCTATAGTAAAAATAGATGGTCATGAATCACAGTCATCTGAATTTTGTGATGTAATGTGAGAGATGTTCTCATTGAAAAATATAGATAAAATAATTCTGACGAAATTAGATAAAATTTTGTACAGAATACGTTATGAAAAGCTATATTGTTTGACTCACGTAATTTGCAAAACTCGCAACGCTCGTTTTGGCAAATATTACGTTTCGTCAAACAATATGGCACTTTTCATAACTAATTATGTAAATAACTATTATATACAGAAGTAGATATAAGAAGGGGTTTCTGGGTCAATCTCAAGATCATCAGTGATAAGAACGTCTTAAGAACTGATAAGAACGACTTAAGAAGTGATTAGAACGTCTTGAGTTTTCTTGGCCAACGTCTTAAGAACTGATAAGAGAACGTCTCAAGTCTCGTCTTAAGAACTTGAAGACGTTGGTCAACGTTTCCTTCGAGGTATGCAACGCGTGTCAATATTCTTTACTAGCTATGTGAAGTTTTCCAGATGCATACATACTCTGCTATCTATGAATGAGTAGTTAAAACTGTAAAAAAGATATCTTCCAATTGATAGAGACTTTGAAGTGATGAACAATGAATAAAAACTGGAATTATTTGCTTTTTTTGAAGATAGAATAAATACAGGATGTGCATGTGCGATAATAAAATTTTTTGATAATTTTATATCTGTTCTATTTTTGCAAACTATTATCGTATCATTTTATGTTTGAAAGTCATTAAAATGAGTTGTAAGTTGTAAGTGTGTTCAAAGTTAATATATTTTTTGACAAAAATATATGTTTTAGTTACAGCACAGGTACAAATGGTGCTAACAATACAGAAGTTCTTAATTCAGGAGTTGAACATGAGTGACAGTGTTTTTCTATTTTTAAACAGTCGATTTTTGAAAGTGTTTGTTTTTTAGATGTCTGATTTTATTGAAATATCTTTCGAGAAGCCCGCGCCCCATGCCACCCTAATGTATAGTGGTGAAATTGAAGATTTGGGGAACCTCCAGCTGTGGCGGGCTGGAAGAACAATTTATGTATATGTAAGTACATTTTGAAGTGATTAAGAAATTTTAAGAATTTTTTTTTTTTTTTAGAACATTTATTGACAGTATGAACCAATAAAGCTTTTTTTCAACACTTGATTACTATTTACATCTGAATTAACACCTTATGTTATTCTTTTCTGTTATATTTTATATTTGAATTGTGATATTTATTTTTGACAACTTATTTAGAAGCGTAAAGTTCTATTTATTAGTTGTTTCCTATTTTAGAGTTTTTTTCATTGGTTTCTTGTAAGAGTATTGAATAAATATTTTTTTTTCATTTAAAGGAAAAAAAGAAACAGATTTAGGTGGAAACAGGTAATGTTATAATTTGATTTTTTTTTTCTATTTAATTAACAAAACAAAATATGAATATTCTTTCAACTTATTTGGAAATGTGAAGTGCTATATGGTTCTATAATAATTGTATGATTACAATATTTTTTATTCAATTTTCATATAGGGTTTAGGAAAACAAAATTACAACTGAAAGCAGGTAAAGTACAGGTGGAGTATTAAATCATATATATTGTGAATATGTAGTGAGTTATTGAGTTTTATTACATTTTTGAATTTTGCTATACTATTTTTCTTGTACGCTTCCCAATAGAAATAAAACTTGAACAAATAAAGCTATAAAAAAATATATGTTATTAAATTTATTACGTATTATGTTTTGACTTACTTACTGGGAGGGTCCATGATTTCTTTTCTACTTTCAAAATGGGCTTTAATTTCTTATATCAACAAAAATAAGAACTTGAATAATCAACTGTTATGTGAAAGACTGAATTTTGTTTCATTTCATTTGAAAAAATTCAAGTAATCTGCTCAAGTATAACACAAAATACAGGAAATAAAGAGTGATAAGTAATTTTTTACATATCATGTATTAAGCTATTTTTTATACAGTTTAAAAGTTACAATAGTTACAAGTTGTAGATGAACACCAAGCATATAGTTGTGTTAAACAAAAATAACAATAATTATTATCAAGATCACATAGAAAGTCATACATTTCATTAGCAAGTTTGACATTATGTTCTTGTTTTAGAATAGTATATTAATAATGATTTGACACTAAAGCAGAAGGACTTAAAAAATTATTTACCAAATGTGAAGTCAATTCAGTATCATTGAAAAAATTTAGTGAGCAATTACTACACACTCGCACCGTATTCCAATGATGTGGATTGGTTGGTACATACCATAATCGATAAATATTAAACATGTGGTTTGCATTGGAACAATGCGACAATATTTGATCGTTACTCAAAAGTAGTATCTCATCTACATGTATATTTTCATAGTTAATGGTGTGGCTCATATTTGGATCGTCTTCAGATGAAGAAGAAGTTGAATCATTCCATTCTTCTTCAGTTTCTAAATTTACAGGAAGGTTCACGGTTTCATGTATTTCACCAAGATTCTTGAACACATATGTAAAATTAGGAGCCATAATGTAACCTTAAACTCATTATTCTATAATTATAGCTAAGAGAAACAAATGCTTATATTATTGTCTTTTTTTGTTATATGAAAGAAAGTATTAATTACTTCCTTTGTTTGTTCTTCTGTTAATTCTCCAAATTTGACAGGAAAAAATGATTTAAAACCTTCGGTTATCACCAAAAGCCTTGTTCCATAGCGAGTATTGATGATTTGGGTATTCAAAATTTTAAACTTTTTTGTTTCTTCTAAACTGTCTAGGTGTATTGTCGGCTTGATATAATCTGCAGATCCAAGTTCATTAAAAAAAGATAGGTAAGCCATTTTTTGTTCTGTATAGAGTATTTTTATGTCAATTGAAATAAGGTTTGTTTAAGAAAAGAAAATTTACTAAAAACTTACGCTTTAAAAATGTAAACTTCTAGAAGTTTTTGATTTTGTAACTTGAAGTAATCCACTCAACACTTTACTGTTAACTAAGTCATACATAATTACAATTCATATATTCATATCAAATTTCACATGTATTTATGATAAAAGTACGATAATAATTTCCTGCTCATTAGGAGGATGTTTTTCTAATTAAAAATGAAATGTAAGATAATAATTTCCTACTCAAAAAGTTATTAATATAACAAGGAAATACTTCCTTTCACTTCAACGAATTTCATTTGATTGAAAATATGTACCAGATACTTATTTCCTTTGTTAAGAAGATATGACTGGAATGACAGGAAACTATTGGATAACGACTTTCCTCTCAATATCAGGAACAGGAAATATTCGATTGATAATTTGTTGAGTTTATCAAATTTTGCATGTGCTTATGATAAATGTTGGATAATAATTTCCTGCTCATTTGAGGATGTTTCTTGTTCAAAAATTGAATGAAAGATAGTAATTTCATTTCGAAATAAAATATGATATAATAAATATAAATATTGAAAATATGTACGAGATACTTATTTCCTTCAGTACGAGTATATGGTTGGAATGATAGAAACCATTAGATAATGACCTCCTTCCTAACGACAAGAGTAGGAAATTTTTGTTCGATAATTTGTTGGGCTTCATATATAAATAAATGAATATTTTGAATTAGCCTATTTCTAATTTGGTGATAAGATAGTTGCAATGAATTCATGAATAACAATAGTTTTGACAATAATTTGGTATACAAAAAAGTTACATTGCTTTTTATTAATAATTGCAGTTTTGACAAACTAAAAATGGTTGTATGGGAACGTGTTCATTCAAGTTTTAAAAATCGCGTCTTTTGTGGTAGAATTGATAACAATGATTATATATTAGATCCCAAAACTTTTTTAGAAGAGTGTTTAATACTGTTGATAGGAAAAGTAGGCAAGTTTATACATTTTTATCGTGCTTCAGTGAAGCTTAACTGTGAATCAGCTTGTCAGTATACATTACAAAAAAATGGTGTGACAATTGAAGCTGATATATTCCATCATTCTAAAATGAAACCATTAACGTTATCTGATGATTTTACCGAGTGGTTTTTGGAAGTTGTTGAAAAACCTATCTTATCACAAATGGGAGAATTTCAAGAATGCGATGGTGAAAAAGCGCTCAGTAAAATTTTATATTTAAAAGTGAGTTAGCTGTTTTTTTGATTTAATTTTTATTTTACGTAATTTTTTTTGTTCAAGGTTAATATAAATAAATTTGATTCAATAAATAGTGGAGGTTCATCATATATAGAACTTCCAAACGATATAAAAAAAAGCTGTTATAAATGTGAAAAATAATGACCAACATTGCTTTGTTTGGTCCATATTATCAGCATTATACCCTACGGAACAAAATTCAGATCGTGTTTCTCAGTATCCTCAAAATTTTGTTGATATTTTCAGTTTAAATAATATAAATTTCCCTACACCGTTGTGTGATATTATTAATTTTGAAAGACAAAATAATTTATCAATAAACGTGTATGGATAAGAACAAATTGCAACAAATAAGGGAACTGATATTGTGGGTCCGCTCCATTATACAAAAAAAAAAACTAAATACACATATCAATTCACTTTATTGGAAAGAGAATGAGAAGTCACATCACGCATGGATAAAGTCACTCTCTCGTTTATTAGCATTTCAAGTAAATAGAAGTAAAACAAAACACTTTATATGTGACAGATGCCTTCAATATTCTGGAACTGAAATTTTACTAACTAAACATGAAGAGTATTGTCAATTAGTTGACGCAGTTAAGATTGAGTTACCCACCGAAACATCTATGTGGATTAATTTTAAAAAATTTCTGAGAAATGAACGACATCCATTTGTCATTTACGCTGATTTTGAATGTTTAACAGCACCAATTGATACATGTCAACCAAATAGTAGTACATCGTACACTATGAAATATCAATATCATGTACCATGTGCCGTAGCATATGAGGTTGTTTGTTCGTATGATGAATCTTCATCTTTTTTTGAATCATTTCGTGGACCTGAAGCTGCTAAATGGTTTGTGCATAGATTGAAGAGCGTTGTCGAAATAATTGAGATTTTTTATAAGAACACCATATCAATTATAATGACACATGAAGATTGGCAGGATTCTGATAATGCTACAGATTGTCATATTTGTGGAGGAAAGATTAAAATAGCAGATAAAAAAGATAAAGATCATTGTCATTTTACAGGTACTTTAATTAAGTATGATACTTTATTTGAACTTTATAGAAGAATATTGAGTTATTTTTTAGGAAAATATAGAGGTGCAGCACATGAAGATTGTAATTTGAAGTACGAAAGCTCCAAATTCATACCCGCATTTTTTCATAGCTTCAGTGGCTACGACTCTCACCTTTTTATAAAAGAATTTGGTTCAGAGGATGAACATATTTATGTTATTCCTAATAACAGCGAAAAATATATGACGTTCTCAGTAACAGTAGGCAAATTCCAACTACGTTTCTTAGATTCATACAAGTAAGTTCTTAAAGGGTAAAAAAAAATGAATGAATTCAAATAAATTTTTTAGGTTTTTGAATACTTCACTGGAAAAACTGGTTAATAATTTAGATAAAGAAAAATAATACATAATATATAAAAATTATCCTGATAAAGATAAACGAAATTTGATGATTAGAAAGGGAATATTCCCTCATGATTATTTCAATTCATGGGAAAAAATGGAAGAAAAAAATTTACTTTCTGAACAAGCTTTTTCTTCAAAATTGAAAAATGAGCATGTAAGTGACGCAGATTACGCTCACGCACAAAAAATTTGGTCCACATTTAATATAGATACATTAGGAGACTATTTAGAACTGTATCTCCAAACAGATGTTCTCTTGCTAGCTGAAGTTTTTGAAAACTTTCGAGATGTTTGTATTAACGCTTATAATCTTGATCCAGCTCATTATTTGACACTACCAGGTAAAATTTTTTAAGTTAAAAAAACATATATAAATTTATTTTAAATATTTTTGTTGCTGTAGGTTACGCATGGGACAGTATGTTAAAAATGACAAAAGTAATTCTACAGTTATCAACTGATGTTGATATGATTTTAATGTTTGAAAAAGCCATTCGAGTGTGTAACTCGTTATGCAAAAGCTAATAATAAGTATATGAAAGACTATAATTCATCTGAAAAAGATTCATATTTGATGTACTTTGACGCTTGTAATTTGTATGGGTGGGCAATGACTCAATATTTACCCTATGGCGACTTCAAATTCTTAAAAAATGAAGAAATTTCAGGACTTGACATAATAAATATATCTAATGATAGCTTAGAGGGCTATGTATTGGAAGTTGACTTAGAATATCCAATAGCTTCACATGACACACATAGAGACTTTCCATTGTGTTCTGAACATCAAATTCCAGAAAATTCAAAAACACCAAAATTAATGACAACTTTACATAATAAATCCAAATATGTATTATATTACAAAAACTTACAACAAACATTGATTCTAGGAATGAAGTTAACTGAAATTTATAGAGTTATATCCTTCAAACAAGATTTATGGTTGAAAAAATTTATAGATTTGAACACAAATTTTAGGAAAAATGCAAAAAACGATTTTGTAGAAGATCAATATGAACTTATTAATAATGCAATATTTGGAAAGTCTATAGAAAATATTAGAAACCGGAGAGATATAAAACTTGTTACAAGTTGGAATGGACAAGCTGAAGCACGAAAATTGATTGCGAAACCAAATTGTAAAAAAGTTTTACCATTTACTGAAAATTTGGCTTCAATAGAGTTGAGCAAAATAAAAATATGTTCCAATAAACCAATATATGTGGGAATGGTTATTCTTGATGTTAGCAAATGGTTAATGTATGATTTTCATTACAATTTCATCAGCATTAAATTACCACATTCAAAATTACTGTATCAAGATACAGATTCTTTAATATTTCAATTCTTTGAAAATCCTTATATCAAAATTAAACAAAATATTAAACGTTTTGACACATCAAATTATTCAAATAATAATGAATTTGGTATTCCACTTGTTAATAATGAAGTTGTGGGACTGTTTAAAGATGAAAATGAAGGAAAAATTATGGTGGAATTTGCGGGTTTAAAAGCTAAAGTGTATTCTTTTGTCTTGGAGAATAAAACTCATTGTAAAGCAAAAGGAGTGTCAAAAAGTGTTACCAAATGTTTAACCATAGATAATTATGAAAATACACTTTTTAATTCTGAAAATTTACATGAAAAACAAGATAGAATTATATCAGAAAATCATAATATATTTAGTGTTGAATCGAACAAATTAACTCTAAATGGCGAGGATAATAAACGATGTGTAGGAGAAAATAAAATTGACACATTACCTTGGGGGCATTATTTAATACAAAAAAAATATATAACAACTGTTACAATTGTATTAGAATAGAAAAATGTAAATCAAGTATAATAGTATTATTGAATTAATTGATATTGTAGTTATATTTAAAAAAAATTATACAAAAATATTGTAATACCTAATTTGATTTTCTTCAATAAATATATTGTAAGACCACTTCATATTGAATGAAGTGATTTTTTAAAATTTGCATATTGTTTTATTTTCCTACTATTTACATTTTTTCAGGATGAATAAGGATTTGGGTATGATAAAAAAGTTAAACTATATTGATATTATTTATTATTGTTTTTATTTTTTCATTGTACTTGAAGACTAATGTTTTCGATATTTTTTGTTATATGAACTACATTACTATATAAATTAATGTTTTGTTTCAACAATTTAATTTTTTCAATATACATTTCAATTCTATATTTTAAATCATCGTTTAAGTATTTTATAGACTCTTTGTTTGCAGCTGAGCGATGCTTATTATATCTTGACATGCTCACACATTTGTTTAAAATGATGAATTGTTACATTTCAAAGTGTATTTTGAAGACTCCATTCACTTGTCCATCATAAAAAAGTGATGCTGATGATGTATGTATATCGTTAATTATCTGCTTGAGCTGTTCATCAGTAAGCTCGTTTAATCGAGCTGGTAGGAAAAACTTCATAAAAATCATAAAACTTCATTTTTATTCATCCACGAATTATGTGAGCTATCAAACCGTAACCATTTTACAAAAACCTGTGGTCCTTTTCTCTTTAAGACTCTTTCTACTAAATATATATTTGGGTGTCTAGTTTTCTGTAGCTTATCCTCATAAAATCCACCTGCAACAGGTTGATCCAAATAATCTTTCAGTTTATATGTTACTGGGTTTGTTAAGTTTATTTTTGAAACTGTAAATATTTCAGTTGACCAGTTTGGAGTATAGCCTTTTTCGAATACATTTTTCAAATTGGATATTCTAACAAAATCACCTAACTTTAGCTTTGCACGACCAGCAATTTTTATGTTACTATATACAGTATCAAGTAAATATTTCTCATTTCCACTATGAACATCAGCTGGGCACATTTTTATTGTTCTGTGTTTTGTATTATTGTGGAATTCAAGTGAATTTAAAAAATATCAATCCACTTGTAAAATCCACGAAAACTGAACTCCTTCCACATTTTATTTTTCAGTGTTCTATTAAACCTTTCAACTACGCTTGCTTTCAAGTTGCTAAATGTAGAATAGTAATTTATTTCATATTTTTGCAATAGTTCTTTGAAATATTTATTATAAAATTCCTTCCCATTATCTGTTTGCAAATTCTTAGGTTTTCTCTTCTGTTCAATAATATCTTGGAATACTTCAGCAATTTCTTCACCTGATTTGGATTTTACAGGTTTGGCCCAAGCATACTTAGAAAATACATCAATTACAGTCAACATGTATTTGTATCCTTTATTTTTGTTTGCGTATGGTATCATTTCGACAAGATCAGCTTGCCATAAATCATCCTAGCCTCTTGTTATCACTCTGCGTCTATTATAATGTCTTCGAGCTTGTTTGTGTAGTTCTTCAATAATTTCTCTCCGTCATTTTTTTGTGATTTAAATTTTATTTTTTTCTGGTAGTTTATTTCTGTTTTTTAATTTATCAATTTCTTTTTTGAAGTCATTTAAAGCTTTCAATTTGAATGTTCCGTCAATTTCTTCATTAATTAAAGCTTTTATAACCAATATTTAATTTTCAAATTCTTTTTTAATAGCTTGCACTATACTATCAACATATAACTCATTTGCAGCTTGATCCTTATGAAGCGGTGCTGGTAAATTGCCTATATGTTTTGATTTGGCATTAGATATATATTCATTATTTGTTTGTTGCAAAATAATAGTGTTCAAATTTAGAAATTTTTCTATATCAATAATTCTTTTATCTATATAACCTTTTGTAACTACATCACTATCAGTCATTGCTCTTCCGATATTCGAAATTTGTTCCCCATTTGAATCAAAACTTCCATATTCATCAAAAGAAAATGTGGCAATGTTCTTCCGATTTTTCATAGAATAACGACCAAATTTATCCACTGACATGATAAAAGTAGTTTCTATTGAAAATAAACGTCTTTATTATTGTGAAGACAAACTTAAAATGAACAAACATTATGTAAAAACTATTTTATTATATTTGCTTCTTTCAATTCTTCAATAATTGAAATGATACCATTATCATGACCTGAATGCCCACTGTTTTTAAAGACTATTAGTAATTGCAATCTATCAACTAATTCATTTGGACTATCCCAGTAGATATATTCCCGTTTTCCAATGGAATACTGCATATTTACTGGTAATAGACCAGAACCTGTTGGTAAGTATTTGGCAGGTGGTTTTCTTCTTCTTTTTGAACTCAATGGTTCTTCTTTCTTAGTAAAGTATGGTTTGATTATATTGAAATTGAAGTTTTCACTAAATTATTTGTTGAACTTTTGTGTGCATTTGTTTGTTCAAATATATTTATATACTCAATTTTGTCTTCTTCTGAAAAAATCTCAGGTTTCTTCATAAATATCATAAAGACCTTCAGTTCCTTTGTATTCCTTATCGTCAATAATATCCAATCTAAATATTCCATCCTTTTTATTATACTTTAATTCATACACATTATCTAATTCTTTATCTTTATTTATAATTTTCAAGAAATATTCATTCCCTATATCACCAAATTTCAATTTTAAATCTTTCATTCCAAGTTTTCTTTGAGGGGTATTTAACAATTCTTGAGCCTGTGATGTAGGTGATATTATGGGAAAATCTTCATAAATATCTTCATCTTTTACATCAAAACTGGTCCTTGGATTTTCAACATTGAAATCCAAAACCTTCCTCACATCCGACCTTTTCTCCTTTGGAAGTAATACATTTTCTTTACCTATAATTCTTTTTATATTAGTTTCGTTTTTCTTTTCTTGTACTTTTGTATTTTCAACAAGCGTTTTAAGTGGATTTGTGATGGGTTTGAATGTTTCTTCCAATAAAATATTTTCATCCATTTTGCTATGTTTTAATGCATTTAATTTTTTCCTAAATACTTGACTAACATTAACTATTTCCTCAAGATTTTTGTTATTATTCATTTTTGTCATTGTAAATAGAACGGAGCTCAAGAAAATTATCCAATTCTTTACGATAACGTCCTTTCTCTTCACTGTCCTTGTCTATAACTGCAAATCCATATTTCTTTTTCCAACATCTTATACAAAATTCCTTGAACTTATTGAATGGCATATCCGTATTCACATGATCGTCATAAATATGACGTAAATTTGTTTCGTCTTGCTTGAATATTATAATTAAATTAGCATTGTCCCTGATTAAATGTTTAGGTATTTTTGCATAAGATTGTGAAAGATAAAATCAATCAATATTACTATGTCTACCCATACTGAAAAAATTACGCATACAGTCTTGTTTATCACATATAATGTCGTCAAAAATAATGATGGAAAACATTTTAGCTTCAGTAGGTCATCACATCAACATTTTCACTGAACGAATGATATCCCATACCCTTAACTCTTTAAATATACTTCTGTAGAAAATTATACTTAGGTTGATTCGATGATTTAGAGTATAAATATATATTATTGTATTTTAATCCATTTGGATGTGTGAGTAGACTAAGTAAAATATTTGTTTTACCACAATTACTTGGTCCAATGATAATACATCTTATGCTATTAGGTAGTAAGTCGCTATGTTTTTTTTATAATTTTTTCACTTTCTTTATTATCAAAATTGTTTATTGGAAAGCGATGTTTTTGCTCTATAAATTTCATGACAACTACTGGTTTTCATATAAAAACACTCTCCTATATATAAATATTCAGTTAAGTGAAATGCACCAATGCTTATACATCGAAAAAAGAGAAAAGGATTGGTGAATAAGGCAATTAACTCCCTACCTATAGAGTAACATATTCCAGGTTATCAATTTTGTGGACCAGGAACTAAATTGGAAAAAAGATTGAATAGGGGAGACAGGGGTATTAATCCATTAGATGTTGCATGTCGTGAACACGATATAGCTTATTCAGTTAGTGATAATTTGAATGATCGACAAACGCTGATAAAATTTTACAAGAAAAAGCTTGGAACAGAGTTAAATCTAACGACGCAAAATTTAGTGAAAAAGTAGCTGCTTGGACAGTAACTAACGCCATGAAGGCAAAACAGAAACTTGGAATGGGAATGAATAAGAAAAAAACAGCTCAGAAATCGGCGGGTACTGAAAACACCTCGAAAGCTTGGTGGCTTTTTACCACTGGCACTTCTTCCATTAATTGGAAAAGCATTACTTGCTGGCGCTGCAAGTGGTGCTGCTTCATATGGTGTTAACAAAGCTCTAGGTGAAGGTCTTTACTTAAAACCATATAAAACAGGTGGTGGCATGAAAAAGAACAAAAGAAAGAAAAAAAACTCCAAAAAATAAAATTACCAAAGAAGCCTTTAACAAATATTGATATAAAAAAATATGTGAACAAGTATAATATAAAAAATTTCCGCGGAGTTTACATGCGGAACAATTTACCCAAGAGTCCATTAAAAAACGAGTCTGCTGTAATAAATTTAGATTCTTATGATGGTTCTGGTACTCATTGGGCAGCTTATGTTAAAAAAAAATAATATCGTAAACTATTTTGACAGTTTTGGAAATTTACCTCCGCCAAGAGAGTTAGTGAATTATTTTGGACCTAATATTAAAATAAATTATAATTACAATCGTTTTCAAAACTTCAATGCATACAATTGTGGTCATTTATGCTTAGAATATCTTATAAAATATCAAGCATGAATATTTATCATATCAGTTACAACATGGAATCAATATCATTCACACTTACAGGAAAAGAGTCCATAATTTCTGCAGACTATTTTCCACCAATTGAATTAGATAATAATTGTAAATATGTAATGGGTCTAATCAATTTCGACACATTTCATTCAATACCAAACATTGATGGAACTAATAATAAATTCTATTATAAAAAACAAGCAGATAAAGATTTTACACTGTTTCAAATACCAGTGGGGTCGTATGAAATTGAGGATATTGAACAGGTATTGAGAAAAGAATTGAATGATCCTAATTACATTTCCGAAGAAAAACTTGAATCAAATAATATTGAAAGAGAAGGGAAAAAAAAGAAACATGATTTCATTTTTCTAAAACCAAATAATAATACGTTGAAATGTGAGCTCAGAAGTACTGTTACAATTGATTTCACAAAAGAAGATTCATTTGGTTCACTATTGGGATTTGAAAAACGAATATTAGAACGAAACACATTTCATGGAAGTGATTTACCTGTTAATATAATAAAAGTGAATGCAATTTTATTAGAATGTAATAAAGTATCAGGAGCTTATAAAAATGATTTACCTGCACATACTATACACCAATTCTTTCCTGAAGTTGCGCCAGGTCATAAAATTAATTTAGTACCTCCAAGTCCTATATATTAAGAAGTGAACACAAAATTGATAAGCAACATTACTATTCATATTGTTGACCAAGAAGGCAGATTTGTAAATTTCCAAGGTGAAACAATAACAGTTAGACTTCACTTGAAAAAAGCTTAAATGAAAAATGGGAATTGATTATAAAAGAACAAAATCCAATTGTGGTAAAATTAGTTCGTAGAAAGTCATTAAGGAGTTAACAAGAAAAAATTAAAATTTCCTCAAATTACTTGGGTTTCATTTAAAAAAAAATTAGAAGAGAACAAAACAGAATGAGTGATATATTGGATATAACGTCAGGAATATCTTTTGATAATGCAATAAGCCATCAACCGTTGGTTGCATCAGCATTTAACAATTATGATGAGTTTCGAATTCAAATTCAACAGCAAGACATATACACATTACCAAACCAAAGCTTCTTATATATTGAAGGTAAATTATCAACAGAAGAGAATGCCGTACCTCCTAATGGTACAAAAATAACAAATAATGGTATTGCATTTCTATTTGATGAAATTAAATACCTGGTGAATAGTGTTGAGGTAGATAAAACAAAAAATGTTGGAATTACATCTACTTTGAAGGCATATGGCTCCCTAACTAATGTTGAAAGTAAAAATCTGGAAAACGCTGGATGGGGGCAAGACATTAACATTTTAGATGCTAATGGGAATTTTAATGTTTGTCTTCCTTTAAAAATGCTACTTGGGTTCTGTGAAGATAATACGAAAATTATGATGAATGTTAGGCAAGAACTAGCACTTATAAGAGCAAGGACTGATGCTAATGCCTATACATCTATAGCTAATTTGAAATTTCAATTGAATAAAATACATAGGAGAGTTCCTCATATTCATGTTAACGATGAGTATAGGTTAAAATTGAAATTAAAATTCTTGTAGGACACAGGTCTCTTCAATTTTAGTTTTTAATTAAAATTCTCAAAAATTTAACAATTTATTGTTGATTTCTATTTTATCTACATACCGTAAATGGTTCAAGTCTCGATAGATGATGCTGCATGTAAATTTCACCTCTGCTCATCATATATCATTATAAGACAATAGACGTCTTGGGATCCAAATTCTGACTATCTGGGTTTGGCTATACTGTACTGACAAGTCCTAATAAGGACGAAACACGTGTATACAGTTGCTCCCCTGTCTAAGATGATAGTTTTAAAAACCGATTCTTAGATATGAATTCTTGTGGGACACAGGTCTCTTCAATTTTAATTTTTAGTTAATTCAAATCGTTTTGTATCTTGTGCTTTCCGTTCTTGGGATTTATATGAATATCCTGCTCTTCAATTGTCAAAAAAACAAACATGGTCGATTAAATCCTCTACTCAAATGGAAAAACCCAGATTTGTTATTATTGGTTTCCAAACTAATCGTAAAAATCAAAAAGATAAAAACAGCAGTAACTTTGATATTTGTAATTTAACAAATATAAAACTATATTTGAACTCAGTTTGTCATCCATATGATAACCTTAATCTTGATTTTAAGAATAATCATTATGCCTTACTGTACGATATGTATGTGAAATTTCCTCAAGCTTATTATAATTACTACGAAACATATATTGGACCAGCTCTTAGTAAATCAGAATTCAAATCAATTGCTCCAATTATAATCATAAACTGTTCTAATCAAAATGATTCAATAAAAAATAGTGCTGTAGATGTTAGACTAGAATTTGAATCTAGTGAGAATTTTCCTGAAAACACAAGTGCATATTGTTTAATCATTCACGATAAAATTATAGAATATAACCCACTCACAAGTGCAATTAGAACTTTAGTATAAAATAGCCATTGATACAACTAGGAATGGAGTTAATTGTTGATATACAGGGATTTAATGCGGAAAATTATATAATGGTAGCAAAAGAAATTGCTATCATGTCAAGAGATGGGAATAAGCTGTGTCATTTATTATTTGAGCCACCATTTTCCTGACATCAACTGGAATCAAAATATAGAAGACAAGCTGTTTGGTTGTATAAAAATTATCATGGTTTTCGTTGGGATGATGGATACATACCATAAACCAAACTTTCGGAAACAATTATACCTATATTAAATGGTGCAAAAGTGATAAATGTTAAAGTTGATGTGGAAAAAGTATACCTTGAGTCATTCAATAATAAATACTGTAACGTATTAGGCCCCAAAATCCGTCACTGTCGCACATCCCAGAGCCTTCTGCCACCGTCAAACATTTTTAGTCCATCACAATTTTATTTCACTGTTTGCGCACCCTGTAAAATTTAAATTCAGTAACTCTGTATCAACCTACAACATCACGTACCGTTTATTCATCCGTTTTCAGCTGCTCCAATACCGATTACTATCTTTCACATGTGGACGAATAAGGTTAGGTTTTTAAAAGCACCTGAAATCAAAAGAAGCTGAGATCGTGTGATCTGTATTTATGTCTTATGTCTCACCGTAATAAAGTCTGAATGTAATCCACTGTTGTCCTGTAAATATGTTGTATACAAAGACTACCAATAGAGAGAAGACTTGACAGTACAATGTTACCAAAATTTACAAAGTTTCACATCAACACAAGAGCGCTCCAAGCGGTGCCGTGCACGTACTAATTCTGAAGCGCGTAATTTGAATTTTACTAATTTATATAATATTCAAAAATATCGTGAAATTTAAAATCAACCAGAATTTCATTCCAAATATATACCTATATTTTTACATATAAATAAATTACATATAAATATTAAGAAAAATATATACGAAAATACGGAATACTATGAGAACATGTACAAATAGAAACAAATATATGTGCAAATAACATTAGATATTTTTTAAACGTGTGTCTTACAATGTTTTATCTTCGATCGTCCTAATTATCGTAAAAAAGTCACAGATATTAGAAATTGAGCTGCTTTCGTTGAAGTTGACATGAATGTTCTTGTGAATTTGAGTTCAAAATATCAAGTTCAAAATGCAAACAACTGTCACTTTTTATAGGATCCTAAATGAAAACTACATTATTATACTACAAAAGAATATGAAACATACACAGAAAAGAATTACAAAAAAAATTATCTACAATAATTGACAAAAAAAGTCTCAACAACGTCGTTATTTCTTACTGTATCTATTTTTCTTATTAATCAATTTTGAAAAATGACTTGATAATATTAAATGTAATGATCGCATAACTTCATTCTGCATGGTTGCTCCATGCTACTCACAAAAATTAGAAGGTATTCAGTGGATGTCTATATGGGATAGGATGTTAGAGGATGGAATGAAATTGGGAATCGAAGCAAAAATCTGTTTTTCACAATCATCGACTATTTGCGAAAATTCTGCGCTTGCATATCTGAGATAAAACTCCTCATTGGACCCATAGTCCCGTGAAACGGTTAAATCATGGATGTGAGTTACGTTTTCAGAACAGAAGAACTGAAAACATGAATCACATTCATAATTTAGCAATTTTTGAATTAAATATCCACAGAGGTTGTTTGAATATCTATCTCTGATGCTACAGCATCCTGCAAGTGGTCTGGGAAGAACACATGGGATAGGATTATTGGAAATAGGGGATGTCGGAAAAGATTCTGAATCAGATTGATTTTGAATATATAGGATAGTAGAATTCGGTAATCGTCACAATTCGAACCGATACTATACCTAACAGTATTATTTAAAATAGCAATCTTGTATGCATCGACGAATTGTGAAGTAGATGGTCGGGAGTTTTCTCCACACAGGCCTTGGTGGAATATTTTCAATGTCTCCATACTCCTCGGTGATATCAATTCAAGTAAGTTCAATTTCAGCTGGTTCGATTCTAGCTGTATTGATTTGAGCTGGTTCGATTCGTGAAGTATCGGGTGCATCTATAATATACGTGCATTTTATCAGAACTTTTGTTATTTTTACTGTGATAGGAGAGGTCTTACCTTGAATACGTACAAGACGAGGTATCTGATCCACGTTGAGACGTTATTCCAATTCATTTTTGAATTGACTATTATTAAAATGCAGCTCACAAACTCGATAGCCACGATCAAGCAGTTGCTGATAGCTCAAATCTCTCAGATCATTCCGAATCATATCCGCTACCTATTTGTTCCTTAAAGCCTCTGCACGTGGAAAACAGAACAGGCCCACTTTTTCCTTCATAGGCAGGGAGTTGACCAGTTGCACGCAGAACTTTTTTTCTAGAAATATTACAGATAGAATAGTTTTTTATTATGACATTAGGTATATTTCATACTAAAATTTTTATGATGACACATTATTCTGTTACATTTGTAATGACAAATATATCGAGATCATATCAAATATTAATAATTATATACTCACAAGATTTTCTATACTCGGCATCACTAATAAAATCAATGGTGTCACTCTCACAATAATATTAAATAATGTAATACACAATACATGACACAATACACTGGCGATTGCAAAGACAGCGGACAGAAGTAACAGCCTTCTTAATTTTCAAATCCTGGACATTTTGGTGCTATACTAGCGCCATGGCAAGTATGCGGTGCCGTGCAATAACTAACACTCACTAACACATACGCAAACTTTGTTTTTTTCTTTCCATAAGAGTGACACAGGCCTGGTTGTATATTGTATATTGTATATTGTATATTGTATATTTTGTTGTTGTTTGACATTCCGCGCCACCGTTGACCATATACAAACTAGATCCGACACTTGACAATTTCCATATTATCGACCGATGTGAAAATTATTTAGAATAATTTTAATATTAAGGAAATAAAATCAGAAAAGGATGTAGTCGACAGGAGAGTGATAAGAAATGTATTATTGTAACAAAATGTGTATTTGAAAAATGACTTCTTCTTTTTTCTGTATTTCTTTTTTATATTATTGCTAGCGCTAATATGGATTTAATTTTTAAAACATGTTAAGTAAGGTTTCATTAAATTATGGGTATAAATAAGGCCTTCTGGCCGACTTAAGTCACTTCATTGTAAGTCAAGTCTTCTGTGCAGCCGTTCCATGTACGCTACCAGTTCCGATACCGAGCGTCATCTTCAGAGTGTGTACCGTCCAAGTAAAGTTTTTGTGCTAAGTCCGTTAGCACAGCTGTCCGACACAATTTGTGAGTTTGTTTTGTTTTTTTCCAAGTCCGTAAAAGGAACTTAGAATATTTTTGCTGTTTTGAACTTAGAATATTTTTGCTGTTTTTGAACTTAGAATATTTTCTGGATTATTTAGAAGCACCGCTGAAGAAGTCTTCGTGATTTCGAAGTGTTGATTATTTAACGTAGAAGCTCCGCTAAAGAAGTCTTCGTGATTTCGAAGCGTCGATTATTTAACGTAGAAGCTCCGCTGAAGAAGTCTTCGTGATTTCGAAGTGTTGATTATTTAACGTAGAAGCTCCGCTGAAGAAGTCTTCGTGATTTCGAAGCGTCGATTATTTTTAACGTAGAAGCACTGCTGGAGGAGTCACCTGGTGACTTCACAGTATCGAACCATATTAACGTAGAATCACTGTGAGGTAGCAAGTTCTGTTCCACCCGCATAGGACGACTTCTCGCCATCTGCGACCGCCTGGGTCCGTACTGCGACCGCTGGTGTCGAGTGTCATTTACAGCCGTCCGTCACCGTCCGCCAAAGTTATCATCGTGTAAGAGTTCTGTAAAATAATGTTCTTTGTTCATCGTCGTCGTTTTGTGTAATAAATCTCATTGTGACACCTATCTCCTGATAATTATTTCTGGCAACCCTAACCCTTCCCGTCTGAGCTATCCAGCCGTCCGTCATAGAAAAACTGCGTCACCGAGCACACCATTAGCAGTTTTCAAAAGCGACGTCAAAAGTAACAACCACGCCATCTGCGAGGGTATCGTTACAATACAATGTTATATCTTTAGAGGAATGTAGAGCTCTTAAGAATATTCTTTCACGAAAAACTTGTTTTAATCACTGCAATAACTGTGCAATAAGTAATGTATATAAAATCAAAGACTATTTAGATGATGAATTGTATAAATCAATAGATATATAATAGATATAATTTTTTTAAAAGAATATATTTGTTTTTTTATTTTTAAAACTTGTTGAAAAGTTTATCAATTATTTATTTGTTTTTTTATTTCAAGTAATTGTATAAAGCAAGTACTAACTTGTTTTATGTTCTATTAATAGGTCATTGTTTTTATTTATTTTTTTTTTTACATATATTTGTAAAAAACTAAGTGACAACTCATTTATTGATATATTAAATTTATTTAATGGTAATGATTTATTAAATATTTGGGGAAAACTTCCAGTTTCTTACAAAATAAACCCTAATGTGATAAAGAGACTACCATGTGTGGAACATTGGAATTTACCTACTCAACACCTACAAATGGATGTACCACCACCATGTATTGGAGATTGTGAAACCTGTTGTAATTTTTAATTCATTTATTTTGTTCTGGAAAAGTTAAAGTAGAAAATGTTAATGTAAAAAAAAAGATATATAATTGTGCAAATGGTGTTATTATATATAACTGAGCATTTCTGTTATATATAACCATTCTTATTCAAGAAGTATGCTAATAAACATATAAGCTGAAACATGTTGTTTTTTTATCTAATTTTATTGTTGAGTATTAGTGTTTAATCTAGTGTTAACCACATTCAATTAGTTGTGAATTATTTTAATCATTATGGTTACTTAAATTTAACAACTACTGAACTATTTAAACTAGATGAAAATAGCACGATATTCAAAGAAGGATTGAAAACAATTCAACAAAGATATAATTCACAAAATACGAGTGAAATAAATAAGGAAGTGATAATTTTTTTACAAAAATATAGATGTGGTGTTGAAGATGTATATTTCCGAACTCATCAAATAAAATGGGTCAATAATACAATTTATTGAAAATTTTATGGTAATATTCAAGAACAGAACCTTGTGCTGGATTTAACCGAAAAGGCATTTGAAGTTTGGTCTAATCACACAAATCTTCATTTTATAGAAGTTAATAATCCTTATGATGCTACTATTTCAATATCATTTGGAACATCACCCCATCACTATAGCTATTTCACTCACAATTTTTGTAATAGTATATTCGACGGGCCAGGCAACATATTGGCACACGCAGAATACCCCAATACAAATATGCAATCAGAAGTTCATTTAGATTCAACAGAAAGTTGGTCTTACAAGCTAGTAGAACCAACGAATGGTGACATAAGTCTTTTTGATGTACTTGTACACGAAATTGGACACTCCCTTGGAATTGAACATTCAAACATCCCATATAGTACTATGTTTCCAGCATACGATGATAATGTATTTAAAAATGGTAATGGTAAACCTCATGGTTTATCTGTGGATGACATAAATGCCATTCAATCTTTGTATGGGAAAAGAAACCTTAATACCATCCCAACAACAAAATATTACACTAAGGCTAATAATATTATAACCGAAGCAACTATTATTCCAAATTTTCAGCCTAATTTATGTAAACTAACAAATGTTAATGAGTTTTTAGTACTTAATAAGAAACTATATATATTTTATAATAAATGGGTTTCGATTAAAAATCTTGGTGAAAAATTTTTAATGAAACACCGTATTTATTGACAGATTGGTTGAACTTTATACCTAAATTCTTCAAAAAGTTGAATGCTATTTATCAAAGACCAAATGGAAACGTTGTAATAATAATAGATGACGTGGCATATAATATAAAATTTCCATCTCTTCAATTGGAAAGTACTCAAACTCCCTATATTAGTCACATTACTAATATTAATGGAGCTGTTTCATCAAACAACGGGCAGACTTATATATTTTATCAAAATAATTCGTATATAAAAATAAATGAATGTGAATTTGCTACTGAAGAATATGGGACATTAGATTCAATTTTTCCTGGAGTTCCAAATAATATTAAATCAGTTTTCAAGTATACAAATGGACGTATATATTTTTTCATAAACAATTACTACTATAAATTCAATGAATTTACAAAATCACTTGAAAAAGCCGAGGAATTTGAGTTTTCCCTTTTTAATATCAGTTGTCCAAATATAAGTTTATATTAACAACTGAAAATATTGTTATCAAAACTAATAAATGATGTTTAAATTAAGGTCATTATACTTACATTGATGTTACTCCTTAGCTTTTATTGAAATCTGTAAGTTTTGTAAAATAAAAACTAGAAATATAAATAATTAACAAAAATTTCCTATAAAACTGTTTATTTATTTTTTTTCCTTATCAAATAAATACACTCAACTACACTTACATTATAAACAACTATTATTGTTAATAGGTAGAATTACAGAAATAATATAGTTTAATTATTCAATTTATTTCTAATACTTCATTAATATTCTCCCCATTAAAACTCTGAAGAATATCATTAACTACATCTGGATAGGCTAATAATATTTGCTTTATCGCTTAATTATGAATATTATTCAAATTATTAACTGTATTATGAATATTAGAGAAAATTTCTCCTCCACATGTTAATGACTGTTTTACAATATTAGAATAGTAGTTGAAAAAGTTTAAAGATTACAAGTACTTTATTGCAGAATTTAAAAAATCTGAAATCAAAACTAAATTGAAAATACTTGTATTGCTCAGATAAATTTGTTTATTCTGTGACTCAATAATAATGATTTTTTATTTTCTATAATATCAAATAAAATTTTATTATTGAAAAATGAATATGATTCTATTGTTGAATTACCATTCATATAATCCATAATGATATTATAAGTCATAAGGAACTCATACCACTCACATACTTTAAAATCTATAAACTTTTCAAACTTTTGCTATTCAATCTAACAATTATTTCAGAATTTTATGCTGGGTTAATACCGACACATACACAAACATTCTTATTTAAAAACTGTCTATGTTCTATAATTAATTCATTATTATTATTACCAATCACAGGGAATGGTGGTGGTAAATTATTAAACATTGGATCTAGTGTTATTTCTTTCACAAGTTCAGCAGTTTCTTGGTCAACATTTATAACATTCCTACTTGATTCCGCTGTAATTCCATTTTCAAGTTCACCAGTTTCTTGATCAACATTTATAGCATTTTTACTTAGATTAATTCTTCTTTTCCTCATTGATTTTCCATCTTGGGAAATTTGTTTACAAGAAGCTTTCTCATTTGCTGGATATTTTTTACCATTATTGTTCGTTTTCACTTGCTATAAGTAATTCAACAATTAAAAAATATTACAAAATAAAATACAAAAAAATCTTACCACTTTTTCTTCCTTATTTTTTTTTTTACACACATATGAAAATAAATCTTTTCACTTGAAAAATGTGTATCAACACTGAATAAAACAATAAAATTCCTGTTTTTTTATGTATTTTTCTAATCATTCTATACAAATCCTGCGCAGTAAAACGTTCACACATAAAGATTATTATAAAAAAAGTATCCAATAACTTTTGGGAGTAATGTTCTTATTACATATTATTTTTCTTTAAAGTAATTATTTTCTGTAATCATTTAATTTATACTCCAACATTGGTGTTAAAATAATGGAACATTGTTTAATTTTATATTGAAAACGGAAGCGATCTCTTGCATATTGCTCCCATATTCCTTGACGACTTAATTTGTATGCATATTTCCACGCTATCATGTGATGTACTATTACTTTATCATTAAACGTTACAGATTTCATATCAATTGAAAAATTTATAACAAAAAGCTTGTAACAATTGAAAATAGAGAGCATAAAATTCTAACAGCTATTCATAATACAAAATGATACGACTTTATCACTATCAAAGTACAAATTTCTGTTGTACTAATAAGTCTTCCGTTCAATTTGATTTATGATAACCTTGAAGCTAGTCACAAAAGATAAATCTTTCTGCAGAGCATGTAACAACGAATGTAAGCTTATCAATTTTATTGTTATCAAACGTACACATCCTACATTCATATATATATATACAATTGTATCTCTGTTATAATAATTTTCTTCGTTGACCTAAGTACACATGTACTCTCAAAACTTATAAACAAAATTCATATGCAAACGATACTTTTTGGTGTGTAATGTCACAAAAAAATTCTTTAACACAAAATCTTCCAGACGCCCCCTCCATTTTTTTCTTGCAACCTATAGCTACTCATTTACAGATGGCAGCATCAGCGCGCTCCTTTTCATTTACAAACATTTCTTTAGACGTTGTTCAAAAAGAACTCAAGACGTTCTCATCATTTCTTAAGACGCTGTCCAAGAAAACTCAAGACGTTTTTATCATTTCTTAAGACGTTCTTATCATTTCTTAAGACGTTGGTCAAGAAAAGTCAAGACGTTCTTATCAGTTCTTAAGACGTTCTTATCATTTCTTAAGATGTTTTTATCAGTTCTTAAGACTTTCTTATCACTGATGACCTTGAGATTGAGCCAGAAACCCCTTCTTATATCTACTTACAGATTTCTGTTTTAGATTGTTGCTACTGTCATCACATATATCATTACAATAATACAATTTGAAGTCATGGCAGACTAGTCCTGATTACAAAAGAACTTCTGTTAAAATGTGGAGGTCTCAAAAAAATTTACTTAGCTCTATATGTTTTCAATAATGCACTTTTTTAGATACCGCAAGCACTGCTCGTCTGCTTAAAATAGCTACCTTAATAGTATAATTATATTTGTGTGCACGACAAGGACAATGAATAACAAATATAAGATTAAAGAATTGAAAATTGATATTCATTTCTAATTTTACATTTGATAATCGCTCCATAATATGATCCATTATGAATGGAAATAATAAAATTTCTTGTAGCTATCCGCTTTTTCATATGAAGCCTCTTCTTCCAGATATATATTTTCTTCAGTGTCAAAATAATTTTTATATACAGTATCTGCAATTTTTTTGAATCTCTTCACCTTCCAGTATATTTCATAGTTTCTATATTGGCTTTTCAAGTTTACATTCAAATTTCCTTCTGATATGCGTGCAAGAATTATCGAAAGATTGATAGCTTCATCAGCAATAGAGAAAACATTTCTTGGTTTGAATGTTGAGACTGATACATCCCTTTAATAATTGTCTGATTCAGGGATCCTATTCTCACTCGTGAAAACAGCTTGGAGACAGATTCCAGTCTCTGGGTACGTTCCACAAGGCGACCGCAACGCTGTTGCCTCAATATTCGTTCCACAAGACGATCACGGTCATTGCTTCTAATATCATTATCTCATTGATGATGTCATTAATCGCGACTGCTTCAAGTACACAACACTCGCGATTGAAAGATGGATTGAAGCGATCGAGCTATTGAAAAATATCACTTTTCAATTTGAATTTCTATTTCTGATTGTATGTTATTTGATTCTTTTTATTATTTTTGAGTATGAGGAATAATTTTTCTGTCTCATATCAATTTTAGGAGGCGTGTGATTCATTTCATCCATATTGTTTTTTTGACGTTACAACGTCTTATAATTCGATAGAACCGGCTGCACGCACGAAAAAACATGACTCATGCGGCGTTACCTCGCTCTGAGGCGTTCCATTTAAGATTTATGAACAATAATTTAATCACAGTTTATTCTTATAATAAATTATTCAAAATTATGCTAGCCACTTGAATTACGTCATCACAAATGTCAATGATTATTTATCAATAAGAATAAATTAAATAAGTAATTAATAGAATTATGATGTACTCCTGTAACATGTTAATAGACGACAGTTGTGTCAACGATTTTATATGGGATGGACGTGAAACACGATTTCAGGTGCAACGAAGTAATGAGAAGATTTATTTAATTGGAATATATTTGTTTTTGACGTGACAACGTCTTATAATTCGATGGAGCCGGCTGCACGCACGAAAAAACATGACTCATGCGGCGTTACCTCGCTCTGAGGCGTTTTATTTAAGACTTGAAGTGCAAGCGAGAGCGCGGAACGAGCGACAGAGAGGCACAATCGGCCTCCGCGTTTGGCAGCGTTCGACATCTGTCTCTCTCCTACTTGAGTAAGCGATGCGTCCGCGTGGACAGCTGCTATACAATAATACATTTACATGTTCTCGTCAAGTATGAAGTGCAGTAAAAAGTGAATGTGATATCAATTGTTTATAGCAACGATAATTGCTGCCAGAAAGTACTGGGAGTTTCCACTCTTATGAAGCAAATTGAACAGTTTCGCGCTATCTAGCGAGTTTGGAGAAAGTTAAAATCTTTAGCTGTGTGTGCTAGGTTTCAGAAGCTTCTACGCGATAAAATATTTTGCTGAAATCTAATTGGTAACCAGGTAGACAACAGACAACTAATGTTTGTTTATCTTGTTTGTGAAAATATGTCAGATGTGCAAAAATGAAAAATATTTTAAAATTTTGAGCAAGATTGAAAAGGTAAGTTAGATTGGCAATATTTTTGAATACATTCTAATAAATATGAAGTATATACAAATAAGTCATGTTAAAAATCTTGATGAATATAAACATTAATATTTTTTTAAATGAGCTACAAGAAACCTTGTTGAGTCGAAGATTGTTTTTCATACAAGAAAAAACCGATTATTCGGTATAAGTACGAAAGTGTGAAATATTTTGAACAGAAGTAAATTGTTCCCAATTCAACTAGGGGAATAATTCGAGATGGGGCTATTTTTGTGTGGTACAAATGAACAAACAGATACTTAAGTGGACAGACAGTCGTCTTTATGCTGTTTTGGATCCCATACAACGACTTGCGGTTGGACACTGCAAGAAGTCATTGCAATCGAAGTACCGCAAGTAATTGGTAAGTATATAAGTACTGTACTTTTTGCTATTATGAGTAAATAATTGATATATTTATTTCAAGGTTACTACCGCTTCACTCCTTTGGCTTCAGCTCACGGTCCTGTCATTCATTTGGAGTTCAAAAAGAGCAGAAAGTATCTGGGACACATGATTTTCCATTCATCATAATTCTCATAGCTGCAAGTAATTATTGAGATGAATAAATCATTACGATCACCTATAATTCGAGAAGAGCAAGAAAGATTTAATAATAATAATTAATAATATTTGAGACGAATCACTTGTCCGAATATTGTTACCTAAATTTCTCATCCCAACAATAACGCAAAATTCAAAAAGTGTAATAATTTTCTCGGAATGGGAGACAAAATGTATATTTTCTACCGATTTTTCGAATGAGTAGTTTTGTTCACACAACAATGTATTTAGTGAAAATTTTGATCCCGATGATGAATTTCATACTTTCATATAAATGATTGTCTGATTCTAACTCTATGTAATTATCTATAACTGTATTTGTTCATCGTTTTTATCATTCGCAAATACTCTCAGTATTTTAATCTTTGTGTAAAGGTGAATCAGAAGATTTTCATGCACCATAAATTGTAATTCGTAGAGATATAGGAAATATTATTGTATTAATATATAAAATATGTAATTATATTATTTTTGTATAGAATATTGTATCATTTTATCAAGAGCTTCAAAATTAATTTGAGAACTCAGTCATAATGAGAAATCAAATTGAATTATCAAGAAGTAATACATGAAATTTTTTAGATCTTGAATTACAGGCTTCATAATTTGAATTTTCACGTGGTAATGAAAATTTAAATTATGAAACCTGAAATTCAATTTCTTAAAAATTCTATGTCTTATTTCATGAATTCAAATTTAAATAAAATAAATTTAAAAAAAACAGCCAGTGCCACCATGCGGCTTTGGGAAAACTAATAATTTTTTGTGCTACTTATTTAGCATGGCAGTGAACACTCTCAGTACTCCCTGATTGCGGCAAAAAAGGTGATGATTCTTTCTATATTAAATATATGTTCAATGATATATTGTCGAATATTCGTGCTTTCATCATTAAAATAAATAGCATCGGTCCGCTAGTGCAGCGATTGTAGGTTATGCTATAATTGACAAAACTATAACAATAAGTTAACAGAACTATTTCAAGATGAATAAAAAATCAATGGCTTTACTATTCGATCGAAATAATTATCGAGTGTAGCTATGATTTCAAAAAATTAAAACAAATGTTAAATCTTCCACATATCATAACAACGTGTCTGAAATGACAGGTCAACAAATTACACTCGAAACACTCCCTTTCATTTCCTACTTTTCCTATCATCGACCTATTCTCAACAGAATAACACAAATTGTAAGAGGTTAAACATCATACATGTTTAAAAGTTGTAAATAAAAGTTGTAAAACAATTGCTCAACGCACATTCATACTTGTAAAAACTATGAACATTGTACAAAAAAAAAAATTGACATAATTGTATTCATGCGTACAAATAAATGTAACTTGATCAATTCAATTGTGATTTTCATTTACCTCCTTCTCTATATCCACGCAAAATATCTATCAAACAAATAAAATTAAAATTTTCTTTTGAAAAATGCAACCATTCCATCAGTATTTTCTTATGACGTTGTCACGTTCAACTATCGTCAGTAAACCGACTTTACAGACGACCGATCTTTTTTAGGGATCAGAGTGGCCAGTTATATATAACTATGCTAATTAGCTTGTGCAAAAGAAGAAAACGTCAAGCTAAAAGTGGCTTTTAAATTCATTGTAAATTATATTAATACATAGTGTTATGTACAATTGGTCGACATTATCGCATAACCCGTTCTTGTTGAGCAATGCTTCATTTTTCGACGAAGTTAGACGATGATAATGACTATTATTTACACGTTCACAGTTTCCATATTTATTTGGAGTTTCTTATAGTGAAGATAAATGTGCATAGGAGGTTCATTGAATAAATTTGGTTTTTGCTCAGCTCAATTTCCTGAGCTCAACGTCATATTGTCACTTTGACATTTACCAATTATTCGCATCATTCCACTTGAAGACTGTGTTAGTGGAACAACAAAAACCGCGGTCGTGAGCGTAAATGTTGCAGTCACCTAGTCATATAGTGGAACGTACTCTTTATGGCAATGCCATCAAGACATAGTTACATTTATGGAGACTTGAATATTTTATGTTAGTGCAAACGATAGAATCTAAAAATTTATGTTTGTAACAATTATGGACGATGCTTGAAATCATTTCAAATTATGATTATTCATTTTTCTAATTCATTACTGATTATAGCAGCTGAATGTTGTTCTATTGCTACTATTTGAGGACATAAAAATGTCAAAAAGTGACATCAAGGTATAGAAACTGACTTGATGCTGTCTCTTACTTCTAGAAGACTGTTTTCTACGATTACGACAAAAAATCACTTTTCCGAATATCCGCTAGTTGGTACATGTGTCACCAGTCTCTAAAATGATGTCAGGAAACTGTCTCTATGAATTATAATTCAACCCTAGAAATCTATTTGCCTCTATCATTCTTATATGCTGATAATTTTGTAACTGTCATTTATTAATAGTAGAGTCAAATTGAAAGTTTTTTTTTTATTTTTTTGTCCAGAAGAAGAGCCGTTGCTTGCTCATGAATAAGTACATATAATTAGAAGATTTGAATTGCCGGAAGGTGGATAAAATCGCCATTGCTTATAATAAATTGTATTCTGCAAGATAGTGAACAAATTTGTTTGTTTATGACGAAATTCAAAGTGGACTACGAACATAAACTTAAAATTTGGAACGTACAAAATAATCATGATCAAAATGAGGATAATAGAGTATTTATATTGATTGAGTAAATAATTTCAAAGTTGAGTTAAAATTATATGATCCTAACTGCAGGATACATATCGATATTACATTTTGTCGAAGGATAAAAAATGAGTAGTCATCTAAGGGTATTACTAAAATATGCCATCTTGCAAAACTTTGATATATTCAGAATCAGTCAGCTTTGAAGTTTATGAATGAAGCAATAATAGCTAATGTAGATGCTGTTTTTGATATCATATGTAACAATTTATTCTATTGATTATAGTCCTGAATCAATTCAATTTTCATAAATACAGTGTAGAGTAATGTATAATCCAATACGAATAGTACACATATTGAAAGTTCCAGTTTGTAATGATACATCTGCAATGGAGTAGAGGGTGATCTGATACAAAATTATAATTATTTTCGCAAAATACTAGAATCGAATACATACGATTTATTGATTATGATTATCAATACTTTAAGTCATATTTTTGGAGACTAAATCGATTGAAATTGATCACGTTGACAATAGAGGATTGATATAATAGGACTGAAGTTCTTAGAAAAGTCAATAAGGAAATTTATCACTAGTTAGGTATCTTTTAAAATCGTAGTTGATATTGAAAAGAAAAATTAAATAATAAAATGGGTTTCCTGGTTCCGAAAGATTCCGTGCGACTCTCGGTATCGGAGCTTTTGTTTTTGTGACTATAAGCTAACCATTTTGGACAAGCTCTTATAATATCTCGTCTTCTAATGGTCAAATCGACTTCTTATTTAGCAGCAAGTTATCTTCTACAAAATTGCCTTGTATTATTAGCTAGTGCAATTGAAAAAACTCAGCAACATAGCCTGAAATTAGTGAAAAAATATAATTTTTGAATTTTTCAAATTGAATTGACTGTATTTTAGGGACAAATTATCGTGAATAAATGCTTTTTTTTCTTTGTATTGTAGGATTTTCATGTATAATTGAAGGTATAATTTGTTAGCTTGAGTGTTGAACCTCAAAAAAATACTACATTATTAGGTTTTTACTGAGTTTTTGATGAATTTTGCTATTTTTTAATAGATTTTCGAGTAGATCGATCTAATTGAATACTCGCTGTTACGGTTGATATTACATAAAAATGCACAGTTCACTTCATATTTGAGTCATACCTACCACATTCAGGAGATCTTTATTTTTCTTTTATTTGCGTGTAGCAATCTTGGAAATTCGTTAGCCTGGAACAGAAAACATATAATTCTCCCAGAAAATATCAATGGACACCGAATACCTTCGAGGTGACACATTGCGATGGAATTATGCAAATGAGAAGAAATATCAGATCAAATAACGCCCAAAAATAATTAAAAATTCCAATTGAAGAGCTTTGGTCATAGACTAGCTTTGCAAATACGTAATACGTTAGAACAACAGAAGAACATAATGTATTCATTATAGCGAATAATAAAAATATAGAATATATCGTATTCACAATTTTAGTAACAAGTATTAGTTCTTTATGAATTTCACACGTTTTGATGACGCTTTTTGAATTATCTTTTTGTATTGTAGAAGAATTATAATACAAAGCATAAATTGTATTTATTATTCAGTAATGCTAATTTGCTATTTATTATGTACAAAAATATCACGAACTCGAATGAAGATGATGAAAGAAAAACTATAATGTAAATAAAACATGAAAATATCAAGAACTGTGATAAAGAGCAGCAGTTGGAACAAAAAATATATTCATTGGAACAGACAAAACAAACAAAAATTAAAATCGCCGCACAGATTATCGTTCTTATTCTATTATTATCCACTCTCATTTCAATATCTTGTAATTAAACATCAATCGAATATAATTTTTTCATGATAAATACGATATTCTTACGTTTTTTGTGTAAATAGGATAACAGAAAACAGAATTGGATCATTGAAATAGTATGCCAGACAAATAAGGCAGTATTATTCACAATATCTGAAATTGATCCACAAGCAGTTGGTAATGCTTGCGTATTGATAATAATTGCAAAAGATATATTGAAAACTATGCTAATCACTTTGAATTCGGGTGGATGATCCTTTTTGACAATGAATGGCATACTTCCGAATATTTTGGATATAAATAAAAATAGTTGCAAAGCTTCATAGATATTGATATCCTGATAACTCATTTTCTGATATAACCGCACTTGCAAAGTTATAAACTCGACTTGGTCAGAAGCACTTCGAAATTATTAGTTTTCACTTTTCAATTATCAGTTCCAACTCAAGCACATTTATACAACAAATCGAAAAGTCCTATTCGGTGTTTAAATCAATTGATATGTGGCAATGAATCGCGTAAGCAGATTTTCCAGAGCCAGTAATTCCTTACGAGGGAAGCATCAGGTATGGAGTTCAAGAATATTTTCAAATAGACAGTTTCGGTACTCAATTTTCCAATCTCAAATCAATTTATACATTTTTTTTTTTTTTGGGTTGAGCGTAGTCGTTTATCTCTAAGTCAATTTTATCTATTTCAACGGGTGGTTTTGAACAGTTTGATTTGAAGTTCTACAAAACAAATAAAGACATTATAGTCTCTAATGCATCATAATTTTGAACAATCATCATCTGTTTAAAAATTATTGGAAACTTCTCTCAACAGTCAATAAGCTAAATACTGCTCATTATTTATGAAATATGCGATATTGCTTCAAGAAGTACTGAAAACAAATATTGATTATAGCTACAAACTTGGACTAGAGGTTCTTTTTTTAGCTCTAAATTTTCAACTGTTAAATATTCTATCAATTGTTATTAAGTGGATACAATGAAATTTTCAATTTCTCACGTAATACTAAGTGAATTAAAATTGTACCCTAATTTATTGGAAGAATATAATATGAGATTGGTTTGATTAATAAATCGAATAAATGGCACGGCAACGTAGCATTTGTTCAATTGCATTTAATGAAAAGCGCTTTTAATAAATTCTTAGTATCAAATTATGTTCTCCAAAAAATATCAAGTCAATATCCTGTCATTTATAGGGTCTAGAGACTTGAAAATGTCTGTGTATAAGTGTCTGTTCATTGACCCTTCTCCCGAATTATTGGGCCAATATGGTTCAAAACTCAAATTGAGATTTATTGAAAAATTCTCTTGATGAGTCTCTTCTCAGTTTTCTTCAATTCAATATTAGAACAGGTTTACATAAAAACTTAGAGAAACAGTTTCTTGTTCTCATATTTCTGCTTGTCAAAGAGAAGATCGAGTAAGTCGAACGGTATGCCATAACGTTCATTCTCCAGGCAAAATCGGTATTGTTTATTTTGTGGATGCTTGAATTTGATGAATCAGGCATAGCACTTATAACATAGATTGAAATTCTATTTTGTATGATATGATGATCGATTTTTATCAGTTCAATATATTATGGTGATAAAATATCATACATTGTTCAAAAATCCAAACCTGATTGTTCCATAAAATTACAATTCAGCAATCGGTTTTCACACCATCGTCTTGAATAAGGCAGCAACTGTAGACACAAGTTTTATTCTTATTAGAACTATTCAGTACAGTATACCAAGTCTTAGATACTCGGAGTTGTAACTGCGAAGCCATTGAAAATTAAGTTGATACATGGCATGCAGAGATATAAATCTGGAGCTGTGCCATCTACCATGAAGCAGCCGAGCTGGCCGATAAAATATCACATATTGTATAATAAGTATCATTAAAATATGCTCGACTCTCATACCTATTTTGGAAAGTCTAGGACGACAGAAATAATAAATTATTGTTTTCCACTGATACAAAACAAAAATACGAAATTTCTGTGATTCGCAAGAAATAAGACTCACAAACTGATTCCAATTTCCTTTGAAATTATGTAAAACGTTCTGAAAAATAATCTGTACGATTTTTTCATTAGGAAAGAGTTGAAACATTTCAAGTTAATAATTGTAGGAAGAGTTAAGTTTCAATTTATGATTCTCTTTATTAATTTACGATGATCATTTCGACTTTTGAAGTCATCTTCAGGTATCGTTTTCTATAAAAAATCTTCGAGTTGGGAGAGCACTTTGAAGTCATCTGATATAACTAAATATTACTTTTATTTAGATCACGTCTAAATTTGACGGTTCAGAAATAGTAAAAAATGCATAGAAAGGGCGTTTATCCCTGTTCCATGACAGATGAATCTCGTAACATGAATTGAGTTTATTAATGGATTATAGCTGATAGCACTGTGCACATCTGTCATCGATCCATTTGTTAGTTTTTGAAAAAGGATAGCGTACTAAAACCCTTTACTGTGGGCCTATTAAAGTTGAGGGCCGTGGGGAAGAATTTGTATGTAACATATATGAATATAAGTACTGTAATATTTATTGCTTTTGAAGGATTTATTTGTAATTAAATAAAAATATAATTTATTAATCACTTACAACTATCAAACAAAGCCGCAGAGATTTATTTTCAACTATTTATTTATTTATAACACTGATCACTCACTATTTCACTATTTTACTGTTCATTGTTCTACTGTTCATTGTTTACTGTTCTTCTTCAGGACGTTTGCTTCCCCTATTAGGCGCGTGCATCACGTGGTCGAATCTATGCAACCCGCCAGCCTGGTGGACCAACAAACCAAAACATTTCATTTGAAACCATTGTGCTTGGTTGGCGTATTATGAATTTAATGTTTATTTAGTGAAATTTTGTTTTGAAAATTATTTTCAGCATAATATCTCGATTAATCAATGATTATTATTCTCTGTCAGACAATATAAAACATAGGTATTTGGAGAAAATATCTCGTTTATTATCTATGAGGATCCATATGTGGTGGAGATGAAAGAAATAAGACATTTTCATGGTAATTACTAAAGATTATTTAGCTTATGAAGGAAGCTGAAAACAGCTAGAATATGTTACAACTTTTAAAAGCTTACATGAAACTTCAAATTATGAACATTAACCAACATGACTATAATCTTCAAAAATATTCATGGAAGTCGGTAATAAACGAATGATTTATTTGTTTTTTGATTAAACATCTTTTAAGACAGTTCAAATTGAATTTTCTATTCCAAGTAATTATTATTGATTGTCATTCATCTTGCTGTTAAGTTATTTGCTTGAAATGTTGGAAAAAAATTTAGAATTCTAATTTACTAACTTGCACAAAGCAGAATCCTGCAGCTTTGCCTATATTTAAAAACAGTTCTCAATCAGGATTATCTCTATCGTCCAAAAGGCTAGTTTGTCTATAATTTAGAAATAATTCTACGGTTTAAGTTTTTAGCAATTTTACAAATATATAGTGTAATAATTAGGTCTAAATTAGGATCATGCTAATATTTGTTGAATAGATATTATACAAAAATTTCAGTTTAGACAACAAAACATAACTTATACTCAGGTTGAACAATTTGTTTATCCTGTTGTGTTACTTCTAGCCTATAAAATCTGTCTCAATTTTAGATACTTTATCGACTTTATGCAGCCATAAATTTCAAATATTACTTTATATTCACTTGAAATATTAAATATCAGATTCAAATAGATAAAATACCTGCAATAAAGTGCCTGATACAGATACGGCTTTACTTAATTTTGGTGTCAGTTAAATCACTCCTTTTTAGAGCATTTTCCTTGTTTTTTAATGACTAGAGGAATAATTCTTCCTCCAAAGTTTTTATCTGAAGTAAATCCACGAAAAGATAAGTCTTGTACAGCCTCACTTTTCTAAAAAAAACCAACAACAGCACTAAAATTGAGGTATTATTAAATGTGTTCCATATGACAGAACGTTTGTTGGTCCACCAGGCTGACATTTTTAAATGTCCGTGACGTCACGTGCACGCGCCTAATATACGGAAACCCGTTTCTCAAAATATTCTAGAATTAGTCTAGCACGTTACTAGATTTTTCGACCGGGCGAGGCGACGCGATACGAAACAAACAGTACGAAAGGCCCCGCCCAGACAACAGAGATAGATTCGGGGCCTATTTTATTTTTGCGAATTACGAGACTTCTGCACATTATAGTACTTAAACAATTTGGGTAAAAAACTTTCGAGATTCGGAATACCATGCTTCTAAATAATCTGGCAAATATCATGATGCTTTGATTTACACAGATTATTTTATAGGTGAGTATATATTTATTTATACACACACAAAAATTTATAAGAATATTCAAAAAAGATCTATCCGGGCTACATTCGTACAAACTGAATTAAGATAGTTATGTAGGTAGCAAGTGCAGCAATAACCTGAAGAAATAAAAAACGGAAAAAACGAAAAATATTGACAACAATTTTTTTTTTTTGTCATAAACTACTCAAAATAATTAGAGGGTCAAGTTTTCTTTCGTCTGCTAGATTTAAACGTATTGCACCACAATTTTGGGCATCTGGCTTGATTATTATCATTATGAATATCATTTATGTAGTGTTGATGGATAAATGTTCTGTGTTTCAATATTCAAACTCTTAATAAGGTTTACATTTTATCTGAAATATATACCATCGCCAAAAAACTTGACCCTTCAATTATTTTAAGTAGTTTTTAAAGATATATATTCACAGTGTGAAGAAGAGTATTATCCAAAGGAAATAATCCGCATGCTGTGAACTTCAACTCCCCATGTATCATTTGTAACGAAACTGTGTTTGTCGTCAAATCCTAACCACTTCATATATAATTCGGTCCCTCTTCGTTCCAACACTTTCTCCACAAGATAAACGTCTAGATAAGCTTAACTACTACTCTACTGGCCGGGCTTGATGAAAATTCAACCATCGGTGAGAGCTCAATTCAATTTAACTTCAATACTCTGCCCAATATCTTGGGCTTCCCCAGGGAGGTCATCTTATATGACGCTTTAAAAAAGTTTGACCAACATTTGTACGTCTTCTTCTTTTTCCTGTCCTTTCTTTGGGCTTAGCCTGTTTATCCTAATAGTATTCTCTCTGTCTATTGTCGATAAGGTGGTGATACTATAGATGACGACACCCAACAAAATTAACATGTATTTATTGATAGTCAAGTACTTTTTGTGATATGAACGTACTTCTTCGATCATATACATTACAATATTCTTGTCAGAGTACTTATCCCAGAATTCATGTATCAAAACACTGGTTTTCTTAGCCTGCAATAAATACACACACTTTGAAATTGTACATTCGAAATAGATACTAATGATGTAAATTGATACTTAACAAGATTCAGGGTTTGAAATGAGAAATAATCATCAACTAATAAAATGAAAAGTTGAGTGAGAAATTTTTATTTGGCTTTTGAGTGAGCTGGTTGAGAAAAGATTCTGTTCATCCAAGAAACAAATTATAATTAACGAATAGATGTATGCATTATCCATATCATTTTCTATTACTTACCACAACTCTCACAGATCTGAATTTATTGCATGTTACAGCAATAACAGTAAAAAACATTGACGTCCAGATTATGCCTATTGCCATGAGAAATGTATCACGATTTTCTTCAGGTTCTTGTGATCGTGCAATTCTGCCTACAGTTGGACATATTCCAATTGTTAATAGTATATAATAATAGAACACTTGTTCCAAAATTTTAAGAGAGAATGTATCAAAAATATCAACTGTAGCTTCAGATAATTTTTGATGATCTCGAATAAGATTAAAAAATGTTTGCATTGAAAGGTTGGATCTATATTTGAGGTCACAATTTCTTCTCAATTGAGAATTGATATAATGGAACTCATTGTGCAATTCTCTCAAGATAATAATTTGATAATAAGTTATTATAAAGTTACTATGAGTTAATATATTTGTGAATATGAAGTTAATGCTAGAGTTAAGCCAGAAAAAAAAAACTTGAGAATATCAAAATAGGTACACCAAATATTTTCAATCTTTTCCCATTATAATCGGAACAGTAATAAGTGAGACAATTATCAAGATCATTCAATGCCGTTTCTATTTTATGTCTTTGAGTGATATTTATTATTAAAGAGATAAAAAAATCTAATAGAGAAGCCGAATACAATATTTGTGATGAACAATAAATCATGAAACATAATATTGGTGTACCAAAAATAAATTCGTACACGAATTTCAGAGCAGATTTTTTGGTATAATTTATACTTATGAAAGACACATCTAAACATTTTGCCAAGAGATTAATTGGTTCAATATAATGTAAGAAATCGTTATACATATCAAAAAATATATTAGTGCTCAGTATATCACGATAATTTACTTATTTAACTATATTGAACTGCGCAGCGTCCTCGGAATATTTTACGAAATTTCTAATTAGGGAAAATACAGTCCATTCATCCAATAGATTAATCCTTCCTAATACTTTTCAAAAGCAATATGAAGGAACGAAATCAATTAATTATAAAACTCAATCGACTTAAATTATTGTGTCAATCATCAGTTAAATTTATTTTTAAAATTGTGAATAAGAGTCAATATATTGTAAAAATACACGAAAGCAGAAAAAATATACACATGTTCGCAAATTAATCGTGGAAAAAACTCATTTTTCAGCTCATTGACGTGATGCAAAGGCCATGATGAATTCCATTGGCAAGCATGCAATTTCTTCCTCTAGCATAAAGTGCTAAATTGCACATCTATTGAACTTTTTAAATAAACTGTAGATCGTTGTTTCAATTTTTCATTCCCTTCAACGATACATTGAAAGCGTTCTGCAGCATAGACTGAACAATGTTTTCCAAATGACAATAATCTGTATTCCCAAATTGTCAATCCAGACTGTGATATTTACTAGATAACCATACAACTATCTTATTGCTTTTTGTATTCAATTCCAATATTTACGATCTACATAGATCAGTTTGCATGTGTAAGGTAGCAATTTCCTTGCATATGAATTCAATATTATCATCATCATAGATTTGACACCTCAAGTTAGTACTATAGAATGAGACAAGCAATATTCAGCATTGCTCTTATTTATCCAGCTGTTGTGTTTGTCGTCAAATCCTAACCACTTTACATATAATCCGGTCCCTCTTCGTTTCAACACTTTCTCCACAAGATAAACGTCTAGATAAGCTTAACTACTACTCTACTGGCCGGGCGTGATGAAAATTCAACCATCAGTGAGAGGTCAATTCAATTTAACTCCAATACTCTGCCCAATATCTTGGGCTTCCTCAGAGAGGTCATCTTATATGACGCTTTAAAAAAGTTTGACCAACATTTGTACGTCTTCTTCTTTTTCCTGTCCTTCCTTTAGGCTTAGCCTGTTTATCCTAATAGTATTCTCTCTGTGTATTGTCGATAAGGTGGTAATACTATAGATGACGACACCCAACTTTGGGCATATCTTTTTGGGAGTCCGTCTACTGGCTTTCGTCCTGACGGTTTATTATCTCTGGCGATTTTCGGCAGTCGGTCCTCGGCCATCCTGTCTACATGCATTCCATTCTTTTCTTCTGACTTTTATAAATTTTCAAATATCTTGTATTTTACGTTGTTCGCGTATTTGCTGGTTTGTCATTCTGTCTTGTAGTGTCTTCCCGATGATGCATCTTAGAGTTCTCATTCTGTTGTTGTTATCATTTGCTTCGTCTTGCAGGTATCTGGACGTGTTTCAGCGCCATATGTGAGTATCGGTCGTGTGCAGGTCTTGTATATTCGAGTTTTATTGTCTGTTGATATGTATTTGTTCCGCCATATGCCGTCTCGCAGACACCCTGAGGCGACTGAGCCTTTGATTGTCTGGTCCTTAACTTCTGCTTGGATATCCCTTGCGCTTGATATATTTACACACAGATAATTGAAGGTCATGACCTGTTCGACCACGGATCCCTTTATTTCCAATAATTTACATCTAGGCTCTCGAGATGTAGTATTGAATTTTGTCTTTTGTCTGGATACTTCCATGTTGTATGCTTTAGCCGATTCTACAAACTGGTGTAGAAGTCTCTGGAGGTCGTCTTCATTATTTGCTTTTAGTACAGCATCATCTGCATAGCACACAATGTTAATTTTATTGTTGTTCATTACGTAGCCTCTCATTGGTTTTATAGTTTCTATGATCTTATCCATAACTACATTGAATAGCATAGGACTGAATGAGTCTCCCTGGCAAATTCCAGTATTTATTTCTATCTCATCGGTTAGTACATTCGTAGTTTCCATGCGTGTTTTGTTGTTTTGTCTTCAATTTTTACACGATCAAAGGTCTTTGTGAGGTCGACGAAGCACATGTAGTCTGGTTTTCCATATTCAATTGATTTTTCGCATACTTGACGGACTACAAAAATGGCACATGTGGTTGATCTGTTCTTCCTAAATTCCATTTGTTATTCGTTGTTTCCGATTTTGCTGCTAAGTTTAGGAAGTATTACTTAAGTTGTCAATTTCAAGACTGCGCTTAGTAGCGTGATTCCTCTATAGTTTTCCGGATTCCACCGATCATCTTTTTTAAAGATGGGTATTGTATTACTGGTTGTACGTAATAAATAAAATATTGTTATATGAGGTAAAATTATCAAAATTTAATTAGTTATGTAATGATGAGTTCTAAGTTATTCTGGCAGTTTAGTTTCATCGTTCAGATAGTGAAGATGTAGGTATTACAGAGTTGGCGAAGTGGTAGTACTAGTGCTGGATGAGTCGAATTACTGGGTGTGTGAGCTGAGTTACTAGATGTGTGAGTTGAATTATTAGGTGTGTGAGTTGAGTTACTGGGTATGTGAGTTTGGTTACTGTTTGTGTGTGTAAGAGTTGAGTGTCTATGGTACAGCTTGTAGCTGAGTGTGTAAGGGTCAGCAAATTCAGAGTTTGCTGAACTCTGACGAAATTGAGGAATGTGCTTTCTTGCAAGCAAGCAATAGAGGTATATGAACTATTTGTAAATACGATTGACGTCAATAACGAATATTGTTATATTAGCATTTTGGAATTGATATATAGAAGTCAATAAGTAAGTCAGTGACGATAGTTATGGGTTAGTCAAGTTATGAGAAGTAAGTTAGTTATGAGTTAGTCAAGGAGGATGTAGTTAGTTAGTGATAATGTAGTTAGTGATAAGTTAGTTAGTGCGTGTGTTAAGAAGTTAGAAGTTTGTAAATATTCATCGATGTAGTTTGAAAGCCGGTGAGCAATCGGAGTTTGGTAATTTAATCTTTATATTCTTTATCCTTTTAAATACATTTTATTATTTGTTAAACGTGCAAATTATTCCAAGTCCTGTGCAAGTCATTCTCCCCTTTCAGAAGTATTCCAAGAGTAGATAAATACAAATATAATATCCTCACAGTTCAGCAAAGAACCCAATCTACCAAAATATAAATTTATTGTAAGTGGGAAACCCTTACAATTGGTGGCAGCGGTTGCGGGTATTTTGCTGAATATAGATAGTCAAAAATTTATTTTTTTTGATTTTCTTGTGAGGATATATTTTTTTTTCTCCCCTTTTCTTAATTTTTTTTTGTAAATGCCCCTCCGCATATCACCAGACATGCCTAGAATTGCTGATGAAAGTAAAGTACTCAATTTAAATACTTATATGAATTAACATTTTAAAGATATTGTTTCAAAATTGATATTTGCCATATTACTCTGGAGCCATTCACAATAAAATAATAAATATTCCATAGTTGTTATATCAAACGTTCAGTTCGAGAATTATCAAAATGAAAGACCGATCGCGAGAGTTCGAGTATATTTTAATCAATAGTCCGCATAATAGTGGTGCTGTGGAATTTCTCAGGAATCTTGTGATAGAGGATCCAGCCTTCTTTGAATTAAGTACTCATTTTCAAAATGTGAATGAAACCGTTGATGAGTTCAAAACACGACTCTGGTTGAGTGACCCAGTATATAATGATCCATTCAATTACAATTTGGAAGACGTGGAGTGGAAAGAATTTCTCATGAACACTCAATTTGTAACAGGTCTTAGACCACAGATAAGAAGTAAAGTATTGACAGAAATAAAAATAAAAGATTTATGTTTGGTAGAAGACCAGTACGAGATATGTTAATTTGCTAAATTTATTGAAAGTAATGAATGTAACCAGATTCAGACAAATAGAAATGATCCAAATATAATTAATAAGACTAGTTGTAATAATGATGAAAATATCGAGGATGAAGATAGATATAGCGAAGAAAATTACGTATTAACGAATGAAGGAGATTATTTAGAGTTAAACTTAGAAGTAGGAGAAAAGTCAGAAGATACGAGTAAAGAAGACATGGATATGGAAGAAAGTGAAATGATAGAATCAGAATTAGTAGATAGTGACCAAGAGGAAATAGGTCGGTTTAAGATAGATTTCTGGAAAAAGATATTTTCAAAGATGGATATAAAAGGTAGTAAAATGGATGATTTAGAATTAGAAGATAGTGACCAAGAGGAAATAGGTCAGTTTACGGAAGATATTGAGAGAAATATGTTCTTAAAGATAGAGATAAAAGAAGAAGAAATGATAGATTCAGAGTTAGAAGAGAGCGATCAAGTGAAAATAGAGCAGTTTACGACAGATATAGAGAGGAAGATATTTGTGAATGAAACAGAAACAAGAAGTCTAGAGCAGGAAGAAAACAAGAAGGAAGTTGCGGCAGAAATGAAGAAGTTGATGATAGATTCAATTACTTTTGGAGATTTTGAAGACGGCGAAATTGAAGAATTGATTTTGATGGCACAGGATGATGCCAGAGACACAGCAAATGTCACAGACACAAGTTTCACTGAAAGTAACGTTCTCGAAGAGGATGCTGAATTTTTTAAGAATATCTTATGGGATTCCTTGATTTTTGTAGAACAAGAGAAAATGATTCCAGAGTTTTCATCGATGCAGTTGACGGAAGCATCAGATCCGGTAAGCATAAGTGTACATAACCCAATTGTATTTTATAGCGAGTGCATAGCGGAGGATGAAGGTTTCGCAACAGGATTCGTTCAAAGGAGGTGTTCAGTCAGACATGGAAATCTCATAGGATCAGGTACAGAGCCTACGACAAGAGGACTTTTCACAGTGGAATTTTCAGAAAACTCGACCATTGGCAAGGATACAAGCTATACATAACAGTTAGAGGTAATTCATTGTTACAAAAGTTGATCAGATTTGTAATAGGTTTTATTCTATTCGGTTTTGGAAATAGTAATATCTGTTATCCTAAAGTCAATTTTGTCATCCGATTAAATTTGAATGGTTTTATAAAATGCAGAAAACGAAGATAACTCAAATTTACGTCATGATGTCGGATAGAATCAACTTAGAAATTATTATTCTTGTCTTTTCGAATATATTTTCCATTTATTCTTGTTTTAAATGATTTTTATTGCAGTTTCAATGAAATTTGATTCATTTTTATGTCAACGTAATCATTTTGAAGCTAAAAGATATAGTGTGTGGTCATCAGAATTTTCTTCATTGTTTTTAAAATTATTTTATTCACGACTAACAGCTATAGAACAAAAATATGAATTTTTTCAACAGTAGATTCAAATAAGTAATTTTGTTACGTTTGGTATTATGAGATAGTTAAGGATACAAGTAAAGTTTAATCTAGATTTGTTTACACGGATGCCAGGTAGTAATTTTGTCACATACTCAGGAATTTGGCTCTCCTGTCCGTTGGTAGCCAACTTGTGCTTTAGAATTGCGGTCATTTTTAGCTGCAAATCCAAATCCCAAGTGTTTTGTAAATAGTAAATTAAAATAGTTTTGATTCACCGGATGCCAGGGCATATGTAATTGATATGATCCCCAGGAAGTTGCTTCTCCTGTCCGCGAGGTAGGCAACCAGAGCTTCAGTTTGGAGATTTTATTTTGTAAATCATAAGGATTAAGATTAGAAAGAATCTGAGAATAAAGTGTATTTAGCGAACATAATTTCAATAAGTTGTAGGATTTCAGGCAAATAAGGGATTTATGAGATTTTTATTTTTCCAAGACTTTGTGATAATTGTCTGTCGGTGATTTTATATCAGTTATTGATGGAGTTGATACTAAGAGTTTCAATTAAAAAAACCGATTATGTAAGATGATTTGTGAAGTATTGAAAGAGTTTCTGAGATTTTCTTTAAGAAGGGTATGAAAATACAAACAAATTGAAATTATGGTAGTTTAAGTCCGAACTAAATCTCTGGTGGGTAATTAAGAAATGAAATTTTGAATAAATGATCAAGGTTTAGTGACGTTAATAGCAATTATATGAGATTTATGGCCAAAATCTCATTTAATAAAAAAGATGTCAAGATTATTTTATGTAGTATTATGTAGCGAATTTCTAAGCAATTATTTTAAGATTGTACTGCAGAATATGTCCACTTGTTTCAGTGTACCAAGACTACTCTCCTGCTGTTGAGACAAAAGTTGAGTAAGAATAACCATGACGGGGGTAAGAAGAACAAAAATTTTAAGAGATCAATGAAGGAGGGAAGAACAAATTTACAAGAAGTTCGGCAACTGAAGGTTCAATCATGACGATTTCCAACAAAATGGGTTAAATCAAAACAATCTGATGGCGACTACAAAACTGCTGTTTACACGAACAAAAATTCATGTGACGAAGGTCAAAATCCAATTCTACGTCAAGCAGCAGTGGGTCATCGGAAACATAGCATTCAAAACAACAATCATCAGCAAAAAAATCACACGATGAAAACTGATACCCCAGAAAGCAGAGCCAGCAATTATACATGAAACCCAGTGCCCAACATCGAACACTTCTGAATGTGCAGTGAATTCCCCCCACAAAACTTTTAAACAAACCCCCCGAAAACATCACCATTGAAATGAGTGGCCGTGTAGAGACATTAAGTGTAATAATTAGGTCAAGGTTGAAGAAATGTCCATATAACAATAGTAATTTCCAAATTTTTTCTAAATTGTGCTTTAGAGAAAGCAAATTTCTAAGAAGGGGAGGATTGTAAGGGTCAGCAAATTCAGAGTTTGCTGAACTCTGACGAAATTGAGGAATGTGCTTTCTTGCAAGCAAGCAATAGAGGTATATGAACTATTTGTAAATACGATTGACGTCAATAACGAATATTGTTATATTAGCATTTTGGAATTGATATATAGAAGTCAATAAGTAAGTCAGTGACGATAGTTATGGGTTAGTCAAGTTATGAGAAGTAAGTTAGTTATGAGTTAGTCAAGGAGGATGTAGTTAGTTAGTGATAATGTAGTTAGTGATAAGTTAGTTAGTGCGTGTGTTAAGAAGTTAGAAGTTTGTAAATATTCATCGATGTAGTTTGAAAGCCGGTGAGCAATCGGAGTTTGGTAATTTAATCTTTATATTCTTTATCCTTTTAAATACATTTTATTATTTGTTAAACGTGCAAATTATTCCAAGTCCTGTGCAAGTCATTCTCCCCTTTCAGAAGTATTCCAAGAGTAGATAAATACAAATATAATATCCTCACAGTTCAGCAAAGAACCCAATCTACCAAAATATAAATTTATTGTAAGTGGGAAACCCTTACAGAGTGTGTGCGAGAATGAAGTGTGTATGATACGGCTTGGAGCCGGGTGTGTACAAGAATGGAGTGTCTATAGTACGGCTTGGAGTCGAGTGTGTGAGTTGTCGACGGCTCAGCAAGCAGATATGTGCTACAGTGAATCGTCAATGAAGCAGCGAGCAGCTTTGGGCTGTAGCAACCCTTGTCAGATTTCCAACGACTGGGATTAAGCAGTGGGATTGTAGAAACCCTGATCAAGTTACCAACGAGGGAAAAGTATGTGTGTGAGAATGGTGTGTTTATGGTACGGCTTGAAACTGGATGTGTGTGACGCAACTATGGTTGGCCGTTGACGGCTCAGCGAGCTGATTTGGGCTTAACGGAGGAATGTACATGTGTGTGAGATTGAAGTGTCTATGATACAGCTTGGAGCCGAGTGTATGTGTGATACAACTGTGGTTGTTTGCCGACGGATCAGCGAGCAGCTTTGAGCTGTAGTGGACCGTAGTTGGCCACCAACAGAGCAGCGAGCAGCTTTGGGCTGTAGTTACCATCAGCTGGGGTTGAGCAGTGGGACTGTAGTAATTCTGACTAGGTTACTAGCAAGAGACAAGTGTGTATTGGTATATGTCGTGTGTTGAAACTGTTGACTCCGGTAATTTCTCACTGAGTTTTGTGCTTAGACATTTTAACACCTTAAAGACTTTGAACTAACTATCAGGTTCAAAAGGACTGAGGATTCATCCGAACGCTACAATACAGTTGTATTTGGTATTTGTAATTATTACACGGGATCTGTAAAACATATTTTGTGAGAGTCTCTTGAATAATATTTTTCTACCTGCGGTTTTTCAACGTTTATAACAATATCAAGTATAGGCTATGTGCAAGAGGACGGAGTTTGAACAAATATCGATGCGAGCGCTCATGGTGAGCACCATTGTAACCATTGAACTTCATTTCTCAGAATACGTCATCGAGCATTGTAGTTTAAAAATAAAAATAATTGCATATAAAACTTAGGAAAACGCTTGTTCTGTTTCAGGCTGTTGTGTTGAGGATGATTCAAGTGGAATATAGTTTCATAGATTTCATGTACGCAGTTATAACGTAAAAATACGAGTGAAGTGGATCAAAGCCGTAAATAGAGTATTATCTGTCTTTCATTATTACTCTATACAACAAAGATGTTTGAAGTTCAATTGTGAAATTAGAAAAATTCGTCATCTATTTTGGATTCATGAATTTATCTCTATCTCTAGAAGTTTGTTGGATGCACTTCACAATAATTTTGTTGTTAATATTATCAGCAACATATTTTTCAACATGTTTAATATGGCAAAACTAATTTCACGCTTTTCTTCAATGCTTCTTCAGTAGAAGGGATACAGTGTTTGATACATACAAACCCAATCCGCAAGATCATCGGCGTCATAATTTCAGGTCATCCTGCCAATTTGGACGTATTAAGACGTTTTCTTCAATAGGTACGTTATAATTGAAGAAAACAAATACTCAAAATAAAAAATTTCAACGTACCTCTCATGCTATGCAAGTTATATTATACGCACACAGCTGATTTAAATAATATTAGTACATTTAAAGAATTATAGGTATGAAACAATGATAAAATGGGAGCTCAATCGTTCTCCATTGCCCGCTAGAGGCGCAAGTAGACTTCATGCACGTAGCCTATAATTTCAAAATAAATATGAATAATAATAGATAAATGAGGTACACACATATGAGTTTGGAATAAATATAACTACTTGAGTTTAATTTTGATCAGGAATCACAAGCATCTTGATTCAATTTGTGTTCATAGAGGCAGAATGAATTATTATAGTAAAATCAGTTGCCAGCGCTCTAATGATCTAAAAAAGAGTAATTCAAACAGTAAAAAGGGTTCTATAACTTTCTATCAAACATACGGTATTCGATAAAGTATTGTCCAATGAAAACAATCCACATGCCATGAATTTCGGTTGTCCATGTAACATTTGTAGAGAGATGTACTGAAACTGAATTTTAAAATTAGGTTAAATACTCATCAACTAATTAAAACTAATTACATTTTGAATCATATTGAAGTCAGATCCTATAGTATATTTATTCCATAGTTCATGAATGATAAGAGGTGTACATTTTGCCTGTAATCACAAATATACCAACATAAAAATATATTTTTGAAACACGTGCACCGAAAATGCTCTATTACTGAATTGAATTTCGCTTCGAAATTTCTAATTCAAGTCCATGGAAACAGTTATCATAAATTCGCTGTTGACAAATTGTATTATGAGATGTGTTCGTTATAATGTTTGCATTTGCTGTGAACGTGATAGTACAGAAAATGTGAAAATCATGATATAATATCGATCAATAAAATCGGTCATGTGAGCTATGTTTCGTAGTATTGGTGAAATATGACCGCCATTTCAAAAATATGTTTGTAAAATCGATACAATTATAATGTGGAAAGTTCAGTTATAGAGTATTCCAGTGCATTTGTTGCAAAAAGTATTATATGTAATACGGATACCTCGTGCTTTGCCCTTGCCTTAGTCGAGTGCAGCCAGCTTTATCGTGGGCAATAATGACGGTCGTTCGGTTCTTGTAACATAATATACTATTAATTCGTAATTTTCGCATTCGTTTCCATGGTCACACATCGTGAAAAATGCGTGAGCTGAGCGTTAATTCGTCCCAGCTCTTTCTCTGAATAAACGCGTGACACTCTAATCAACTACTACTGACAAAAATCTTACTTCATTTTTCAGGCTAGTCCAAAGGTTACAGAATATGATCAAACAAGTCATGTAGAAAAGTATCCAGAAGAAATCAATCATCGTGAAACCTAAATCCAAATTTGATATTTTCTGTCTAATTTTTCTAATTCTAGCACTATGATTTACAATAGGATTGAGTCCAAGGGCAATCATGATAAGAAAATATGAAATATGTGTCAAAATTAAGGGTGAAAAAGTTTGACAAAATGTCATTGAGACTCTGGTAAATTTCAGATATTTTTTGATTAATTCAAAAAAATTTGCTCCGATATTTGACTTATTAATTTTCATGAGGCTCTGATTGATAAAGACATATTTATTATAAGTCTCATCTAGAATCAGAGTAAGAAATACATTCAAGTAGACTTGTGCCGATCCATTTGTATTCAGGAATAAGATTTTGTATCCGTCTTTAAATTCAAACAAAGTACATAAATATAAGATTGAGCAACACATTAGCAAAGATAATACCAGAATGGAATAAATAAGCTTTATTTTCTTGAATTCGTACGTAAAATCCCTCAATTCTATATTTAAATCCAATATAACTCTTTTCATTTTGTTCTTGAATGTTAAATTGATAATAAATGTAGATATGAAAAAACCAATTGATAAAATATAATAGATGACAGTTTCGCTCATTGTATACGACTTAACATCATCATTCAAATCTGTTAAACGCAATAATAACTGTGCACCAGTGAAAAACATGAGACAAAATACTGGCAAAACAAAACACAAATTGAACAATTTAGAACGTAATTTGGAATGAAACGGCACAAAGTAGAATCCCAGAATTCTCAAAATTATCGCTATTGGCTCAGAATAATATATGAAATCATCAACCATTTTCGGAATGATTTTATCCCCGAAACAGTAGTTTGAATGAAAGAACACCAGGATATAAAATAATAATATTAACGAAATTCTGATCGATTAGATGATAATAAAACTCTTGAATGTAATCCAATAAAATACTGAATTAAATATAATAATGACAAGACAAAAATTTATCATCATAGCTGTCAAGAATTGAAACATAATTTTTCAATTAGTAAATTGAATATTTGGTATGCTTCAATAATTTTTTTATAGATAAAGGCGTCGATAACGGAAGGCTAACTCGGACCATTACATGGTGACTGCGACACTAACAAACAAGACAAAAAATAGCACATAAAATAGAAATACTAAAGCTAGATAGAATATAGAAAATATGAATGACGAAAATGTATGGGCGAAGTACAAAAAAAAAATAGGAAGTGTTCTGAAAAAGGAAGAGCCCGAAGTGAATGGATTAGATAAGAGATGGGAATTGCTATGAAATGGCATAAAAAAAGCAGCACAGAAATAGATAGGGAAAGACAACAATAACATTAAAAATGAGAAAAGCTGGCTTAATACAAAAAACAAAATAATATTGGAAGAAGAAGCTACCGCAAGGTTAAGATTTATATCAACAAAAAAAATCACAAATGTAGATGGAGAAAGAAACAACAAGAACACAATAAATTTTCATCCACAAAATAACAAGTAAAATAGGTCCTATAAACACAAAACGTACGGCATAAAGTTAGAGGAAACATAGCAGTAAATGAACAACAATATAAACAAATATGAATCAAGCAGTTTCAAGAATTGCTGAGAGATTCTGAATAGGACCTGGGAGATTAAATACAAGAAGACACCGAGACAGAGACAATAGCAGAACCTACTTTAAGAGAAATGGAAGATGTATTGAAAATCAATCGCAGCGGAAAAACCTCTCGAGAAGACAAAATTAATATAGAACCAATAAAATATGAGAATGAAACACCACAACTACATATATATGAGCTCATAATTAGAATATGAAGGGAAAAAAAATACCAGAAGAGTGGGAAATGAGACAGATTGTCACAATTCATATGAAAGGAGATCAAAAAGTATGCTAGAGTTACAGAGGAATTACACTTTAGGCTCAATCAAGAAGATAATTGATGTCAGCCTTAGAAAAACTAGAAGTACTAGAAAAACTGAGAAGACTGATACAATAAAATAAATAAAAAATTAGTATTATAACACAGAAAGAAGAAACAGAAGATTTGTGAGTGATGGGAGAAAAAACAATACTAGGGCCAGAAAAAATATCAAAAAACAAATATAGACCAATAATGAATCACGAAATGGAAAAGGAATTGAAAGGAGAAGATATAGTAAAGAAAATAATACAGCAAAGAATAAAATGGCTCGGACACGTATGGAGACATGGAGAGCAAGACACAATGAAGTCATTCCTAGAATGGAACTCAGCAGGAGGAAGAAATGGAAAAAGACCAAGATCATCATTGATAAAAGAAGTACAAGAAGATCCAGAAACAGTGGAAATTTCGGAACTGAACAAGATAGGAAATGATAGAAAGAAATGGATTAATATAGCGAATAAAATCTCAAATCAGAAATCGAAAGTGATCCCCTCAAAAAAATGGATCTAGAAAGCTCCGATAGAGGCGAAACTCCACAAGGAGTGCTTAGCCACATTATTCAGGCGGTTGGTAAGGTTTAAAAAGATATCAGTGATAAAGTATGTCGAAACTTCGGTAGTCAAGCACCATTTAACAAATGTCCCTTTCATATCATTAGTAAGAGAGAGATAGATGCTATAATATTTGGCTATTTCTACCTCCAAAACAAGAATTCTTGAGGGACAGGTTACCCTTGTTCAACAGTGAGTAATCTATGAGAAGCAAAGGTCGGTTGAGAAAGAATTCTGGGACAGAAACAAATCAAGGAGCCCAAACAGAATTTTAAGTTTATAAGGAAGTTCTATGTTTTTGCTGTTGCGGGCATGAAAAGTATTTGAAATACCAATGTTGACACCGTAACAATATCAACACTAGTATTATTATCTATATTTTTTCAAAGTGATGGATTATGATGGTTCAAAAGAATCAAAATCTTAAGTTTGGAGTCCTTTTGTTCTTTATGTTTGGATTAACTTGATAAATAAAGAAAATACAATAATAATATTCTTGCAACAGAGATGGATTAAGATAGTACAATAAGGACTGAAATTTTCTTCAGAAATTTCTTTATTCCAGAAACTTGTATTGTATTGATTGATTGATCAATGTTTATAATGTCAAAGTGAATATATGCTATCATCTCAACAGAAGGATGGATTTCCCGTTCAAATATATTCATATACATGTAAATTCAAAAGGAAAGTTCTAGATGTTATGCCAAATGTAACCGTCAAAACAAGTTTCAAATATTTATATTCATGAGAAGTTTATTAGAATTGAATTAAAAGTCAGAAGAATTTGATTGAATCGGTCGACCCTGCAAAAAAACTATATCGGAGCCCGCAGTTTGCTCTAGGTTGGTCCTAAAGTAAAACAACAAAAAATATCGATACCATGGACGGAGCCGCAGTTCACCCAGGGATAATCCTATGATAAAATAACAAAAAATATTCATAGTTGGGTGCTGCAGTCAGCGATAGCATTAGGCTGCTGCTGCCCGGCACGTGGTTTGCCCGGATGCTGCAGTCAATTTTTTTTTAGTATTTATTACGGTCCATGTATCGCTTCAAACTGTATCAATATAATAATATAAATGGTCATTGCTGCAACAACCTGAAATTTTAAAATTAATCAAGTTTAAAGACTTACATATCTCTAATTTGTATTATAGTGTGCAATAAACTATAATCTAGATCGAGGGATCTACATGCTGTTATTCTCAATTTTCAGTGCATTAGTTGTAAAGGAATTGCCTCAAACTGAAAAAAGAAGTTTACATCAATTGGGTTGTGTCATGAAAATAAAGTTGTGATTTTATATTATTCTTTCAATAGATAATATCAAACTATAGGTGTAAAGATTATTCATATAATTTATAAATGAGTATATTAATTATAATTAATATTTAAAATTCAATAAATTTTGAATATATGAAAGAAGCGTTAAAACGCTTTCTAATTGGTCCGACATTTACGTGACGTCACTTCGGTAGTAAGCAATCCAGCAGTTATATACTTAAGTGAAGTTTCCTTGTATATCGTCAATTTTTTATTGGAAAAACTATTTTAATATAAGCAATATGTCTCAAAGATAATTTCACAAAAGCTAATTTAAGTTATATACCAGAAGTTGATCCATTTATGATTTATGAATACATAGTGGTGTATGAAAAATTCAATACTCTAGTCTAGAAATACGAGGTATTTGGTTTTCAATGTGAGCAGTTTTTTGGAATTATTTTCTCAATATGCAAATGTTGTTATATCTTTTTGTACAAACCCAGTCGAGAATCATTTTGTGATAATGCTATAGGTTATGTGTGTATTCAACGCGAAAATAAAACTTGTATTGTGAAAGGAAGAATCATTTCAGGATACTTATTCTATAATTTTTATGATATTCCACCTACTTGAGGTGATGTAATATTATTATTGACATGAGGTGGTGTCCTATCATAGTTCCCTGTACTGCGGCCTTTTGGCCTATTGTACCCTCTGTGTTTTACTCCTCCGATAGGAGTTCCGCCTGTCCAGGATTTTCTTCAGATTTAACTCTTTTAAGTTCTTCGAGGGCAGTTTTTCCGCTCCTACAAGACTAAGTCTATCTCTTCTCCACAACCTCTGCATATTGGTTCTTGTTCCAATCTCAAAGTATGTAGGTGTTTATTCATTGCACAGTGTCCCGTTATTAGTCCTGTTATTTGCCTGACATTATTCCTACTCATGGTGAGTAGACTGTCTGTCCTTTTCTTGGATGGTTCATCCAGGAAGAGCCTTGCTTGTCTCTGCCCTGGTGATTGTATACAGTAGATTTTATGCCATTGCTAGAGCATCGTTTTCATTTCCTGTTTGACTCTTTCCGTAGAAATTCCGCAAGCAGGTTCTGGCCCGATGAAGGACAGATTTGTCCCGTCCTTGGCTAGGCGGTCGGCTACCTGGCTTCCTTCAATCTCTGAATGCCCTGGTATCCATATCAACTTTACTTTATTCCCCGCTCCAAGAGTATTGAGTCTATGAATATAATCTAGGAAAAGTCCAGATCTTATTTCTGAAGCCTCTAATGCTTTTAAAACAACTTGGCTATCTGTAACTATGGAGATTCTCCTATTGTTATAGTTCCTCTCCAATAGTAGCTGTACACTGATCGCGATCGCGTACAGTTCTGCTTGTAATACTGTCGCATTTGTTCCGAGTCCAACCGACTGGTTGTGTCTCAGTCCTTTTGCTCCATGTATTCCTGCTCCGGTTCCATTGATGGTCTTAGAGCCGTCTGTGTAGATGACGATGTCATTTTTGTCTACTGGTTTGTTTATTTGCTCCCAATCATCCCTTTTAGGAATTTCTATCCTGTAGGTTTAATACTAATTCGGTCTGGCACCATCTGTAGAATGGGATGCTTGTCCATCTCCGCAAAAATTTTGGAGTGTCCTTCCCTGTATTTTTCTTCCTTTGAGTAAACTTCAGTTCTATATGCGCCGCCAAGTGCTCTTGCATTTATAGCTAAGTGTAATGGAGGTAGACTTAACAGGGTTTCTATCACCGCCGTTGGTGTTGTTGACATAGCTCCCGTAATTCCTGGGCAGGCCAGTCTTAGTGTATTCTGACAGTGCTTTGTCAATGTTCTTTGCCACCAGGAAATGCTGGCGTATTCTATAACTGGTTTAGCCATAACAGAGTAAATCCAGTGGGTCATTGCTGTTGATAGACCCCAGTTTTTTCCAAACATTCGCCTGCAGGCCCATAAGGCTCTTATGGCTTTATTTGCTACTTTCTGCACGTGTGGTTTGAATGTTAGCCTTTTATCCAGGGTTACTCCCAGATATTTGACTTCTTCTCCCAACGGGATTTCTTTGTTGTTCAGATATAACTGTTTGAGTCCGGTTAGATTTCGTTTTCTTGTGAATGGTATGACTGTAGCCTTTGTACGATTAACTGACAATTCCTCCTTGTCACACCATTTTTCAACAAAATTTAAGGCTCCCTGCATCATTTCCGATACGGTTTCTTGAAATTTCCCTGTTACTAGTATAGTCACATCGTCCGCGTAGTCGATGGTTGTGTAACCTGCCTCGTTCAGTCCTTGTAGGAGTTCGTCCACCACTAGGCACCACAGGAGTGGAGAAAGAGCTCCTCCCTGTGGATATCCCCGTGAGGCCTGCACCCCTACAGAGGTGATATATTAATAACGTCATATCACCTTCCACTGTTGAAGCATCTGAAGGTACTCGTACTTGTCGAACTTGCTTAAGTTTCTGATTATTTTCATTTATGTTGATACACCATATACCCATAATTTGTCAGATAAAATAAATATAAACAGTATAATAATTATGCATGCTTTACAGGCTTTACAGTATTCATCAATGAGAATTGAGATATGGCTGCGTAATATTAACAGTTATTTGAATTTGACCTACTACATTCCCAACGTAAATAAGATTTCAAATTGATATTTGTTTACAATTATTATAAATTTCCATTTTATGGTGGGTTTATACACAAGAATTTTGTGTACTGAAGCCCACAACTAAATATCAAATCCATCTCAAAATAAAATATGAAACACCATAACCTCAAACGTCAAACATCACTGGTGATAAGATTCTATCAACACCTCTCTACTTACAAAAATCTCATTAGGACATTTTTCTTGTGTGTTAGGATTAAAATGAACAAAACAACCTCTATATAATTTTTTTTCTGATTTAATCCTTGCAATAACGTTTAGTAATTACTCTGAGTAAATAGGTATTCTGTGCTCTGAGCACCGAAGTGACGCCACATGTACGTCAATTGAGCTCGGGCGTTCACGGCAATTTCCGACGCATTCAAAATTTGAGATTTTTAATCTATTGATAAAAAATGTAATGTTTATCAAAAAATTGTGTAAAAAATAATCACAATACAAAATTTAAAAAACTTGCATATGGTATTATTACTTTATATACGTGGTAGAACCCAATTATGCATAGTTACAAGTATCCATCTCCGAAGAATATTGAAAAATATGATTATTTGAATTTAAATGAATATTGAATCTTCATTAATAAGTGGATTCCAATTAACAGAGGTTGAGGTGTTTTCATTTTTCTCAAGGATTTATAAATCTACTATAATGAAACATTTCGACAGATGGATCGTAGTTGCTCCGTATAATTGATACCCCTTTAATTTTATCATCTGCTGGGCCTGGAAATGATGTTTATTTCATTCTCTTTTGTTGATGTATGGATACAACGTTCGGCAAAATGGCATATTTTCATAAGGCGTTAAAAATAGATAAAGTAAATTATATCAAACATTTTCCAAAATAAATTAAATTCAGAGACTCTGTCTGAGAATTGGTTTTTGAAACAATCATCATAAATCATCAGGGTGTAATTGTGACATGGGAACTAGCCTCAAAATGTCTAATAAATTTTCTAAAATATATTTGTTAATTGTATTTTACCAAGACTTCCTCCAATGCCCAATACATTTTTATCGCTTTATGTATAAAATGTGCGACACCAGTTGCTGCGAAATTTTTCTCATTCAATTACTTCTTCGAATAGTTTTTACCATGTATTGACAATAATGAAAATACAATAAATGCCCAGTGTTGCCCAGAAACAGAAATAGGAAAGAAAAGTCATGTAAGACATTTTCTATTTTGAAATTTGGTGATCTGAAAGTTTTTCTCACAGCATTTATAGCTGGTGATGCAGCTCCCACAATCAGAAAAAAGTAGTAAGTCACTTGCAACAAATATTTAAACGATGAGATATTGCATATATTTTGTGAGCATTCAGTAACTTTGTGATGTCTCTCAATCAACACAAGAAATTTTTCGTAACTTAGTCTAAAGCATAATTTCTTTCTCTTGTTTGATATGAGTACAGGATAGATTTTTACATCATTGAGACAATCATTCAAATATTTATACTGAATCGTAATTTCATTCAGGATTATTCTTGTATTGAAAGTGTACAAGAAATTAACATCAATTCAAACTCATTTCGATTCACTAAATTATAAATTACAGTCAATGAAAAATCCAATAATGTAGCTGCAGCCAACAAAATTACGCCCTTGTCAATTTCATTTTCATTAGTCACAGAAATGAATACTTTGTACATAAGATGAGAATATAAGGACAAAAATGGCAGCCCCACTACTTAATCACAAATCATACAAAAAATATTAGCATTATGAAAAGTGACAAAGGACTGTCCCAAAATATGATTGATATAGCATAGTGGGCGAATATAACTTTCAAAACTATTTGACATATTTTTCTCTATGACTGCACTTTGGACACTACCAAGTAGCTATTACAGAAAATCTATATTTCAATCATATGTATGTAATATTGTTATTTTAGTTATTCATTTGGTGTTCTACATAATTTGAAAGTAATTAAGTTGAGTCGTGTGGATAATTTATGTTTCACTCTTATTATTATTATCATCTGAAATATGAGGGAGAATAACAAGGAGAACACAATAATATCATTAATATCTGTCCTTGTCTGAATTTCTCTAAAAGATATATTTTTGAAGACTTAGGTTCTGCGACTAATTGATCCAAAGATCAGAGGATTATAAAAAAAGTACTCCTATCTAGAAGATTTACTCAAATATGCTATGATGCAAAACTTTTCAGTATTATTCAGCTCTGAAGTTTATGAATGAAGCAATTATAGCTAAGATAGATGTTGTCTTTGATATCATCTGTAACAATATTTTCTATTGATTATAGTCCTAAATCAATCTAATTTCCATAAATACAGTGTAAAGTAATGTATAATCCAATTCAAATAGTCCACATATTGGAATTTCCAGTTTGTAATGATACATCTGCATAGATTAAATAGTGATCTGAAACAAAATTATGATTATTTCCGTACGATACTGGAATCAAACACATACGATTTATTGATTATGATTATTTTATTCTTTAGGTCATATTTAAAAAAATAAATCGACTGAAATTTATCACGTTGACATTATAGGGTCAATAGGACTGAAATTTTCATAGAAGTCAATAAGGCCTCTAGTTTTTGTTCTGTGAGAGAAATAATTTCATCAAAATCCATGACTATATTCGTTGTTACGGTTGATATCACATGAAAATCTGAAGTGGACATCACGTGACTTACTTGTACATCATTGGATATATATAATCAAACACAGCATCTCATCATTCCACGGCTAGTCGGTTGCTAAGGAAACAGTATGTCATCATTCTTATGTCGCAACTTTCCTAAATACTGATTTCCAAGATTCTACGGCTAGCAGTTCTAAATTTATGCGCAAAATTCCAAGATCGTCAAGTATAGTGCACTTTCGACTCAATCGATCTCAATGAAAATAGGATATAAACATCTAGACAGTACTATCATCTTGGATGCTGTATTCTAATATTCTACGTTCAATCGTTTTGGATTTATGCGGAAAATCAGGAAATGTTTCAAGTAAACTGCACGCTCGGCTTAGCCGATCACAATCATAATGCAAGGTGTACAACTAAATGCTATAAAAGTGCCTAATACGGAATCTCAATATTCTGCGACTGATTATTTTGAATTTATGAGAAAAATTCGAAATATCTGTAATATGAAGTGCATTTCCGGCTTAATCGATTGGGACGAAAATAGGAGATGATCATTTGGATGCTACAGCAATTTCAAATACTGAATTCTAGTATCCTACGGCTAATTATTCTAGATTAATGCGAAGAATTCAAAAAAAGTATCAGGTAAAGTGCACTTCCAGTACAGACGATTGCAACCATAATGCGAGGTGCACATCAAGATCCTAGATCCTATACCAGTCTTTTATACAAAATTTCAGCATTATAGGTTTGACGAATTCTGAGATTTGCGAGTTACGCACATACACACTTACATACGTATATACGTACCGACATCAAGCCAAAAATAGTCAATATGGATTCAGGGATGCTCAAAACGGATATATCCATCAAAATCTGTCGGTTTCACAATATTTCCTTGTACGTTTAGACCGTCAGATAGTCGTAGATTTTAGTGCCTCATTCTGTTTTTCATGCCTTCAAAAGGTTTGATAAGTATGTATATTTGGAGCTCAATAATGCTGAAATTAAAATTGGGCCGTATGGCCAACATAATGAGAAAAATATAAGCTGCGCTAAAATATCACAAGTAATCGTATGATTCAAGATCGGCTAAGATAGGAATCTAGCGCTTAGAGTGGTATATATCTGTTCTTGAAAGTTTCATATTTATCGAAGGGATCTTCATTCATTGAATATGCAAATGGAATGTAATCAATGTTTTGGATGAAAACGTAATAAATTCATTTATATTCAATCCTTACGTTGCCCAAACCTTATTGATTAACTAAACAAAATTCATTAGGTGCGCTCAAGGAAGTGAATATACTAAATAATTTCACGCAAATATAAGTTTTTGCTGTTACAATCCAGTAGGTAACGTTTAAAGAAGACATCAGCAATAAGGTATGTCGGAACTTTGGTAGACAAACGCCATGTAACAAATGATCATTTTACACCAATCGTAAGAGGGAGACAGATACTATTATGTCAGGCTAGCACTACTTCAAGAACAAAAATTTTCAGGGGACAGGTTACCCTTATTCGAGAGTAAGTAGTCTATGAGAAGCAAAGGACAGTTGAGAAAGGATTTTGGGACAGGCATCCTAAACAGAACTTCAAGTTTATTAAAAAGTTCTATGTTTTTGCTGTTACAGGCATGAAAGGTTTTTGAAATAATAATGTAAAATACTTTTTTAGGCGATCATGACAAAAAAGGTGTTTTTATGGCTTCTTTTGCGGCCGTGAAGTTTCACTTTTTGGGACTGATCTGTCAAATTTTACTTTTTGGGACTGATCTGTCAAATATTACTTTTTGGGACTGATCTGTCAAAAAATATTCCATAAACACTTTATATTTACCTATATGGGCAGCTTGATGAACTCCTTAAAAAACAGTTTTCCCTTAAATAGTAAATATATTCTTCCGTCAACCTCTGTAGTTCTTGCAATTCAAAAAATAAATACGCATTTTTCTTAAATGTCAACTTGATAGAAGACAATAAAATAAAACAATTTCAACGGCAACTAAGATTTACAATTGCAATGTTTTAGAAATGAATAGATAAAATGATGTGATTATGAATTATTTCGTAATGATCGCCTAAAAAACGTTGTGTGCACCTCGGCCTACTGTTCTTTTTTGGTCTCACCTGAATTGCAGCCACAGCTACGCTTCGGCCGCAAACAACAGATTCGACCAAAAAAGATAACCTTTACGGCCTTGATACACAAATAACTATTATCTAATTCCGTTTTGAAAAGTTAAATTTAACATCAATTTCTGATGTCATGCAACGTCCCATTTTTCATAACTGTCATGCAACAGTTGCGTAAAGTAGTTACGTAATGACTTTAAATTACTGGCCATGTTCCAGAGCTAATCAATTATACTTATCTGCGTACAATTAGAAGAATGATTTATTATTTACAGTATGCAGCATTGGCAGAGTTTTTAATATGAAAGGGTACTATATCACTCAGGATATCACTGCTTGAGTACATTTTTAAAAATTATTTTGACGTTTTGTGGAAATTCGATATTTGTTTATTTCAGTGCACTCTTGTTTCTGTAGTAACAATAGATGGTCATGAATCACAGTCATCTGAATTTTGTGATGTAACGTGAGAAAAGTTCTTATTCAAAAATATAGATAAAATTATTCTGACGGAATTAGATAAAATTTTGTACAGAATACGTTATGAAAAGCCATATTGTTTGACTCACGTAATTTTCAGAACTCGCTACGCTCGTTTTGGCAAATATTACGTTTCGTCAAACAATATGGCATTTTTCATAACTGATTATGTAAATAACTATTTCAACTTTGCTCTCATGGACAATCAACAACTTGCCGCACTTGTTGCACAAACACAATATATCATTCTTAAATGATTTTAAAAAGCTTGTATATATTGAAAGTATGGATTCATTTGGATTTATTGAATACTGCTGAATCTGGTACTTATTATGGTTCACGCATCACTTCAAACTGTATTAAAATAATAATATAAGTGGTCATTGCTGCAATAACCTGAAATTTCGGAATTAATCAAATCAAAAAGACTCACATACCTACCTTTAATTTGTATTACAGTATGCAGTAAATTATAATCTAGTTCGAAAAATCCGCATGCTGTTATTCTCAATTTCCCGTGTATTAGTTGTAAAGAAATTGCTTCAAACTAAAAAAAAGTTTTTATCGATTATGCAAAGACACAAGTATCCTAATCTTTTATATTTGATACCTCTTCAATTTTATCATCCATGGAATTATTATATCTGTTCCAGATTTCATGAACTATTAGAGGTGCCTGCTGGGCCTGGAAAAAATATGTATTTCATTCTCTTTACGTTGGTGTATGGATACAACGTTCGGCAACATGACATATTTTCATAAGGCGTTGAAAAGAGAAATACAAGTAAGTCATCTCAAACATTTTCTAAAATAAATTAATTTCAGAGACTCTGTCTGAGAATCGGTTTCCGGAACAGTCATCTTAGACCAGGGAGTAATTGTGACACTGAGACAAGCCTCGAAATGCCAAATAAATTAGAGATTTATTATCTAAAAAAAAATTGTTAATTTTTATCGCCTTATGTATAAAATGTGCGACACCAGTTGCTGCGAACTCTTATCCATCCAATTACTTCTTCGAATAGTTTTTGCCAAGTATTGATTAAGATGAAAATATAGTAAATGTACAATATTGACCACAACACCCATAAGAATACCCAGGCAAAGTCATGTAAGACATTTTCTGCTTTGATACCTGGCGATCTGAAGATTTTTCCCATAACATTAATAGCTGGTGATGCACCTCCCATAATCAGAAAAAAGTAGTAAGCCACTTGTAACAAATATTTGAACGATGAAATATCACATATATTTCGAGAGCACTTAGTTAATTGTTGATGTCTCTCAATCAATACCAGAAATTTTTCGTAATTAAGTCTAAAGCATGAATTTTTTCTCTTCTTTGATATGAGTACTGGATAGTTTTTTACATCATTAAGACAATCATTCAAATATTTGTATTGAATCGAAATTTCATCCAGGATTATTTTTGTATTGACAGTGTACAAGATATTAACGTACTCGTTAGTAACCATTGCTATGTAAGTGTATAATGATTGTCCAAAATCATGTGTACAGCTATCTAGATAAATTATGCCCCAGTAAAGTAAAGTCAATATGATTAATTTGTAGATTAAATGATAACACTTTGATACATAATCTTGCTGTACCAGAATGAGATTTTTAATTTCACACAGGATCAATTTGAACTCATTTCGTTCCATTAAATTATAAATTAAAGTTAACTGCAGCCAACATAATTATGCCCTTGTCGATCTCATTTTCAGCAGTCAAGAAATGAAAACTTTGTACATAAGATAAAAATATGAGGACAAAAATGGCAACCCGGCTACATAACCATAAATCATACAAAAAATATAAGCATTATGGAAATTGACAAAGGACTGTCCCAAAATTTGATTAATATAGCATAGTGGGCATATATAACTTTCAAAATTATTCGACATAGTTTCCTCTATGATAGCGTTTTGGAAACTACTAAGTAGCTAGCTATTACAGAAAATCTATATTTTAATCATATGTATGTAATATTGTTATTCTAGTTATTCATTTAGCGTTCTACATTATTCAAAAGTAATTAAGCTGAGTCATGTTGTCAATTTATTGTTTACTTTTATCATAATTATCATCTGAAATATGAGGGAAAATAACAAGGAGAACACGATAATATCATCACTACCTGTTCTTGTCTGAATTTCTCAATCTATACATTTTAGGTGATGAAGGTTCCGCGACTAATTAATCAAAAGAACAATATAAAATGAAAAGAAAGATATGAAGCACAATATGTCATATTTTCATGCGCACAAAATGTCCATGTAAGGCAGATATAGGATTCGACCTATTCTGCTATTTCCTGGTAATGTTAGCCCTATGTCCTCTAATATTGATGCATTGCAGGATTGTTAATCTACAGATCATCAAAATCAAATGAGTAGCTACACTTTCAATACTCTTAATATATAGTAAGGAATAGAATTCAAAGAAAAAAGAAACTGGATCCACATTATATATTTTATTCGTTGTTTCAAATTCATTCAAGACCAAGAAATTAGGACAGATGCTATGTAAATTAATATTCCGATAAGTTCAGTAGTAACCTAAAAACAAGAGAAATATGAGCAATAAACATCGATTCATCTCAAAATTCAAACAAAATACATACATGTGAGATTGAGCAACACATTATCTTCTATATATATAAAACAAAATCGTGTTAGATACACCATTTATAACTCAAGAACGGCTGGACCAATTTTCATGATCTTTGATTTTTTGTATTTGTCTCCGCCCAAATAAGTATTGAAACATGGAAAACAATCACGGAAAATTTCATTCTCTCATACATTTTGTATGAAACAGTTTATCGATGATACCTTGAGAGCTTATTTTTCGTTTTCGGCTTAAAAGACTTGAGCCCAATTGGATCAAACAAAAGCAGTCGATGGAACCTGAGAATAAATTTGGAAGCTTCAAGCTCTATCGGCTTCTTTTGTTCGCTGTACGAACTGTCGTGTGTAGTGTTGCCACGAGACGAGACGAGACGAGACTTTAGTGAGTCTCGCCTAGCTCAGTCTCATCTCGGTCTCGCTTTGATCTTGAGTAGGTCAGTCTCGTCTCGGTCTCGAGTCTCGACGAGAGTCTCGCCATGATTTTTCAAAATTACATATTCTTACATGCGTAAATCAATTCGTTTTACCTGATTATTCGCCATGAATTGTACTTATAATATATATATTTGTATGTTTGATGCGCAAAGTTATGTTTCATAACTTGGCCATAAACCCATAAACATGAGCTTCTGGCTCACTCCACAATCGTTGAGAACCACAAAAACACTACGCTACAAATGATGTGTCCTTTAAATTTCGCGCATTATACAAATATATCCACCTTATTAAGCAGCTCAGTGAGCTATGATCACGTGTACAACGCTCTTGTGTATTGAAAAATACTTAGCGCACAGCCTACGCCGAATTTGCAATACCAACAGTCGCTCCGGGGCTCAATTCTAATTTGTAAAGACTGTCTTTTGACGTCATTTTATAGACTCGGCACATGTGCCATCTATCGGACAATAAGAAAAGTAATTCAATGTCACCATCGTTAAAGACAGTCTTCCAGAAGTAAGAGACAGAGTCAAGTCATTCCTTAGCTCGATGTCAGAATTTACAATAGTATGTCATGAAATATTAACAATAACAATAGAATAAAATTATACTACCATAAATAATAAGAAATCAGGAGAATGATCAAACATGAATTAAACCTGATTTCAAACACCGTTCTTAACTAACTGCCAGCATAAAGTAGTCGATCATATTGTTTGCTCCTACAATATTCAAGTCCCTACAGATATAACAATGATATTACAACATTGATATTGAGAATGCGATCTGTTTCAAGCAATCTATATAAACTAGAATATGACCTCTGGAGCCACGAGAAAATGAAAAGATAATAGTTTTATGCAAGGCCACATATTTCAAGTCAAGAATCGATGAGTTACAAAAATATTTTCAGAAGACCATGATGCTTGTTCGCAAATGTGTTTCACACCACACTATAATCTTCTAGAATTCTCAATATAAATTCACAAACTAAATTCAGGTTGCGGAAGTGTTCATATGAATTGATGGTGGATCTGAGATGCTCACATGGTCAGTTCACGCATTGTCTGCGATGTGTCAAATACCAAATTCAGAGGTGGATGAAGAAAAACCAAATTATAAAATGAGGTTATGTTATTGACTGTTAATAACGAGCTATATGGTTCAAATTACTGAAATTTATGAATGAATACTATTGATTCTCTCTTTCTATGGCTCAGTCCAGGCTAATCTGATATAATTTTGAACTAAATTAGATGAGATACAGGTATATAACCAGGAGTCTTATAGGAGTCGATTTATGCAACGTATTTCCAGTGAAAATCAATTATAGTTTGATGATACTTTCTTCCATTATGTCGACAGTTTTTTTGTGAAATTAAAAGTATTTTGCTTTTCTTGAGATTCGTCCTGTTGCACAATCTTATCATATAAAACCTGCTGCGGCTACACAGTACATCCCCAGACATAAATTTCAAGGTCAGTTTCATCGCTGTTTCATAGATTCTGAGTTTCGCATCAATCAATTGTATATTCCAAAATGACAGCTGTCATTGTCAAAGTGACAGCTGTCATTGTTAAAGTGACAGCTGTCATTGTCAAAGTGACAGCTGTCATTGTTAAAGTGACAAATGCCGGATATATTCAAATCCTTACATAAAATAGGTATTTTTGAAAATAAAAACTCCTTTTCTAGATTTTCGAGGTCTTTAATTCATTGGAATATACAGTTTTGACATTTGATCACTGGAAGTATAATTTTAAGATAGTAACGTGGATTCAACTGATTATTTATTTTATATTTCCACTAAGCCTATTTCCCTGAGAGCTTTAGATTGATACCAAACTGGAGATCATTTAACTAACTTATGGAAAACAATTAACAAAAAATATTGCTATATAAGCTGAATATGAAGTAAATATTCTGAAAGAGAGGTAGAGAAAATGATTGTCTCAATCGGAAACTTGGCTTCCAATCAACATCTTATTCCAACTATAATTACTGAAGTTTGTGAGTATCTATCTTTGCTTTCGGTATGACTCTATTGGATTTGACTTAAAAATAAATTTTAAGTAATTATAATGCAAGTCTCGTCGAGAGTCTCGCGAGACTCTCGCCGAGACTCGACTTTGGTCTCGTCTCGGTCTCGACTTTTAGCTCGAGACTCATTCTATGGTCTCGTCTCGACTTTTTGAAGCGAGACGAGACGAGACCGAGACTGGTCTCGAGTCTCGTGGCAACACTAGTCGTGTGAGCGGAACGAGCTCGGTGAACGCTAAGCCACAAAGCTAGCGAAGCGAGTTTAGTTAACTGTAAGCTGCAATGCGAGCGAAACGAGCTTGTAAACTATAAGCTGCTGTGCGAGCGGAGCGTGTTCGGTCAACGTTAAGAGGCCGTGCGGGCAATGCAAGCTTTCTTATTAGTAAGCTGCCGTGCGAGCGAAACGAGCTCGATCCACAGTTAATCGCCATATGAGCGAAACAAGCCTGGTTAACTTAGATTATCCCCAACACATGCATATTCATTCTATTGTTCCATTTTAGCTAGGTTTTTATTCAAATTGATGAGTTATGTCATAATTATATAATAACTCCTATATAATTATTTCAATAAACATGTCATGTAATTCATAATGTAAAATCTTCAAAAAATCTACAAAAAAGAAAGTGTTATAAACAAGACATATAAAGAAACATGCAGTGAGACTAAAAAGTCTAGGCAAGATACGAGAATCTCATATATTAATTGTTTTCTTACAAAAAAAGTTTGACATGTCCTAATCATTTTCAGGTTATAAGGTTTTTATATAAAAGTTGGGATCAAGGAGATCTGTTGCAAAAATTAGCATTTATCAATTTTGAAGCGGAACCAAATACGCCGGGTCAGCTAGTTAAAGATAAAACTGAAATAAATAAGTCTCATTTTCTTTCATTCATACGGAAAAAAATTCAATTCTACATTTGAATCCCATATAACTTGTCTCATTTCGTTTTTGAAAGTTGAATTGATAATAAATGCAAATGAAAAGAAACTGATTGATAAAAAATATGTTTTATTTGGATAAGTTCTGTACATAAAAATGATTAGAAACACAATATTTCGACAGCAAAGTGCTGCCTTTTTCAAGTGTGAAGAAATATGAAAATAAATTAACAGAATTGTGAATTTTATTTTTTTATTTTCATATTTCTTTACACTTGAAAAAAACAGCACTTTGCTGTCGGAACGTTGTGTTTCTAATTATTTTTATGTACAGAACATATCCAAATAGAACATATTTATTTAAAAAAAGTTTTGATAAGTTTTTTCCTTCATTGATTGATAAAATAAAATAGATGACAGTTTCACTCATTGTATACGATACAACGTTGTAATCCAAATCTGTTTAACGCAATAATGAATATATAATGATAGTAACTCAGATTTGCGGTCAGTGATTATGGCGGGATAGACAAGAATTCAAATTTGACATTTCAGAAGAAAAATATTCAAACACTTGAATTATTGCTGGCATACAAAATAAATGTCAAAGATATAAATTTAAATAGAACTATTAAATGATGAGAATGTAAAATTATGTTATAAAGATGTCCCAAGACACATGCAAGAAATAATTTTGACAGAAAACATGTTTTGAATTGAAAATCATGAGTTTTTTTTATTGAATCATGAAGTATACAGCACAAGAGTTATCTAATTCTAATAGAAACTTGTTTTAAATTGGTATTTATGCATTTTTTATTGAATCATAAAGTATATGTATGAAATATCATGTAGAGCAAATGGCTTACTACGAATTTGTTGGTTCGGACTCTTTTAAAAATGTCCATGGCCGCTTTACATACTAAATGTGACAAAATCTTGTTGATACAGTACTAAATTTCCAAAACTATATGTCGTTCACATTCGTATCTTACAATTTAGGCACAAAATACTCAATTATCATGTCGCGGTCGCGAGCACTAATTAATGTTTGTGCCTGATCAGCCATTTCTTTAAAGAATAATAGTCCGATGATGCCTCCAGCACAAAATTTGCATCAAATAGTGACACGTTGTGAATGCATTTGTCTCTCAACAATCTCTCGTGTATTTTTCGAATTCCATATACGACAATCCCGACGATTATCAAAGCCATCAACATTATAATAAGCGCCATCGCTGAAAATTGAGAGTAATGCAGATTCGAATCGAGTATTAATATTTGTAGAATGACAGATCACAATAATAATTGATAGACATGAATAAAATACTTTGTCGCTTCATACAACTTCAGAACTATGATATTGATTACTTCAAATTCTCATCTGTACCCTTCCAGCTACAGTAGTACTTAGAAATCTAAAAAAAAATAAGTTTTACAGAATTAGATTTGAATTTAATTTTCAATTTGTTTATTCAATGAACTTACGAAAACATTGTAAGTCAGATTTGTCAAATTTTTTGGAATTTGAACCACTCATCTTACCAGTATGACAAGTTCGGTAAAACTACAATTGGAATCAATTTTTCGGTTCTTGAAAGATTGATATTTGAATATGTGAAGCCAAATACAGTATCAAAATATCATATACATTGATAAAATTCTTTCAAACAGGGCCATGAGCAGATATTCGAAATTGTTTTTATTACTAAAATCTGCATAGACTATTTGTCATCTAATAAATAAATAAACAATAAAATTAATTTGGTTTGATTAACAAGCCATTAAATACTGTCATGTGATACATGTCGATACTAGATAGCGTCACAGAATAAATCCACTAGTAAGAATGTCATTCGAAAATATTTTTCCGAATTATTATTTTGAAATATACTGCTGCTGAAGCTCCGGAAAATATCGTACAACATTGCTCATAAATATACTTTTTTCTTGTCTATTAGAAGCTAATTTCTCAAAGACTATGATTTTCACTGCTTTCAAAAAAATATGTTATCTCCAAGAAATATTTGGCCACAGAATATAATTACTTTTGTCAAAATTAAACTTGTGAATTTCAATATAAAATAAAAAAAGTGTAAAAGGACATCAAAGAAGTAACCAAAATATCGAGAAATACGAACTCAAAATTCAGTGACCAATTTAAAAAAAGAAATATTATTTAAATATGTTTACCTTATGAATATGAATATTATAATTTCAGAATTGCGCAAAAAGTGTTATTAACTAAATATTAATAACTAAAAATTTGACGTGGACATCACGTGACTTACTTGTACATCATTGGATATATATAATCAAACACAACATCTCATCATTCCACGGCTAGTCGGTTGCTATGGAAACAGTATGCTACAACATTCCTAAATACTGATTTTCAAGATTCTAACAGTTCTGAATTTATGCGCAAAATTCCAAGATCGTCAAGTATAGTGCACTTTCGACTCAGTCGATCTCAATGATAATAGGATATGAGCATCTAGACAGTACTATCATCTTGAATACTGTATTCTAATATTCTACGTTCAATCGTTTTTAATTTATGCGGAAAATTAGAAAATATTTCGAGTAAATTGCACTCCCGGCTCAGCCGATCACAATCATAATGCAAGGTGTACAAATAGATGCTATAGAAGTGCTCAATACGGAATCTCAATATTCTGCGACTCATTATTTTAAATTTATGAGAAAAATTCGAAAAGTCTGTAATATGAAGTGCAGTGCTTAGTCGATTGGGACGAAAATAGGAGATGATCATTTGGATGCTTTTTGGAAATGAATTTTTCGCCGAAAGTAATGAAATTGAAAACAGGAAGTCTAAAAATACAAGAGTATATGGAGATAATTTAGTGCATTTTTCAATGAAAAAGGTTAGTAGTTGCAACAAACATTATTTAAAGGTACTTATAGTAACAATTTCACTCGAGAAATATTCTCCACAAATACCACTCGCGACTTTAATTTTATCATAAATTTTTCTTGAAAATATTGATTACCTTTAAGCAACATCCTTCGAGTCATCTGCTCAGAAGAAATCCCTCGAGCTACGCTCTCGTGATTCAATCGGACAGATGACTCTCCCGATGTTGCTAGGCAATCAACGTTTTCAAGAAAAATTTGTTGATAAAATTACAGTCCCTTGTGATATCATATACGAAAATTTGTATATGATAACTACTACTATAGTGCCTAGTGTATATATTTTTCCAGATAAGTACTGATAGAAGTCTCTGCGATAAAGATTTGCATGCTAATTTTATACGTTAGCACTAATTTCATACAGATTCATTGCAGACAAATTATCTAATTGCTGCTATACACATCACTGAAAATTTCATTGATTTATTATAAGAAAGTATTTTTCAAACATACTGCTAGAAGATTCATCATTTCAAATATCGCGCTAAAATAGCTGTCCCAGGTAATATTTCACCTTAACCTAATGAATTAAGCGAATACAATAATGATATTTTTGTAATAGGTACGAATTTCGATGGTTCAAAGAGGATTGGAATTTTCTCTGGAAATACTTCTATTTCAGGAGCTTGGATTTCATCAATTCTTTTTATGAGAAGGATGGATTATGGTTTTTGTAAATAAACCGAAAACTAATTGACCATCAAAAATGGAATTTTTCTTCCAAATATATTTATATTCATGTAAATTCAATAAAATTTTAGATGCCAAAAGTGACTGTCAGAAAAAAGTTCCAAATATTTATATACATGAGAACTTTATCTGTACTAAATTGAAAGTCAGAAGTCAAATGAATCGGTCAATCCTGCAAAAAAACAATATCGGAGCCCGCAGTTTGCTCTAGATTATTCCTAAAATAAAAAAACTAAAAAATATCGATAGCAAAAGGCCGTTGCTGCCCCGCACGTGGTTTGCCCAGGTACTGCACTTTTATTTATGTTCGATACTTATTATGGTTCAAGCATCGCTTTAAACTGTATCAAAGTAATAATATAAGTGGTCATTGCTGCAACAACCTGAAATTTTGAAATTAATCAAATCTAAAAGACTTAGATATCTCTTATTTGTATTACAGTATGCAGTAAAGTACAATCAAGATCGAAGAATCCGCATGCTGTTATTCTCAATTTCCCGTGCATTAGTTATGAAGAAATTGCTTCAAACTGCAGAAAAAGCTTTTTTTTTCGATTATGCATAGATACAAGGATCCATTTATGAAGAACATTGAAAAATATGAATATCTTATCAACTTCGACAGATGAATCGTAGTTGCTCCGTATAATTGATACCTCTTTAATTTTATCATCCATGGAATAATTATAACTGTTCCAGATTTCATGAACTAATAGAGGAGCTTGCTGGGCCTGGAAATAATGTTTATTACATCTTATTTAAGTTGGTGTATGGATACAACGTTCGGCGACATGACATATTTTCATAAGGCGTTGAAAAGAGAAATACAAGTAGCTCATATCAAATATTTTCTAAAAGAAATTGAACTCTGAGACCCTGTTTAGAAATCATTTTCAAAACGGTCATCGTAGACATTAGAGCAAGCCTCGGAATGCCTAATAAATTACTAACTCACTGTCCAAAATAATTTTTTTTATTTTGTTCCATTAGGACTTCTTTCAATTTTTAATAAATTTTTATCCCCTCATGTATAAAATGTGCGACACCAGTTGCTGCGAACTCTTTTCCATTCAATTACTTCTGCGAATAGCTTTTGCCAAGTATTGATAACAATGAAAATACAATAAAAGTCCAGTGTTGACCACGAAGTCCATAGAAATAGCCAGGAAAAGTCATGTAAGACATTTTCTACTTTGAAATCTGGCGATCTAATAATTTCTCGTACAACATTTATAGTTGGTGATGCAGCTCCCACAATCAGAAAAAAGTAGTAAGTCACTTGCAACAACTATTTGAACGATGAAATATCGCATATATTTTGTGAGCATTCAGTTAATTGTTGATGTCGCTCAATCAACACCAGAAATTTTTCGTAACTCAGTCTAAAGCGTGAATTTCTCCTCTTCTTTGATATGAGTACTGGATAGTTTTTTACATCATTAGACAATCATTTAAATATTTATACTGAATCGTAATTTCATCCAAGATTACTATTGTATTGAAAGTGTACAAGAAGCTAACGTTCTCATTAATAATCATTGCTATGTAAAGGGACCATTTTTGTTCAAAATTTTGTGCCCAGCTATCTAGATAAATCATTACCTAGTAAAGTAAAGTCAGTATGATGGATCTGTAGATTAGATGATAACGCTTTTACATAATTTTGCTTTACTAGAATACGATTTCCAATTTAATACAAGATCAATTTGAATTCGTTTCTTTTCGCTAAATTATAAATTATAGTTAATGAAAAATCACATAATGTAATTGTAGCCAACAAAATAATGCCCTTGTCTATTTAATTTTCAGCTGTCAAAAAAATGAGCACATTGTACATAAGATAAAAATATAAGGATACAAACGGCAACCCAGATACATATTCATAAATCACACAAAAAATATTAACATTATGAAAACTGACAAAGGATTGTCCCAAAATTTGATTATTATAGTATAGTGGGCGAATAAACTTTCGAAATTATTTGATATGGTTTTCTCTATGATTACCCTTTTGAAACTACCAAGTAGCTATTACAGAAAATCTATATTGTAATCATATGTATGTGATATTGTTATTTTAGTTATTCATTTGGCGTTCTATATAATTTAGAGGTAATTAAGTTGAGTTGTGTCGTTAGTTTATATATTGTCCGACTAGTTTATTATTGTTATTATGATAATGTTCATTCCAGGATTAAAACGGAACAAATAATACCTGAGGGCACTATTTTCAAAAATAACAAACCAGTTTCCTAGTTAGAGCAAGTAACTAGAGTGATTTCTCTGACGGAAATAACAATGACAGGATATACATTGTAAATTTTTTTTATTGAAATAGTACAAATGCCGGACATTGAACATTGAAAGCACCATGGGAATTGAACGGACAATAATACCTGAGGTTAACAGTGTACTTTCAGAGGGCCTCTGGCCCGAGGTGTGTGCGTTGACCGTTTAACACCTTTAATACCTCAATTACTAATTACTAAAAAACAACAAGGGGAACACGATAATACCATCACTATCTGTTCTTGTCTGAATTTCTCAAACAGATACATTTTGGGTGATGTAGGTTCCGCGAGTAATTAATCAAAAGAACAATATAAAATATAGACAAAGATATAGAGCACAATATTTCATATTTTTAGGCGCACGGAATTTCCATGTATGGCGGATATAGGATTCGGCCCATTTTGCTATTTCCTAGTCGTTTTAGCACAACGTCTTCCGATATTAGTACAGTGCGGGATCATTAATCTAGATATCATCAAAATCAAATGAGTAGCTACACTTTCAATACTCTTAATATAAAGTTAGGAATAGAATATGAAGAAAAGATCTGTGTCCACATATATATTTTATTCGTTGTTTCAAATTCATTCAAGACCGAGCAATTAGGACAGATGCTATGTAAACTAGTACTCCAATAAATTCAGCAGTAAGCTGAAAACAGAAGAAATATGATCAATAAGCATCGATATATCTATGTCAATCGTAATAGTTGCAACAAATTGAATATAGCTTACATGCTGCAAATGAGCACAGTCCAGGTTATATAAATTGCATATGGATATACTAAATCTACTATGACGCATTTGTAGTGAATATGTTTCAATCTGAAATAAAAAAAATTTGGTAGATTTTACCTAAGCTTTGAATTGAATTGTGGCATTTACATCTAATTGGTGCTCCCTCTTGAATGTCAAATCATGCAGTAGCTTCGGAAATTGCTGCCCCTAATAAAAACAAAAATTGATATCACGTATGCTTGAAATGTGATCGAAACACGGTAAGGTTTGTATTTCGTAAAACACGCCTGGTAGCTCAATGACGTTACTGAATTTTTCTGTGTTTACATATAAGAAATAAAAAATTGTGTAAACTTACATTACGAACAATATTAACACAGACGAACGTGATGAGAATATAATTAATGACCATCTGAACTATTATGATGATAGAGATATGTACGTGTTTACCCATTTTCATACCAATATTCCCACTGAATAAGTTCATAAATAATAATACACTTGCGAAAGATATGGATAACTGTGCCATTTTACATAGCATGATTCCATTGTAGGTTTTATTCACCATTTTGGTTAATATCACGAGAGAGGAATGAATATCACAGAGATTTTTCAAAATATGACTTTTTTCTGCGATGCCTAGATTATTAGAAAATAATTCTACCAATTTCAGGTTTACCAAACGGAATCTGCTATCAATTAAAGTAAGATATAGAAGAAATCCAGCACAAGCCAAAAAATTTATATATCCCAAGCAAGCATTTAGTATAGAACCGAAAAATAGATGATTATGTGCTCCGCTTATCGCACTTGAGTAGAAATATAATTGTAAACTACAAAATGTAACAGTTGATATGATAATGTATTTTGTAACTTCAATTTTTATCTTTCTGTAATCTATTTTCATTCTTGTTTCAAGAATTTTACAATCGATTTTATCTTACATGTTCAAAATAGAGAATTTTTTATTTTTGTTTTTCAGGCTAAAATAAAAAATACTGAAAATCAATAATATTACAGTTGACTTAGCAACTATCGTATGGATATATGCTAGCGATGAATATAAATCACGTGCATTTGAGTTTTCAAACGCGTAAATCAAATATACATTTAATAGCAACCGAATGATAGTCCAAAAATAATCTGGTCTTACATATTCCTTATTTTTCTCAACAGAATATGGAATATTTCCAAAAAATCTTGATGTTTTGTGAAATGGCTCAAGACTTTCAAAAATATTATGTGCGTTGAAATTCATTGTTGGCTTCATGATGTTTGACATTTTTCTACTCTTTTAATCTAGCTGTATGCTATTTCCAATTCAAATAATTATAAAAGCTGAAACACAGTTCTTATCTGAACCTCCTACTGTACAAACGTGCTTAAATTAAGTGTCAACGCAGTGCAAGGTGAAGGTAATTCTAAACTTGAATTAATTTCAAATCAAATACAACCTACTCTTACCCAATTAAAAATCCTACCCTATCGTTCCCCATCATACTGTTTTCCATCCCCAAACAAATATCAAATCACCCAACCACCCTCAAATTAAAAACCAGATTCACAATTTGCCTACGTGGAGTCATCTATTGACAATAAAATATGTTGATAGAATAAAAATCAATCATGAGCACAGAAACAAACACCGCAAGTCCTCTACCAAACACTCAACAAATTACAGGTTCCAACTATGCCAGCGCTGTCAAACAAAATGTAAACAACAATAACCTTCATCCGTCAAAAGACTAAGCAATTATTATAACTGCTATAAATTAAATACCCCTAATCTCTTATATAAAAGCTGTAGGTAATATTGTAGAATCAAAAAATGTAATATTTGCTTCTAGGATTTCCAACAGTCGCATATGCATATACCTAACATCTAAAATAATAGTTGATAACCTGATTTCAAGGAACAAACTCATTAAAGTAGAAAATAAAATCTTAGAAGTCAGACGTTTAGTGACTCCTACAAAACGTCTTATCATTTCGAATGTTTGCCCCTCTATCCCACACGAAATAGTTGAAAAAGCGATACAACAAAGAGATATAAAAACTGTGTCCCCAATAACATTTCTGAGGGTAGGTACACCAGACAGTGAATATGCTCATGTTCTGAGTTTTCGTAGGCAGATCTACGTAGTAGAAAAAGAAGACAATATAATACCGGAAAGCTTACTTATTATTCATGATAACACAGAATACAGAATCTACATATCTGATGATACTCCGATATGCTACAGATGCAAAAAACAAGGGCATACCACAAACCAGTGCCAACTTAACCAAACTATACAATCTTCATCTACCATAACAATCCAAAATGAACACAGAACTCAAAACACACAGCCAAACATGGAATATCCAAAGCAAAACATATCTTAATCGCAGCCAGTACCGGCAATTAACACCATAAAAAACGCTGAAACTTTCCACCCATCCTTCCAGAAAACATTTCTTACACAACCTGCAACACAAACAACTCAAAAATACGACAATGCAGAACAACCAAATATCTTAATCACAGATAGTGAAAGAAAAACTAACGTTGAAGACAAACCAACCAGTACTAAAAGGCTGAATGAAAACGAAGACCTCAACATACAAAATAATGACGAAAGGAACAGATCTCAGACCTCAAGACCAACCGATACCAGAAGAATCAAGAAACCACGGTCAATTAGTCCACATTACAACATAACAACAGAAGAATTACTAGATAACATAGAAAACGAGATTGAACGAAATTCAGAAACATTTCCCTTGAATTATCAAAGATTTAAAGATTTTATTGAGAATGCAACTAACAGCATTGATCCACTGACAATTTCCAGAGAATACACAACAAATACTCCAGACTTACTGAACATGATGAGCAATATATATCCTCACTTGAAGAGAAAAATAATAAAAAACCGTTTCACCAGAATACAAAACCGTATTAAAATACAACTAGAGGACGAAAACCAAGAAATACAAACAAAAGAAACATGAACATCCTTCAGTGGAAAATAAACGGATTCTACGCACACCTTCCAGTGCTACAAAAGATTATAGCAGACACAAATACTCATTACATAAGCTTACAAGAAACACGCCTGCATCCTCAGCACAAAGCATCGCTTGAAAACTTTACAATATTCAGGAAGGATAAAAACAATATAAGAAACGCAAGCGGCGGAGTTGCAATATTAGCTAATAATCAGAAACAAGCAGACCAAATCACCCTTAACACGCAACTGGAAGCAGTAGCAATATCCATATATACACCCACAAAAATCACAATCTGTTCGCTGTATCTTTCACCAGCCCAAATAAGACAGACAGCAGACATAGAATTGATAGCTCAACTACCAAAACCCTTTCTTCTAATGGGCGATTTCAACTCACATAATACTATATGGGGAAATGGAAATAATAATACTAGAGGAAACATGATAGAGAATGTATTAGAACGAAACGATACACTAGTTCTTCTAAACGATGGAAGTAAAACACACGTTTGTGCTAGTTTAGGAAATTTTACATCCATCGATTTAAGTATATGCGATACATCAATAGCACATGACTTGACATGGACAGTACTACCTCATTTACACATGGGAAACCATCTACCCATTAAAATAACTATAAATGATGAAAAAGATGACACCACCCACAATACAGTACAGAAATGGAGAACAAAAGACGCAGACTGTGCACTCTTAACTGAACTATCAGAAATACAAATAATACCTACATCAGAAGACATAGATTTCCAAGTAGAATTCCTAACAAAAACTATCACAGAAGCAGCTGATATAGCATTGAAAAAGGTCCAGATAAATAAACACAAAAAAACTGTACCATGGTTGAATTCTGAATGTCAACAGGCAGTAATAAACAATAAAAAGGCCCTCAGCAAATACAAAAAGCATAGAACTACCGAAAACTTAATCGAGTTGAAACGGTCAAAAGCACAATGTAGAAAAACAATACTGCAAAGCAAACGACAATCATGGCAAGAATATACTTCAACAATCACAACAGAGACATCTGCAAAAGAAGTATGGCAAAAAATAAAAAGAATACATGGGAAAAACTCTTACTCATTCACAGACATCATAGTACACAACAACAAAACTATCACAACACCCCAAAAAATTGCTAACATCCCAGCACAGCAGTTCTATGAAAACTCCCGAATTTCTGACCCATAAAATAATAGAAGAAAATAAAAATATTGAAATAGACATGAACAATTATAATGCAATTATCGACCATCTAACTATCAAAGAGCTGTACACTGCTATCCATGAGATAAAAAAATCTTCAAGTCCAGGACCCGGCGGTATCACATACGAAATTATAAAACATCTTCCAGTGAAAACATTAGAGTACATATTAGGAGTATATAACATCATATGGACAAAAAATAAATTTCCAAGCAAATGGATGGAAGTTATAACTATTCCCCTATTGAAACCCAGCAAACCAAAAACAAAAACAGACAGCTACAGACCAATATCATTATCAAACTCCTAAGCAAGATTCTTCAGAAAATTATCAACAAAAGATTAGTCTGGTTTTTAGAAAATAACAACAATCTAAATGAACACCAAAGCGGCTTCAGAAATGGGAGATCAACTATCGACCAACTTATAGCACTCCAAACAGAAGTACGCAACGGCTTCAAAAACCAACAACACACAGTAGCTATATTCTTCGACATATCCAAAGCGTATGACACAGTCTGGAGACACTATATCATCAAAGCTCTAAAAAATCTGGAGCTAAATGGAAACATTCTCAATTACATCAACAACTTCCTTACAGATCGCAAATATAGAGTACTATTCAACGGACATTTATGGGAAGAAAAATGCCAGGAAAACGGAAGTCCACAAGGAGAGATACTCAGCGTCACACTGTTTCTGATAGCGATGAACTATATTACGGATTATATTCTCAAATATATAAAAATATCATTATTTGCCGACGATCTCGCGATCTACTACAGGAACAAAAATACACTTAATATCAAAAGAGAACTACAACAAACCACAAATCAATTACAAAAATGGGCAAATTCTACCGGACTACAGTTTTCTACAGAAAAAACGAAGATGATGCTATTCACCAAGCTTACCTGTCCCATAATAAAACCGTTAATAAAAATAAACAATAAAAAGATCGAATACGCGGACAAGATAAAATTTCTAGGGATGATTTTAGATCAAAAACTTACATGAAAACATCATCTGCAACAACTAAAACAAGATTGCTTTCAAGCTCTAAATCTAATTAAAAATTTGAGCAATAAAAAATGGGGTTCGCATAGCGACGTGTTACTACATATTTATCTAGCTCTAATCAGATCCAAAATTGATTATGGTTGTGTCGTATACCAGACAGCCAGTAAAAACATACTGAAAATCATCGACCCAGTACAAAACGCAGCGATACGAATTTCAATAGTAGCATATCGCACAAGTCCAATAATTAGCATGCACTGTGAATCTGGTATCGAACCCTTAGATATAAGAAGAAACCAACTTACCATGTCATATATCATAAAACTAGCAAAAAATACCAAAAACCCAACCTTCAAATGTATCTATAAAGAAAATTCAAGCCCACTAACACTTTTATCCCACACACCTCTCCAACAAAAAATTATCCAAATCCTCAAAAACCTTCAAATAACCATACCTGACCTAGAACAAATAAGTAAAGACAAAGTAGCACCCTGGAGGAAAATACCACCAAATTTCAACTTCAAAATCTCCGAATACAAAAAATCAGAAACCCAAACAGAAACCTACAGTCATAAGTACAAAGAAATATGCAGCCAATTCCATAACGCACTTCATATATACACAGATGGATCAAGAACATCAGAAGGAACAGGGAGTGCAATAATTATAGGAAAGGGTAACAAAACAATCAAAATACATCTCCCAAACGGCACATCTAGTTACACGGCCGAAGCCTACAGCATCCTGGAAGCATTGAACGAAATACAGCATGACCAACAAGCTGAAGAATTTGCGGTATACACTGATGCGCTCGGAGTAATTAACGAAATAAAGAGTATATACAGTACCCAACCAATTATAAAGGAAATTCAAAATAAAATTCATCACATCATGCAACACAAAAAAATAACTATAATCTGGATTCCAGGGCACATAGGCATAGATCAAAACGAAAAAGCAGACCAAGCAGCTAAGGACGCAATTAGAGAAGACATAACATCAACTCCAATTCCTATTTCAGACTTCATAAAAACAGTAAAGAGCCAAAATATGAGTTACTGGAACGAAACATGGAGAAATATAACAACAAATAGACTGATAAATATAAAATCAGATATATCAAAATGGGTAAATGTCAAAAATCGAAAAGACCAAATAATCATAGCTCGATTACGAATAAGACCTAGTTATTTATTCCCACAAACATATAATGAATAAAACAGAAATTGAAAAATGTACCACGTGCAACACCCCAACAACTGTAGAACATATCTTAATGCACTGCCCCGAATACAACACCGAAAGAACAAAACACCATATTCCTGCTTTACTCGAAGAGGCCCTAGGAAACAACATGAATCATATAAAAAACGTCATCGGTTTTCTTAAAGACACTAATTTACAACAAAAAATATGAATAAATACAATATTAATAATAATATGTAGACTAATTACCCAATGTTCCGGGTACTGATGGCCAAGCAGCTGATGTACTCTATCTCTTCTTAAATAAAATAAAAAAAAAATACATATAAAAAAAAATAAAAAAAAAAAATAAATAAAAAAGAAGTAGCGGCCTTCAACCTTCTATAGTGGGGCTCGTAGCTAGAACTACGGTGCTGCTCCAGAAAGTTATTATCCATTTTCAATACTGTATGGGAGGAATAAACTTATATAAAAAAAATCTATTCAGAAACTTATTAAAATCCTGAAAGAATAAAATCAAACAAAGCTGCCTTCTACAAGCCGGTTTAGATCGGCTCTGTGAGAACGACAGTTTTCTCTTTCACTCGCAGGATCGCGTGCAGCTTTCTGTGTGTACATGCGCACACAGTCAGACACCTAGCCCCTGGAACTGTGAAGCGCACAGTTCCGCAGAAAGATTGTTTATCTTTTTCATAAACTAGGTGAGGACGACTGACAATAATTGATTTGGAAACAATCTTTGAAGCCACTTATTTTGAATTAAGACTGTATATCTCGTTTTTCTACGGCCAAGTGCAAAGTAAGCCTGTTTCGCTTTCCAGTTTCATCACTATTTAAACACGTAGCAGTTAAATTTCTGAAAATCCATGTTAGTGATAGTTCCCACTGATCCAGTAGTTTGGATACGTGTTGAATTCAAATGTCAATTTGTGCTCTAGGCTTCCTTGCACTGTAGTTTTATAAACAACTTGTTTTGTTCGCGATAACTGCTGCTATCCGACCTAGGTACAATACAATACTAATTTGCAGTCTTTTCTTCTCTAGAATCAAGGTTTTCTTTTGCTGACTACTAAAAACAATGTTCCAGCTGAGTGCCAACGTCCGTTGTGACGTCACAGCAACATGCCGGTTTTTTATGACTTTTCCAAACGTCGTTCATTTTGATCTCGTGTTTGCTAATCACAAAAAAATTAGTGCCAATAGCTTTTTTATGATGCTCAGAGTTTATTTTCTTGTGACTTGGCTCTTGTTGAGTAGTAGATAGTTAGATATTCAAAATACAAGTGTAAAAAGTTCTTCTTTAATGCACGAGCGGCTTGGTTGAAGATACAAACGAGTGTTTTTGGAAGCCCCGTAAGTGCATTTTACTCGTGTGTCTTACAATTTTGTATCTTCTATATCGTCATAATTTTTGTCATACAGCCAACTACATTTTTTTCTTTTTCTAAATATCATATCGACGGCTACTATTGGTAACTGTTTTAGATATTATAGCTTGAATTATTGATGTTGATATGAATGTCCTTGGAAAAAAATAGAATAACAAATTTAAAATGTTAAAAAGTGATTTTAGTGTTGTGGATGAAACTCAAAATTTCCCCTGCCCTAGATGTTCAAAATACTAATAATTGGGACTAATGGACTTTCCCGCTGACATCGTACATTGTAAGTGTGCAATAAAACTTTTATCGCACAGTTTTCATAAAAGCTTGATTTTTCGCATTAAAAATTATGTGAAAACTGACAGCTTCAATTACTTTTAATACATTGAACAATATATTTTATCGGTGAATACACAGTTATATTGGAAAAATAGCTATCAAACATGGAACAAGCAATTAAAATATTCTCAAAGAATCTATTCGGGCTCCATCAGTATAAATTGAATTAAGATAACTATGTAGGTAGCAAGCGCAGCAATAACCTGGAAAAATATTATAAAAAAAATATATATATAAATAAAATATATATTTAGTGTGAAGAAGAGAATTATCCAAAGGAAATAATCCGTATGCAGTGAATTTCAACTCCTCATGTATTATTTGTAACGAAACCGACTCAAACTACAATAAATAAAATGTATTTATCAATAGTCGATTATATTTTATGATATAAACGTACTTCTTCAATCATAAACATTACAGTATTTCTGTCAGAATATGTATTCCAGAATTCATGAATTAAAAGACCAGTTTTCTTTGCCTGAAATAAATTGTAGGCTGAAAACACGTGCAACGAAAATGATGAGGCATATTAAAAACCAAATAAAATAGAATAAATACGTGAAATATTTCGCAAGAAGTTATTATCATTATTATATTTGATATTTCTATATATTTTCTGATACTCACTTCAATTCTTACCGATCTGAATTTATTGCATATCCCAGCAATAGTAGTAAGAAACATTAACGTTCAAAAAATTCCCGTTATCACAAGATAGGTATCACTATTTCGTTTAACTTTACGCATTTCGGCAACCCTGTTCACAGTTGGACTTATTCCATTCACCAATAATATATAGTAGAAGCATACTTGTTCCAAAATTTTTAGGGAAAATATATCAAAAAAGTTAACTGCTGCCTCAGACAATTTTTGATGATCTCGAATCAATTTGAAAAACATTTGTTTTGAAATATCAAGCCTATATTTAAGACTACAGTTCCTTGTCAATTGAGAATTAATATTTTGAAATTCATTTTGTAATTCTCCTAGAACAATAATTTGATAATAAGTTGTTATAAAATTAGTGTGACATGTTAAATTCATAAACATGGATCTAGCATACGATCCTACTAATTTATAATCACAAATAATCCAAAATAATAAATTTATAGATATTAAGAAAAGTACACCAAATATTTTCAATCTTTTCACACTGTAATCAGAACAATAAGTGATTCAGTTGCTAAGATCAATCAATGCTTTCGCTATCCTATTCCTTTGAATTATATTTATTGATAAAGTAATGAAAAAATCCAATAGAGAAACGAAGCCCAACATTTGTTTTTGTCTATCATCCATAATTTTATCGGAGTGATAGTTCAATGAGAATAATAAATCATCGGATGCATAATAGATCATGAAACATAATGTTGGTATACCGAAGACAAACTCATGCACGAACTTCAAAACAGATTTATTTGTAACATTTGTACTCGCAAATGACACTCCCAAACATTTAGCAAAGTAATTTAATGGTTTGATATAATTTAAAAAATCGGTATACATAATGATAGGGATTCTAGAACCGAGCGTTAAGTCACGCCAGCGTTACTTAACTTCAATAGTTCTCACGCCCTAACGTTAAGATGGCATTCTGAAATGTCAACGTGAAAGTTGAACGTTAATTTACACTGACGTTAGATTAACGCTAGCGTTATATAATTCATTCCAAATTCTATGAAATGTGTGAAATTCAGCCAATCAAATTACAAGGAATTGAACAATTTGTTGTCATATTTCATTTTGACATTTCATACTTTTTCATCTTTTGTGTGAAAAATGTACTGTGTAATCTGGTTATTATGAAGAAAATAGAGGAGAGAGAGAAGTGTCATTTAGTTTCGTAGATAATAAGGGAACTATTTGACATATTTATTTAACCAATAAATATTTCAAAAAATTATTTCCAATGTATATAAAATGTTATACAAGCTTCCAAACTGTAAATGATTTATTTTGCAGCATATAATCCAGTATGTTTTCATAAACGAAAATAGTAGAGAAAAAAAGCAAGATATATATCAAGAACGCTGTAGTGTATGCTGATTTTTCAGTAATGGTTCAAGTAGAAGCTCAATTAAATCTTGATTTAATGTTTGTACTAGAAAATTAAATCAACGAAAGTTGAGTTCATCGGTTTTAAAAATTAACTTGAAATAGACAAAGCGTTCCATTCTGATGAAGCTGTTTAATGAAAATAGTATTACCTATGTATGTATATGTGCAGAGAATTGATTTTTGTGAGACCATAACAGAGCGAAGAAAAATTAAAGTTAGAAGATTTTGAATTTTTATTTCAACAATCAATCTCTTGATTAAAACAGTGAATATCTTACTTGGAAAGTAAAATTTCATCATAGTAACAAAAAGACTTGAATCAACGGAGTGAGGAATATACGTTAAGATATCTACATTTGAAATTTTTATTTCAACAATCAACCTCCTGATGACATCAATAGATATCTTGATTGAAAAATAATATTTCATTCTTATTTTATTGAGACTTCAGTCATATCTGCACGTTGACAAATTTAGAATATATACTGTTCGATTTATAATATAGACTAATATAATTATCTGATCTTTGTTCACGATTCAAATAGAAGTGATAGATACTTTAAAACAGTGATAGGTACTTTAAAACATTTCAAATACGCACTGAAAAATTTGGAATACTTCGTGATTTTGCAAATTTGGTCTTGGAGTAATTATTCAAATCTTGAGTCTGAGGAAATCTTTTAATTCTTGAAAGTTTGATCTTGTTATGTGAGACTAATGTCGAATTTGCTAATCTTTATCGCTAAATGTTGTTTCTTTGACTTATTTTATAGAAGTAGTTGGATATTTCTACTATTCTTATATAAATAACCTGAAAACGTAACACTTAACGCTGTCAAATGGCTAGCGTGACTTAACGTCGACTATCGGCGTGAACTTGAATCAATGTTCAGGTTCAGAATACGAAAATGACAAAACGGGAGTTAAGTTCACGTTAACGCTCGTCGTGAATTAACGCTTGGTTACAGAATCCCTATGATTAACAGACATGAAGGTGTTTAGTATAGCACGAAAATTTACTTATTATTCATTTCAATTGAACTGCGAAAACATTCAATCAAAAATAATTTTTTTCATTAGCGAAAAACTATTTAATTTGTTTAATAGGTTCTCGTCCATATTTTTGGTTCTTAAAAATAATGACAGTAGCAGAATTAAGCAATTATCGAGTATCTCTTGAGTTATCAATTGTTATCTGCTCCAAATCATTGAATTCAACCAACTCAAACTAATTTTAGATATATAGTATGTCCATATATCGAGGTGCCACCTTTGGGATCTCGCATTCAAGCAACGATCTCAAACTTATTTTTGTTTTTTGAGAAGTTTCATAGGTTGGTAGATAGTGACGAAAAATTGATTTTGGTAGATTCTTACTTACTTGTACAAAGTAGAAGTATAGCTATCAGTCTAAGCCATTTGACAAAATATATTGAAAGAAAACACTTGATTGAAGTTTCTGGAAGTTTCTATGAGATTACAATGTTCTTCCACGATATTAAAGAGATATATTTTTCCACTCAATTTGTGTCTCCTGTTTTCAATTTTTTTCAAATTTGAGTTTATTAGAGGGAGTTGTTTCTTTGTTTCGTATAGAATAATAACAAAAAATATTGGAACGGAAATATTGCGTATATAAAGATAACTCATTGAAACATATAAACAGATAACAAAATCTCAATGAATGATCTCAGCATAAATTGTCCAAAATAAAGAAAGCGTTGAAAAACTCGTTAAAAGAACTACTAATGTGAATATCTATCAGCCGCTTGAAAACTTACCTTCGTACTTTCAAGAAGTGCTATCGAGCAGTTGTATTTGCGTCTCTTCCAAAACTTGAGGTTCATTGCTGCTCAGTTCTATTACGAATAGCCACCAGTCATGTATCGGGAGTTTTATTAGTAGCAGAGGCGTACTGAATGAAAATTTTCCTGTGATCAATGATAATTTTTAAGATATTCGAAATTATTCTCAGTTTCAAATATCAAAGCCCGTTCCTATTATGTTCGTATTGATTCAATGAAATACCAATTTTAAATTAACCTTACTTCCCGGAAATGTTTCACTATATTGGTAATAGAAGTAATCTATCAATAATTGGATAATCGAAGGACTCTATGATTAATTGGCAGAATTAAACGCTGGCGCCCAGGAAAAAAAATGATAAGTAAATAATAGTAGAAAAATAAAATCTTATTAGATATAAGGAATTGAAAGAAACACCTGTTAGATTAGGAGTTGGTTTTTTTAATAAAAAAAACCATAAAATTCCTAATCACACTGTTCTCTAATTTTGATTTAGTTACCGGTTTCGATCACTGGGTGACCATCCTCAGACTACCGGAGAGACTTCAATGAGAGGAAATAAAACGTAAACAAACAAACATACAAGCAAGTAGAAATTTTAACAAAACAAAAAAAAAAATTCTACCTGCTTGTATGTTTGTTTGTTTACGTTTTATTTCCTCTCATTATAGTCTCTCCGGTAGTTTGAGGATGATCACCCAGTGATCGAAACCGGTAACTAAATCAAAATTAGAGAACAGTGTGATTAAGAATTTTATGGTTTTTTTATTTAAAAAGCCCTTACCAATTCCTAATATCAGTCACACTTGGGTTTCCCTATTCCCTTATTACCTGTTAGATTGATTCTCAAACGTACTAATTAAGTTGATTTTAAAGGAATAACTGTACAACTGTTGCTTCTATCCTGAATACTACAATTGGATTCAAATCAATTTTATCCTAAAAGTTACTAATGTACCTAAGTCAGTCCTATCCCAAGCGTTACAATTGGATTTTTGTCGCTTCTATTCTAAGCATTACAATTGGATCAAGTTGTTTCTATACTAAGCGTTTCTATTGTAAATTATTACAACTAATCTGATCCTTGTTAGATCTGTTAATTAATATTCTGGTAGAACGGATGATTATTTTATTATCGTGTTAAACTCAACTATTCAACAATAAATCTTATTCAGTCTGGTGTAGTGAACTGACCACATACAAATAATATCATTGTTGATAAATTATAGATTCCATATTAAATATTGTCACAAACTTGAACTCCATAGTATTAAAAAGAAACAACGAGTCTTTGTGAATTAAATAAAATTCAATTTTATGTGTGGTTATTATTACATTGCAGTTCTTTTGTAGCAATTGAATAAATAAGATGCAAATAGTCCTAGCACAAAGTTAGTACTAGCTTTGAATAAATATTATTGTTTTGATGCAGATTGTAGGACCCAAATATGGATTAAGTAAAAATTTAGGTATTGTAGTCCACTTAATTTTATTAAAATTGACTATTATCGTTCGAACGTTTCGGATGCGCACCAATCTATTTTTAGCTTTCTTATAAATATGTTACAATCGTATTACAGTGTTGTGTAAGGTATAGTTGTAAAGATTAACTTCTAATATTTATTGAAATACAATATTAGAAGTTAATCTTTACAACTATACTTTATACAACAATGTATTACGATTGTAACACATTTATAAGAAAGCTGAAGATGGGTGGGTGTGCATCCGAAACGTTCGAACTTTAATAGTCAATTTTAATAAAATTAAGTGGATTACAATACCTAAATTCTTACCTAAATAAATATTATTGTTACATAATATCACCTATGTACAATTAAGCTATATATAAGCATCACTCAAAATTAGTTTTGACTCTATAAAAGCAAGACGTTGGAATATTTGAGAGGCGTATCACGTTTCGTGAATGAAACAATTAATAGAAAAAGAAATTGCGCCATTGGTAGTATCCGTCTTAAGTATGGATACTGTGGTTTACAATAACTTGTAATGAACCGCCCGCTTTTAGCTTTCATATAGATAGTAATTGCAAAGAATATACAAAAAAAAATATTTCTGGGGTAGCAATCCTTTCAAACAACAAATGATATATTTATATTTTACGTATGAAGAAAAATAGTTGTAAAACTTCAAGGTTTCGTAGATGTTGATATCTTGGAAACTCATTTTTAAATGAGTAATTTCACTCTAAAATGATTAGTTTTAATTATAATACACATATAAACAAATTTAAAAATCCAATTTGGTGTTTATTATATGGAGTTATTATCAGAGAAATCGCCAGAACAATACGATTCGCCAAATGTGGGGCTCATGAATATTTCAAAATATATTCTTAGCTCTAAAGCTTTCAAGCAAAAGCTCGGCTATTTATTCATCATGAGTTATACCAAACAGTGAATTTTAATTGAATTCTTTTACTTCATTTATTCTAATATGTCTATACTATTCAAGTGAGGTAATTTGCATGTTAATGTAATTTATTTTCAAGTGCCCTCAAAAACAAATCGATAGTAATTTTATAATAAATTGAATTATTTAGTGGAATGAACGAAATTCATGTTTTTTTCTTGCTGAGTTAATTGGAATTGTATAATTGTCTATTGGAAAAACGAGAAATGAGGGTTGATTGAAGGATGAATTGAATAAGTGGCATTTCTAATTTCGAGAGATGATGGTAGTAAGATAGTAATATGTCATCATCGGAAGCAGAAGTGGTCCCAATCAAAATTCATTCCATGTATGTACTTTGTTTATGAAGCCTAATAGTCTAAATGCCAACTTATTATGTCCATCGGACATTTCACTTTATAGCACTATGCTCAAATTGATATACTTCTTGCATAAATTTCATACTGTCACGTAACAATACTATTGTCCTTAGTGCTATTGGAATTTGAATAATTTAGTCAGTTTTTTCAATAAATGCTTGCAATTTGATAGAATTGTTATATAATAATAATAATAATAATAATAATAATAATTTATTGCCCAACAGATTGTCCATTCACAGGGCAAGATTACATCAAGTAAATAACTATAATAAAGTGTTAAATACAGCACAAAAAAAAAACTACATTTTAAGCATAAATGCAGGAAAGAAAATAAGTATAGAAATGTATACAAAAAATAATGAATAATTACATGAGGAATAATAATAATAATTACATAATTGAATTAATTAAATATATCATTTATATGGATGTCAGCGTTGCGGCACATCACAAAAATTGGAGAACGCTGAAGTGCATTGGTACGAAAGGCTGGTAAATAGAATGTCCTGGCAAATCTAGCAGCGGATCTAGGAACATGAAAAAATATTCGGGACAGCAAAAAAGGCACATCGATTTTATTATGTAATATCTGCCACAATATTTTCGCAGTGCTAATCTCTCGCCGAGATGCTAGGGAGTCCATAGAATGGCGACGAAGAAGAGAATTTTGGTCAATACCTTGTTGAGGGTAAATGCCATCATTTTTGAATGAGAGGTATTTCAAAAATCGACGATGAATTCGATCAAGCAGCAGGCATTGGTACGTATAGAATGGATACCATATTATCACAGCATATTCGAGTCTACTCAAGACATAAGCGAAAAATAAAGACTTTATAGCATTGACATTAGGGTTTGACGGTTTTCCAAATCCGGTTTTCAAAAACCGGTTTTTGAGATGAATTTGATACATCCGAAAACAGGTTTTTCAATTAGGAAAACCGGTTTGAAAAATTTCAAATTATTATGTGAAAATAAATTTTATTTGTTATTCCTTCTATGCCGGACGGTACATTTTTCCAACGTTGCAAATTCTCAAATGGAAACCGATCCTGATAGAGAACAAATAGAAGAAACTACTCATCAGAGTAATACTTTTTTGAAAGTCAATTGATAAGTTTCTTGAAGATCCTGAAGGAAAACTCACTAATCCAAAGACTTTGAATGCTGAATTTTCATTATTTGAGGCAGCGAATAAAAGAACCCAGAGCCCAGATCTGGTATTTGATGCCCTGAAAACTATAAAACCAAGTTCATCAGCTAGTGAACGAGTATTTTCAATATCAGGTCCAGGCACTATTGTATCCAAAACAAGAATAAGACTTAGCCACCGTTCAGTGGTTGTCTAATGTTTTTCAAAGTTCTATTTTCCCAGGAAAAATTACAATTAGTGGAATAAATATAAATATAATTTGTAATGGAAAACATTAGATTCAATATGTAGAAATCAGTAAAGAAAAGTGCCAGTTTACCAGTTAGCAACATTTTAATAATTATCAACAAAAAATAACAAACAAAAAACGCACCATGACACGCGCCAAAATGACAGCTTTATCTCAATATAGAAAAAATTACAGATTATACATAAGTACATATAAGAAAACAAAAATTCTCTCCATTTCGCCGGAGACAAGTATTAAGTCACTGAAGTCGCTTCTTTAGCTGCATCCAAAATTTCACGAGAATCTTTAGCTTCTGATTTTTCTGACAAATTAATTTTTAATATTGTTCATTTGTTACTATGCTTTTGCTTGATAGTTGTCAAAACCGTTACTATGTTTTTGCAGGAACACAACCTTGATTGGTACTTCTGTAGAAAATTATTTCTATTCTTGGTGTCTTTCACTTGAGTTTTTCCATCAAGTATACAAGAAAATTGCATGTTCAACACGTAGGAAAAGCGATATTACTTTGCTTGTGTAAATTTGATTCACTCGTCCGTTGCTCTCGATTGTGAATTGAAACATTACACTTGCTAGTAAACACTCACTTTTCTCTAATTGTCAAACAATCTACTGTTCGCCTACTCTATTCTTTTTTTTTGACAAAAATTCGAAAACCGGCTAAAACCGGTTTTTTGGAAATCTGGAACTCGAAAACCGGTTTTTGTATGAACCCTAATTGACATCCTTGAATATTTTGGAAATTCTCATAATGAACCCCAAAGTTCTACAGGCCGACTTGAAGACATTAAGTAGATGCTCCAAAAAATCAAAATTGAACGTGAAGGTAACACCTAGATCTTTAATTGACATTTGTTGAATAAGTGATATACTTTGCATATTATAAGGGAATGTAAATTTATTATGGCTACGTGTAAAAGAGATATAACAGCATTTATTGATATTTAATTTCAGCTTGTTAGTAGTCATCACATCAATATTCCTTTGCAAATTAACAGCATCATCATACCCCGATATTCTAGTGAACAGTTTGATATCATCTGCATATGCAAGAACATGGCAATCAAAGGATTCAATCAGTTCATTTATAAAGAGGTTGAATAATAATGGCCCCAAGTTAGAGCCTTGGGGAACTCCAGATGTCAGTATAAATTCGGAAGAAGAATAACCATTGTAAAAAACATAACAAGTTCTATTATGTAGATAAAAACGTAAAAGTTCAAGTAAACAAGAAGCTGCACCAAAGAAATGAATTTTATTCAGTAGTAATTCATGATTAATTGTGTCAAATGCACGAGAAAAGTCAGTGTAAATGACATCAACTTGGCCACGAGTATCAAGAATCTCAGACACAATTTGCGAAAAAATTGCTAGGTTTGTAACAGTTGAGCACCCCTGCATGAAACCATGTTGATCTGCTGATATCAAGTTACGTGTATTATTATAGACACATTTATAAATAACAATTTCAAAAATCTCTGCAAAATTATTTAGTATGGAAATAGGTCGATAATTGTTAATATCTGTTTTATTGTCCTTTTTGTATACAGGTGTTATTCTTGTTGTCTCCCACCTCTCTGGAGAAGTAGATGTTTTAATTGCCAAGTTGATTATTACTGAGAGAGGTTTTGCTAAAATAAATCTAGAGTCTTTGACTACAAAGCTGGGAATATGATCTTCACCTGCAGTGATCTTATTGGAAAGCGACGCCATTACAGAAATTAAATCGTTCTCAGTAACAGAACTGATTGTAATCGATAAATTGTAAGAGAAATTTGTCGAAGAATGATTACTTGGAGAACTAGTATCAAAAGATCGAGAAAATATTCTAGCAAAGGCATTGACAATAGCTTGGGGAGATTCATAGATCAGATTACCATCAGTAAGCTTTCCAGGAATACGTGTAGTACCCTGTTTAGAGTTGACGTATTTCCAAATATCGCTAGGATTAGTTTTAATATTATTTTCCACAGAATGAACATAAGACTTATAGGCTTCTTCAATTTGCTGTTTACATAAGTGACGCATTCGCTTGAATTCAGATAAATAATAGAGATTTTTTGTCATATTCCACTTTTTTCGAAGTCGTTCTTTAGTTTTCAAGTTATATTTTATCACAGAAGTGAACCATTGTGGATAAGTATGTTTTGAATTAGAATATTTATATTTAGGTATTGAATTATCGAATATTTCGTACAGAAGTGCATAAAATTTGTGGATAGCATGATTGACATCATTGCATTCATCCAGGCAGGACCAATCACATTTGCATATACCATTATAAAGTTTGTTAAAATCAGCTTTACGGAAATTATAACGTTCAGTATTTGACGATGGAAATTTTTTGGATGAATTGTGAGATAAAATCTCAAGACAAAAATTTAGAGCAGGATGATAGTTATCCTCAGGAACAAGAGGATTATCAGACCTCAAGACTGACAGGGTAGAGACAAAGTTAGAAAATATTAAATCTAGTTGATTATTGTTCATATTTTGGACATTATTATATTGCCTAAGATTTAATATGTTGCACAGACTACGGACAGAAGCAGTCTTAGGACAAGTAACTGATAAATTATCAAAGTTTGGAAGATTGAAATCTCCAACTAATAGTAGTAGTTCATTTATAAACAAAGTTTCTAAAGCTTCAAGGAATACTGAAATGTCAGCACTATTTAAGTTTGGTGGAATATAGAGGATACAAAGAACAAAGTTGATCTTATCAAAATAGCACTTACACGCAACAAGATCAATTAATGGCTCCAGACTCCTTAGAGTAGAAGTATCCATATGATTATAAGATATATGATCAGCTAAAGCAATAAGTACACCACCCCCTCGACTGCGACCAACCGCAGAAAAATCTCTGTCACATCGCAAGACATTATAAGTATCAGGAAATAATTCCGTACTATTGACTGAAGTATTAAGCCAAGTTTCAGATATAAATATAAAATCATAGGAAAACGAACAGCAAGAAACATAAAATTCATTACATTTAGTATTTAAACCTCGAGTATTTTGATAATATAAATTTAAAATTGGACAATTGTTGGGCTGAACTAGTTTAAAGACTTAACTATAGTTGGTGTATTTCTAATGTATTTGATAACAAGATCAGATTCACCTTTGGATACACGAGTGTTCAATTCAGTTCTTAATGCTTTATAATATTCAGTTTGTTGACGGGTCTTATCACTAGAAATAGAAATATTTGCCCATTTTTTTGTTTTTCTTAGGTCTCTGAATTTTTTTAAAATATTTAAGACATCAATCGAAGTCGGGAGCTGTAACTTTATAGGACGCGGACGAGTAGATGTAGCATCAAAACGACCCATACGAATAGGTTTGATAACTTGTGGAGGATTAACACCAGCATCCGATAGCAACTCATTAATTAACTTAGTGTCCTGTTCAGTTTTTTGTTCTTTCCTAGCAGAAGGTTTCTCTTTATAACCATAAATCATGATATTTTTGGAGCGTTTCTCACGTTCCATAATTTCTTGGATTATTTCTTCAGTATAGAGAATTGGAGACTGTACTGAGCCGTGTTTTAGATTAGAATCTTTCAATTCAGTTATATCTTTCTGCAAATTAATAATAAGTAGCTTAAGACTTGCAATGTCGTTACCTATCTTGGCGCAATTTTTACAATTCCATGTTAGTCCACTATCCGCAGAACGAATTTAACGAGCCATTTCAGTAGATAAGTTTGTGCAAGCAATACTGAAATATTTTTCACAGATTGAACAACTTATAAGCCTATGCTCAGCTGATTTTGTGTTACAGCAAGTACAGGAAAGTTCCATTTTAATTGTGCAATAACAAATTGAGAAAATATAGTTCGAAAAGAAAAAAGAAACACCCAGTATGTAAACAAATTATCAAACACTCAGTATCTTATACAAACAATGTTTGTTTAATTAAATTGTAATTGAACTGAACCAGCTGAAACCATGCAAAATTTGACAAAATGAACATATATATATGAAATAAAAATTGATCTAAATCGATGATAAAGAGGATTGACTCACCCCTAGAACTCAGAATGATGATAATAATATCATCAATCGATTAGAAACAAACCACTGATGCACAAAATATCAAAAAACTGAGGAAAAATATTGAAGAAACAAACCAAATAGTCTGACAATCATGTGCAGCATCCATGTGCTGTATTCTTTCAGCATTATTATTTATTATTATTATTATGCATGATTCATGTGGTTGTATTTCTTCTTCAATAGTTTCTAAAGAAGTATGTTATTATACAAGTATAACTTCATACTTCTGATAATTTAGTGACTGAATAAAATGTATTCGAGAACAAACGGTTTTCGACGTGAATATAATAATTTTCCATATCTACCAAAACTATTAATTGTTCACAACATATTTATATTGTTTCATGGTATATTTACTGGACCCTGATGAAAAATTGATATTGGATGCACTTTCAATGTATGTAGGTTTTTTCTACATCATAGTAATTTTTGCAGCATTCTTTGTAAGCAGCAGGCAAATGTATAATGTAGCCGGACAGATCAATATTCCACACGAAAAATATATTTTCCAGTCAAAAAGTAATAATTTTTCCATTAAGATAATAGCTACTTCTGCAATGTATGCAACACTCATAGTAGTGGATTTTGTTATGTATGACATAACAGTTGGTATTACTGCATCTTACTACATATCCGTTAGTCTGAGCTCATTTATTTCATGGACTCACGCTTATATTATATGTCTTAATTTGGGTGTTATAGAAGAAATATTCTCCAAAATTAATGAATCACTCTTGAAATCGGCCAAAGAAGATATTTGTTTTTTTGATAAAGACGAATTCGTGAAACTGATGCAATTTCATAATGATGTGTATGATATTGCAATGAATTTAAATGACGCTTGTAAGTGGCAGTTATTTGCAATTGTGGCAATTAATATTGCGGGGATAGTATTTGATAGTAATAATTCAATAAAACTTCTACTAGATGTACTAGATCCCTCTAGGTCTCTATATGTCGGGAAATGGGCAATAATTTGTCTACTACTTGAATTCTGTTGACCTGCTGTAGCATTCATTGCACTTGGAATTATCGTAACTGCGTGGGACAAGACTACTTCAGAGGTATGATTTCAGTTCATCAGATTTCAGATTGGTAATTTCGAAATGGCAGTGACAAGGTGTAAGACCCTTTTTGAACAGTAAAATGTAGATATCTTGAATCTCAGATGAGACGGAAACTGTTTCGGAATACTATATCTGTGTAATAGGCCCGATTTTATATTTATACTAGTTTATCTATAATTCGGCGAGCTTATTAATTATGATGACAATATTCAAATTAGAAAATAGGTGTTGTTTCAAACATGTTGCCTATTAACATGCTTTTGGAAACATCAATCCTGTGGTTATCAATGACCTGCTCTTTTTTTGCAGGGTATGAAGACTGGTGAAATATTACATGAATTATGGAATAAACAAAGCAGCGAGTCATTCCGTCAACAACATTTCGTCACAGTACATTATCCAAATTTTAACTGAAATGAAATCTAATAATGTCTAGTTCCAGTTTAAACTTTCGTCATTACAAATACTCCATACTAAATCTGGCTTTAACTCTTGTGGATTTTTTGACATGAATTATGAACTCATATTTGGTGTAAGTCCATCAATTTTATGAATAGAATAATTTTCAGATTATGCTTTTCCATTTTAGATAATTGCTTCTGTCGCAACATATATGATCACAATTGTACAGTTTGATATTGAGACAGGAGGAATCTAATTGATATTTCAAAAATAAGTTCAAACATACCATTATGCACAAAAACATAGATTATTATAGGAGTTTAGTTCTATTCGTATAATAGTTGGCTCTCCTACATACAGCATGAAAACAATAGAAGTCTCATTTCCTATAAATTTACCACCAGAATATTTTGAATCTGTATGATAAATCACCTGCAAATTTATGACAATCGAGCAAATTCACTATAATCTTTTGCACTCTAGTTTGAAAAATATTAGTTGTTCACCTCAATTGAAATTTAGAAGTGATTTCTTCCATCTTACATGAAATATAATGGCTACATCACATTTTCGAAGATTTCACTTTTCTCTGGATATGAATAGCATAAATTCCCACCTCACGACTTCTTCGAGTGTAGTACTACAAAATGTCAATGTTCTGTGAATAAGTTGTCTGTCCACTGGGCCTCTGAAAGTATGGAAATAACGTTGGCTGACCTGGTAGAAGCGTCGGGCCAATGGACTCCTATATTTCATTGCAGAAATAAAAAATCTGACCTGAACATCACGTGACTTACTTGTACATCATTGGTTATATATATATATATATATATATATATATATATATATATATATATATATATATATATATATATATATATGTATATATATATATATATATATATATATATATATATATATATATATATATATATGTATATATATATATATTTATATATATATACATATATATATATATACATATATATATATATATATATATATATATATATATATATATATATATATATATATATATAATACGATGTGATTTTGTGTTTGATTATATATCATTGGATATGTATAATCAAACACAAAATCTTATCGTTCCAGAGTTAATCGCTTTCAGCCAAGTCGGTTGCTATGGAAACAGTAGGCCATTATTCTTTTACTACAACATTCCTAAATACTGATTTCCAAAATTCTACAACTACCATCAGATCTGATTTTATGCGCAAAATTAAAAAATAAATTCAAAATGTTTCAAATAAAGTGCTCTTCCGGTTCAATCGATAGCAATCATAATGCAGGATGACCAACTAGATATTATAAAAGTGCCTAATACAAAAATTCGAATATTCTACGACTGATTGTTTGGAATTTATGCGGAAAATTCGAAAAGTCTGTCATATAAAGTGCACTTCCGGCTCAACTAATTGTTACAAAAATAGAAGATGACCATTGAGATGCTACAGCAATTTCAAATGCCAAATTCCAGTATCCCACGGCTGATCATTCTGGATTTATGCGGAAAATTTAAAAAAAGTCTGAAGTAAAGTGCACTTCCGGATTAGCCGATTGCAATCATAATGCAAGATGTACAATAAGATGTTATAGAAGTTCTGTATACGAAATTTCAATATGCTATGGCGGATCATTCTATATTTATGCAAAAAATTCAAAAAAAGTTTCGAGTAAAGTGCACTTCTGGCCTGGCCGATTCTCACAAAAATAGCAGATAGCCATTCTTATACAACATCAAGTTCAAATACTAAATTTCAACATCCTACGGTCGATCATTCTGGATTTATCAGAAAAATTCAAAAAAAGCTCTAAGTAAAGTGCACTCCCGGTACAGACGATAGGAACCATAATGCGAGGTGCACAACTAGACCCTATGCCAGTCTTAAATACAAAATTTCAATATTATACGTTCAACCAGTTTTGAGATTTGCGAGTTACGCACAAACGCACGCACGTACTAACGCACGCTCGCACGCACGCACGCACGAACATACGTACCGACATCAAGCCAAAAATAGTCAAAATGGATTCAGGAATGCTCAAAACGGATATTTCCATCAAAATCTCGATAGGTGAATTTTGTCGGTTTCACAATACTTACTTGTTACTTTGTACAAGTAAGTAAGAAGAAGTTCAGAAATCGATAAGTCAAGATTAATAGTACATAAATGGTACAAAGCATAATTGCTATCTTCGAGGTAGCATGATCGATAAATCGATTTGGAGAACTCCAAAATAGACAGCACCTCTGTGACACTGAAATCTCAGCAACTACAGCACTTACAGACTTGAAACGGGTACTATGGAAACTGCTGTTCTGTAGGTTTCTTATTCATACATCCAGTTTTCGGTAAGAAATCAAATAAATATTCAAAAGGTAATCACTGCTGAAATATGCATAGTTGAAATTTGAAAATTACTGCACAGAATAAGCAACATGTCAGTAATTAAATTCCATAGTTTAAATTTTGAACTTATATGGGTTCCTACATAGGTAGTGTGACGTGCAAGAGTGGGGGGAGCTCGTGAAGACGACGTAGTATGGGGAGGAGCTTTTCGTCCTCGCTTACGCCGCGCCGCATCGCAGCACATCACCCCTCCCAATAAAAGCCTCTAGTAATATTCTAGAAATGGAAAAAGTCGAGAAATAGAAACATTCGAGAAATCAATATTCCTCTATATAAGGCCAAGCAAAAGACGTGTGGAGGACAGTACTAATAGTAGTAGTAGTGTGAAATGGAACTAGAACAGTGAACAGTGAAATGAACAGTGTATATAAATAGTGAAATATAAATATCTGTGACCTTGTTTAAGTTAAAATTAAGTGATAAATATATAAATATAGTGTTATTAGTGACATCAGGAGAATAAAACTTTTATTTCAATTTAGATTATTAAATAGTGACTTTTATTTAATTATAAAATGATTCTTCAAGCAATAAACATTACAGTGGTGTCAGGTGTGGGGTTGTTATGAACAATTTAGTATTTTGTTTATTGCTGTTTTGTAAAATTGGAAAATGGCGTCTACGAAGTTGTTGAAAGATTTGAAGGTCGCAGAGTTGATATATCAATTGGAAGAGCAGGATTTGGAAACCAGTGGCCGCAAACAAGTTTTAATAGAACGACTGCGAGACGTTTTGACTGAAGACGGTGAGGATCCTGATACATATTTGTTTGAGGTTCAACTTTCTTTAACCGATTTGGCTATAAATTCAGAATCAAAATTAGAAGAGAATTCTATAAATTCAAAATCAAAATTAGAAGAAAATTCTACAAGTATAAAAGAAGATTTAAAATCAAAATTAAAACAAAATTCTACAAGTTGTAGAGAACTTAGAATCAAAATTGAAAGAAAATTCTACAAGTTTAAAAGAAGATTTATTAGGGAAGTTAGAAGAAAATTCTAGAAACTTGAGAGAAGAACTGAAGGAAAATACAAAGAAAGTTGAACAGCAACTGGAAAAATTTAGAGAAAATTCAAAGGTATGGGAGGAAGTATTTGAAGATAATTGTAAAATGTTAAAAGAAGAATTGGATGCAAAATTGGATTCGAAATTGGATGAAAAAATGAAAATTTTTGGAGAAAAATTCAAATTTGGTGTTTCATCTCCGGAAAAAGCTTCAAAAGCTGAGATAATTGAATTATCCACACCAAATCTTGACTCAACTACAAAAATGCGTGTCAAACCTCCAACCTTTGATAGTCAAACATCTTGGATTAATTACCATAGACAATTTGAAGCCGCTGCTAAGGCTAATGGCTGGAATGATACTGAGAAAGTTTCAGCGCTTACAGTTGCTCTCCGAGGAGATGCGGTAAACATTTTATAGGCTATTCCACCGGAAAAAGACAACAATTATGAAAAATTGGTCAAGCGACTGGAGCTGCGATACGGCCATGCACACTTGGGGGAAGTGTATCACACGCAGCTCAAGAACCGATACCAACGTCCCAGCGAGGTTCGAAGCTGATGTGGCACGCCTAGTTCGACTTGCATATCCAACTGGCCTGGATGATTCTTGGAAAGCTGGGCTGTGAGAATATTTGTGGACGGCATCAGAGACAATGATACGCAACAAGCCCTGCGTTTGGCGCGGCCGAAGAAGCTGGTGGAAGCATTGGCTCATGCACTGGAATACGAAGCGGCAAAGCAGGCGTCCAGAAGCAGTGCTCGAGTGCGTGAGGTTACCTGCGACTCTGATGCCACGAAAAGCCTGGAAGCCCAGGTTCAGCGGTTGGTCCAGGAAGCAGTAAAAGATCTCAAGAATTCCAGACAACTTCGGTGCTGAAACTGTGGAGAACTAGGTCGACCAAAAAGTCGATGCAAGAAATCTTTGAAGATGCTACCCAAAGATAACTCCAGACATGGAAAAGAACGCCTCGCAAGAATAAAAATCACCAAACAAGACACAAAGATGAAACCTAACTGTGATAAACTTTCGAAGGAGTTAACGACCCTATTACTATCCAAGGGTCAACAATTGAACAATCGGCAACGCGCACAAGCAGAAGATCTGATACGCCGATTCCAAGAGGTGTTTGAAACCAGTGAGGAGCGAAAAGGAAGAACAAATATTGTCCATCACAAAATTAATACCGGCGATGCACGACCAATTCGACAAGCACCACGACGACTCCCGATTGCGAAGAAAGAAGACGCCGAAGCCATCATTCAAGATATGGAGCAAGACGGCATCATTGAACCCTCGAACAGTCCATGGGCCTCGCCGGTGGTACTTGTGAAGAAGAAAGACGGATCTAATCCGATTTTGTGTCGACTATCGCCAGCTGAATAACGTTACCAAGAAGGACAGTTATCCTCTGCCCAGGATTGATGACACCTTAGATACCCTGGCCGGGTCAAAGATCTTCTCGATCCTAGATCTCAAGAGTGGATACTAGCAAGTAGCGATGAATGAGAAAGACCGAGAAAAAACTGCATTTACCATCGGCAGTGGATTGTGGCAATTTACAATCATGCCATTTGGTCTGTGTAATGCTCCTGCTACCTTCGAGCGACTTATAGAGACCGTACTCAAAGGACTATCGGGAAAAACTTGCTTGGTATATCTGGACGATATAATTGTGATGAGAAAATCATTTGAAGACCATTTGAAGAATCTGGAGCAGGTATTTGAATAATTAAAGTAAGCGGGTTTGAAGCTCAGTCCAAAGAAATGCCACTTATTCCAAAAACGGGTGAACTATTTGAGACATGTGGTATCCAAAGAAGGCGTAGCAGTTGATGCAGAGAAGATTAAGACAATTCAAGAATGGCCGGTACCTGGGGATAAACATCAGCTGCGCAGTTTCCTCGGGCTCTGTACCTATTACAGAAGATTTGTTTATGGATTCGCCAATATCGCCAAACCACTGACCAGACTGACGGAAAATAATCGCAGATACAGCTGGGATGAAGAATGCCAGGTCGCTTTCGAGCAACTGAAACTACTCCTAGTCCAAGCACCAATCCTGAGTTATCCGAAGACGGAAGGACGTTTTGTTCTGGACACAGATGCCAGCGACGTCGGTATTGGGGGCGTCTTGTCCCAATTGCAGGAGGGTCAAGAAAGAGTAATCGGGTACTTCAGTAAGGTTTTATCAAAGCTAGAAAGAAACTACTGTGTCACAAGACGGGAACTGCTGGCAGTAGTGAAGTCCATCGAGCATTTCTACAAATATTTGTATGATAGGAATTTCCTGTTAAGAACTGACCACGCTGCTCTGAGATGGCAACTACAGTTCAAGAATCCTGAGGATCAGGTCGCTCGATGGATCGAAAGACTTCAAGAATACGACTTCAACATAGAACATCGAGCCGGTACAGCACATAAGAATGCTGATGCTTTATCAAGACGACCATGTCCAAAAGATTGTCATCATTGCTCTAAGGTTGAAGCGAATGCGTTCAAGACAACTATCATTGACGATGCTTGGCAACCACAAGAGATAGAAAAGGACATAGATGGTGACTCAGAGTTGCAAATTATTCAAGAATGGAAGAAGAAAGGAACAAGACCGACATGGCAAGAGGTGGCACCATACTCTCCGACGGTTAAATCGTACTGGGCGCAATGGGATTCTATAATCCTGGACGAAGGCGTCTTTAGGCGTGTCCTGAAAGATCCGGATGAAACCAAGAGTAGAGAACAGCTGATCGTTCCTAGAGATCGGGTTCCGGAGGTTTTGAGACATCTCCATGATGGAGTGAGTGGAGGACACCTTGAGGTAACGAAGACTCTGCGGAGAGTTCGTGAGCGGTTGTATTGGCTAAACTGCAAAGAAGACGTTAGGGAATGGTGCAGAAAATGCACTACGTGCGCTTCAAGCAACGGACCGCAGAAACGACCAAGAGCTCCGATGCGACAGTATAATGTCGGTAGTCCATTCGAGAGGATAGCCATCGACGTAGCAGGGCCATTTCCCGAATCAGACGTCGGAAATGAATACATTGTTGTCGTCATGGACTATTTTAGTAAATGGGCGGAAGCGTATGCTCTTCCTAATCAAGAGGCCGCTACTATTGCAGACGTCGTTTTGGCGTACCCTTGGAACTCCATTCTGACCAGGGAAGAAATTTTGAATCCACACTTTTCCAAGGGATATGCGAAGTATTGAATATTCGTAGAACCAGAACATCCGCAGTCTGATGGAATGATGGAACGGATGAATAAGACCATCAACAGACACTTGGCCAAAGTTGTCTCTAATCACCAGAAAGACTGAGACAAATATATCCATCTGTTCCTTTTGGCCTACCGCTCGTCCGTACACGAAACAACCGGACAGACTCCAGCAAGAATTATTTTTGGACGGAAACTTCGGCTACCATGCGACCTCAAGTTTGGCTGCAAACCTGGAGAAGACCTGGCTGGTGAAGATTATGTCAATAATTTAAGGCGTCAGATGGACGATATCCACTCCCGAGTCCGTATAAACATCCAGAATGCCAGCGACCGGATGAAAGAGACCTATGACGTCAAGGCACAAGACGGGGGTTTTCAACCAGGAGACTCTGTGTGGCTTTATAACCCAGGGTGGTGACGTGGCCTGTCTCCAAAATTACAGACATCTTGGGAAGGGCCTTACAAAGTCATCAGAAGAATTAACGACATAATCTATGAAATCAGACGCAACCCCAAGAGCAAATCAAGAGTGGTGCACTTCAATCGGCTAGCACTATTTGCAGGAGACAACAATGCAGATCCCAATGACGCGCGTGCTCGTAAGATCCATGCGCAGGAAGATTCATTTGAGGAGTTCCTGAAGACTTTTTCAAGTGGACGTCAGGCTCGATTCGGAATAACTACCGAAGTGCAGCAGGATCTATTCAGAGTCCAGGCCGACTTCTCCTTGGCCCATTGTGTATCAGGAGATTTGAAGATGTCCCGAGGGATAGCAGCAGTTTTCAAGAAGAAGTTTGGCAGGCCAGAACACCAGAAGCCTACAGTAGGGAAGACCATCTGTCTGAGGGACAATACTACAACCAAGGAACGCTATATTAACCACATGGTAACGAAAGATAAATTTCATCACAAACCAACCTATCGTTCCATGTGGGAAACGCTGCAAGACATGCGAGGCCATTTAATGCAGAACGACATCCTGAAACTGGCAATACCAAAATTGGGCTGCGGTCTGGATGGATTAGATTGGAAGATCGTTCGAAATATGATAGAGGTAACATTCCAGAACAGCGGAATTCAAATATTGGTCTGCTGTTTCCACCCAGCAGGCCCGATCGAACCAAAAACTGTCGACTGCTACTTCTACCAAACTACTGGTTGCACCAAGGGCGGCGAGTGTCGATTCCGGCATAGACATGAAGGTGTGTTTCAGGACGAAACACTCTTAAGAAGAGGGCAGTGTGACGTGCGAGAGTGGGGGAAGCTCGTAAAGACGATGTAGTATGGGGAAGAGCTTTTTGTCCTCGCTTACGCCGCGCCGCGTCGCAGCACATCATCCCTCCCAATAGAAGCCCCTAGTAATATTCTAGAAATGGAAAAAGTCGAGAAATAAAAACATTTGAGAAATCAATATTTCTCTATATAAGGCCAAACAGAAGACGTGTGGAGGACAGTAGTAATAGTAGTAGTGTGAAATGGAACTAGAACAGTGAACAGTAAAATGAACAGTGTATATAAATAGTGAAATATGAATATCTGTGACCTTGTTTAAGTTAGAATTAAGTGATAAATATATAAATATAGTGTTATTAGTGACATCAGGAGAATAAAACTTTTATTCCAATTTAGATTATTAAATAGTGACTTTTATTTAATTACAAACTGATTCTTCAAGCAATAAACATTACAGTAGTTTTGGAGATAATTGCAGCAGATTTTCAGCTAGGTATTTTTTTTTTATATTACTTTGATAAAATTAAATTTTTTTTTCAAGGTACAGACCTTCTGTTAATCAACAACTGAAGAATAAGGATAAAAAGGTTCTTTTGAGTTTGTACATATACAAGTAATGTGAAAAATAGTCACAAAATAAAAATTTCAATAGGCGATTCGTTTTTGTTTTATCAATAAGTAAACCAAATCGTCAATAAATCAAGAAGTATAGCTGATATTGGAAAATTAATTTCAAAATGAGTTTTAGTAGAGCTTGGAGCTTAATTAAAAGTGGGATAAGGGAAGCATATGACCTTCCATCAATCATCATTTGTTATTTCGTGGTTGACAGCGCATTTTCGAAGGATAATACGCTAATATATTCAGTTTGGCTGTCTGACTGTCTGGTATGACGCTGAGTTCTCAGGAACTACAGCACTTACAGACTTGAAACTGATACTAATGGTGCTATTCTGTACGTCTCTATAAGCACTGTTAGCTCTATAACCTTGATAAATCATTCAATGTAAGCAAACTGCGATTCTGTATGCTTCTATGAACGCTATAGAGTTATAGAATCTCTATAAATCTTACAGCGAATTTTTTTTCGCCGTAACTCCTTATAGTGCGCTGTCAATTTGATCAAATTTGATTTCACATAAAAATAAAATGAATGCAAATGATCCATTGCCAATATTAATATATTTATTGATGGAAGAAAATGATCGAAGGTTTGTTTTATAAGTTTTATATAATAATTATAGTGTACATATATAAAATAACCTACTTTTTAATTTTTATGGACAGAAACTACATGCGTATAGAAAGGAGACTATTAAGGGATAGAGAAAATCCTTTCGCAGTACCTGACGATTTTTTTATTCATTCCTATCGTTTAAGTAAACCGTTGGTACACGATCTGATGAATAATTTACAAGTTCATGTTTCACCACCATCTAGAGTTATTGCTACACCATTCCACTTGAAGGTAATAATACTGATCGTCCGATTTATTGGCCAAACGTGCCCTTTTCGGTTTCATATTACTCATATTTCTAAAGAATACAAATACAATAAATTAGAAATGAATTAATATACAGAATTTGAATCCGAAAACCATTTGTTAAAGCAGGCTTATAATTATATTTTGAATTTTTACTTTTGTATCAAAGTAGTCAAAGTTGTTAATGTTTAAAAAAAAAAATGTGTATCAATTATTGTTGAAAAATAAACATATACGTCAAGAAGCAAGTTCGATATACAGTCCACAAGAATAAAAAATATCTTATATACTAAAAGGCATAAGATACACTTTCAGTTAGCCACGGCTACAGCCTAAACGAGAACTCTGATTAACATGATTTTTTTTTTATAAATTTGATATTCTTGACGAGCAGTGCCTTTTGGGGGTCTCAATTTTTTCAGTCTTATATGTTTCGTGTAAAAAATCAAAAATCGTCAAAAATTCATCCTGAACATAGTAGGCATGTACAAATAATTGTTGAACATCGATGACATCTGTCAGCTTTGACGTTTAGGTTTCAATATTATTTCATTGAATATTGCAAAATGAGAAAGATTTCCACAAATTTATGTATTAATACATCTATAACAAACATGAGCGAATCACTTGTGATACATTTTGAGCTAATATTATGCTTAAATATTAAAATTGTTATTTTTTTGACATTTTGATAACTTCAGTATTGCCAACTTATTTCCCAAACAAAGAATGTACATGCGCACTCGCTTCCACGTAAAAATAGTAGCCATGTACAAATAATTGTTGAACATCGATGATATCTGTCAGCTTTGACGTTTAGGTTTCAATATTATTTCATTGAATATTGCAGGATGAGTAAAATTTTCACAAATTTATGTATTAATACATTTATAACAAACATGAGCAAATCACTTGTGATACATTTTAAGCTAATTTTATGCTTAAATATTAAAATTACTATTTTTTTGACATTTCAATAAATCCAGTATTGCCAACTTATTTCCCAGAATGTACATGCGTACTCGCTTTTACGCTAAATTCCAATTCAAGTTTCAACAATGTACACATCTAATGAATAGAAAGTAAGTAGTTTAATTGAATAATATTAACAAAATGACAATTTAATGTAATATTTTTTAGGCTATGCTCAAACATTTTTTGAAATGAAGTTATATGTCACGATATTCATGCATTTTTAACGCAGAATATGCCTGATGGCAAAATGGATTAGTTGTTGGCTAAGTTATAGAATGATTTCAACATATAATTGTTATGAAGAAATCGATTCTTATAATCAAGGGATATTTTGATTCATGATGTTTCTCTGTTGTGGATGAAATAAGTACTGAAGATTGAATGAAGTTTGAAACATGTCAAGTATAGTTTAGCTGGTACATATGGTAAATATTCAACAATGCTCGAGTATTTATTTAGATATTCAATATTGTTTAGTAATAGTTTAGTTCATGCTATTCTCACATCTCTTTCAGTTGTATAAATTTGAGTTGAAGACTTGATAAACCCAGCCAATCGAACATTTCGCTTGAGTCAACAATGAAACAAGCAATAATCAACTGATTATAATATTACGATAATGGAGCCATCAATCAATATTTTGTACTTGTTGAAAGATATAAATCATACATCACTCAATGAACTTAAATAACTTCGTATTTGAGGTTATGTAGAGAGTAATTCTACTGGAAGCGGCATTGAGCTGATGAAACACACTAAGCTTGGGTGAGAACGATGATGAAAATATCGATTGTCATCATTTATTCTGAAAAATGTAAATTATACATATTACTGAAATAAACTGTACGTAAATATTCTGTATAATACATATCATTTTATTACAATATCAAAAGTCACTAATTTCTTATTTAGTGTGGATGTTCCTATTCAATTGGTATACAAAATTGGATATGAAATATTTTCTTGATGACAAGTGCATTGGGAAGAGTAACAAATCTCAGTGGTTCTAAAACTTTGGTCTGTAGTTTTTGACATCTAATAGTCTAGGCTCTAATGTTGATTCATCTCATGAGTTAATGTCTTAATACGTAGTATAGGCAATTCTGATGTATGCACTAGAGACTAGAGTGTGATTACCTACATACAGGCCTGTCAAATTGTTAAATATTAACGAGATTCATGGCTTTTTGGATATTCTTTGCCTCAAATTGTACAGTTTGATTAAACGTCAACAAAATATATCTTTGTATTTAAAAACTACAAATACGATAAAATGGTAGATGACGTGAACGAAGATTAAACGAAATGAGAATTATTGGTTAGAACTTCCAATTTAATAATAATCGGTAATATCGATGAGAAAAATCATATATGGGATTGGAAAAAATTAATTTCTCAAGAAATGTAGGAGACACATGATATGGATAGATTCAGTGCTTTTTTCTCAGATTATACGTATTCAAGAAAGGGTTTTCGCGGAAAATGTTGATAGATGATACGGGTTGCTGCAAGTGAAATTTTACTGTTGTAATCAGCTGATTTTAATAAATGTCATTGAAACAATCAACACAGACATCTATTCCAACAGTTGGTAACATTGTTAGGTGTGACGTAGACTCTCGGGTGCGCGTGCGTAGGCGCGTGCGTAAGAAAGAGTGGATAGAGATATTTTGTGAGAATCAGATATTATTTTTCTTTTAGTGTTTGTTCATAATATCAGTTATTGAAATATATTGTAATAGAGAGAGAGAAATCATATATGGGATTGAAAAAAATTAATTTCTCAAGAAGTGTAGGAGACACATGATATGGATAGATTCAATACTTTATTCTCAGATTAAACGTAGTTATTCAAGAAACGGTCTTCGCGGAAAATGTTGATAGATGATACGGGTTGCTGCAAGTAAAAATTTACTGTTGTAATCAGCTAATTTTAATGAATGTCATTGGAACAATCAACACAGATATCTATTCCAACAGTTGGTAACATTGTTAGAAGTGACGTTGACGCTCGCGTGCGCGTGCGCAAGAGATATTTTGTAAGAGTCAGATATTATTTTTCTTTTAGTGTTTTTCATAATATCTGTTATTGAAATATATTGTAATTGTGAAGAACATGAGTTTTTTGTTGGATATTAAGGAATCGGATGACGAGTAGTCAGATGATACAACAGCTGTCAACATTTTCATTGCTACATTCATCAATTTCATTATTTTGATCAATTCCTTGATATTGTATTCTATTGAATAGGCACTTTGAACAACTAATATTGATTTAATGAATAATGTTGAGTTGATTTCAATACAAGTTAAATCACAATTCCAGAGAAAATTGAATATTGTAGCTCTATACAAGGAGTCAGAACATGTAGCGTGGGCTTGTGAGTAGTGCCTGAATGAATAAGAAACATGTTTTTGGAAAGCAAAAGTATAGTAGAGTGCATGAGCTCCAAAGTTATTACTATAGGAACGTGGAACATGCATGTTTCTCCGAATGTACCATTGGAGCTAAGTGATCAAGACTCAAAGCAGTGATTTAGAAGGAAATCTATGAGGATCAATGAGAAAATAGTCGGTCTTTCAATCTCGCAATTGAGCTCAGAAATCAGATACGCTAATTCATGGAAGGAATCTACTGAATGATTCTCCTGAAAGAAATATTTAGGATGATGGGTGTAAGTGATGAAAACACAAAATTTCAACTGAAATTCTATTTCACTTTTTCACTCGATATTCTCGGTTCCACCTGGAGTAACCATCTTTTTGTATATTCGATGTACATGCATCATTTCAGTCAGCATTATCAACCATATCTATTCAAAATAATAGTGAAAGTTGTAAAGGAGACAGAAAGATTGTGATTACATACAAATTGACGAGCGAAGCAAATTGTAAGGATGTAAGTATGTCGTCAAAATAAAACAGAAGGATCACATGAGTTGTAATAACTAATACTCTAATTTGTATTCGAAAACAGTAAAGCAATGACTAAGAGTATGCGAAACATGGCACAGACATGTTATCTCGCTGTGAAGTTTTGAATTTAGACTTTGTAATTCGTGGAAGAGTTGGAATCAATTTATCCGATTGATGAATACATAGAATAATATTGAGAATTGTCAATAAAAAACAGTGAAATCACGAGTAGGGAAAAATGCACAAATATAATACGGAGCACGAAGGTTTTGTGGGCTAAAAATGTACTTGGAATTTATCTTATAGAGACAGAATATTTGCCGGAGGCGGTTCACATATCGAGCTGCGAAGCCTAGGGCTTAGGCCTGCGTAGCAGGCCAAGCGCTAGTAAGTATACTAAGAACGTAATTAGAAGTCAATCGGGGAATCAACCTTCCTCCATAACACCATTTATTCATTATGAAATTCTGAAAAATTGAGTGAATTATAATAAATTATTATGTTAACTTATTCATTTACAAATTCTGAATAATAATTCATACAAATATAACTATTTGATAGGAAATATAATATCAACATTTCACTTATTTTGATTAATAACAACGATATGAACTTGATATTGACCAAATACTGAATTTTGCAGTAAATTCGAATTGTCATAATATATTTGAAATTAGTCACACTATAAAGTTGATACTGTGGGAATACTGTTTTAGAACGAGATACAGAATACGGAAATCGCTGCACTATAAGACCCACAGTTATAGAGCTCTATAGCTTGCAGTGTCTATAGAATTACGGCGCTATAGGAGTTAGTTATATTTCGTCAAGCAATAAACATTACAATACTTTCTTGTACTTAGTACAAGTAAGTAAAGAAAAGAAAATACACCGAGAGTTGTTTGCCTCGTGCTTTAGTACAACCTTAAAAATATATAACAAGTTTTTGGTAAAAAATTAAATAAAATTCAAAAAATTATGGCTGCCGAAGTATGCATAATTGAAATCTGAAAACTGTTGCACAGAATGAGCAATATATCGGTAATTAAATTTTACATCTAAATTTCGAACTGATGAGTTGGTACCCATATCAGGGTATAAACTATTTATCTCAATATTTCACGAATTACACAAGATATTGACAAGCGGATTCCGATGTTTGCTTTGTATTAGTATGAATGATAATGGATAAATAATAAATTAAATTAGGTCACCATATTTTTATTTATTCATTTTGAAAATATGTTTGAATAATCTTTAACAATTTGAACAATCGTTCATCAAATTTACTTAGAGTCAATAATTTATTTAGGATCGAAATAACATTTTGACATAATTCTACATCTAGCGCACATATTTCTAATGTATTTTCAATACCGGAATGTTGTATCAAAATTTCATATCTATTTTGTTTACTCCCTGCGTTCAAATTTTCCAATATGTCCGTTGCTAAGGTGATGATTTGTTTTTCAAGCAAATATTTGAACTTTTTCAATATTGTTACGGAAATATTTGATGATAAAGTCAAACTAACTGAAATAAAGAATAGCGATTTGTAAAAAAAATATTTAATTTTTGTTACATGTGCACCGAAAAATCTCATTGTCATTACTGAGCTGTTTTCAGCTCCAAAGTTTTCAATTCCAAATAAAGAAAATATTTTTCTGCTGAGGGAAAAATAATAATAATTGTGGACCATTGATGATGTTTTTTCATTTCATTGTCATTTGTCAAGTTGACATTTGGAAAAAATATATAATATAGAATGTGTAATATAGAATGTCCAGTCAAATGAGACAAACTACACCAAATTTTTCTGTTTCTCAAAATTTTTGAAATATAGAACATTCAAATAAATTTTAAAAGCTCAATATTAAGGTATTTTGGTGCACTTGTTACAAAAAGTATAGTATGCTACACAGATACTGAACAACCGTCATTATTGATACGGATGAAGCTGGCTGTACGAGATTATGCCTTGCTTTCCTTGAATGCAGCCAAATTCACCCGATAAAATTAAGATGGATGTTCGATCTCTGTAGCATAAAGCTCATATGACGCGCTCAATTTTTTCGTACAATTTCTGTGTCAATATTTTGTGATCAATTTTTCTGTATTCTTCTATGAACTAAATCATTGAAAGCAAGAAATTATGTATGCAACGTATCTCAATTTTTTGTTGTATGCGCATGCGTACTTTATTTTTGTTTTCTGAGAATCACTGAGAATTATACCGACAAGCTGTAGCTGTCAAACATTTAATGTCAAAAATGGGTTATGCGGAGGAAATCGATATCGGATCTAGTTCTCGCAGTTGCAGTTACCCATTTAATTATGAAAAATTTACGAAACATTAATTCGGCAATCTTAGATCATTTCTGTACGAATTTATATTAACAATTCTTTATGTAACATTGTTAGAATACCATCGTTTTCATCTCTACGTTGTAGCCAATTTCTGCTCCATTTATTTCTTTTGTTGCACTGATTTTGCTTCGTTTTGTTTCAAGTTACGAATGTATTTTTTATCTCTGACTACTACTGACAGCGCAATACGATATAGAGCGCATATTGAGTAAATCATTGAACATTTTAACCTGCTTGCAACAATCAATTTTTTCACAAACAAAACAGTGAACTGAAAAATGTACGAAAAAATACAATATAAAGCCCGTACGACACATCCGGGCTTTATATACTATTTCTTATCCCTGTTTCGGCTTCCATTTATTAAATTCAAGTATTTGACAGCTTTAATAGAATATTTCAGTTCGTAATACTTACTTGCACTCAGCAAATGTCAAAACCAAAACAGTGGGCCGAATTCAGCTCTCTGCACTACTCATAGAAGCTTCCCTGGAAGCTTCACTAAAACATCAAAAATAAAGACAAATGTATGATAGAGTAACTGAATAAGAAATAGATAGAATACATCTCCATAGTAATCAGTGAAGCTTCTTTAGCTTATGAAGGGAGCTGAATTCGGCTTAGTGAATATTATTCTATGGTTGTTACCTCTATTTTCCCAAATATAATCAATAAATTGACTTCCAACTTCAGTTTTAGAGGAAGATATATCACCTAGAACTCGTAGAAACAATTTTTCATTGTCTGAATTTCTTTCAAAATTGATTAAAGCATGTCCAAGTCGCACGCTAGCTTTTATATTAAGATTCATTGGCGATTCTACCTTTGTATTATCATAATTATTCATTTGTTTGATATCCGTTTTGACATTTCTTAAAAACTCCATCAACATTTCCATGTCTGCATTTTGATAAGTTTTATTAGACAGGGTAAAATCAAAATCTGTCTTTTCGAATTCTTTCTTATGCCAGGTTTGTATTAAACCTAAAATTATTTCTTATACAACCAGCAGTTTTATGAATAAAAAATTTACCTATCTTTATCTTTTCTTCTAAACTTGTAATGTAACTTTTGTTGAGTGATTCACAAATATTTTCCCATTTAAATTCCTCTTTAATATTTGATAGATCCTTAAATACATTTTCCCCACAAGAAACATCAGGTTTTTTAATTAAAGAATGTACAAGAGTATAATAATTTGATTCATCTAATAATATGTAGGAGCTTGGGTCGATCCATTTCTCTAATAATCCCTCAAAAACAATCAAATTTGTCTAATAACATATATTTTTACTATTTAATGAAATACTCACGATAAAAGTTTGTCTGGTATTTTTACTACTTAAACTTTTATTCTTGTACGAATCGTAGATTACATCAGTGATCGTTTCAGATATAGCTTTAACAAATTTGCGATCCATCAAAGGATATTCTGGCAAGTCTTCTCCATTTTTGTATTTATGTAACAGTTTCAAAACTTTTCTTTCTTCAGGATCAATCATATTCAAATAAATTGAGGTTATGTGATGATGTTTGACATTTGCTCTCGAACAGTTGGCAACATTGAGTTAAAAGAGTCCGCAGCACGAAGGAGAATAATAGAGGAGCGGACACTCAGTTGGAAAACATGAAGCCTAAAATGTAATGCGGCAGACGTGAGAGAGATAGCGAGAGCGGGCCCAGTTTTGCATGCTTCATATACAGAAATGAGATTATTGGATCGATTCTGTTCACTGTCCTATAAATTTGTAAAATTGTAAATTCATAAGCTACAGATCGTTCGTAAGAGAACAATTTACAAATTTACAAATGTGGCGATTCTGTTCATACATTTATAGGAAACGTTTTTACAAACTCCAAATATCAAGATTATCTCGTAAACATATCTTGAGCTAACTTCATTCTATTCATTAAACAATTGTTTCAATACTTCAAAGTTCAAACGTCAAATCTCATATTGAAAAAAAGTATTTTTTTATCTGTATAATACGTGTGATTGTGAGGAAGTTAAATACCTAGTAATAAATATTATGACGTGAGAAATTAATACTAGAATTTTCCTTCAAGCATCATTACTTATTGTTATTGTCAAAGCATTGATAATTCAAGAAAGTAGTGCAGGTACAAATGATTTTTCAAATTCAGAGGTAGAACTTAAAATCAATTAATTTGATATCGGTAAAAATTTTAATAAAAACTATTGTTCGACAACTAGGTGCCTACCTTTAGATGTACAGAAATTTGATCCTTCTGAAATTGTTGTATGAATGGTTTAAGTGTTTGAATTAATTCATAAACTGTAATTTTGTTCAGCCTAACATTTTTTTGAAATTATTTTCTGGGACGTCGAACAGGTTTGTAGTGCCCCTGAGGTTTCTTCGTAGTAATCGCGTATAATTTCTAGAAACTGTTTTATTAAATCAATCTATCAAATAATGTCAGATACATATTCCAAGAAATAACATCCCAATCTCTGTCACTCACATTTTATCATCTTCTTCTGATAAAAGACCTATAAACATAGCACTTCACCCTACTTAATGGATCGATTCTGTTCACTGTCCTATAAATTTGTAAAATTGTAAATTCATAAGCTACAGATCGTTCGTAAGAGAACAATTTACAAATTTACAAATGTGGCGATTCTGTTCATACATTTATAGGAAACGTTGTTACAAATTCCAAATATCAAGATTATCTCGTAAACATATCTTGAGCTAACTTCATTCTATTCATTAAACAATTGTTTCAATACTTCAAAGTTCAAACGTGAAATCTCATATTGAAAAAAAATATTTTTTCATCTGTATAATACGTGTAATTGTGAGGAAGTTAAATACCTAGTAATAAATATTATGATGTGAGAAATTATTACTAGATTTTTTCTTCAAGCATCATTACTTATTGTTATTGTCAAAGCATTGATAATTCAAGAAAGTAGTGCAAATGATTTTTTCAAATTCAGAGGTAGAACTTAAAATCAATAAATTCGATATCGGTAAAAATTTTAATAAAAACTATTGTTCGACAACTAGGTGCCTACCTTTAGATGTACAGAAATTTGATCCTTTTGAAATTGTTGTATGAATGGTTCAAGTGTTTGAATTAATTCATAAACTGTAATTTTGTTCAGCCTAACATTTTTTTAAAATTATTTTCTGGGACGTCGAACGGGTTTGTAGTGCCCCTGAGGTTTCTTCGTAGTAATCGCGTATAATTTCTAGAAACTGTTTTAATAAATCAATCTGTCAAATAATGTCAGATACATATTCCAAGAAATAACATCCCAATCTCTGTCACTCACATTTTATCATCTTCTTCTGATAAAAGACCTATAAACATAAGCACTTCACCCTACTTAATGGATCGATTCTGTTCACTGTCCTATAAATTTGTAAAATTGTAAATTCATAAGCTACAGATCGTTCGTAAGAGAACAATTCACAAATTTACAAATGTGGCGATTCTGTTCATACATTTATAGGAAACGTTTTTACAAACTCCAAATATCAAGATTATCTCGTAAACATATCTTGAGCTAACTTCATTCTATTCATTAAACAATTGTTTCAATACTTCAAAGTTCAAACGTCAAATCTCATATTGAAAAAAAGTATTTTTTTATCTGTATAATACGTGTGATTGTGAGGAAGTTAAATACCTAGTAATAAATATTATGACGTGAGAAATTAATACTAGAATTTTCCTTCAAGCATCATTACTTATTGTTATTGTCAAAGCATTGATAATTCAAGAAAGTAGTGCAGGTACAAATGATTTTTCAAATTCAGAGGTAGAACTTAATAGCTATTTATGTAATTAGTATATAATATAGAACTTTATTGGACGAGCCGCTGGTTATGGACGAGCGAGCAGCGCGAGCGAGTCTTATAAGGAAGGCGAGTCTATAAAGTTTGTTTATGTACGAATTACATACAAAGCTTTATGTTCGACTGCTCTAAAGACGCAGAATATCATCTAAAAATATTTCTTAATTCCCCTATACAAAAATTCGATAAGTATAACTTGGTGTGCTTTGCTAGTATTGCTATTGTTACAATTGTTTTTTATTGTTTATTTGCAGATGTCAAAAATATTAAATACAATTTAATAGAAGAAATAGATACTTCAGAAAGTGTAGAAGAGATTAAATACGATAGAAAAGAATAAATGGATACTTCAGAAAGAGTAGAAAATAATAAATACGATAGAAAAGAATAAATGTTTTTTGACAATGACAGTTCCGTCCAATTATATAAAGCAAAAGTCCTAGTCCAATTAAGTGGCATATTACGAGCACTAAATGCAACCATAAACTACATGATTATGATGCAGTCGAACATAAAATCAATTAATTTGATATCGGTAAAAATTTTAATAAAAACTATTGTTCGACAACTAGGTGCCTACCTTTAGATGTACAGAAATTTGATCCTTCTGAAATTGTTGTATGAATGGTTTAAGTGTTTGAATTAATTCATAAACTGTAATTTTGTTCAGCCTAACATTTTTTTGAAATTATTTTCTGGGACGTCGAACAGGTTTGTAGTGCCCCTGAGGTTTCTTCGTAGTAATCGCGTATAATTTCTAGAAACTGTTTTATTAAATCAATCTATCAAATAATGTCAGATACATATTCCAAGAAATAACATCCCAATCTCTGTCACTCACATTTTATCATCTTCTTCTGATAAAAGACCTATAAACATAGCACTTCACCCTACTTAATGGATCGATTCTGTTCACTGTCCTATAAATTTGTAAAATTGTAAATTCATAAGCTACAGATCGTTCGTAAGAGAACAATTTACAAATTTACAAATGTGGCGATTCTGTTCATACATTTATAGGAAACGTTGTTACAAATTCCAAATATCAAGATTATCTCGTAAACATATCTTGAGCTAACTTCATTCTATTCATTAAACAATTGTTTCAATACTTCAAAGTTCAAACGTGAAATCTCATATTGAAAAAAAATATTTTTTCGCACTTCCGGGAGTAAACAACGAATTTAATCCCTCATTTCAGGGACTTAAGTTTGAGTTTAGTCCCTCCGGGATCTAAAATGATCAAGAATCCCAAGGGACTAAAGTAAAATAAACAAATTTTTCTATGACAACTAAATAATCAAAGTACTTACCTAAATGTCAAATTGAATTTCATTATTAGAATTCAAACCTTCATTCTTAATTTGTATTAGCATTATTGCAATTCACACTATTTCACAAATGCATCGTATTGTTGTTCGTAAATTTTCTAGACTTTTGGCAAAATCATTTTACAGTTACCTCTTCCGCAGCCTTATCAATATCAATTTTCTCACTCATCTTTTTGACAGCAAGCTTATTTATTGAACAACTGCTGTAGCCAGCCTTGTTACTATGGTGAATTTACTCAACATTTTTGTATCAAGTTTGTAGTTGTCAAAATTGTAAGATTAATTAATCTACTTTAGACTATTGTGATTCAATATAATACGGTAGTGCGAAAAATAGCGTAGATAACACATGACTTAAGTGTCTTTAATCCCTCAGGTGAGTATTGCCCTCGACTGCGTCTCGTGCAATAAACTCCACCCTCAGGATTAAATCAAGCACTTAAGTCCCTCGTTATATAATATACTATTTCATCTGTATAATACGTGTAATTGTGAGGAAGTTAAATACCTAGTAATAAATATTATGACGTGAGAAATTATTACTAGATTTTTTCTTCAAGCATCATTACTTATTGTTATTGTCAAAGCATTGATAATTCAAGAAAGTAGTGCAAATGATTTTTTCAAATTCAGAGGTAGAACTTAAAATCAATAAATTCGATATCGGTAAAAATTTTAATAAAAACTATTGTTCGACAACTAGGTGCCTACCTTTAGATGTACAGAAATTTGATCCTTTTGAAATTGTTGTATGAATGGTTCAAGTGTTTGAATTAATTCATAAACTGTAATTTTGTTCAGCCTAACATTTTTTTAAAATTATTTTCTGGGACGTCGAACGGGTTTGTAGTGCCCCTGAGGTTTCTTCGTAGTAATCGCGTATAATTTCTAGAAACTGTTTTAATAAATCAATCTGTCAAATAATGTCAGATACATATTCCAAGAAATAACATCCCAATCTCTGTCACTCACATTTTATCATCTTCTTCTGATAAAAGACCTATAAACACAAGCACTTCACCCTACTTTATTTTGAACTGTCAGAATCTATAGCAGTTATGGCTACTCTCTATTCAACTGTAAAAACTTACGAGAACCGTAAGAGTTTATGAAAAACCTGTAAGCTACAGAGGTGATCAGAATTGCGATTTTATCCGATGCATACTGTAGGGCTTACGATTAGCGTTACAGATCGTAAAAGTGTGAACAGAATCGACCCATTATTTTGAACTGTCAAAATCTATAGCAGTTATGGCTACTCTCTATTCAACTGTGAAAACTTACGAGAACCGTAAGAGTTTATGAAAAACCTGTAAGCTACTGGAGTGATCAGAATTGCGATTTTATCCGATGCATACTGTAGGGCTTACGATTAGCGTTACAGATCGTAAAAGTGTGAACAGAATCGACCCATATATTTGAATTTTTTTCAATAAAAAACAATTGCCAGATAAATTCAATATTTTTATTACTTTAAATACTTTATTGTTTATTAAATGAAGGGCAAAAGTAAAAGAAAATTAACATTTCTATTTATTAAAATCTGCAATGAAAAAGTGCATTATTATGAAACATGTTTTATAAACGTTTCTTTGGACAAGAGTTTTCTAATTATGAATAACAGATACATGAACAATTTTATGAATATTTTATATTAAATGGACGTAATAAAATTGAGAAAATGCACACAAACAATTTCTTATATACCTGAGGAAAATATTAACAAAAAACTTAGCAAAAATCTCCCAAATTCTCATTGATGAAAATTTGTTTTTCTTCGATGGATATAATTTTCAAATCGAAAAAATTCTTACAAGTCCTCTGAATCCAAGTTTTGCTTTGGCTTTAAATTTATTTCTAGCGTTTATGTGTCTTCTACTAAAAATTAAAAATTATTTTAATCGAATAAATGGAAGATGAATTCTTTCTACATTTTAATATCTTTCTCTTTTTTGCACAGCTTGGGCTTTTTCAAAGATCCATCCTGTTCTATAAGAGATTTCCTTGTTTTTTTAGAGATGCTTAAATATTTCGGGCAATTTGGAAAAATACTCGGATATGCATTTTCTATTAGCCGGAAATATTTGAACGGTATATTTGTCACATAATTGAACGCTGCCATACTATACTGTACGGTGAATTTGTAAACAATTATCACATCTCTATTGATTTCAAAACATAAATAGAAATATTCATATTCTTTATTTTCTTTAAAAATTCAACTTCAAGAAAACCTTGAATATATAATCAAACACAACATCTCATCATTCTACGGCTAGTTGGTTGCTATGGAAACAGTATGTCATCATTCTTATGCTACAATATTCCTAAATACTGATTTCCAGGATTCTACGACTTAAGGCTCATTCACAGTCACGAAATCTTCGACTTGAAACAACAATTTCAAATATTTGAACGGTATATTTGTCACATAATTGAACAATGCCATACTATACTGTACGGTGAATTTGTAAACAATTATCACATCTCTATTGATTTCAAAACATAAATAGAAATATTCATATTCTTTATTTTCTTTAAAAATTCAACTTCAAGAAAACCTTGAATATATAATCAAACACAACATCTCATCATTCTACGGCTAGTTGGTTGCTATGGAAACAGTATGTCATCATTCTTATGCTACAATATTCCTAAATACTGATTTCCAGGATTCTACGACTTAAGGCTCATTCACAGTCACGAAATCTTCGACTTGAAACAACAATTTCAATCTTGTGCAAGTGATTGACCAATAGAAACGCGCGTGCAACAAATTCGTGCAACGAATCTGTTTCAAACGAAAAGTATGCATACTCCAAACTTTTCAATCTTGTGCAGAGCGGCTGTCGTTGATTGCACCAATCAGAACGCAAAGAAATATAAATTGACAGATAGATAACCTATTTCTATAAATTTGCGAATATTTATAGTGATATGAGAAATATAAAGTTTTTTGATAGTTACAAATTTCTATCCAGAATCTAGGAAAAATAAAATTTTTAAATATTTTTGGTTCACAGAAGACAAATATTAAACTCCAATATTCTCTGATTTGGATATAGTTAAATAAAATATGTGCTACAATTTCATCAAAAGTAAAATTATCATCTCTTTTTTCTCATCATATTCACCCTAACTGTAAACTAGTATATTTTTCGAAAAACATATTCTTTATTAAATGATCTGTAAAATTCCTAATTATACATCAAGTCGAAAACTTTGTGGAACTTAGAAAATTCAAATAGTACCATTATTCTGATTTATCTAAATTATTCCACCTTAAATAAATAAAAATTTCTAATAGCGCAATAGCATCGGCAAAATCGCGTTGATTGCTTTTGTAATTTCGGAAGTGTGAACGCTATGATTGAATTTCCTGCACAGGGGCATTGCACAAGATTGAATTTGTAGTTTCAAGTCGCAGATTTCGTGACTATGAATGAGCCTTAACAGTTTATTTATTTATTTATTTATTTATTTATTTATTTACGAATTCGACAGGATAGAAATCCCAATTACAGAATAAGTACAAAAAAAAAAAACACTGAAAAAATGATACAGATAAAAAATTTGAAGTAAAAATCAAAATAAATTTTGTATGCATGCAACTTAAAAATTAATAATAATTGTTGTACATTTGCAGATATTTAAGGTACCTAAGTGATAATAAATTGAACAATATGTAAAATTAACAACAAATTTCACCCAATTTTTTCTTGAAAGAAGTAATACTGCTTGAAAGATCAAGTTCATCCGAATATGTATTAAAGTTGATACATAGGGAGTTAATAGGGGAGTTTAAAAATGAATTAGTTTTAGAAAAATCACAACTGAAAGTTATTACATTTCTTGTATTGCGAGGCCGTACATAAAAATTTAATTTAGAGAGAATAACAGAATCATCGACTAAGTTATTAACTACTTTATACACGAACAAAAGTTGCTGTTTGGAACGACGAGATTTTAGTGATTCCAAATTAAACATCGAAAGTAAGAAGTTATAATCAAGTTCAGGCCATGAATGAAACAGTCGGTAAAAACAGCGCTTGCAAAACTTTTTTTGGATATTTTCAATGTTAACAATTTGATACATGTAATAAGGATTCCAAATTATACTGCAGTATTCAATTTTACTGCGAACAAGCGAGATATAAAGGGTAACCAAACACTGCATATTGCGAAACTCATATGATATACGCAGTTCCGAATTTATGGGCAAAATTCCAAGATCGTCAAATATAGTGCACTTTCGACTCAGTCGATCTCAATATAAATAGGATATGAGCATCTGTCATCTTGAATAGTGTATTCTAATATTCTACGTTCAATCGTTTTGGATTTATGCGGAAAATTAAAAAATGTTTCGAGTAAACTGCACTCCCGGATTAGCCGATCACAATCATAATGCATGGTGTACTGTACACTTTTATAGCATCTAGTTGTACACCGTGTACAACTAGATGCTATAAAAGTGCTTAATACGAAATCTCAATATTCTGCGACTGATTATTTTAAATTTGAGAAAAATTCGAAAAGTAAAGTCTGTAATATGAAGTGCACTTCCGACTTAGTCGATTGGGACGAAGAAAAGAGATGATCATTTGGATGCTACAGCAATTTCAAATACTGAATTCCAGTATCCTACGGCTAATCATTCTAGATTTATGCGGAGAATTCAAAAAAAGTATCAGGTAAAGTGCACTTCCAGTACAGACGGTTGCAACCATAATACGAGGTGCACATCAAAATCCTAAATCCTATACCAGTCTTTTATACAAAATTTCAGCATTATACGTTCGACGAATTCTGAGATTTGCGATTTGAAGATACGCAACAGGCCTATAGGCCTGCTGCGTGTCTTCAAATTTCGACGAAAGCGCCGCATATTATTCAAAAAACACAACTTCGAGGTGTGATATCACCTGTCAATGTTTTGAAATATGTCAATCTGCTTTAAAATCAAATTGAAATCCAGGACGTACCATCTGTATTCCTAATAATAATATTGTATTTAATTTATGACAACATTTGTAGACAAAAATATTCTAAAAGAAGCAAATCAACCATAGTCATCATTATTTTTTATTGTTTATGACTCATCTAAAGGTAATCAATTACAATTAGATTTATAATGTGAATTTGAGCGAAATCCTTGGGGAAAAGAGATTCTCTCATCTTGTTTATCTTTCAAACAATTCTTGTATTTTCAGAAGGGAAAATATTAAGCAAAAATTTGATGCTTTCAGTAAAGGATTTGGAGACGAATTCATGTGACTGTTCAGGCAATTAAAAAACTTATCTAAGTGGTATTTAATGATTTTCTTTACGATTATAATACTCAACTTCTCTTAAAGATGGTTGATACTGAGAATTGAATCATATCTAATACATTTTCATAGATTATTTCACTCATGTCAATTATACTGACAAATTTTGCATAGTTACAATGACAATTATAAAAATAAATTCCTTGCCAACAGGAATTTACCTCTGAAAATTCCCGTTACCTCGGTAAATTCCCGTTGGTAAGCATTTTATTGCGATAAATTGCCTTTGTCATTGAGAAACAATACACAGTTCTAATATAAACAAACAATCAGTTCTCGGAAATGTCAAAATTTAATCGTATTGGAAATGCATTTTTCGCCGAAAATAATGAAATTGAAAACAAAAAGTTTAAAAATACAAGAGTATATGGAGGCAATCTAGTGCATTTTTTAATAAAAAAGGTTAGTAGTTGCAACTAACATTATTTAATAGATACTTATAGTAGGAATTTCATTCGAGAAATATTCTCCACAAATACCACTCGCACTTTAATTTTATCATAAATTTTCCTTTCAAACATTGATTACCTAGCAACATCGTGAGAGTCATCTGTCCGATTAAATCACGAGAGCGTAGCTCGAGGGATTTCATCTGAGCAGATGACTCGAAGGATGTTGCTAGGTAATCAATGTTTTCAAGAAAAAATTATTGATAAAATTACAGTCCCTTGTGTTATTATATACGATTATTGCATAAAATCATACTCGTTTAACTGTTGTTATCCACATTTCTCTTTTTTCGCTTCATAATCTCTTTTCGGAGACCTATAAAATTTAGTTCTGGGCTGTTTCCTTTAGTATTAGTACATCTAACAACTCAAAAACTTCTAAGTGAATGTTTTTTTCTCATGATTATCGAATTATATGAGATACAAAAATGATGTTTGACAGTTTGACGTTTTTGACGGCACACCTTGTAGATGTAAAATTTAACCGATAGAGCGGAGCCACTGAGGATACGCAATAGGCGTATATAGTGTAATAAATATTCTTAATGACGTTTGAAAGAATTAGCCATAGATTAATATAATTTAAAAAGTTTGGACATTTGTAGCGATGAATTTGGAAACAAATATCTCTACTTGAATAAAAAAATAAATCCAATGGCATTTGCATGTCAAAGATTATGATCCGTCTGATAGAGAACAAAGCCTAATCATCAGAAATCGCGTTAAAGATACATCTAAAAATCCTGTGGAGAATGTTTGTGACAAAAATGTCGTAGAGAATGGAAATTTTTAGCAACCAAAGATACTGAAGATACACATTTATTTCACTTATAAATAGGTAGTGATTAAAAAAATACGTCAATCAAAAACCAACGGTGTTAGAAGTACCAAACACTTTTTTTGGAGTAATAAAAAAACTGACAAAAAATACATTAAGATAAAGAAAAATTTACTGAAAACTATAACAGAAATGATTTGTAATATAAATCAATAACAATGTGCAGATAATCACTCAGATGCAGATGCACTCCATGAGAACATTAAGAACTGTCACCTCTAACGCCGTTGTTAGTTTATGACTGACATAGATTTTTTTCCTGAAAAAAACAAGTTTTGTTTGTGTACTCTGGAAGTTTTTCTAGTCGCAGGTTAGCTTCAATCGGAAAATTGTTTTTGCCATTCGATAGTGCATTGGAATAGAAACAAAATGGATGAAAAGATTTGTTGATTTTCCGAACCTCATGGACAGCACGTTGTTCTAATTCTTCATTTTAAAAGTATATATTTGCATAAACCAATAATTCACTTTCATTTATTACTATAATTTGGTAATATTGACGGTAAATAGATATATCATTGAAATAATTTTTTCATACATAACAAAAAAACATAATAAGACTTAGGCTAATTATGTACATAGAAAAATTGGAAATAAAGGAGGGAAATTCAAATCAATTCACATCAACATTTCACCCCTTTATTATTTATGCCGTATAAAAATTAGAACATTTTAAACAAAGATAAAGATATATAAGAATAATTTTTCCCGTACATCACTTATATTCTAAGCAATGGTTCGATTCCAAAACTAAAACAACTACCAAATATTTGCTCTATCGTTGCTGCACTTATAGTAGATTATTATCATGATATAAAATATCACTGGCTGCACTTGATGTTATTGAATATTCCGAAGTTATTCTAGAAAAAATCATTGGTAGGAATTTCAAACTGATTCTTGAGCTCTACGATATTCGTGTACACTTCCACGTTCAGTGTAGGTTTGAGATTGTGAAGTGCTTTCTTTTGTAATATTTCCAGTTCCAGGTGTGCCGTATCCACCTCCACCGGGAGTATGTAGTCGAAAAATATCCTGATAAGAAATGACATTAATGGAAAAGCTTACATCAATATAATGTAATAATTTATAATATAAACTCCTTTTTGTAAAAAGTTTCAAAGCAGGTATGCACATTCCTGCGGTTTCAAAATACTTATTCATATACCGAGGACAAAAAGATGTCCACTATAGAATCTAAGATTGCTGACTAAAACAAAGCCGATAAACACAATTTTTGTCAAGGTACGTAAATTATTATATTTTTCCACCAACTCTTCGAATTCTCATGTATCTAGAAATAAAAATAATTCAAAAGCTAACTATATAAAATCGAGCCGATAAAGCTAATAGGATAAAAGATCTTTAAAATGTTTTATATACAGTATTAACGAAAAAAAATCAGCTTGTGCCTAAACGGAAATTGATGTGTGATCTGTACCGAGTGATAAATAGTTGTCAATATAGGAGATCTTGAAGAGAGATAGAAAAAAAGTATAGAGAGATAGTCACGATATGATCTCTTTTTTTAAAATTTGTTTTATTTTGATTTCGTGTAAATTAACTTTTTCAAGATTTCATTATTGCTTCATAAATCACATACTTCTGAGAACAGAAAAAAATATTATTTGACATCATCAAGGCACTTTTTTGAGTTGAATCGATTTGTCAAATTAGATTTTTTAAAAGAAATTTGAAAAAGTCGATAGCTCGAAAAAAAAAAGTGAGCGAAATACTGTTTTCATCATTTAACAAATCTCAAAAAAAGAGATCGTGATTACCTCACAATTTTCTTCTATTTTTTCTGGTCACTCTGTACACGTGACACATTAACTTCGGCTTAGACATGAAATAATTCATTTCACTAATATTGTATGAATAGCAACGTTTCAATATATTGTATCTTCATAGGTTCGATTTTTGGCGGCCAATTCTTGGATTAAAACAATTTTTTCCCAAACGTTAACTTGACATAGAATAACAAAACTGAACATCTCCAACATCCAAAATTCACACATAACTGGTCTTAACGTATATATTGTATTGTGGACAATAAAATCAAAAAAAGTTACACTTTTTTTCCGAAAATGAATACGAAGAATTCAATTAATCTTTCTATGCATCGATGTTTAGTTTAATTTGTCTTATGAATTTTTGCCGAAATGTAATGTTTACTCCTCGTATCTTTTGATAAATCTTTTACCTTAAATTTCAGATGCTATTTGTAAGAAAAGTAAATGATGCAGTGTACGAAGATTTATGAAATAAAAATTTGAAACTTCATGAATATAAATTATAAAATCGATAGATGATGGATATAATATATAATATATAATTTTGCGTTTCTTGTGCAATTATGAAGTAATAAGTTAAAACTATTTTTTTGGATATATTTTTAATATTATCTCACCCCTGGAAAAATTGGTACTGCCGTTTTTGGACCCAAATTAATCATTCTGCCATCATTTCTTGTGAGCAAATTGAATCCTCTAGCACCACACATTCCACCAGCCATACCATAAGGTTCTATAACTCTACGTTCCGTCAGTACACTTAGAGTTAAAGGTGCTCTAAATAGTAGTTCTCTAATAACTCCATCTCCTCCATTATATCTACCACGACCTCCAGAACCTTCTCGCAAACTGAATCTAAATCATGTAAAGAAAATTATTCAAACTATATAATGTACAGATTCTTGAATGAAAATTATGAAAACTATGAAACATACATTTATATACTTATACATGATACAAGCAATCTATCCTACACAGAATTCAATTTTTTTTATTATGAATACACAAAATTAGAAAGGTATGTTTTCCATATCTCTTTTTTAATGGACAATAATGAATTCAATGTGGATTAAATAGATTTAGAGCTGACCTAGTGCAATGGGCTACAGCGTATCTAGCTCCAATACCAAGCCGAATACACAATATAAATTAGAAAAGAATATAAATTTGATTGGATTAATAACCCAAGAGAAGTAATGTCACCAATCTGTAATCCGACCTCTCTTTTTAACAATTCCATCAGTTATTATTTCGCGGCTCGGAAATTGGGAATCTTATCAAGTTTCTCAAAAGCTCAAAACTGTAAGCAATTATAGAGAAATGATTTTTGCGTATTTTTGTGCAAAAAACTAAATTCTATGAGAAATTATAAAATAATCAAGCTAGCGTTTCTTCATATTCGCTGTGGTTTTTATTTACTTGTACAAAGTAAAAGTAAATATTGTGAAACAGACAAAATTCACATATCAAGATTTTGATGGATATATCCGTTTTGAGCATCCCTGAATCCATTTTGAATACTTTCGGCTTGATGTCGGTATGTATGATTGTGAGTACATATGTGCGTAAACCGTTAAACCTATAATGCTGAAATTTTGTATTTAATACTGGTATAAGGTCTTTATATATACCTCGCATTATGATTGCTATTGTCTGAACCGGAAGTGCACTTTACTTGAAACTTTTTTTTTAATTTTCCGCGTAAATCCAGAATTATTAGCCGTAGAATACTGAAATTCAGTATTTGAGTTTGCTGTAGCATCCAAATGATTATCTTCTATTTTTGTATTAATCGATAAAGCCGGAAGTGCATAACAGACTTTTCAAATTTTTCACATAAATTCAAAACAATCCGTCGAAGAATATTGAAATTTCGTATTAAGCATTTCTATAACATCTAGTTATGCATCGCGCATTATGATCGCAAATATCTGTACCAAAAATGCACTTTACTCGATTTAAAAAAAAAATTTAATCCAAATCAATTGAACATGGAATGTTAGAATTGAGTATTTAAGACGATAGCAGCGTCTAAATCTTAATGCTCATATCCTACTTTCATTGAGATCGATTGAGGCGGAAGTGCACTTTACTTGACAGTCTTTTGGAATTTTTCGCATAAATTCGAAACGATCGGCTGTAGAGTATTGAAATTTGGTATTTCAGTCTGCTGTAGCATCTGAATGATTGCCTATTATCATAATAGACTAAGCCGGAAGTGCACTTCAGTTGAAATTTATTTTTAATTTTGCGCATAAATTCAGACTGTTAGCCGTAGAATCTTGGAAATCAGTATTTAGGAATGTTGTAGCTTGTAGCATAAGAATAATGACCTACTGCTTCCATAGCAACCGACTAGGCTAAAAGCACATTTTACTTGACAGATAATTAGAATCTTTTGGATAAATCCAATGATTCAGCCGTGGAACGATAAGATTTGTGTTTGATTATATATATCCAATGATGTACAAGTAAGTCACGTGATATCCACGTCAGATTTTCTGATCTTTTCAGCTTAATACAATAGACAGCGATTGTAGAGGAATGTTTTCTGTTATCTTGGTACGTCTTGAAGCTAATACTGATGATTATAATACAACAATATTATGTGAATATAGATAATTTTACGCTAAAGAGTTGTTATGCTATAGATTTTTCATTTGTTCCATTCAATAAATAACCCTTGAAAATTCGTCAGGATAGAGTTATTAATCTGATGCAATTTCATGAGTGCATTACATGACGTACGCTAATGGTAAAGAGATTACTTAAAAGTAACGTGCTTGAAGATCTGATTGAATTCTAATATTGTTGACGATTTTTTTTGAAAACTTACTGATTTATGATGATTGGATATCGACGTTCAAGGATTTCTATATCTGTGATTCTTGTATTTGTCATATGAGTATGAACTCCTCCTCGACCATGCCAAGTTGGACCTGCCCCACTACCTCCAGCTACTGTTTCATACATTCCCCAAGTTTCACAGCCAAATGTTATGTTATTCATACAGCCCTGTTAACAAGTTCAAGCATCATTAGAGGTACAGTAATTCTTAAGAATAAATTAATTACTGATGTTTCAGGGCAACCTCTTTAAAAATTAAACATAATTGATTAAATTTAAAGCAAAAGTCAAACATCTATTCTGGAAATTAATTAACTTGCAATGAACGAAGTTATTCATTTGGCCAAAGTAAAATCCATTTTCCTCATATTATAGCAAACATATTCTTCTCTATTTATGTCTATACCAATTTATCTTCAACTAGTAGTATCAAGAACAATCTTTTTTACGATCATCTGTAGGCTGGATGATTTATACATCGCAAATAATGTATCAACTAAAACTTTACGCATCCTAGCTCTACTACCATATAAATATGCCACAGATAAATTGCAGAGCCTAAATGTGAATTCATGCTGATAGCACTGTGCACAACAAGTAACATCGATCCATCTGTTACGTTATTTATAAAGTTTGAATATTAACTTGTACTCTCATGTTGTGTGCTTGCATGGTAATTGTCAAAATAAGCTTATACAATAGTAACATAAAATACTATTACCTGTGAAGCAGCACAAACTTCGAATGCTTTCAGCACAACATCAACAACTCTTTGTGATGTTAGCACGTTACCGCCAACTACAGCAGCACCATCCGAAGGATCCAAAATGCAGCCTTTAGGGACTATAACCTTCACGGGAGCTAGACATCCTTGGTTTAGAGGAACATCATGACCCACCATACAACGCAAACAATATATTAAAGCTGATAATGTTATAGCTCTTGGTGCATTACAGTTTCCCCAAACTTCTGGACCAGTTCCCCTAAAAAAAAAAACACAATTTAAATTTATTATTTCGATTGACATCACTAAATTGACGTGACTTATCAATTTAATTTAAGACTAATATTTTTTTAAAGAATTTTTAGAAATAATTTACTATGTCGAATTGATATGAAAAATAAATACTAACTTGAAATCGCATATTGCAGATCCCTCATCAGAATTTAATGTAATTTTAAGATGAATTGGAGATCCATCGTCCATTCTATCTTCAGCTTCCAAAATTGTTTTTCCAGTTCGTTCTAAAGCTATCTTTGCTACTTGTTTCAACATATCTCTAACTGCTACTTCAGCATTACTCTGAATATGATTCATATAAGCCTGAAGAAAAAAAAGCAATTAATCTATCATTACATCTTAAAAGATCTAATAAAACATACCTGAACAACATCCAAGCCATAAGATTCAATAAGTTCTCTAACAAGCGTAATTCCTTTTTGGTTTGCTGCGATTTGTGCTTTCAAATCGGAAATATTGTCTGCAAGGTTTCTTGTTCCCGATGAGCCAGGTAGCGTACTTGGTCGCATTAACTCTTCAATAAGCTCTTTTTCTCTGAAGTTTCCTTTTTCTACTAAAAGAAAACTTTTGAAAGTAGCACCTTCCTGATCTAAAGAAGTGGAATGAGGTGGCATGGAACCTGGAGTAATGCCTCCTATATCAGCATGATGTCCGCGACTCGCAACGAAAAATACGGGTTTCTCTACTTCCCTAATTAAATTCATACTATTTTTAACACTTACTAAGATTTGAAATATCTTTTGATATAATTATTATATATTATTCTTTGATAAGTAGACTAATTATAACCAGTTTTATTCTTCAGGATCACGCACCACCATTTCTTATGATTTTTTTTGCAGTAATAATATCTTGTATTAAAGCCTATATTTTAACTAAAGTTTTGATCATTTTATTCCATATTCACCATGGTAACCACGAATCAATAAAAGTCACTTCAAAATGTGAATTTAATAGTATATATTATATTATGCTACAAAAACCGAAGGACCGTCATTATTGTCCAAGATAAAGTTGGTTGCACTCGATGAAGCGAAAGTGAAAGTGCAGCAAAGTTCAATACGTAGCTTCGTGCAGTCAACTTCATCCGCGTCAGTGATGATGGTCATTCAGTGTCCATATTGCAAACGATACTTTTTGTAACAAGTGCACCGAAGTACCCCCATTACTGAATTTTTAAAATAAATTTGGATGCATTAAAATTATTTTATAGACTTTACAAACAAATTTTTGCAATTGTGATCACATTTACAATAAACTATGGCTGGTCAAAATTCGAACCAATTTCACACAAAAATCACACTTAGCTATATGTGAGTATATATATTACTTTTATTTCTTCAATTCATTTTTGCAAGCTTTCTTTGAATGCTGCATTTAATGTAAGTGAACCGTGTTCGTATTCCAGAAGGCTTAAACCATAATCCCATAAGAACTCTTGTACCGTTCTTAATTGAAATAAACTATAATACTGTAAACATTACTCACATGACTTATTTTATAGATTTATATTAGATTATGTTTTTCACATTTTCTGTGATATCAAGTTTACAGCAAATGCAAACACTATAACGAATACATCCCAATCCCATATAATACAATTTTTTTTAATGAAAAGAAAAATTATCAACAACATTCACGATTCACAATTATAATTTTTTACTTGTACTAAGTACAAAATTTGTGACAAATTGGTATCAGAAGTGGGATCCTGAGAATTTCTGTGGAAATAATTTTGGACCCGGACGACGAAGAGTGGATTAGGTTGCAGTGTTATGAAGTGTTTCAAATTAAGTGAGGGCTGTTGTGAATACCCAAGACGAGAAGCATGGCCACCATCGAGATGCAGAATCAGCTGAAGATGATGATGGAAATTATGAAGACGTCGGTAGCTGAACAGAGAGCATCCGCAGCGTACCAGAAGCAAGCAACGGAAAATATGAAAGCGATCGTAGTGGAGCAGATGCAGATGTGGCAAGAAGGGCCATCTTCGCGCAGACTGTCGTGCTAAGCATACCGTAGATTGTGGCACGAACAAGTCTCGGAGAGCTAAATTTAGCCGGTCTTGGGGGCCAGAGGCTGACTGTATCTCCCATCGAGAGCCCCAAGGTCGTAGATCTTCAGGTACTTAAAATAGAAAGTAGTCCAGTTGTAGAAGGTTTCGTGGGAAATGTACCATGCAAGATGCTGCTGGATACCGGGGCGAATGTCACCATTGTACATCCAGAGGTTTTTGCAAAGATAAGTCAAATTCCAAGAGAACGTGCCCAGAACCAGCGGATTTTATTAAAAACAGCAAATGGGGAAAGAATAACATTTAATCAGTGTGGAGGAGCTTGAATTCACAATTGGCAATTTAAAGAAGTAACCTCAAGCTCTCATTGCCGCAATCGTGGATGATTGCATTTTAGGCGTCGAGTTCCTGCGAGATCTTGGTTGTGTCTTGGATTTAAGTGGCGATGTCCTACAAATTGGAGATGAAGAAGCAGTACTTTCTCATTGTCGACATATGGAAATAGAAGAGACGGATGTTGTTGCTCCAAAGAATTTCCTGGTACCTTCACGTTCGGAAAAGGTGATTCCAATTAAGCTAGACAACGTTCCAGAAGGTACAACGTATATCTTTGAACCTGACAGGACACTGAGCTGGAATAAATCTGTAATACTAGCCAGAACTCTAGTAAAATCTTCACGACTGGTAGTTAGAATTCTAAACATTTCGGATTGTCCAGTTCGTATTAAAAAAGGAACACCCTTAGATAGATTAGAGGCTGTAGCATTGATTCGCAAGATTGAAGGAACAGTCATCAAGAAGGCCCCATTTTCAAGAAAACTGTGTCACACAATTCAAGATTTATTCAACAGAAGCAGCATTTACTTGACAAGAGAACAGAAAATCGATGTTGGAGATGCACTGGTAACCGATAGGCAGAAGAGAGGAGTCATTGAACCATCGACAAGTCCGTGGGTCTCTCCGATTGTTTTGGTGAAGAAGAAAGATGGTTCTAATCGGTTATGTGTGGATTACCGGAAGTTGAATGAAGTAACAAAGAAAGACTCATACCCCCTGCCAAGGATCGATGACACCCTCGATGCTGTTGGAAATTCAAAATGGTTTTCTACCTTAGACTTGCAGAGTGGATACTGGCAAATTGAAATGAACGAGAAGGATAAAAGAAAGACAGCATTCACGTCCTGTGCGGGTCTATGGTAATTTACAGTCATGCCTTTTGGACTCTACAATGCTCCAAGTACGTTTGAGCGATTAATGGAGAGAGTGCTACAGGGATTGTCATGGAAAACTGCACTTGTCTACCTTGATGATGTGATATTTGGGACATGTGTTGTCCAGTGATGTAGTACAAACAGATCCAGAGAAAATTGAAGCTGTGAAAACTTGGAAGATCCCAAGCAACATCCACGAACTAAGAAGCTTTTTGGGTTTGGCCGGTTATTATCGCCGATTTGTTAAGAACTTCTCATTGATTGCCAAGCCGCTGTTTGCTTTAACAGAAAATAATCGAAAATTTGAGTGGAACAGTGACTGTCAAGAAGCTTTCGAAACACTAAAGAATGCTCTTACGACGACTCCAGTGTTGGCGCATCCAAACGAAGAGGGCAAATTCTTCTTGGATACGGACGCTAGTTATTTCGGAATTGGAGCTGTTCTCTCTCAAGAACAAGACGGAGTTGAGAAAGTGATTGGCTATTACAGCAAAACTCTACATAAGGCTCAGAAGAATTGGTGAGTTACAAGAAAAGAGCTCTATGCTGTAATCAAATCGATTGAGAATTTCCACAGCTTACTATCCGGCCGAAAATTTGTCGTCAGAACCGACCATTCGGCGATGGCTTATGAGGTTCAAAAATCCTGCAGGACAGACAGCTCGTTGGCTGGAACATCTGCAGGTATATGATTTCGAGATTCGTCACAGACCCGGAAAAACTCATGCTAATGCGAATTCTTTGTCCCGTCGACCATGTGACGATGGTTGTAATAACTGCCGTAAGCAGAATGGAAGAATATGAGCAAGATGGATGCACGAAGTGCAACAGGCTCAACTGAATGATTCTGTACTGAAGCCGATCATGAAGTGGGTAACGTCAGTTATGGATCCGATCACCAAGGCCTATTTGGCATAATGGAATTCTCTGACATTCAGAAATGACTTACTATACCGATTATGGGAGAGCTCCGATGGAAAGATAACAAAAGAGAAACTGATAGTGCCGAAAAATTTGAAAGAGCGAATTTTGGAACAAATGACGGTAACAGCGGTGGCATCAAGAAGACACTTGATAAAGTCCGCGAACGTTTCTACTGGGTTGACTGTCGAGAAGATGTAGAACAATATTGCAAGACCTATTAACGCTGTAACTCAAGGAAGGAGTCCGCCACTCGGCAGCGCGCTAAGATGCAGCAGTACAACGTGGGCTCTCGGTTTGAGAGAATTGCCGTGTATATATACTTGGACCTTTGCATATTACTGAACGGGGAATCAAGTACTTGGTTGTTGTCATGGATTATTTCACAAAGTGGCCGGAAGCAATACCAGTAAAAAATCAGGAAGCTGAAGCAGTTGCGGAAGCCCTGATTGAGAACGAGATCTCAAGATTCGAGGTGCCATTGGAATTACACTCCGATCAAGGCAGAAATTTTGAGTCTGAAGTTTTTAAATGTGTAATGAAGATTTTAAGCATTATCAAGACAAGAACTACAGTGCTACATCCGCAGTCTGATGGCATGGTAGAACGTTTCAACAAAACAATTCTGGATTATTTGTCAAAATTTGTCAACGAGTACCAAGGTGATTGGGATAAGAAGATTCACCTGTGCCTACTAGCGTACAGGTCGGCAATCCATCCAGTACACACCGGCCAATTTGATGATGGGTCGAGAACTGCGATTACTGGTAGATATAGTTGTTGGATATCCACCTGAAGACAAGAATCAACAGTTGCCAGAATGGGTTAGCCATCTTCAAGACAACTTGTGGAGCGTCCATGAGTTTGCACGAGAGAATGAAGGCCCGATATGACCTGCGATCGAACGGTCCCAGATTTCAGCAAAGCGATAGAGTATGGTTCTACAATCCCAGGAGAAGAAGAGGAAAGTGTTCCATATTGCAGAGAGATTGGAAGGGACCATACGAGGGCGTAAAATGTTTGAACGACGTTGTATTCCGGATATTATTATTTTATCTTCATATTTATTAATCAAATTTCGATTTCTTTCGACGCTAAGCATCCATGTTGAAGCTGCAGAATTCAAATCCAGTTTTAGATAAGTATCAGACTTGTGCCGAGCATCATTTTCTGACAGATCAACTCCAAGTCCTGCGACAGTTGCCAGAATGGTAAAAAAATGTAGAAATTGGGTAAGCTACTAGTATAAGCAAAAATGCTGTACACAAGTTATTGAACAGAGAGCATTTCAAGTCATTCTATTTTCAAAATTACCACGAATTAGTTGCAGGTGATACGGAACGAAGAATAAATTTTTGTGAGTCAATATTTGAAAGAAATTAATGATAAGCCGGCTTTGCTGCACAAATATTAAACTTCGATTGATGCTTTAGTATAAAATAAACCATTAGAAATTTAGACGCAGCTCGAGCTTTTTCACTTATATATGTCCAGCTTCTATATCAATCACCAGGGCGCATTTCGTGTCCTACCTTTGGCTTATGCTACAAACGCTCACTGAACCATTAATATCTCTACTTTTCTTCGTATCAGATACCATGAACATAAATTACCTATTGCTGTATTATTCTATCAAAAAACTAGCACATCTTTTGATTACAGTAGTACATTTATTTTGATATCAATTTTTCGCTTTTGGAGATAATTTTAGAAAATTATTATTCTTATATACAAGATGAATTCTAATCTATACATTAAACATTTCAAAAGCAGTATACAAAATATGTAAAAGAACTCACCTGTAAAATACTGGCGTTATAACAGTAAGATCAGGTAAATGTGATCCACCAGCTGATGGATGATTTGAAAGTATAACATCACCTTCATAAAACACTTTTCTTGTACGAATCTGGTATTGTACTGTTTCTTGCATAGCTCCGAGATGGACGGGAATATGAGGTGCATTTGATACTAAGCCACCATCAGGACCGAAAAGAGCACAAGAAAAATCTAATCTTTCTTTAATGTTAGTTGATATTGAAGTTCGTTGAAGAATACGACCCATTTGTTCTGCTATTGACATGAATCTGAAATTAGTTGCAAAGTTTTTTTTCTGAAGGAATTTGCTGTTTGCCTAATAGGGATTTTTATTATTATATCTCTTCTACATCTGCGAACAAAACCATGATCTGAACGGCGCGCCGATATGATCAGTATGTTATATTTCAGCGAGTAGAAGATAGAGATCAGTTTTCCATTTTTATTGCAAATGCACAAAAAGATAAACAACAGATATTCAAATCACGCATTTCTATTCCACTTCGAAATAAGAGAGAATAGACGACACAAGCAGTTAATTGCGACTTCGCCCGCTTATAGATGTACTCTTTGAAATCAGTGAACAAAATATATATTAATTATAAACCTAGAGACTATTCGTCAATTTTTTTACATATTTAGCTATATTTTAGATAACAGAAAATAGGAAAACTTCAAGCATTTCCTAATGTTGTCAGAATACAAAGACCCAACAAAAATTTAATAGAAAATTACTGACTATCCACCACCTTGATGCGTTTAAAAATAGTGTCAACTAATGTTTCACAATCATCTGGAGTAAAATTTCTTCTATTTTTTTTAGAGACGAGCATGTTACTCTGGAACTTTTCATGCGGGCTATGATTATGGAGCTTCTTTTTCAAGTTTTCGATCGGTAAAAGTTCTGGTCTACCATATGTCTATATAAAAAGTGATATTTCGTTCTCCAGCATCCAGTCTTCCACGATACCTATGACAAGCGGCATCATCATTTCGAAGCAAACATTAGATATTCTTCGAACGTATCTATTCAATTTGTGGCTTTGATGGCAAGTTGCACCACTGTCACTTAACTTTAAGATATGAATAATAACTAGAGTAACAATTGTCCATACAATGGTTGCCATAGATATTAATCTCCACTTAAAATTAAGTGACGGTGGTGCAACTGGCCATAAATCGTGTTAAAAGACGGTTATGTATCCATCAGCATTCATGATATCGTCTACAAAGTGAAAAGCCCGCTACTCACTATTCGTTGATGCGTCCAGTCGTCGCAATGATTCACGAATTATTGCCTAGTGGGTATGATGCGGTGCGCCGATGTGATTCGTTGTGCGTCGCTTCGCCGTGATGTCGGTATTTGGACGAATCATTAAAGGAAAATGAACGAAGCGACGAAGTCGACAAAATCGGTCCAGTTCAGTTATTCGAGAATTGCCAAGCAGTGCGTGTGCAAACGTTGAGATTTCGAGATGGAATGGAATGATGAAATTGTTTTCTCATTTGTGAAAAATATACAATCGCACCCGTGTTTATGGAATCCAAGTGATAAGAATAAAAAAAAGATCTTCTTCTTCTAAATTCATTCCAGCACTGATTAAAGTTTCGTGGTCGCAGTTCGCACAATGTATGAAATTTCCACGCACTATAGAAGCGAAGTGAATCAACGCATAATGAGTAGGATGTATGCGTTGGTTCGTCGATGCTCGTTTTGAAAGAATCACATCAACACGTAGTGAGTAGCAGGCTTAACAGCCGCCCTTTATAGGCTCTTTGCGAATAGATTGCAGCGCCAGTAGTGGTTAATTTTGACAGTACTAGCAGGAAAACAAAACGTTATCATTGTGCATGATTTCAGAGTATATGTACCAAATTTAAATTATAAAGCAATTTATAAGCCAGTTTAACAGTAAATTGAGATATTACGTGTTGGTTATACAAATTGTTGCGTTTCAAACTGTAAAACAGTTATGGAAATACAAAAAAAACATAAACATTCTACAAGTTTCCATCCAGAGAACATGAAATAGGAATGGGAAAAAATGGATTCAGGCTATTAAACGAGTAAAAAAAGTAAAAAGAAGTCGATAATAATTATAGAATATGTATTAAATGTAGAAATTACTTGATGAAACTAGAAAATTTATGTAAGAAGTTAGGTTAAACCATTGTAAGCTATAGCAATTTTGTATGTATTATTTTTATGTATCGGATAAGTTTTTGGAAATTCATGCAAAATATCTCGCGTTTCATCAACCTAAGGCAATGTGAAAAAATATACTTTCATGTTACATGTTTTGATTCGTTTGACAGACATATTGCAGCCTATAATTAATTACTTCAAAATAACATATCTTACTTCGATAAAAACTTTAAACGGACAAGAATTAATCGACATTTGCTCTACAACAAGCGCGGAAATCAAACTCTTATCCAAAAACAGTTTTTCTTCAACATTAAACACATGCTTACTTCTTGCACTAATTTTTCTCTTTCTAATATTGTACTCCGGTCCGGATACAACCAGGTTATATGAATTGGAATCCTGTTCCTATTATAACTCCATTAGTCATCATTCACTTGTGTTTTTAAACTTATTTCAAGCTTCAATATAAACTTTTTAGCTTTTATTTACTTATTCCACGTAATGACAATTCAAATTTTTCCTGCAGCTACTTTCAAAATTAAACACTCCGAGCGTTAGTGTCGCTCTCCAATGTTTGCGCAAAGATCCTATAGTGGACTTGAATCCCCAAATCATCATGGAAACGGGAAACTCAATTTTTGAAGTGGATATCCAGTACTCCAGATCTCTTGCCAATCGGAACCATATAGCATATGATAAAAAAAGCGTGGATTGAAAAGTTCCAAATTTATGTGCTCGTTTCCAAAAGATTAGCAGCAACTGCACTTCAGATGATTGTTAAATAATTGGATAGTCAATTGAATGCAATTTAAAGCAAATATAATTTTCTATTTAATTTTCGTCGGTTTTCTATATTTTAAGAATATTAGAAAATGCTTAGAATTTTTATTTTTATCTTCTAAGAAATAACTGAGTTTGTGAAAAGTGAATGAATAGTCTCTGAATAGATGGAAAATAGAAATTAATTTGAATAAATTGCCCGACTTCGATCGAGCCGACAACTGATAGATGGCGTAAATCTTGCAGGAATTGAATCAGAATCACCGACCACATAATTCACATTCAGATTTCGGTTTCGCTTGCAGGTGCAGATGAGACATGTATATAATATTGAAGGGCAAATCAAACTGAACCAAGGTTACAAATGAGTTGCTACTTGATACGCATTTCTGTTAAAATATTGTTAATTTATGGATATTACATAAAAATGCATAAAGTGCAATATTATTTTCATCTGATCTTACACCACTTTCTAACAATCAAAACTTTCAAATTTCTTAATAATAGTTCATTATTTTTTTGAATAATTTCTGATTAACTAAATTGTCAGTAATAAATTCTTGAAACATTCTGAATATTTTGTTACCTGTGACCAAATATACTAAGCTGAATAGAATCTAATTCAGTTCCAATACGTGCAATTTGTCCACTTCCTATCGTGATTTTAATATCTCCATAATTAGTGATTACTGCTTTACATCCTGGTTCTACTAGAATGGTACTTAGTTTATCCATAATTATAGCAGGACCTTGAATCGAGTGTCCTGAACTCAAATTTTCTAACAAATATACTCCAGTAGATTGATAGCCTCCTTCGAAATAAACATCAATAGTCTACATGGGAAAATCATAACATTTTAATTATATCAATTTTCTATTTAGAATTACTTTGTTATAATAAACAAGAATACAATGCAATAGGTTTAAGCAAAGGTGTAAGAGCTTCTTGAAAATTCAATATACCTATATCATTATTCTCTATGCTGGTCACGCGGTTTAGCTTTAAGTTTAACATTATTGTATTCTAAATATACATATTTATCAAACCTCTTGAAGGCAGAAAGGCACTGAAATCAATGATTATCTGACGATTTATTACATTATTAAAAATTAAGAACAAAAATGGTGATATTAGCTAATTGGAAGATTAGAGGTTCATACAGAAGAACGTCCAGCAAGAAAAATCGAAGGATTGTGGGAAATTTGAAATTACTGTACTATAAAATATTGTAGGACTTGTGAAATTAAATCACAGCGTTATAGAAAAGTTTCGGAAAGTTGAAGTGAAGCTGCATTACAGTAAAAATCAGAACGATTTCATGATATAAAGTTACAATTACAATTTATATTTCATGTACATACAAATTTCGATAACCTATTTCAGGATTTGATTGAAAAAATCTGCTGTGACCTTTACGGTACTTCCCCAATCATAAATTTTAGGGGCAATCATTGTTAAAGTGACAGATGGCAGTTATATTTAAGTCTTGACATAAAATTTGAAAATTAAGAGTTGTTTTTTAGATTTTAGGGGTCTTTAATCCATTGGAACATACAGTTTTGATATTTGGTCGCCGGATGGTAACGTGGATTCCACTAATTATTTATTTTATGAAGGAAACGAAGTGTGGGAATTCAGTCAAGAGTTTTATTTTTCTATTCTATTCTACAGTTTCAGTCCCACTTGGACCATCTTCAGGAGTGAATAGAATTAATGTGTGTGTGAGCTAACATCTGTGTGTGATAATAAATTATGTAAAGGTCGATGTAATAAAAATGAGAAAAACAATCATGTTTTTAGTCAACATAAAATATTTAAAAAACTACTTGGCAACAACTGATCATTATAAAAGCCCAAGACTTAGGCTCTTGATAAAGAAAACCAATTTTAGTGGACTGTATTTATTCTTAAATTCAAAACTAAAATACCAAATTGGGGCGAATCCCCTTTCGCTATTTTGGATACAAGAGAAAGACTTTGGCTATGGCAAAAAGAATAATTTATTCAGTTTGTTAACTCTAAAGTCAGTACCATATTCTTACGAAGATTTAGGAGGGTTCAAAACACAAGGAATTTTCCAATGTAATTAGTTTCTCTCCAAAGGATAATCAGTTTACCATAAATTTTACCAAGATGATACCAAATTTTCTCTTGATTGCAATATTACCACCTTTTATGATACAGCTTTCGACTAACTGAATTACTGAATCTAACTTGATACAGTTGAATGCTATTCCCTTTCCCATGTGAAAAGGAATATAGAACAGCACTTCCAATGAGGTGCTGCCTGATGAGCTCTCGACTATGAACTGACTACTTACATTCTCTTGTTTACCAAATAGCCTCGGTTAGTTACGAAAAGCATTGTTATTCATTTTATATTTTCCCCGATAAATTGAATCCAAAGAATTCAAACTCCCAGCACCCTTTTCAAACTAACAAAAGATAAAATTTTTCTTTCACCTGCCTTAACACTACCGTTTATAAAATAAACGCAGAAAACTAAAAAGTTTTGGTAGCACTGGTTTAAAAAGCTCATTTATGAACTAAAACCTAGCTTTTTGATAAAAAAACACTATTCCATTCGTAGTATTTATAGCAAGGTTAACAATGCTAAATTGCCATAGAAACGGTGCATATCAGTGAGTTAAAGTATTATAGACTATTTTTGTGGTGCAATCCCTCATGTTTATTGTGCTTGTGAAACACAAGCACAATAAACATTCGTGATAACACCACAAAAATAATCGATAATACTTCAACTACTTCTGGTATAATAAAATGATTATTTTCGAAACTCTTGTTCTATAATCTATGAAAATTATCAGCCAAATGATTGATAAACGCTATCACAAATGGAAGTCACTATCTGAATGATATTATTTTCTACTAAATAAAAACAAACTATATACACTTTTAGACTACGTCATAAAACTTGGTCATAATCATTCTTTAATTTTGCATATAAAATGAAATATTGTTCATTCATATCCGAGCTCTAATTCATAATATTTTGATCTTAAAGTTGTTTATTTTTTATGTTTCATCCGCTATAAAAGCTCTAACATCCTGTTTTTGATTATCGATATCCATCAGTGAAACAATTTTTAATATTTCGCAAAACATAATTTAGAGCTGGTATTTCAGCCTTCAGTTTATCTTGAGCGAAGCTTAATCAAAGTGAACCAAGGACTGAAATACTAGGTCTTATGCCTAGTTGCACCACCGTTACAACATTTGTTACTATGGTTATTATTCCTCCCTCAAAGTTAAGTGACGGTGGTGCAACTGGCCATTAGTAGATCAATATTATCTAATGTAATACAGGCTAACTAGAAAAAAATGGAGCTATCTGATTGATTTATTGATTGACAAATTGTTTAGTTAGCAATACTGTTGCAGTTTTTCGACATGCATTTGTATAACAGATTTGGCTCGCTCATTAATGATTCTTGGTCAATTTTATATACCTCAAATATAATAATAAATAATGATAAGCAATATGTGACAAAATTGATTGAACAATGTCACCGCGTATGTTATTGTAGTATAAAAAGCTCCTTGAAGACCGCGGACAGGTCCTCATTTCTGATCTGTAAATAGTGATCAGGAAATTCAATCCGAAAATATTCTCCGGATGATACTATTTTTGAAACCAAGTAAAAATATGTTGTTTTATGTACCGAAATAAATTGAGAAACAAAGTTATAAGTTTTCCAAACTTTTTAATTTTCAGGGAACAGATTTTTTATGTCCCATAATGAGATAAATAAATGAATGTGATATATGTTGTACTCAAGCAGCTGATGGAAACTAAAAGAAGTTTTGAATTGCGTTACGATCACTTTATACTATCTAAACAATTTAAAAAGACAAAAAATATAATAACACTTACCTTTTCCGGCTTCGCTTCTCCAGTTGCAGATGATTTTTCCAACTCAGTAGCACATGCACTTCGACCAATTCCTCGTACTCTAATATCATCAACAATAACATTTTTTTCCGGAATGGTAAATCCAAATTCACTATGGTAACGTTCTAAAAACTTCTCCATGTAATCCCCTCCTGGCCCAACCATTAAAGCACAATCAGTTCCATCATATCTGTAGAGAAGAACAAATTTTGCTATTTTCATAGTGCTTAATTCAAAGTATTTTGAGTAAACATTCACCTCATGTGCAAATAGTCTTCCAAAACAATGTTTTCTTCTTTAAAGCCTTGTTTTTGTAACTTATTTCTACATTTTTCTCCCAAGCTATTTAATCTTTGATGAAAATGTGGTAGATTTTCTTTACTATATACATCTGCACTAGGTTCTTGTGCTTCTTCTACAACATCAGCTAAAGCCATTCCATACGCACTCAATATACCAGCATATCTTCAAAGCAATCAAATTTATTAGAAACTATTTGAAAAAATAGTAAAGTTAACAATTACCTATGCACGAAGACAGTGCTCATGCCAAGATCACGGGCAATAGCACAAGCATGTTGGCCGCCTGCACCACCAAAACAAGCCAACGCGTGTCTCGAAGTATCATATCTGAAAAATGTATAAAATCATAATCAGCTTTATGAAAATAAAACCAAGGCCTCAATAATAACTTTCCGCTTTTCCCAAAGTCGAAAAGTAATGGCTTGTAATGTGCAGTTTTCTTTGAAATGGAGTTTAAGTCCCAAGTTTATCTCCAACTTTGAACGAAAAGTGTTACATTTCGTCAACCTGGTAACTACAATGACTAGTTTTTGTTTTAGATCAAAAAAATATGCGAGAATTAGTAAGCTGAGTATGAAAAAAAAAAAAAAAATCAAGACAACAGACATCAGTTTGCATATGAAAATGGAAAAAAAAAATATCCATCTGATTTCAATCGGCTCGAAAAAAAAACGGATATTTTTTAGGAAAAGATTAGCGTTCTCCGAACCGTGGCTGTTGAATATTTGAATTTTGAACTTGCTGATAACATTTTTTTTTTTAGATAGAAAATAAAACGATTAAATACCTTCAATGATTTCTTCAAGTCAATTAAGATATTTAAAAATTAAAGTCAATATTTAATTGATGTACATACCCTTTGGCTTGTGTAAGAGCTCTGATTGGTCTACACATAGCTTCATTGGCAACTTTAATAAATCCCATTGCTGCTTCTTCTGTGGTTAATGATTTTTTATCTTTTTGTGTTTTCAAAAATTCGTTTATTTCTGCGGTTAGCTTGGTAAAATTTTTTGTAGTTGCTTGTTTATCAAGAGGTTCATTCTCATTAGGACCAAATATTTTAGGAAAATATTTTGGCAGCAGTCTGCCAAGAGCCAAATTAGCGTCAGTTACTGTTAATGGTCCTTCTTTTTTGTAACAAGTTGGTCCAGGGTGCGCACCTGCAGATTCTGGTCCCACAACGAATAAACCAGACCTAGAGAAATTATTACAAAACTAGATAAGAAATAAATCACCCAATGTGCGTGTAGCCACACACGTAATGGTTTAAAATTCATGCAATGACAAAATCTAAAAGTTAAAATTATAATAAAGTGAAATTATTACTATAATATTGAATTACATACAAAAATATCCAAGAATAAATTAAATATTTATGGCGAGTTGCACACCTGGCACTTGAATTTTAGGTGTCGCTTAAAAGAACAATATCATATCGAAATTAAAAGTCAAATGTGACATGAACTTTGCTGACATTATTCCGATTCGATATTTTTTATTTGAGTGAAGCTTAAAATTTAAGGTAGAGCGGTGAAACCGTCAATAATCCCAATATTTTTTAAGGGTGGTTCTTATAACGAGTTGAGTTCATAACAAAGTTGAACGATTAGAGAGATGAAGAGATAATGCGTAATGGATACGAAATGTTTTAAGAGAGAAATTAAATGTAAAGTTCACAGAGACGTTAGCAGTAACTATTCAGCTGTTCTTCAAATCATGTGTCTTATATTAGACGGAGAGCTGGCTACATAAAAATGCAAGGTATAAGGAGCAGTCTGTCTACGCGCTTAGGAAGATCAAGGCGGGGGCGGACGGTCATAAATTATAAATTCCAGAAGAAAAAAAAATTTAGCTTAGAGATAGAAACTATAGGAATAGTTAGTATTTGTTGCTACGAAACGCGGAGAATTATTGGCAGAAGATTTAGGAAAGCATAAAGGTCTGGCAGACTGCAACAAAGGCGCGTTAACTCTTGTGAAGGAAAAATGATAAGGCTCATTTTAAAAATTATTGGTAATAATTGCTCAACTCTCATCGAAACTATGTTCTAAATGGCAGAGGAAAAAACAGAAAACAATATCGAGGCAGACTGTGATGAAGAGCGCGATCTTGATCGCGCATAACTCATTTGTACGGAACGTACGATACGTTACTATATATAATATATTATTTTGTTTTGTCAGCAATGAGATAGCATTTCTATATTATACATATAATAATAAGGAATGTTAAGAGATATATTATAATTAATTTTTTGTTAACAAAAAAATTGTATGAAAAGTTGGAGACATTATATTCCACTGTTTACATCGGATTCATCGTACTCCATTTCTTCTTCAGCTTCGCAAACGATATCATCATTAGGTTGTGATAGAACTAATGTATTTTGAATATTAAAAATTTTGCCTTTTTTATATGATTATGAGATGAAATCACTTGATTCCATAGAATAGATAATGCTTGCTTTGCATTGTTCATTACAGTCTGCCTTACTTCTGTTTTTTTTTTCTGCCATTTAGAACATAACTTCGTTGAGATTTAAACAATCACAAAAGTTGACCCCGCTTTGTTGTAGACTACCAAATCCCTTACACTTCCACCAAATCCTCTACCAATAATTTTTCGCCTTTCGTAGCAACAAATACTAATAATTTCTACAATTTTTATCTAAGTTTTAACATTTTTTTTTTTTTTGTGAAATTTATCCTTTTTGGCCGTCTTAATCTTCCTAATCTTCCTTGTTTTATTTTACTTCGTTCGCATATAGATGCATATATTTTTTTCTTATCATTCATTGTTGTAGTTCAACTGACCTGAAGAATAACATAGAGCCTCCTCCAGCCGCAACGGTATTAACATCGAGCTGAGGAGCTTGGATGGTAACTCCAGCAGTCGTGCTTTCATAGACGTGTTCATAGCGTCCAGCGTATCGGGATACATCTGTCGATGTACCACCCATATCGAAACCTATAACCGGTAAATCTGTTTCTTTCTTGTATGTAGTAACTGCATACCTGGAAAAAAAGGTCATTAATACATATTGAAGAATATTCAGTTACAGTAATATTTCATGTAAATTCTTAAATAGATGCAATCTCTCGTAGGAAAAATTTAATTGTCAAAAATCCTAAATTATTCTCTATATTTTAATAACTATTTATGGTAGAATTTTATTTAGATTATGATCTTTTTTACATATAATAAAATAAATTAAAATAAGTATTTACCCAACGACACCACCAGCTGGACCAGATAATACAGCTCTAGATCCATTAAATGTATCCATTGTTGTTAAACCTCCATCACTTTGCATAAAAAGGACATTGCAACCTTTTAAATTATCTTTAAATCCACTTTTAAAACTATCCAAATAATGTCGAATATGAGGTGTGAGATAAGCATCAGCACATGCTGTAAAACCTCGAGGAACTATTCGCACCATTGGCATCACTTGATGAGAAAGAGATACGTGCTTGAAACCTAAGAAAACATTTCGATACACACTTTATAAATATTGTTATTTATATGGATAATATAATAAAAAATTATAAAAATAGGTTTATATCATTTTTTCATCTATGATTGTAACAAAAGTGAGTTTTTCACATCATTTTCAAAGTTAAAAGTATGCTTTTATGGAAAACTGTGCAATAATAGTTATTTATGATATAAGTGTTAAAAGTGTCATTTTATTTTGTGACAAAGGAAGTTTAGGACACGACGCGCAGCGGAGTGGCGTAACCTTTGGAACAAAATAAAATCACTTTTAACACGTATTTCATACACTATTTTTTATACAAACACTATTGTTAGTGATAATAATGTGAAATTGGTAAAAATTTATACAATTTGACATATTAGATGAACTGTCATTTATATAGCAACCACGTACTCTTTGATAGCAACCAATGTCTTGTTGTTATTTACACAGTTTGACAGATATTTTGAATGAAATGGATAGTCAAGAACATAAATTAATTCCAGCTGAAATTGACGGAGCAGCTACTAGAACTGTTCATTATCTATTACCTTCGAAGTCGAGGCAACAGTACGAGATCACCTACGGACGTTTTTAGAAATGATGCGAAGATAAAAATGTTTCTAGTAAATATTATGAGACTGTTTTTTTGGCGCTCTTTGAGGAGGAATCCAAGTTGTGGAAATCGTCAACGTTATGGTCGAATTACTTTGTATGTAAAAACTATGTTGAAAATAAAGAACAATCAAGATTAAGCAAACATGAAAGTGAAACACTTTTAACACGTCGTCAATGGTAACGTGTTAAAAGTGAATCACTTTTAACACGTCGTCAATGGCAATGTGTTAAAAGTGATAACAATGTCATAAATTGTTATTTCTAATACGCTAAGCAACCATTAAAAGTCGTACTTTTAATAGTGTTTGTATAAAAAAGTACATTGTATACTTTTATTGCATGATTTCAGTGAGAGAGTCTATAAGTTCCAATTATTAGTATTTTTAACATCTAGGGCAGTGATGGCGAACCTTCTTGAGAAGTGGGTCAAATTTTGTTCATTTTTTTTTGGAGAGCGGGAGAGAAGCATGGTTCAAAACTACTTTTTCTTTAGTTCTCAGTTTAAAAAATCTTCCAAAAAATGTACGTTCCTTTTTTGTTTGAAAACTTTTACTTCCGCAAGTGAAGAGCAGAAAATAAAGGTCGACATCAAGATAGCTTTTTTTCGGAAACTGTCATTAAAAGTGAACATTTGCAAGACAACTAGAAACATGCAAAATTATTGTTTTGTTTACAGGACGCGAAATACTTCGCAGCCAGGATGCAAAATATTTAGATAAACTGTATTGGTATCATAGCAACATTAAAAGTGACATTGATTGATTCGAAATGTTAAAATTTTGTTTTTATATTTTTATCAATCTTGAGTCGTGATTTTCAGAAAAACATTGTTTGATACATGATAGCGAAATTCTTTTGCATTCTCGAATGCAAAAGTGATATTTCGTAATCTGGAATCAAAAATAACTATTTTGATTCTAGATTGCGAAATGTCACTTTTAATTATTCGAGAAATGCAAAAGAATTTCGCGATCGAGTATCAATCAAAGTTTTTAAAACTATCTCTCATAATTGATAAAAATGTAAAAAGAGAATTTTGACATTTCGAATCAATCAATGTGACTTTTAATGTTGCTATGATACCAATAATCAGTAGGATGCGAAATATTTCACATCCTGACTGGGAAATATTTTGCGTCCTGTAAACAAAACAATCATTTCGCATGTTTCTAGTTGCCGTGTAAATGTTGGCTATTAATGCGAGTTTTCAAAAAAATTTATATATGTGAGAGATACCATGGATCAATCAATATTATTGATTGTCTGTTCTCTCTTTTATGATATAAAAATGTGTTTATGACAATCAGCTCGTGGGTCAGTCAAAAAGCTTGCGCGAGTCAGTGTCTGATCCGCGAGTTATAGGCGCCATCACTGATTTAGGGGATGTTCTGAATCTCAACTACAATACAAAAATCAGTTTTGGATATTTAAGACCTAAATATTTAAATTTAAATTTTCGAGAACATTAGTTAATATCAATGTAAACAGTTTAATTCATTATATCGTTTTCTAAGTTACCAATAGTAGCCGTCAAAGTGACATTTTTCGAAAATTAGGACGATCGATGATAAAACATTGTAAGACACACGTATAAAATAGTTATTCAAGTATTACGGTTCGTAAGTACAGTTCATCGATTGAGAATAGTAGTTTGGAGGCCGAGCCTTGGCGATGTTTCCAAATATTATGCGAAATTGGTACTGTACTTATTGACCATGATGCTTACAAAATTTTTTGCACGATTGGAAGATGTATCCAAAATATGGATCCGAATTTTCTTTCCCAAATTGAGTTACTACTGATTATTGTTTATTCGCTGTCAGCTATCAAGTTGGACATTTTACTGTGAATATTCAATTACAAACTGAATGAATATTTTTTTTTGTGAAAATTCATAATTTTTTAATTACCGCCTTTACCCAGGGGTGGTAAGTCAGCATAACCATAGCAACCTCAGCTTGCATAGTAAAATCAACATACCACTTCGAATAGAGGGCCGATAAACAAATGAAAACGCCCAATCGTGCAAAAAAATTGTAATGCACTCACTGAGCTTTCAAATACACTCGCTTCGTTCGAATTTTTAACCAAACCGCTTATGCATTAAATAATAACTTTTTGCACTTGTATCTTAAAAATCAAATATCTACAACAAAACTTATCATAAAACAGCGAAGTATCACGCATATTTTGACTTTAAGGAATAATTATATAATAGGAAATTCAGTGAATCAAAAAATTGTGCATCTATGAAATAACGAATGAAATGATTATTTTTCTATACCTATTTTCTTCGCAATCTTTCCAACAATCAATTCATGTTGAGGTGCAGTGTAGCTGTGAGCTAAAACTACAGCTATGCTTTCTATTCCACTAGCTTTTAGTGTTTGAAGATCGTTACGAACACATTCTTCATCTATACCTTTGACTTCATACATTAATTCTTCTGTTGTTGTTTCTTTAATTATATTCCATTTTAAAACTTTTTGATCCAGATTGCATCTTCCTGGTAAAGCTGGTACTATTCGAGAGTCAACTTCTACCACTTTTTCATATAAGACGTCAGGTGTTGTGATATTCTATAAAAAATAAGGTATTTACACTGCGAAACAAAAAATCATATCTTAAGTATTCATTTCCTTATTATCCATTCAATTTTAACGTATTGCACCGTTTATAACAAATATAGATATATTAATTTCGATCAAAATTAATTTTTTTCAAATAAAAGACTCACCCCTTGTAAACATTGCTTAGCCTTCATTGAATGATAATAAATTTAATATAAGTGTAACGAATAAAGTTCCAACAGAGTAGACTTCCATTATAACGCGCCGGTTATAAACGGGTGGCGGACGCATGTTGTATGACTAACGCAACTAACTGGTCAAGGACGTGATGACGGCGTCTCACCAAATAAAAATTTCTCGAAAAATTCGACAAAGCCGAGCGAGTAATGGTAAGTAGTTCGAGTACGGAGCGCGCAAGAGTGAATTAGATGAAATAAATAGTGACACAGTGGTGATAAATAAGTGTACTAATAGGAAATAAATGACAAGCTGTTGAAATGAATAGAAAATAATGCTGTTGTTTCGATAATAGAAGAAGTGCAATAATAGTGACCATTTTAGCGTTGATTAATAGTCGAAATATTAAATAGTGCATATTTCAGTTAATTTAGTGTAGCTTACCTTAAAAATCAATTAAATTACTAACCCACGGACGAATTTGAATTTCGTTACAATAGCGTAGCAAAGAACAACGCACTAATCTTATAGATTAATATCCAGGATTTATCCAATAAAATCATTATATTAGGATGTGGTCATTACGCAATAATTATCCGGCAAATTGTTCAAAATTTGGATATGTGGTAAGAGGTTGAAGTAGCAGAGGGATTGAATGCAAACCTCTGCTACGGCTAATTTTGATAACAGTCTCACAATTTTGTGGAATTTATAATCTTTGGATGGCTGTACTGATATAAGCATCTATAGAAGAGGGTTTTGCCCATTGGACATCAGCAATTCGCATCGTGTAAGCTAATATAAAGCCAAATTTCAGGTTATTTGACCGATCACTAGTTTTTCGTGGGATTGGCCGATCTTTTTGCTCATATCAAGCTTTGAAAAACGTTTCCATTCTCTTTGTCAACTTTCATCTAATTCATGTTTCTCTAAATTCCTTCTGCGAGTATTACTATTCAAAAAAATTATTGACCGATGGTAAGTTAATGATTGTGTTACAGAATACGGGCAATTATATAAATAAAGTTACTCAAGAAAAGAGAAACCGACCATTAATATTCATATCTATTTATCTACTCGTTTGACAATTTCAAGATACCTATAAAAAATATGAAGTATACAAAAGTTTTAGATTAATTCATTTTAGAATGAGATATTCTAAGTATGTGTTACTAAGTTTATTATGAATACCGCAAGTAATAACGTTCACAAATAGCATTATCATTTGCAAAAATTATTACGATGATAAATATGTTGTCTAACTAATGTAAATATGTATTTACGAAATCCTTTCTTCAAATACAGTGAACAAATACAAATAACACCAAAGCATGGACCGTTCTTAACTGGAATGAATTAATTATACTCATTTCTATTTGACGCTCTACATGCTTTGTAATGATATACTGAAATATTATTTTCATCTCCTAGAAAAAGCTTTTTTTCAAAAATGTGAGAATATATAAACCATTGTAAAAATTAATTAGTTCGCTGTATTATTATTTACTTATTCCAGTAACAGAATTGAAAAAAGAGACTAATAAGAATATATAAACAACAAAATTAATATTTTTAATGCAGAAAAATGATGATACGCATTTCATATATTATGTATTTACTAATACAAGTGGATAGAAATGCGATTTTTAAATACCTAATTTCAGCAGTTACTTTTAAAAATAGAATTATTATAAAAAATATATGTATTACCAATTTAAAAATACTTGGACGAGCCTGATTTCCTATGAAAAGAACATCTTTGAATCCTTTATTGATTATTAATCCCATTCGCTCGCCTTTTCGCTCCAAAAGAGCATTTGTAGCTACGGTTGTACCCATTCGAATCCATTCTATGAGAGATGTATCTACCTTTCCGTCATGAGTAAGCGCTCTACCAGTTTCCTAAATAAGACATATTTATTTAGATAATTAATTAAAATATCATCTTGTTATCAACTGAAAGCCGTTGTTCAAATATCTAATGCTATAATTATATAATCACTGTTTGAATTTACCTCTTGAAGTATTCTTCTAATTCCTTCTCTAGGTGCATCATCATAATTGGCTGGATCGACAGATAAAAGTTTCATTACTTTTACTCTGCCATCTGGACATTTTGCATAAACATCTGTAAAAGTACCACCCCTGTCTATTGCAAACTGGAATTTGTTGGGTAAACATCTCTGAGTATTCATCTGAAAAAAAATATAAAATTTTCTGCAATATTCTTTTCAATTTAAATTTAAAACACCGTTTGAAGACTACTAGTGATAACAGAAATATTATCTACAACTTGATAATGTTACAAATGAGAAGTTAATAGCATTCATTTCATAGTGATGAGATAATAATTGTGTATTGTCGCTTTATATAAGGCAGTTTGAGAAAAATATTGATATACTTTATTATTTATTTAGAAAGGAAATAATCAAAACTAATTTCTGCCTTTAATTTTTACTTAATTTCATCTTTAGGAAATTTGATAGAAGTTTTCGAAGTATTAAATTATTGTTCCTATAGCATTAAATGCGCTCTGGAATGTGCTTTTATATCTAATGCCTTTTTTCCCAAAAAAAGAAAATATATTTTAAATAATCATATTTTCCCGGAAATATATGTTCAAATGGTATATGTGTAGATGGCAGCACATGCTGGTTAAAAAGCACTAAAAAGTAAGGTTGTGTTCAAAACTTCGCATTGTCACTGTCATTACAAACAAAAACGAAAAGTGCTTATAATTTTACTTGAAAAATAAAAATGGCATTAGCAGAAGTGTGTGGTTTTGAAGAAAAAACAGCTTTTAGAACCGATGATGCATTCCAAACTGAAGTTGTAAATTACAATAGAAATTTCTTAAATAATTTGGATTTGGCATTACCACCCTTTTCCAATGTGAGTATTCATTTATAAACTTGAAATTCAAAGAAAAGGTAATTATTTAAACATCAATTTCAGCCTGCAGAAAATTTAGCACGGTTTACAAAAGATGAGTTTGGTCGCGAGATTAAAATTAAATTTGATCATGGTACTACTACTCTTGGCTTTCGTTATCAAGGTGGTGTAATTTTGGCTGTAGATTCTCGTGCTACAGGCGGTCAATTCATTGGCTCTCAAACAATGAAGAAGATTGTTGAAATCAACAATTATCTACTTGGTACTTTGGCTGGCGGAGCTGCTGATTGCGTTTACTGGGACAGAGTTTTGGCAAAACAATGCAGAATGTACGAGTTGAGAAATCGGGAGAGAATTTCTGTAGCCGCTGCTTCTAAACTTATGTCAAACATGGTGTACAATTACAAAGGAATGGGATTGTCTATGGGTATGATGATTGCTGGATGGGATAAAAGAGGACCAGGACTGTACTACGTGGATTCAGAAGGAACTAGAACCAGCGGGAAAGTATTCAGCGTTGGTTCTGGATCAATATATGCGTTTGGTGTGCTAGATTCTGGATACAGATGGGATCTTACTGATGAAGAAGCTTATGGTAATTATTACTTTGTTAGTAATTTTGATATTGAAGCAATTTAAGGCACAAAATTTTACTAAAAAAAATATGATTCATGGTAAATCAAAGTTGACATGCAGAGTGCGTTGCGCTCAGTATATCCGAAAGTAGAGGAATTAATATACAACAGCGTTATTATTGATAATTGATGAAAACAATTGGACATTTAACGAAAAATAAAAAATAAAGAAAAATTTGTATCTATTCACATTAATAAGTTTCACTGTATAACCGCGTAAATTAGTGCTGCTTCTGGCAGCTTTCGAAATTGGATAGCTATAAAAATTATTACTATAGATTTATCATAGATCCTGTGGGCATCGGACTCCTTATATCACATGAATCTTAATCTATAGATTACTGGCCTCATGATAAAATATTGAAATCAATCAAATATCAATCACGCCTTTTACCCGGTATGAGTGTGGCAGACACTTATAGTGCACTTGGAAATATCAATTAATTTACCAAGTGCACTATATTATTAAAATGAATTGAACAAAATATGGAATTGAAAATTATGGTCAAATGGGGGTCTGTTCTAAAAACTTATATGAAAATATGACATGCTGAACTGAAAATCTAAATAATTTAGATACCATTTTGATTGACGCGTAAATAATATAATAGCAATTGTCTTTATTTGAGAAAAAAAATCACAAACTTAAATATCAAATGAAAAAGAAACGATCTTTGCAAAATATCAGAACGCTCTCTACAGAAGTTTAGCTATAATCTGATTGGCTGCGTATTTAAATATGAAAAATTAAAGAGTTCAGAGCACCCTTCTCGATAGTCCCGGGCTCAATTTCGGTTGATGTTTATTTGAAGTATGAGTGTAGCTAGCTAATCTATAATTATTTTACACAAGGACACTTGTCAGTTTAGTTAAATCAAGTTTAAATAAATTGTAGATGAGCTTAGACTGTACAACCGGGCCTTGGGATAGTTAAAATTCCGTGACAGGTTTTTCAATTTTCCCTTTAGTCTAGTCGAGAAGTGAGTTTTCTGTGAAAAACAGCTCCAAGAATTCAAAAAATATGAACAATAGCTCATTCGATTCGAAATAACATTAAAAAAAAGATGTTTTTAGGATTTTTTTGCCAACAAGAGCTGCAATTGTTTTTAGTAAAAAAATGAAAACAAAAAAAGGCATCTAGTTTTTTGACAATAACTCAAAAACTATAAGCGATAGTGGAAATCGAAAAAAAAATCTCAAAGAGAAGAAAATTTCCAATAAAAAATTCGGAAGGTGAAGTTAGTCCACGCCGTAGATTTTCCTTGAAAATATTTGAAAGTAGGGTTTTGTACGGCCGTTACATCATGAGCGCACCGGTAGTTGAGAGAGTACCACATAAAATATTTTTTATAATATTAAATAACAATTTAAACAATCGAATAAACTATGGAGTCATCTTGACAATTGAAAGTAATAAAGTTTGGTTGAAAAAACAAGTGAAACTAAATTTGTTCAAATCTCCGTTTTCATTGAACCCAACAAAAATTATATGTCCGTATTCTCACCTCATAAAAGTGCGCTACTTCTGTAAAAATTTTAATAAACGGAGATAGCGCTATATGATAAAATATGAGATGGTGAGAGAAAGTGCGATTTTAAGAGGTGAGATATGGACTATAGTTTTTGAGTTATTATCAAAAAACTAAGTTCCTTTTTTTTTGTTAATAACAATTGCAATTCTTATCCTGAAAATGTCTATTTTTCACAGAAAATTCACTTCTCAACTAGTCTTCTTGTAGGTTTCAACGTGAAAAACTTGAATTCGCAAAGAAAAATGTGCATTTTTAGGAACGACTTATAACAAATTGTTTAATAAATAGATTTTTTTGGTTTTAATTCTGTATATTTATTTTTATTTTGACCTTTCGACTTTCTATCCGAAAGTCTCTTCATTTTTTCTGAAGAAGACTTTTGGATAGAAAGTCGAAACGTCAAAATAAAAATAAATATACAGAATTAAAACCAAAAAGTTCAATTTATTATAATATAATTCTGAAAGCATGTATAGATCATTGAAATAGTTTAAATAATGCTAGAGAGGTTGGAGAAAATAAGTGTGAAAGATATCCGCGATAGCGGAACGATCGGAGTCAGCAACGCTATGAGAGCGATGCGCAAACTATTACGTTCAAATGAAATGTAATTAAAATGTTTTTCAAAATATTTCAGAAATCCTTGAAAAAAAAATCAATTTACTATATTTGATACCTTGCAAAATTATTGAAATAAGAAATTTTTATTTATCAATTCATGTTCCACGCACTTCTTGATCGTGAGCATTGCGACACTCGTGGTGTGAACTGAGTTTGAGGTAAAACTATTAAGATTCTTTTTTTTTCATAGATCTTGGCCGTCGTTCCATTTATCATGCAACCCATAGAGATGCATATTCTGGCGGTATTGTTCGTGTTTATCACATGAAATCAACTGGATGGGTCAACATTTCTGATGATGATTGCATGGATTTGCATTATAAATTCAAAGAAGAAAAAGAAAATGCCACCAATACAATTTAATCTTATGTTATAATTTTATATAAATATTTTGAAGTTCATATTCAATCAATAAAATGATTAAAAATTGGAGGTTATTTTGTTATTCAGAAGATATTTTTATTTATTAGTTTAGTTTTACCTTACGTGCATATTTCCATATATTCTTCATGTCATAACATTAGTAATCGTTAATCGAATGAGTAGAATTAGTTGTTAGAAGTGTTCTTGCAGAAGTGCAATTTTAATTAAAATGGAGAGCAAAAGATCAACACGTATTTATATATCTAACCTGAAAATTAAATTGAATGAATAAATATTATTAATAAGCAAACGGTGATTCTGATCATAAGCATGCGCTGTATATTTCTACTGAAACATTTAACGTTTTTCACCTGTTACACACCCCTTTTTAGAACTTTTGCTGTCAGATTCAAGGTGACTTTGAAACTTGTCAGTTCACCTTCTGCAACTATGGAAGCGAGATCTCCGCTGGTAAATGAGCCTGTATGGCAACAATTACAACAATATTTCAACAATCATAAGAATGATCTTAATTTACAACAGTTGTTTGCAAATGATCCAGATAGATTTAAAAAATTCAGGTGCGTTATTTGAATTTTTTACATTAAATGTATCTAGATTTTCTGTATAAACTAACCGATTCAATATTAATTACCATATTTAACAGTAGTGACACAGCTTATTTTTCTAATCAAATTTAATATATCTTCGATTGAATCTTTGTTTTTGGAATACGCGCCAATTATTTTACTAACTATAAAATAAACTACCATTATTAAACTTATTTTTCTAATAATTTTGTTCTATCTCTTGTTTAATGACGGTTAATAATAGAGCATTATGGCATAATATGCCAAGTATGGTGACGAGGCTTGTCGAGTCACTAAAATTGATGGGCAAATGTCATAATGCTTATGCTTATTTATGCTCCTATTGCATACAAGATTTTTTTCTACGGCCCTCAGCTTCTGTATTTTGATAATTATTCAATTCACAGCAAGGGAGCTCAGGCACAAGTTGACAGTTTAAACTTGACAAAAAACTGAACAAATAGATTAGTGTAAAGTGTCACAAACATAAATTCAGGCTATGAAACTTAACTGCTACATGTTCAAATTGTGGCACAGTAGAGAAACGAAGAATTTCATTTTACGCAAAACTTTGCTTCAATCCCGAAATCTTGCATTTTTTGTATTAATAAAATAAACAACTGATAATTTCCTCTGCTTGGCGTAAAAATGCTCGACATTTTCTAAATAATCCTGTCAATCTTTTTTATAAATGAAATTTTTCTAGTTTAACTTTGAAAACTCCACAAGACGGCGATGTACTATTGGATTATTCCAAAAACCGCATCAATAATGAAGTATTACACTTACTTTTTCAATTGGCTAAAGCAAGAAAAATAGAAGAGGCTCGCAATGCTATGTTCAATGGACAAAAAATTAATTTCACTGAAAATCGCGCAGTATTACATATTGCACTTAGAAATCGTGCCAACCGTGAAATTTTGATTGACGGGAAGAATGTAGTACCAGAAGTAAATGCAGTTTTAGATCATATGAAGACATTTACGAATCAAGTTCTGAGCGGAGAGTGGAAAGGATATACCGGAAAGAAAATTACTTCTGTTGTAAATATTGGTATTGGAGGCTCTGACTTAGGTCCTCTGATGGTAACTGAAGCACTGAAACCTTATAATCAAGGACTCGATCTTCATTTTGTGTCAAATATTGACGGCACGCATCTTGCAGAAGTTCTAAAAAAATTGAATCCTGAAACTGTTTTGTTTATCATTGCTTCTAAAACTTTTACTACCCAGGAAACAATTACGAATGCAACATCCGCAAAGCAATGGTTTTTAAATAACGCTAAGGATGTACGTTTAATTGATTTTCTCATTTAAATTGGATAATTATAATTTATTATTATTTTAGGAATCAGCTGTTGCCAAACATTTTGTAGCATTATCTACAAATGCTCCTAAAGTTACCGAATTTGGAATTGATGCCAAAAATATGTTTGGTTTTTGGGATTGGGTTGGTGGACGTTATTCCCTTTGGTCCGCTATTGGTCTAAGTATTTCTTTAGCCATTGGGTTTGATAATTTTGTAAAGCTCTTGGAAGGGGCGCATTATATGGATAATCATTTTCAGACAGCGCCACTGGAACAAAACGTAATTTTGCGATCATAGATCCCTCGCTCAACTTACAATGTCACGAAGAACTGTATTTTATTGTTGTTTTTCAGTTTTGCATCATAAGAAATTTGAAAAGTGTCTTTTATATCCAGAAAACCAATCAAAGGTGGTACCAAAAACGTCTGTAAGGTGATTTAGGTGTCACAGTATGAGTTATGCGAAGGACCTATGATCATTATTATTATTTTATGTAACCTTTAATAAAATACGATTTTAAGTTTTCGAGTGCCACAATAATCAAAGCAAAACAAACTCAAAAATAATAATAATATCTTAATATCTTGTAATCTGAACGGGAAATTTGAACCATTCCATTTCATATTTTTGTCTCACCTGAAAATTCAAAACGATTGAAATGAGGACAACATAGCAAAAAATATAAATCACTGAACCGTTCAAGAATATTATCGATTTTCAATTTGCATCATTTTACACATATGTTTACGGAAAGCAGTCATTTTTAAAAATATAGTCAAAAAAATATTGAAGGAAAAGCCCAACTTAAAAACTTAATGTATATGCTAGCGAGTGTGAGAAAATTGTGTTTTTTGATAAAATCTGTACAGAATCATTATATTTAGCACCAACCAAACATCTTATAATTCTCATCTGACATACAAAAACATTGTGCGAAACATTCAAAGAGCCCCAGAAACAAATTCAGTACCTCAATCTAGACTTTACACATGCATAGTAAAACACAGAAAGCTGACTGGAATTCAAATATTGTTTTAAATGTTGTATTTGATAACACACAGAGTTTAACTTAATCTCTTCGAATGCTACGAAATTTTCGTTCTCTACGACATTTTTGTCACAAATACCCTCACAGAATTTTCAGATGTATCTAACGCGATTTCTGATGATTAGGCATTGTTCTCCATTAGACGGATCAGAATCGTGACATGCTAATGCCATTGGATATTGGATTTAAAATACCAATATTTCATCAATTGAAATGCATCACAAAATACTTGCTCATGAATATAATACACCAAACTGTTGTTGAAACTCACATAGATGTATCACATTTAATCAAATTTATCAGACTTCCATTCGTAGTATTTATAACAAGGTTAACAATGCTAAATCGCCATAGAAACGGTGCATATCAGTGAGTATTTGGACGTGTAGAAATACCATCGGGTATTACACTAGTGGTCAGAGTGAGTATTTTGCTCAAAGATGTGAACACCTCCAATTTGTGCTTTCTTCGTATTTAATGGAATATTTTTCTGAATATCTTCATCAATTTTATCTTCTGATCTATCACCAAACCTTTCTGAACTAGATTCCATTTTATGAGTAAGTTTATATCGAAGATCTAAATCGGATTTATTCTAAATCGGATTTAATTAAATTTTAAATGTCGACTGTTTACATCGACAAATTTATGAACCGATTCAGTTCTATCGGATGAAATTGGATTTAGTTATTTATTACTAGTACCATAGAAATATAATCATAACATCAAACTTCTTCTATTTTGGGTTCATTCTTTGAATATTTGATTCCCTCGTGTCATTTTTCCATCTAGAAAACTGATAAGTAATTTTCCTCTCTTAAATTCATTTTAGAAATTATTCAGTTACTTTGATAGTCCAAGAAACACCTAGACTTATTTCTACAACCTCAAATAACTATTTAGATGACTGAACTGAATGAACCAACGTCTGTCAGGTGAAACAAATAATTTGCATTATTTTGTTTCAGTACCTTCTATTAAGTATTTCATTCAATCGCTGTTTATCTCGGTAAAGTAAATCGAATTTATGAACAAATCTTCACAAAAATAGTCGATAATACTTCAACTACTTATGGTATAATAAATGATTATTCCATTCGGAGTATTTATAACAATGTTAACAATGCTAAATCGCCATAGAAACGGTGCACATCAGTGGGTATTTGGACGTGTAGAAATACCAACGGGTATTACACTAGTGGTCCAAGTGAGTATTTTACTCAAAGATGTGGATACCTCCAATTTATGCTTTCTTCGTATTTAATGGAATATTTCTCTGAATATCTTCATCAATTTTATTCTCTGATCTATCACCAAATCTTTCTGAAGTAGTTCCCATATCAAGAAGCAATATATTTCTCTATTATTCGTCAAAGAAAATGCAAGAAATTCTAATTTTTCAGTTTGACAGAAGTTTGTTTACTCGTTCCTATGAAAATTACGTGAGTTGTTACTAGATACATAGAAAACTATTTTGAAAAAAATGGTTTGACTCCTGGAATAGTCCTCCATATACCATTTGTAGTTAAAGTATTATAGACTATTTTTGTGGTGCAATCACTCATGTTTATTGTGCTTGTGAATACCACTCGTGCTGCACACTCGTGGTATTCAAACGCAAGCACAATAAACATTCGTGATAGCACCACAAAAATAATCGATAATACTTCAACTACTTATGGTATAATAAATGACTGTTTGCGAAGCCGAACTGTCAAAAGCAAATACATTTGTTTAGGAATTAATTGCTATAATGTCCAACCTTTCCATGATATATCAATCTATGGATAATTTTCTCGAATTCCATAATAGTATATTGTGCAACAAGTGCGATAAGTTGTCGACTGCCCACGAGAGCGAAGTTGGGCGCAGGAACGAAGTGAGTGCGCTCATTCACTCAAGTGGGCAATTGATAACACCGCACGAGTTGCAGATACTATTTTTTATTTCGAATGCGGGATAAGTACTATTTTGCGCTTATTTTTCCGAGCGATAAATGGTTTGCGGGCGACAAGTTTACTTGTCGCACTCAAAAAGTTATACTTGGCGCACTCAAAAGCCAAAGAGCCATTTACCGCCCGAAAAAACATGCGCAAAATAGTACTTATCCTGCATGAGTAATAAAAAAATATTCAATTCTTTGATATATTGTGCTCTACAGTTTGTTACGAAGTGTACTTTCAAATATTCAAAGAAAACAATTTTTTTTCTTATTTTTAAGAATCTCCGAAACGCAATTTTTCTCTGTGAAGAATATACAAAATGTTGAAAATTGAGGTCACAGGTTTAAGGGTGGATAAAATACCTCAAAATAATAAGAAAAGTTCATATAAACATATATCCGGAAATGCCTAGTTTCAGAGTTATATTGCTTTCAATATTTTATTTCTTTCAAATACGACTCATACTTTTAACATTACAATAAAATTATAATGCCGTTTACAATGGAAAACAATCAATAAAATTATAAAAAAATGTTGCACCGAATCACCGTGAGCACGACCGAGCACTAGGCATAAATATGCTAATTCGGGCAAAGTGAAATTATTCTTGGTAAAATTGTGTTTGTAGAAATAAGATAACAATAGTTATGACAAATAAGGAAAAAAAATCTCCAATTGTTTTCCATTGTAAACGGCCACTATGATTTTATTGTTATGTTATGAGTTGTATGTTGTATGACAGAAATAAAATATTAAAATCGCTGTAGTTTTGAAACTAGGCATTTTCGGCTATATATGTACATATATATGAACTTTTTTATTATTTTGAGATTTTTTGTCCACCTTTAAATCCGTGACCTATATTTTTTGAACATCTTGTGTGTATCTCTATCATCACTACTTTTTAGTTTTTAGTGACCGTTTGCTAGAACATAGAGAGACAGAGAGAGTGAGAGACAAATAGTATATTTATTATTGGTGATAATCTTTTATTCTAAATTTTCACACAGAAATTTCTGAGAAATGTTCCTCTTGACAGTTCAGTTCCTGGAATATTTTTTTGAATTTTATTAAAAAAATCTGACGTGAACATCACGTGACTTACTTATACATCATTTGATGTATACACAAATTTATTCAATAAAGTTTTCTGTCACTCCAGATTATAATCTAATATAATAAAAATGAAACGCTGTTCGTTAGTCTCGCTAAAACTCAAAAACGGCTTGACCGATTTAAATAATTTCTTTTTTAGGCGATCATGACAAAAAAGGTATTTTTATGGCTTCTTTTGCGGCCGTGAAGTTTCACTTTTTGGGATAGATCTGTCAAATTTTACTTTTTGGGACTGATCTGTCAAATATTACTTTTTGGGACTGATCTGTCAAAAAATATTTCATAAACACTTTATATTTACCTATATGGGCAGCCTGATGAACTCTTTAAGAAACAGTTTTCGCTTGAATAGTACATATATTCTTCCGTCAACCTCTGTAGCTCTTGCAATTCAAAAAATAAATACGCATTTTTTGTTAAATGTCAACTTGATAGAAGACAATAAAATAAAACAATTTCAACGGCAACTAAGATGTACAATTGCAATGTTTTAGAAATAAATAGATAAAATGATGTGATTTTGAATTATTTCGTAATGATCGCCTAAAAAACGTTGTGTGCACCTCGGCCTACAGTTCTTTTTTGGTCTCACCTGAATTGCAGCCTCAGCTACGCTTCGGCCGCAAACAACAGATTCGACCAAAAAAGATAACCTTTACGGCCTTGATACACAAATAACTATTTTATTCTGTTTGCTTTATTACAGTGGTGGTTTAAATAAAAAATGATCATTATACATCAAGTAGTGCACGAGTCATATTTTTTCGTTCGCGCACCGTTCATCCAATTGGGTTAAAACATTCTATAGTTGTTGGTGGCAATATCGTGTTATTATAGTATCATCAACGTACAATAAGTGGCGCACGAGTCGTATTTGATCGTTCGTGTATCGTTCGTCTGATTGAGTTGAAATTTATTATAGTTGTTGTTGACATATTTGTGAGGGTTCTTATTGTAGTGTCATCAACGCGGCGCACGAGCCATATTTGTTCGTTCGCGCAATGTTTACCTGATTGAGTTGAAACTTACTACAGTTATTGTTAGCACTTTCGAGAAAGTTCTTAGTATTGTACCGTCAATATATCTTGAGTGGCGTACAAGCCGTATTTGTCTGTTCACACATCGTTCATCCGATTGAGTTGGAATTTTATATAGTTGTTGTTGGCACTTGCATGAAGGCTCTGACATAGTACTACTAACGGTATTCGTCCGTTCGAGCATCGTTCATTCGACCGATTAAATTGAAACTTTTTATAGTTGCTGCTGGCGCTTGCGTGAGGACCGATTTCAAGAGTTTTTATCTTATATTGAACAATGCTTTCAAGATTCGTACAATAATGTTGAATATTATTAAATGTCCATCCGTGCGAAGCCGGCACGGGTTGCTAGTTATTGATATAATTTTAATAATATTTTGACATGTACTTACAATGTCAAACAAAATCAAAAAATTGACAACAGATTATCATTGCCTACCTTGTCATTTCAATTATTTTGTACGGCAAACTCTGAATTTCGGTTATACTTATAAACTGCACTTCCGGCTCAGCCGATTGATACAAAAATAGTAGATAACTATTTTGATGCTACAACAAGTTCAAACACTAAATTTCAATATGCTGTGGCTGATCATTCTAGATTTATGCAAAAAAATTTAAAATAGTTTCAAGTAAAGTGCACTTCTGGCTTGGCCGATTAATACAAAATAGCAGATAACCATTCTGATACAACATCAAGTTCAATTACTGAATTTCAACATCCTACGGTTGACCATTCTGGATTTATTAGAAAAATTCGAAAAAAGTTTCAAGTTAAGTGCACTTCCGGTACAGACGATTGGAACCATAATGCGAGGTGCACAACTAGACCCTATACCAGTCTTAAATACAAAATTTCAACATTATACGTTCAACCAGTTTTGAGATTTGCGAGTTTCGAACGAACGCACGAACGAACGAACGAACGTACATACGTACCGACATCAAGCCGAAAATAGTCAAAATGGATTCAGGGATGCTCAAAACGGATATTTCCATCAACATTTCGATAAGTGAATTCTGTCGGTTTCACAATATTTCCTTGTACTTAGTACAAGTAAAAATGTGTTATATCTACTTGAATTTTAGCAATAGTTTACTGTACTATATTCGTGAACATGTTACTTGTGATGCTGATGCATTGGTAAAAAGGTATTTTGAAAAAATTAAATATTTTTTATGAAACTCCAGAAAATCCGATCCACTGATCGACTTTTGATCTTTTTTGAAAATATTCTTGCAACATTGAGATTCCATAAAATTCTAAAAAGTTACACGGTGTCAGATTTTACGATTTTGGTCGCTGTTGTGTAATGTGGAAAATTTCATTGATGACCAAGAGCCTGATCAACAAAGTTGTGGGTAACAATTAAGTAGATATTATGTTTCACAAAAGTACTGTGTCTACGCTTCATATTCAAATGGACAAATAAAAATATGATTGATTTTAATAAATTGTGCGTTTTATCGAGAAATTCAATATTGTTGGAACACTATAATAAACTAATTTATTTTTAATCTATAAATTCCTTAGCTCTCGAGCTTCAAATCGAATCTGATTACTGATCACGCAAATAACAAAAACAATTATCTACTTTTTAAAAGAAATTGTGTACAATAATGATATGTTGAGAATAGATTGAGAAAAAATTTTTTTTTTCATTCCAGGTTCCCGTCATTCTAGCTTTGTTGGGCGTATGGTATCATAATTTCTTTGGTGCGGAAACTCATGCTCTTCTACCATATGATCAATATTTGCACAGATTCGCTGCATATTTCCAACAAGGGGACATGGAAAGCAACGGAAAATATGTAACCCGCAGCGGTCAACAGGTGAATTACTCTACTGGACCAATTGTTTGGGGTGAACCGGGTACAAATGGTCAACACGCTTTCTATCAACTAATTCATCAAGGAACAAGATTAATTCCATGTGATTTCATCGCGCCTGCTCAAACCCATAATCCTATCAACAATAATTTACATCATAAAATTTTACTAGCCAATTTTTTGGCACAGACTGAAGCCTTGATGAAAGGTAAAACTGAGGCTGTAGCAAAAAAGGAATTGGTTAAATCCGGTATGACAGAAGCTGATATTCAACACATTTTACCTCATAAAATATTTGAAGGGAACAGACCCACTAACAGCATTGTTGTGAAGAAAATTACACCTTTTATTTTGGGAGCACTAATAGGTAATTTTTATTTAAAAGTTGATCGATGTGTAAAACTGTACTTACTTCTAGAAGAAGCTCTAATCCTTTTGAAGTGGTGTCTCTCTTTTCTTCTTTTTCTCTCTGGGTAGCGTTATCTCAATTTATTGAAGTAGTGTTACCTCAAGAGGTTTCGTTTACGAAATTATAATTCTTAACTTTCTTCACTTATTTCGTATAATACATTTCTATCACAATAAACTAGGAGCTGGTGACAGATGGCACTTTACGATTGTATACCGCATGCATTTTAGGAGCTGAAAATTCATCCCTTCAAAGTAAGATAGAAAAGTTTTTGACTGATGCGTGCTTTCCAATTATATATATATATTTTTTCCGTAATATCATATTGCATGCATTTGTAACGTAAAATTGTTAAAAGTGATTTAAAGCCTGGTACTTAAAGACATGCAATCTGCAACTTCCAAAACTTCCATTCTTTTTGTAGGCATGCCATTGAAAAACACAGAACTTCGTATTTTTCTTACAAGTTCATGCAATCGTTCGAGCCTTGTGGTCTGTTGCGGATTGCATGCTTTTCAGTTCTAGGCTTTGAATCACTTATACCTATTTTATGTTACAAAGGCATGCAAAATTATATCATGGAAAAATACAAAAAAAAAAATATAATTGGAATTTGCATTAAGACCGGAAAGCGTGCATTGGTCAATAACCTTTTATCTTTTTTATCAAGGAATAAATTATCAACCCTCAAAAAAGCATGCGGTGTAAAATCGGAGAGCCCCCACCTGTCTGTAAGCTTTACTCCTTGTGCCATGAGAAATTGCACTGCAAAATCAAATTTTACGCAAATCACGATGGATATTTGCTTTGAGCGTTTTGTGGAAGAAAGAGTAGTTTATTTGATTCATTAAAATATTTGAAGTAAGGCAAAGGGAAGACATAATATAACTGTTATTCTTTCAATTTTTAGCAATGTATGAGCACAAAATATTCACTCAAGGTGTTATCTGGGATATCAATTCATATGACCAATGGGGTGTTGAGCTTGGAAAACAATTGGCAAAAGCTATTGAACCCGAATTACAAGACAATAATCCTGTGAATTCACACGATAGTTCTACTAATGGACTGATCAATTTCATCAAAGCCAATCGTTAAATTCAATGTTATTGTGTTCTCAATATACATTTATTGTTTATAGTTGTATTTTTGAATTAATTTTATGATGCAATAAAAACAAATTTTATAAAATTTGCTGTTTTTATTACATATTCCAAATGAACAAAATACGGTAATGGGATTTATTTATTCATGTTGCTATTGAGTTAATAATATTTTTTTTTTATAATTAAGTAACATGCATACTGATATTGAATGAATATTAGAACTAAAGTTTAGAACATAAGTATTTGATAATTATTATTATCAAAAGATGGTCGGCAAGAAAATGTTTTGATTAATCTAATTTAGTAACATATTTATTTATTAAATTATTTTTCGAATTATTTAGTACACATTTATTTTCTTAGACTAATTCACCAAATCACTTCGTTGAAAGAAGAAAGAAATTAAGACATAATTTTATTTTGATAATCCAGGATGAATATGAATAAAACAGCATACATACTTCGTTCGGAGTCTTATCACAAGTCTTGCGCTTCATCTGATGTTCGAGGTCTTGCCTCCTGGTTATATATAATAAGTCCTCAGCTGTAATGAAAAATTCCCACCTCAGATATAATATACTATTGCAGAAAAAATTCTAAATAAATAAGATTCTATTAAATTCAAGGTAAAATTTATCTATAAAAAATGCAAGTTTCTTGGTGATCGTACAAAAAATATTGCGTTCATCTTGTGATTGTCCTCCATCCTATAAACGGATTCTAAAACAGTTCTTATTTCCAATTTTGAGGAGAAAATAGAAAAATTATTATAGTTTTTTTATTTATTTGTTTCATGTTTCAGATATTCATTCGTATAGGCAGAACATTATCAAAAAATTTGCGAAGGTATTAAGTTCTTGGATTATTTTGTTGTTTAATTGATCTTACAGTTCGGATGAACTAGTTTGACCTAGTCAGAATCGGTTCGTCCTAAAAATGGGTTTGGCTTGTTCGCTTGTTATATATGCAACGATGATGAAGGATATTCTGCGAATTATTAGTTAAAAATATTGATGAACTCTTGAGTACAAATCGCAGTAAAAAAGACTTAATGAAACAAATTTAAAGATAAAGTAGGAATAAATCAGATATTAATTAAATTAAATTATTTTGCTATATTTTCAAATAATTTTCACGCATATATATATTTTTTTAAATAGTAATCAGAAACTAAGGAGAGAACTAAGTTTTATTTCTAATGAACAAATGATTCTTTGGTGAATTATTATTCTCCAAAATTGATTTTATGAAGATATTTTCTTAGCCAGCAAACATTTTTGCTTGATATATCTACTATTGCTCAATAGATGTCAGAAATAATACTAAAAGAGTTAGTTTAAGCTACTTGAAAATCATGCTAGATAGCAGCACAGACTCAAAACTCAAAAATGTATATACATTAGGTAAAGGTTCCCCTATCTTTTGCATGATGTTTTTTCAATCAAAGAATGCACCATATGTGAAATTGGTTTTAAATAAAGTTTAAAACACCCTTTCACTGTAAACTACGATGCTTTTGATCACGATAATTTGTATGTAGCACCATGTGTGACACGAACAAAAAGAGGGTTGGACACACATGTGTTGTCTTTGATCAGCTCAGATACTGTCGGTGAATTTTGTATCTAATAGCTCATTGTTTGTTTAGATTGAAATCAATTTGTAGGACTTTCTTGTAGTTTTTATTCCGACTTTCATGTAGCGTTCACAAAGTTAGTTTCACTCTCAAAGTCTCTCTGTTATATATTTTTAACTCAACTTGTATTTTATAAGATTTCCTATGGATCATTTGCTCATATTCTTACAGTATTTTTTTTTGCTATTTTTTCACAGAGTTAGAGTAAATATTCGTCCATAATTGCATTTTTAAAAGAAACAAAATTTATGAGAAGAATCTGCAGGTCTTGGTTAAGCTAAGTTGAACAGTAGTAAATCTGAAACCAAATCAGTAAATTTCCATGATCATAAACTTAGCTCATTAGTATGAGTTAGTTATATGATACGATTTCGACTGATCAATTAATATTCATTCAATGATAATATTTACAAATTTCGGACGTTTTTTCGTACTAAAAGCATGACCAGCAACACGGGGGACCTATGGATACAGGATATTGTATGTTATAGGAGACCCTATGTAATTATATTTCTATAGTAAAAAGTAGTATGTTTTGAAACTTGTACAATAATAGATTACAAGCTGTAATCGAAAAACATTTGCCCAAAAATGAACATTGCAATTTGTATTTTCTGCGGCTGCCAATTACAGTCGAATATTTAATAATCTTGTCTTTATACAAAACTACATGCGCCCAACATTACTTCGTGAGTGATTGCATAGTTTGAAATGTTATAAAGGATTTTACTACAGTTGAAATAAGAAGTTTGAAAACAATTTAAAAAGTCTTTCATTCTTACCTGAACAAAAACATAGTAAGTTAAACTCTGTTACAGTTACAACAATAAATTATTTACCAGATGCAAAATTAGGACTAGGAAGGCGCACCAAATGCTAGAATTGAAATTCCGGTCAAGAGGGGGTAGTAGGTAATTATGGATCTTAAAAAAAGTATGGTGTCTGGTCACAAACCTTGAGGATTTTATAATTCTGTCTGCTTGTCACTGCTTTTCATTTTAAATTACATTGTAAATACTAAGTTGCCATGTACTTACGATTCTTTAGTAATAATTCGCCCAGGAATGGAATTGAAACGAAGTTCGATCAAGACCAGATTTACCAGGTCAGATGTATTTCCATATGGGAATAAGAATAAAGGGAACAAGCTTCAATATTGCTGCCGTCTGTGAGAAAGAAACTATTTCAGAATGGTCCTTTCCTAGAATTCTCTGTAGCTCATAATATAATGGCAATAATAAATCAAATTTTCGCCAAATTTATTATTTCTTAGATGTATCTTGGTTTTGGTCTATACAACTAAAAATTGTAGAAAATTTCCGAACCAAATTGTTCGTAATTTTAATTTACAAGATATATTTTGCAAAAGCACGTTTTCGAGTGATGTCTTTTTTAATAAACGTTATATTCTATTTTATTATACAAAGATTTGTTTTATTTTTGTCTTTCCATGAACCGAAAAAAATTGTCAGTTTTGTTTCTCCCGATTTTTCCGGATCTCGTCAATGGAAGGAAAAATTTGTAGTCGTGTTGAATATTTTTCTCAAAAAACTACAAATGTATCACTCTTTTCAGAGTGCGTAATTTTCCACGATATCGGGTGCAGCGTTTATTCAATCAAGTTGAAATTTGATATACCGATATGATTTTATCGCGATTTGACTGTATCTGATTGTGATTGGAATCGGTTCACTAGAAGACCTTCAGGGGCTTGAGTGGAGTCCTGTGGCTCAAGTACACCCAGGTTGCTTATGTTTCTGCGCGTACTAGCTCCACCACAAACTGGATTCCGGTCAATCATGGAGTATTTAGTACACCCATCCTTTGATATTTGGTCGGTGAAAATACCCTTCTCGATAGTCCTTGGCTCAAGTTTAGTCTCACAGGCGCGGGCAATGCAAACATGGCTCTTTCTATTGAAAAAAACATTGTTTCAGTGCCATTGACAAAACTTTATTCCACTTCAAGTCTATGGTAAAACCATCTCTTAAGGATTGTGCGCGCGTTGGTCGGAGCCACAGGATTGCACTTTATCTTCTTGAGAACCAAATGATTCTTTGATTTTCTGCATAACTTCCAAATATTGAAGATATTGATTTGAAATTTGGTGTATAGAGGCAGTTTCAGTTGAGATAATTTTTTTTCCTGTATGTTACCTGTCTTCAACAATGAAATTCTTATTTCATCATCTTGAGAGCCCGGCAATCAGTTTTGTCCGCTCGACATTTCAAATTAATTTGTCAAGTTGACAAAGCAAGATGCTCTAGATATCTTGTCCATTCTAAAGAAATAGTTAAGCTCAAGCCACGCTCATCAAATACTCTCCATATTTAATTTTACAGACATAAATGTGTTGTTCTTTTTTTAAGATTTTCACTAAGTTTTCTACTTTATTTTATACGACTGTGGATATTCTCAAGGAAATAAAGGCATAAGACAATTCTGTGGTCGGCACTCAAAAGATCATAAGTCATATCTTTAGAAAAATAGTTTTTGGTTAAGTACTTCGTGCACGATTTGGAAAAAATGTTGTATGCAACTCGAACGCAAAATTTCTTTGATGCTTTCGAATGATTTGTGTCTCGACAAAAAACTTTCATTATCAAGTATAATTTCGCGCACTAAATACATAAATAACTATTAAAGTTTTCACGCGCCATTTCTTATAAAAGCGCCAACCACAGAATTATAAAATGATTTTATGTTTTTAGAGCTCATTTTGAAGGCGTTATTATTATTTTTTAAATTTTAAATCATATACTGATATAATAGTTTTCCTATTGTATCTTAAACAGGCAGATCTAAACTCCATTATATGAAAATTATTCGTGAAAAATTTTCTTCAAATTGAATAATAATAGATATATTTCAAAATTCACTGAAGTTTCAAAAAACCAGTACCTGCATTGTATTTAACTCGAGCAATTTGTTTGCTGTAGAGATAATCTTTCTATCAATTACATACAGAAAATAAATTCTAGCAGTTTATGTGAAAACTTCCACAAAAAGTGACCAAAATGTCGTAGAGCATATCGAATTTGTAGACATGATCTCTTTCGTCACATTTCAACAAGACAAATAAAGAAACTTCTTTATTTCTTTTGTTCGCTTGTTCTCATTGCACAACTCGTCACGGTACTTTTCGACTGTCAATCAGTGTTCACTAACGCCCACCTCGGGGTACAGGTGAACTGAGATGTTTACAATACGTCCATTATGCAGTAGGTTAGCTTAAGTTTACATTTGTGGTACAACTTGTTTCAACAGTTTTTATACTTTTTTGTCTTTTATCTTTTGTATTTTTTGCTTTAAACTGAATTGCGAATTGTGATTTTTTGTGTGCAAATAAACCCTTATTTTGTAGGAGTTGGAAAATGAAGATTCGCTTTTTCCCATGATGATACCATTTGGTATATTGTTTACTTTTGCTGTATTGTCGTATTTTCTCATATTTTATGTTTACTCGTAAGATTAATTCATCGTACTAGAATAACTATTTACTTTCTACACTTTTGAATGAGATTACCGGAAAAGAAATCTACTTATTTAATGTGAAAAAAAAAATTGATGTAATTTTTGAATGAAAAAAATTATTTGATGTAAATTCTTCATTTTTGCAATTCAAATATTTGTAGTTTAATAGATAAGGGCTTTAATTAGTATCGTACTTATGATTTCACCTCATGATATTTTTTGCGGAGTCTAACGGCGGTACGTCCTGTGATTCACCTAAAATTTTAAGTTAATAACAATTCATCTAATAGACCTTCAATTGTCGTTTTTTATGTCTTTCAAGTCCTAGTCCGCAGTGAATTCTGTAGCTTCTACAATATACTTGTTTCCAAACTCTTTATAAGAAATAGTTGCAAGGAACTGGTGACAATTTTGACTAAATAAAGCCAGAATCGAAAATAATTGGCAAAACTTAGCACACCCGATATTTGTCTAGTGTAAATAGTTTTTGTGTATTTGGAGTGCAAAGTTATATTTAATTATAGACATGAAATATAATGTTTTACTGCCAGTTTACGAGCAGAAAAGTAATACTCTTCCAGGCAAGGAGGTAACAGATTTTTCAAAATTTCTTTCCCACATAATTTTGTATCGTCAGTCACGGCAGAAATATTGCTGCTTTTTGGATAGAAAAACAGACAACTCAAACTTTGTTCGGCGCCTCTCTGTTTCTCTTTCTCTATCCTGTATCGTCACACAACTCTTAATAATCGATTTCGATTACCGAGACATTACATACTTCAAAAAATATACTCGAGACCATAAACCGAATAATTTAATACTTGACTCGAGTAAAATATCTTCGAGTTCCAAAATTTCAATACACAATCCACAATCTATTCCAATACCCTTTGGATCAATACATTACTAATTCGGAAATCTGTATCAATTAGGTTAGACAATCTTAGCATAATTTCACATGGTGAATTGAAAATGCCAAGGTTTCTTAATGGCAAGCAACTTAAAAACCAACATTCAATAAATAAATCTCTTTGAAGAGCAAATACAAGAGCTGAGCTACAATCCAAATTTAACGTGAATTTGGAGAATTTTCATCATTTCTTGAGCTTATGAGTACTGATAAACATTATAGTCATTAAACTATCTACTTTCTGCTTTAAATAATTTTAGAGCTTGTTTAGAAATAGTATTAGACTTGAGCCAGCTGTGAAAAATTCATCTCATAATGATTCTTATCTATGATGAGAATGATTTAACCCTAGTGTGATATGAATAATATTGAAAGTTAAAAGAAAATTAAAGTCTTGTATCACACTGTTCAAATTTTTCTTATTTTTTGTTGACCGGTTTCGACTACTGAGTAGCCATCTTCAGAACCGGGAGACTATAACAAGAAGATACATGAAAACTTAAAATTCTAATTTGGAACAAATACAAATGTAATTTAATGATCATACTCACACTATATAACCACAGGATTCAAAATATGGTTCAAAGTTTCAAAGTAGATAAATGGTTAAACGTATAACTTGTATAAATAAAATAAAATATAAATGAATTTGTAGAAAATAGAAGTGTATATCGTAAAAAATTCTTGAAATAATCAAAATATGTCAATGAAAAACAAATTGACAAAATTTTTGAAAAGTAAAAACTAGATTAAAACACTGTGTAATTTTGATGTTGTTAAATTTGTTTGATCATTCAGACATAAAAATTTATTATTTTTAATGAATCATTAACCATTTATCTACGTTGAAACTTTGAACCATATTTTAAATCCCGTAGTTATATAGTGTGAGTATGATCATTAAATTACATTTGTTTTTGAATTTTAAGTTTTCATGTATCTTCTTGTTATAGTCTCCCGGTTCTGAAGATGGCTACTCAGTAGTCGAAACCGGTCAACAAAAATTAAAAATTTTTGAACAGTGTGATACAAGACTTTAATTTTCTTTTAACTTTCAATATTCTTATCTATGATTGCAATATATGGTATAATTCATTGTCCACTTGTTTGTGCTACTTTAATAAACGTGCTACACAGCAGTGGCAAAAAAGTCGCCATTGCATCAAAAGATAGATCCTTTGTTCAAAATCTTCCACTAAGTTTATAAATTGTACTATGGTATCTGCCAATTTTGGAATAGGAATATAATAGTAATAGTTTCAATCATAGATTTTATACTATCTTCTAAACTTTTTGAAATTAGAATCCAGTTGATAGTTTTCATGCAGTTACTGTCCATCCAATGTAAAAAGTCAGTACGCGGCCAAATCTACAGTCGATTATTTCAGGATCTGAAAGGTCAAAAATATTTTCTTTAGAATCGTTGAATGCAAGAAATTGATAATTGGTCAAAGTCTGAATAATTTCTTATTATAGTGCCTTCTACGATAAAATTATTTTAATTTTTCTACTAACTCCCTTTCTTTTTGAAACGAGGTCTTCCAATATTTTCAACTGGAAAGTTTGATTTGAAGTAATAATAATTGTAAGGTTTGTTCAGTCTTTCAAAACTTTATGTTTATAGCTTTTTGAGGTTATTTGACCTTTGGAGCAATGTAAAGATGAAAATTAGAAAATTTTACATGTTGTTTCTGGGTATCTTATATATTGAATGGGCTCGTTCGATTTGGAAACTCTCGAAAATTACATATTGCACATAAAAGTTAGTTGTTAATTGTTGATATAAATATGAAAATTAGCATGTTTTGTTCAGTATTTAACTTGAATTATTAAAATGAAAATGTTCATTTGAACATGCGCCATTCATGACGTAACAGCTACTATATTTGTCCAGCTGTAACACAGAGTTGTACAGTAGATCACATATTTTCTGCTAGTAATTAGTTGGAATGTTTAGTTGAGTAGCTCCACTGCAAATGATTCGACATACGTTTACATTTCATCTCAGCGTACACGTATGTCCAACAACATTCTTACGATTTAATAGCTATGACGTCATCAGGACTTTATATATTATTCTGGACTTTATTAATCATATTTTGGAAAAAATAAAAGTAACGGTATTCATATTTCAAGATACTGAATAACATTATGTAAGAATTGAAAAACACCCGAACGAGCCCATTGGATTTTTTTTTAATATTAGACGTCTGGTTTTTAGTCGATTGATTATTGAAAATTTAATTTTTGATACCGACTAAATGAGAGTATTTACCGAAAATATCCATTCTATTGAAATTTGACTCCAACTGTCAAATATATGAATACAAAAATCTTCCTCGAACTTAAATATAGTGGCCAGTCTCATAGTTGTTTCAGAAATTTAGAGTGTCGCATCAATTAATTGCATATTTCAAAGTGACAGCTGTCATTGTCAAAGTGACAGCTGTCTTTGTCAAAGTGACAGCTGTTATTGTTAGTGGCAGATGGTGATTATATTTTTGTCCTTATATAAAATAAGTATTTTTGAGAATATTGAGCCCTTCTCTAGAATTATCCTCGCAAGAGCTTTAATTTGATACCAAAGACGACAAAGCAAAATTACTCATTTAAAAAATTATTGACGAACATTCGCTTGTGATGTCCAAATATGAGTGATAATAATTATTATTTCACATTATGATTCTCATTATTTCTTTGCTTCAGAAAAATATGATGAATTTAATAATAATTAAAATTTTAGTAATAACAAATGAACCGCCGCTGATTATAAAAATATTTTAGGTGAATGTTGTGCCAAATATTCGGGGATCAATTTTAGTTGGAAAAAGCTCATCTACGAACTTGAACCTAGTTCTTTGATGAGAGATTTAAATATAAAATTTCAGTCAAAAATTCGTACGCGCTCTCAAGTTATCATGCTTTCAGATAGACCGATTTTTTTAGATTATGTTTTTTGGTTTCAGTAGATTCTAAAATATGAAGATCTATCAAAATCTCGAGATGTCAAAATATCACGATTTCAATACTAATTTTATAGCTCGGGGAAGTAAAAAACATAGAAAAATTATTCTTACATGCAGTTTTTTAGATATTTCAAACTGAATTATTGAACATGCCCAAAAATATCTATTAGTCCTACATGAAAACAAATGGAATATTATTTGGCGGCGTTGAATGCACTCAAATCAGGGACGTATCTGAGTTTTTTTTAGAAGTTGAAATTCGATAAGGATCATTTTTCTGTTAAACAAGAATCTTCAAATTGGGATTTGAAATTCACTATCAATAAGATTAAAATCTAAGTTGAAAAATTAATTCATGAAATGGTGTTGATGATAAACATTTATATTATATAAAAAACATGGGAAATAAAAAGATGCGATTGACAAAAACGTTTGAACAAACAAAATTTATAATGGAAAAAAGTAAATAAAAATATTCCATCACAGAATAGTGTATTCAAAATTGAAATTAGAAGGTATTGTCTGGTAGACACTGAGTTCTAGCAAGCAGCTGTTAAATTCACTGTTGCCAAGTTTTTTTCAAATTCATACCAAAAATACTGACGTTAAAATACACTTATTTATTATTGTTAAAGTTTAGTAAGTAAATATTGAAGTATAATCTAAATTCAAATTATTAATTTACATGTTCATATTTCTTAATTTAGTACAACAAAAATCTAGATTTTGTCATGAATGTATGCTTTTTTAAAATTGTATTGTATTTCAAATTTATCGTTGTCGTCACAATTATTGCAGACGATTTGATTGCTGCGGTGAAATATGAGCTACACAAATCTCTCTCTCATGGACAAGTACATATGAGATTTTATAATTTGGGTTTGATCTTCTTTCTGTTATGAAAATAAAATTAGATTATAGGACAGTAAGTTCCAATGATCTTCTGAGACACGATTTATATAAAATGCAATTTTAGGTTGACAGCTGGCCATGTGTTTATTTTTGAACAAGTTGCGCACGCGCTGGTTCATTTATAACTTGTTCAAGCTAAAATACCACTTGCTTTGAGAAATTTTAGATGATTGAATAGAATAACTATTTTATACATACGTATATATAAAATTTAAATACAGCACAGAAACAAATATATGACAATGTTCGCTTGCTGTGATGACTATACAAATTTCTGCACTTGTGATATCACTTTAAATAATTCATGAGAAATATTTGAATACTTGTTTTTAGCGCATTTTTCCGAAAAAAGCGCTATTATATTCACTTTGGCTGTCTGGCTGGCTGGCTGGCTGGCTGGCTGGCTGGCTGGCGTGACGCTGAGATCTCAGCAACTATACTATTCACAGACTTGAAACTGGTACTAAATAAAAGCTGCTGTTTCGTAGGCTTGCACAAATTGCTTTAATTCAAGCTCAGTGATTGTGGAAAATTGAATTATTCAATTACTTGTTTCAAGTGAAACAATGTCCATAGATATCTATGACATTAGGGATATGGCAACTAAAATTTATTAAAGTAGATAAAAATTTAGTTACAACTTTCGCCGCGGGTGTCACTATTATTATGTACAGTTGTCAAATCTGTCCGGGATTTATTCAATGACTTGTTTGACGCGAATTTGAAGCTTATTAGAATAAATTAGTATTATTGGATGAAAATTTGTTTACTTTTGGTGTATTTTTTTTTTATATAGCTTTGATAAAGATCAAATTATCATTTTAAGCTACAGCACTTGACCTCCTGTCAGTCAATAACTAAACAATGAAGATAAAAAGGTATTTTTGAGTTTGTACATGTATAAATTATGTACCTATTAAATAGTCAACTTGAAACTAGTACTAAATGGAAGCTGCTGTTTCGTAAGTTTGCCCAAACTGCTTGATTTCAAGCTCAGTAATTGTAAGAGATGGTAATTTGCGAAATCTCTGAAGTAACAAGCATTCATGAGCTGTCAAAAATGCGCTTCCATCATCTAGATGATTCTTCCATTTTTTTGTTTTTAAAAGATCTACTCCGGATCCAAGAACTTGCGTATTCAATTAATAAAAATATCTGAGTTCTTTTTAATTTATTAATGCTAACTGAAATAAATATAATAACAAGAACATAAATATTTCAATTTCATTGCGACTTTTAAATAATCGCTGATAGGAACAAATTAGAATCTGATCTCTTTCCTGTACCACCCACATTTACAAGATTTATCAAGATATGGTTGTGGTATTAGCGCTGATATCCGTGTTCGCAATATGTCAACAATGTGTCCGTTCCAATACAACATCTCATAGCTCACTTGTCAATTATTAAGACAGAGCGCGGTTTGCGAGGGCGAATGAAAACAAAGTCCCATTTCCCACCCTCAAGCGACGAACTACTCTACCGCTTTTGTACCGCAACCAATCATGACAGCTCAATTAAAAACCACAATATGCAATCCTCGATATAGACAAAAAAGAAAGAAATCTACTGTTCTAGCAGACACATCAAAACAACCAAATGAATATAGCAAAACGAATTGGATAGTAAATTTTATTTGCATCAAAATTAAACACAAATACAACTTAAAATCAAGTGAGAACGATCAGTTTGTAGACAGTACATCTATTGTCAATCAAAATTGTGAAATTCAAACTCAGATACAATTTTTCAATTTGAATAAATATTATTCAAATTTTATTCGAATTGATTAATAAATTATATGGCTCTCTTAGTGAAATAATTTCATCAACTACCAAGAAAACTATTTTACAACTGTCATATTTATATTTCCATGTAGATATCTATATATGGTATGATAATTCTGGTAATTATTATAATAGAATCAATATGTTTATACAATAACGTTTACAATATTCTTAACGATATTGGAAAGATTAGTTGTTGTGATATATAGTACATTTGGATGATTGTCATAAATACAATATCGAATTTGTCAATTTTGAGTGCAACCAACCTTCTATAAAACAGTATTAGAATATATTTTTTCGATGATTAAGCGTAAAATAGACATTCAGACACTCAAATTGAATTCATGAAATAGCTATTTCTAGCACTAGTTAGTATGATAGCTTTCTGTTCGAGTCCTTCTGACTCGTCCTTGACTATAATCAACGTAAACTTCAAATCTAGCTTTTTCACTTCAGAATATAATTTATATTTGACCTGTTTTGTTTCAACTATCTTCTCTGTGGAATTCTATTCATTATGCATTCATCGAACCAGAACAAAACTGGTACACGCGACAACAATTATCCTTATCACTCTACTTATCAATCTCGATCGGTAAATGAGCATGAAATGAGCAAACAGATGCTAAAGTCCAACAGATGAACACATCACATTACGATCTGCGTGACGCCCACGCAAACAAATGCACATCAGCTATATACTGCACAATACACATATTTAACGCATCATTTTCATTCGCGCATACACAAACGCACCCTCTCGATGACAATGAGTCTGCTTGGAACACATTTCCATATAATCCTGTGAATAGCGGTATCACTGTGAAGGGATTATGGCGAGGGAAGAGTACTGCGTTCGTGCTGTGGGGACCAAGGATTAGAATAATTTTTAGCTAGGGCTAATTGCGCGATAGTGCAGAGTGAATATTTGCTTTTAGATTAAATATCATTGTAGTTTAGAGATTCCAATTGTAAAATGGGTAATCATATTTATTCAAGATATTATTACATTAATAAGAAAATGTAACAAAAATGCTGCTATATATACTAGAAAATAAAGTTTGTAGGATTCTATAGCTAAGAAAAGTCGATATATTGGAAATGAGAGTATCATTGTCTTGTTTTTAAGAAGTTCCAAATCACAAGTTTCTACCATTCAAAAATACACACTTTCTCATCAAAGAATCCATTAAAATGTAGATTTGAAGAACTTTGAAATTTGTCCATTTACTGAAAAATCATACAATGTGAATTTTGGTGCGAATGAAATGAAATTCAACTAATAAATTATAAGTTATCTCCGTTACTACTCCCATACATGAAAATTTATGAAATATTATTAATTACGAGCACTTCTTTGATCTCTCTTGACGAACATTATTTCTGAGATTGGAAGATTATCTTCTATATAATTTTGAGCAGCTGCAAGTATCTTATTCATAAATCATACAGGCAAATATTTCTTTGAAAAATAAATTCCGCAATGGAAAAGTCATCCTCAATAGTAATCATTCTGCGAGCATATCTGAGCTAGGTGGATTACGCAACGCGAACAATGCTAAAACTAAGCGTTCACCATCATATAAATGCATGGCATTTATGTGTCGTCTTTCTGCGAATTCATATTGGTGTACAGATACTTTTCGGTGATCTCACTGAAAACTAATTCTATAACAAATTTAAATTTAAATATCTTTGGATAGTTTGATTCCAAATAAGTAAAATAAGAAATATACAAGAGAAAAATAAGTATGCTTTTCCATTGGGAGTGAGCTACACCCAGGGGCACCTACACTTCATTATTGCCTTGGGTGCTCGAAATCAATTTATTGGCAGTATTTGTATTTTCCAAAACAAAATTAACAAAAAAATATAATTTCAACTAGGCATTTCTTTACTGAAAATAGTAGAGATTCAAGTAAAGTTACAAGTATTTACAGAATTTTTGAGATAGTAATTAGTGATAAATCATTATTCTATAACATGTGAAACGTTCGTTGTCTTTGAGAATTTTCTAGAATAAAACCAATTTCTGGAACGTGAGTAATTTTTGCAGAAATTTGAAATCATACAGTTATTTAATCTTGATTGTGACATTGTTGATGTTTTCAAGTAATTTTTCAGACGTCTAGGGCCTAGAAAACTTCTTTCTACTATGTTACAAATATTTCGCATTTGTTAAGTTCTCGGACACCCAGAGCCCCCATGGTAAAATTTATAGCTTGATCAAGTAGCATTTTATTCATTGTTATGTCAACTATTTGTTTGTTTGACAGCTGTCAAAGTTATAAAGAAAATAAACATATCTAATTGTAAAAATCTTGTCGTAAATGTGTATAAAACATAAATTTATGTGTGTGTATTAATAGTTATTTATAATAAAAGAAACTTAAAATTTGATAGAATTTCTATTTTTATTATTTCTCTTACAAAAATGCGTGTCATTATGAATTTCATAATGACACGCAAATTAGTGGGCGAATCACTTATTAGCGCACAGTCGTAGATAAAAAGATTTAGGGTAAATCACTTAAACAGGATTACTTTTTTGGAAATGTTTGTGATCACAAAAGAGTTAGCCTATTTAATATTAAAAAAATCCATGTGATAAAGATTTGCTTAGCAAATTTTGATATCTGCAGAATAAAAAATCGGCCAAGTGCATGTCAGACCACGCACAGTGAAGGGTTCCGTAATGGGGAAGAAGGTTTACCGTTTCAATGTATTTCTTAAAGGCACTGTGAGAAACAAAGTAATTTCTATGGTCACTAAACTCAAAAAATATTGTATAACCGAAAATATCTCATGTTTCAAAAACTACACAACCACTTTTCAGTGGAAGTATTATCCAAGTTATAACGCCTCAATTTTTTTCAGAGTTTTTCACCATATAATTGAAAAGTTAGAGGGGTGAACATGGACACACCTTTTACGAATTTAAAAACACATATCTCACCAACTATTGACTTTAATAGGTTATCTCAAAATTTCTTTCTCATTTTCCAAGACCTATATCTAAGAATATCCTACATGGTTATATGCACTTGAATTGTTTTTCATCCCTCAGTTAATTGTACGGTGTGCCACTCCTATTTTTGTTTTTTGTTTTTTTAATTTCATCGCACTATTGTATAGCTATAGGAAACATCTTTCTTCCTCATCTATATAGTGTCAATAGTCAGCAACTAAAATGGCTGTGGCTGTGATATACGGACAGACGCATGGACGGACATGACGAAATTATAACGATACCGTTTTTGTCATTTGGCTACGGAGCCCAAAAATAATACTAGACAAATGAATAAGTAAATTCCAAAAAAGTTTGAATTGTGTTTTTTGTTAGTTTTGCTATTTATACATTTAATTTTTTTGGACCGCAATGAATGCATTATCTGAAAGATTTCACACTTCATGCAACAACAATTTTAGGCCTAATTGCATAAAGTTGCTAAAATTGTGAAAATTTGATTTCAAGGCCCCGTATATCAGTCCCTGGTTTACATATTAAAAATAGTTTAATCTCCGAAGTATTGATTATTAGTAAAGTAATATAGACTTTGGTTAAAATGAAGAACTGAAGACTGAAATACCGGCCTTAAGAATGATTTACTTGCCTGTAACTGTAACAATTGAATCACAATTTTTGCTTGCATAGATATAAATATTTATTCATGTATCTAGTGCGCGAAATTATACTTTGGTGCTTGAGAATGAAAGTAGCCGATATTTAAATCATTCGAAAGCATCCGAGAAATTTCGCACGCGAGTTGCATACAAAATTTTTTCTACAGACGTCAAATTATGAAAAAAAAAAAATGAAATTATATTAAAACGCAAAAATCTGTGGAGTTGTTTATCATGACAACGTGCACGGAATACTTTTTGCACGTTGTCATGATAAACAACTCCAATGCGACATTTCGCGTACTAATATTGATGTACAAAAAAATGTCATTTTTTGACGTCTGAAGTATATCATAATTCGCATTGCAATAAGATAAGAAACACGTAATCAGATATTCGACAATGTGATTGAAATTAACAATATCTTATGAAACTGGGCCTTGATGTTTCGGCAATCCTTATCATCGAATATTTGGTCAAATGTCATAACTTATACTCTTGTTGCATGGAATATTATTACTGTTATTATCTTTTCAATTAAAATTGAACAATTGTACGATTGGCGTCAAATTTTTAGTTGAATATTGATTGAATAAAGCAGTATCATTGAACAAATTCCCTTAAACAAAAAGGTATAAAAAAGGTGTGTAATAAAATTGGCACGTTTTCCGCCGACGGTGGTAAACTCACTAGCATTTATCGAACGGCGGGGTGGATTTTTAAATAGGGAATATGAGCACACGTGGCACATCGCGCCGCAGTACCACATTTTAATTGGGGCGTCAGCGTTCGCGGCAGTGGTATGTACCCCATTAGCGTCATTATGGAAAGAATTGGTTCGACCACCGATGAAGACTATTGTCACGATCACGTACAATTGTTATCGTTTTTTTTTCATGTGAGCTATTGTTGTGAGGTCTTTGAGCTTTGTGGATGAGAGGGTTGAAATCGATGAAATATTATTGAAGCTGGACTTTTGAAATGTATTAATAAAAGTGAATCTCTCAATTTTTTTTTATCTCGATTGTATTATTTCCGTCTAAAAAACAAATAATAAAATTTGAATATCACAAAGAACTCTCAATAAAACTGTATTAAGGCTAAAAAATACATTGATGATGGAACATAAAAAGTAATTAATTGTTGGTTGATGGGAAAGAAACAATCTGTGAATTGCTATTTGCACAGCTGTCTCTCCAATTTCTAATATTGTAACAGCAAAAAGTATGAAATAAGAATAATGATCAACAATACCAAAGCTTTCTTTGACATTAAAAAGAGAAGAAGTGTGCGAACTGTATACTATATGCCTTAGAAATAAAACTTTTTTGTGGATGTTTTATGATATATTATTTTTAAAGCTGATCAAAGAAGAATATAAAAATTCAGAAATTCAATTGGATACGAAATTGACCCATTAAGTTCCAGTATCAAATAAAACAAGAAATTTGATCTAATCAGTGATTATACTTTACATTAGGATAATGTTGAATGAGAATAACTACATTTGATATTTTTGAGTTAATTAGTTTTCGAGAAATTAAGTGTCCTATATATATGACAACGGTATGATGTGTTATAAAATTAATATAATAAAGTTATTATTTGCCATTATTTCTTGTGGTGAGGTTTGAAACATTCCATACATGATGTGACATCACGTCAGTAAGTACAGTTTTCCGGTTGATAATAATAGTTTAGAGGCCGAGGTTTGACTATTATACGAAATCGGTACTGTACTTATTTACCGTGATACTTACAAAATTTTTTGCACTTTTGGAAGATCCATCCTAAATATGGATCCTTATGTTCTTCTTCATATTGAGTTATTACCTAATGATTGCTTATTCGTTGTGGTTTGACATTTTATTGTGAATACTCAATCACAAATAACGATAAATAAATGAATATTTTTTGTGGAAATCCACAATTTTTCACTTATCGCCTTTGCCCATGAGCGGTAAGTCAGCATAACCATAGTAACCATAGTTTGCCGGTAAAATCAACATACCACCTCAAATAGAGGGCTGGTAAACATATGAAAACGCCCAATCATGCAAAAAAGCCTTTTTCGTTTTGTTTAGTCGAAACATAACGTATAGTTTCATTTCGCAGTGAAATAAATACTTCCTCAGACATAAATTTCTCAAATAAATCTACCGATGTAAGATAATTCGATAGTTCACTGACATTCTTGATTTTATCTATTTCTGAATTCTATTCAGTTATATTATTGCTATAAATCGGTCTATTCATATGTCATCGAGGACAAATATCACTCAGTCTTCCTCGTTTTGATTTTTGCGTAATAATCTGAAATGGATTACTGATTTGTTCTCATGTATCTACTTCTTCATTAATTATATCATTACCTTGGAGATGTCTGGAACATCAATTATTCCTACATCTCCAGTGCAATCATCATCACTCTCATCAATGTCACTCAGGACGTCTGGTTCTGGAGACAAAACAGCAATAATCTACACAATTTGCCTATTGAAGTTTTCCATAGAATTTTTTGTTTTCAAATGAAGCCTCAATTACTGTCAGACTTAGGATCTGTTTCCTGTCAAACTGTAGAGAGAACAATGATTTTTTCACAGAGAATATGCATATGAGCATGTTCTATTTTGTACTGCTATTAGAGTGTACGCACGGAAAATTTATATGAAAATTGTATCGTTGTCCTATATATATGACACCAAAAAATTTTATGTCATATTTCTTATTTCCGGAATTTTTTGTGAACAGAACTCTACGAATCCATAAAACCTGAACCCTCAACATTGTTCCAAATATTAAATATATCTGAAAAATGAGACACTATTTCTGAAAACGACAAATAATTGAACAAGTAAAAAGTTATCCAAAAAGGTGCTATTTTGAAAATTATCTTTCGCTGAATATTTATCTCAAATATGCAATGAAAAATACTTATATGGATTCAAGGTCTATATTTATTTTTTGAGCAATAATATCACTTAAAATTATTTTGGAGCAGTAAGAATAGTATATTGTGTGGCTAGGGACGAAACAAGAGGATTTCAGCTGAGGGTGAGCGTTGCTTGCCCGAGCGAAGCGAGGGCCGGCACCACCCTCGGCTGAAATCGTGTTTTGTCCCGTGCCACACACTGTATTTTTCATAATACCTGCATTGAAACTTTCCACATTACAAATTTGTCATAACAAAGCAAATATTTTTCTTTTGATTTTGCAGGTAACAAGTCGAGAGTAGCTGCTTGTGCTTCATCAATAAGATGTTTTGATGTACTTAAAATTGTCGTATCCCAGATAGCAAAGAAATATTCCAAGAATAAGCAGAGAATATTTTTTCCGAATATTCAGCTATTGTTGGAATATCCTATGTTTATCGGTATATATTTGTGGGATATTGATAGAATATTCCCATGTCCCGATATTGCATATCCTATAAATATCCCAGGAACCATCCTGAAATATGCTATGAATATATGATGTTATATTCCTTGAATAATCTATGAATCTCTATAAAGTAAATGTTCAATATATGCTAAGAATATTATAGGGATAATTGAAATCATATTCTTGGAATATTCTGGGCTGGTTGATGACCATATTGAAGTTATATTTTTTTGGGAAATAAAATCATATCTGTGGCAAAAAATTCAATTAATAGAAAATATTTATTCTTATATAAGTACAATTAAGACAAAAAAATATCACACTCATAAAACTCACAAAAATGTAAAAATACATTGCGTATTGCACTTAACTTCCAGAGTTAAAGAAATATATATAATATGACAAAAAATAAAACTATATTTGCGATAACAACAAGATACAAATGTAGATATACATTATATAATCTATTGATTTCTAATTTTCATATGTTCAGGAGCCTTGCTCAGCCGTTTGGCAATTTTTAATTCAATTTGTTTCTCTGTGACATTCCTGGCGGTATGGCTCTTCTTGGCAGATTCCTAAATGAGAAACCATTTGAAACAGATAATAATATTAATTATGATGAAACAATGCTTTACCAATAATTGCAGTAGTCAATTTGAATTTGTTGAATTTTTTGTTCTCTTTATAGTACTGACAACTATATCCAGTGGCTAATTCATTCGCAAGAATTCTTGTCATCACTCTTCTTATTAATTTGCCCACATTTTCCTCTTTAATCTGAGCCATCGAATACCTGGAAACACATTTATTCTGTATATTCACAGGGTTTCATACAAACACCAAGTGAAATGAATGAGTATTGATTCAAGAGAAGGAAATAATAATATTAATGTTCACATAAAAGAAAACAAATATTTATTTTAACACTACAGATGACAACATACACAAACACTAATTCTATTGTAAGTACACTGTTCATTACACCTTTTGTTTGTTTTTTGTTTTTTCCACATTCTCACACTATTGTATAAATGTTAGCACTCCTGAAGATGGTCCAGGTGGGACCGAAACTGTAGAGTAGGATAGAAATAATAAACTTGTGACTGAATTCCCGTACATCGTTTTCTTCATTTCACGTAACAGTCAGCATCATCTAATACTTCCATTAATGTTCAGTCAAGAAATCTTTATTTTTTGTTTAATCAATAGCTAAAATGAAAATAACATAGAATACTCACATTTTTCAGAACCAATATTCACACAAACAAAGAAATATCTGATACCATGTGGCCGAGATAAATACGACACGGTGACTCACATCTTTATAATACCGCTTTAAAACTTTCACTAAAATCGGCAGAGCTTTGTGCATCTTCTACAGGTCAAGATTTGACAAAAATATTCCATACATTCCAAACAATTTTAAAATATCACGTCTTGAATGTAGTGTCTGAAAATATTGTACATTCATTTATTATTATTTATTCATCTTCTTTTACTGCGTGAATGGCGCAGATAGTCCACTACTATCAAGATTTGATAAACTTTCATGAAAATATGAAAATATTGGATAAATAATAGGTATAAGTAATGAAAATTATATTGAATATTGCATTGTTCTTATGAAAGGTCGATTTAATATTTATAAGACGTCATGATGACGTCCAAAGGTCTATTATGTTTCTTAAACAGTGGGCTTCATAGGTGTACAAATTCCTAGAAAATTTGATCTTATTCATGAAAAAATCATGTTACGTTATAACTTGATATACTTGTAAATCAATGGAAATGTATGGGAAGAGTTGACATAAATATCATTCCTATTTTTCGAATGCTATTTATATTTAGAAACATTTTGACAGACCTCCGAGTTTTACGGGCATGCGCAAGAAAAGAAAACTTAGTTTCAAAGTTTTGGATATTGTTTGGTTGAAAGAAGCGTGATTTTGACAAGTAAATTTGTTTAATGTATAATTTATCTAACTCGTGATCTAACTGAAAATTTTAAAATAATTTAGATGATACTTAACAGGCCAGACAATAACGCCACGTATATTTTCAAAATATTTGATGGTGAGTAAGACCACCGTTTGAGTGACAATAGACCTTTGGACGTCACGGAAAATTTCGAAACCTAAAAAAAATATTTCTAAACTACTACGAGGCTTTTTTGATTCGCATTTTCAAAACACTACCATTTAATTATATCTCAAACTTCTCTGATACAGAAATCCATTTGAAAATTTTATGTGCCATTAATTTAGGCTAATATTCAATCAATTATTTAAGCCATATTCCAATGATCAAGTGATAAAAACCTGCATATTTAAATTAGATAGATGTGAAATTTTCCTGTCTTAAATTATTTTGAATAAAAAAATTGAGTTTTTGCAGAAATGAAAGGATTAAAATCTAGACAAAAGACTTTGGGAGCATAAAAAAAATTTTAAGTATTTTTATATGCTTTCAATAATTCACTAGACAAAAATGTTAAATTCATTCCATTTAATTCTTTTTTTTGTTCGATGAGAAATGTACATAAAGTACGAAAATAAAATTTAGATATTATTTTTCTCATAAAATTTTACGATAATTGTGATCTGTTGTTGAAATCTGAATTCTTATTTTGGTTACATTTGGAGTCATTCATCTCTTTCATCCTAATCTGTGATAACACAATCATAAAAGTCTCCATTGGTCTCACGAACAACATCGTTCTCAGTTATGAATAAAGTTTATAAAGCAAAGCAAAATTGAATATAACATGAATATCTATTATATATTCTACTAAGAATATACAAAATGTGATAATCTTTGAATATTTGTATCAAATATTCTAGGAATAATTTAGATAGACTATTCTCAGATGATCCATGGTATATAGGAATATGCTATGTATATTAATTATGAATATTCCAAGAATAAGCAAAATAGGATATTTCCAGAAGATTTATAGGCTGTTGGAATATACCATGAATATTTCGAATATCCAGGGCATTCACAGGTCAACTAGAAAATATTCTCAGGACATTATTGCTATCTGGGATTAATACTTTTTTTCTTGAAACAAATCGTCTTTTTAATTTAATTTACAGTTCCGAATACAACAACTGTCAAATAAACTAAGGTTATATGATTTTCATTTATAGATTGACAATGAACAAATGCGACTCTGCCAGGGATAAAACGATTTAAAAAATAATTCAGCGGGCAGAAACAAGCTTGTTTCTCCCCTCGGGCAGAAACAAGCCTGTTCCTGCCCGGCTACACTCGCATTTGTCTGCAATTGTCTTGTTTCGATTGACAAAACAGGCGTTGAAACGCGTTGTTTCAATGCAGGTATTATGAAAAAAATTATAATTCTGGAGTACTATATATAGGACACTGGTACATAATGGGTTAAAATATGATTCTGGATATCAAAATCTAAGTTCAATTTGAAATTACTTTTAAGCACGCGACTCGAGTCCATTCTTTATTTTTTCTTCCTTCTTTTGCTTAATCACACATCTTTTTTCTCTTTCTACTTCTTGCTCTGTATCGTCTTATTAAGAAACTTGGATTGATTAATTCAAATATTTACTAATTTTCAATATTAAATTTTACTCAACTAACTCAAATTTAATAATTAGCTATTTGCAAACGCTCGGCTAAAGTAAGAACTTTGTATACCGCTTGTCGTGCGTGCATTGTGAGTCGTAACGCTTACAAATACTAACTGTGAAACCTCACACGGTATGAATAAATCTTCTAAACTGATAATATGAGACGTTAAATTCATAGTGCTTGTGCAACAGAAAAAATAAAGTACTTCGTTTATTTGAGATTCAATATTTAAAATTGTATAAATAAAAGTTTCAGCAGCGATTTAGGCATCAGAAAAATGAATTTGATAAAAAACAATATTCTACAAAATGAGCTCATTGCGATGATATTCAGATATGTATACGTATTAATTATTTATGGTAGTAGTAGATATATTATAAATCAAATAATTTGAAACCACAGAACATTAGCAGTCATTGCAAAAATATAATAATACATAATATACGTGAGCTGGAAGCTATATAGATAGATAGCTTAAAAAATAAATATTCAAGACAAACGAATGATAGTATTTGTGGATGTTAATTTCTGTCAGAAGAGTGAAGAATTATTTTATCTACTATTGTATGGGGAGTGATGATTTTTACATTATTTCCAGTGTAATAGTAAGAATATCAATATTTTGAACATTTGGGAGAGATTTTATAATTCATTAACACGGTCACTTGTATTCCAAAAGTCGTGGGTCGAACCCAGTTTTGGACAAAAAAAGTCAAGATGATTTTCACTGAATTATAAAATTCTCTATGGCGTACTTTCCACAAAAGAGTGGACTGACGATTGGTAATCGCATTTCACGGTTTGGGAGATATGAATCAATTCACCAAAGTGCATTAAAAATAATATGTCACCCCCGTATCGGATGTTATTTACTTATTTACCTATTTTAAATTTTAATCATTTCCATGGATTATCTCTGTTTGAGTATTGCACTTTCTTAAATTATGGATGATTTTTTCTGTTAAACCCGGCATATAAATCTAAAACTATGTTTGAGATTGAACTCAACTAGGGATAAATTCTAACAAACAATTAATACACAAAACAGATATAAATGGATTTAATGTTGAGATTGCAGCGCACATTGGTTAAAGTAGTGTGTTTTACACAAACAAAGAGGTAAATATTAATTCCGTGGTATTCTCATTGTCTGATAAAAGCACGGGACGATCGTAATGTTTTCGAATGAAATTTTCGAAAAATCGAATATTACTTTCTTGAATTTATTAGTTCGAATATGTTTCACCGAGTGTCGATTATAAAAAACGTTCAATTGTTGAGAATATATCCATGAAGAATTTTCAATAAAACCGCTCGTATAATAAAGTATATTTTTTTAGACTTGCATCTTGAATAAATATCAAGAAACAATGCGAAATGCAAAAGTATATTGACATTTGAATTGAGTCTCATTTGATGTCCAAATTTCTATCACATTTTCTCAAAAATCAATTGGGAAAATGTTCGTGAATACACTCTTGAAATAATTCTCTCTTCTATTTGCAGTAACTGGAGCTCTTTAAATAATTAATTAGTGGTCTATTTAATATATTGATTGAAATATAAATCATATATTAAAAGTTTGCAGTAAAATTTAGAATTCTTATTGCACACTTTTTACATTGAAAATTATGTAAAAAATTATCACATTTTATCCTAGATAAAATGATTTTGCAGATACTTTCTTTTTGCTTACCAAATTTATATTTTCTCAAGATGGATTGTATTTATATAAGATGCAAAAAATATTATGAAAGATGATTTCTTCCCGAAAATATGAAAACAAGATTTCTTACAGATATAGTCAAGTTCATAGCTGGACACACTTTATTTTGAATTTGAAATGATCAAGATTACTAAATATATGAAATCAAAACATAGTGAAGTCTTAGGAAACAATGGTACATTCTATTTTTTACTCAGATTCTGTATGAGAAAGTTATTCTTTATAATACATGAAATGACAGTTTACATCGTCTGGTTTACAAGTAAACAACCTTAATCTGTATCATTTCAAAAGTTAATTTAAACCATGAATATGCAATGCACGGTGCGTTCTCCAGAAAATCAGAAAGAAGGGGCGAAGTGAAAGCAGAAAACAAAGAAAAAAGAGAAAGCAACTCTTGGAAATGCTAAGCAAAGTAAGATGAGAAATTGTTTTCTTATGCTGATTTTTTTATTTGATTTTGTTTGTGGAATTTCATGAAATAGGAATGAAAGACCGAAAAACTTCCATTTAATTTATTTTTATAACGTTATTTGTACATTTAATTATCTTGAACAAATATTTTGATGGAGTTTGATGAATATGGAAATAAATTAGATTTTTTTGTTGTTACAAGAATAAAATTAGCTTATTTGAAAATAACTGCTGAAATCATTGTTAGTTATGGAGATGAAAATCTGAATGTTTCAGGCCCAGTCTCATTACCGTTAGTTGAAATCATGTGGAGGTTATTTACCATAGAAATAATTTTTGTTCAGCTTTTAGAATTTTGAAGTTGGAATATTTGAAGGTTCGTCATGACCCTGTGTATCTCTATGTCTTCATATTGCTACAACTTAGTCTTTTGTAACAATTTAAATTTTCTCTTACTATTTATATCTATAGGAGCAAAATTAAATAAGGTTTTGAAGTGTTCGGAGCGGTACGAAGCTTTCAGTAGCAGTACACAAATTTGACTCATTTTCCATCATTTTAAGTAAGTAGGTTATATTCTATCAGGAAGCAATTTTCTATGTGAAATAATAATAGGTAAAGGAATCAAAAAATAGTTGTTGTAAATTCAAGTTATACTAAAATAGAGAATGCAATGAATAAATATCCTTGGCAATTGACAATTTCATGTTGCTTTCACTCTATTATTACTTATTCAGTATTCCGCGCAGTCAGTCTCTGTCTTTACACCCTCAGTTTGGAGTACATTATACGGTATATTACCACAACGGTTCTACGCCTGGTTATTGTGTTAAGGAACCAGGGAACCGTAACCACGGAGTCCCTCGGGGACGGACATGCTAAACCGTTCCTATGGGACGCGGTGTTTAGCTAACGGGATAATAATACACCTCGGGCATCGTGGCCAAGTAAGGCTGTGCTGACTCAGACACAATCCAATAACGATACTATGTTATTATATTCGAGCTGTGTGGTATATTCTCTGTCTGTGAATTGTGCACCAAGGGTATAGAATATTAGCGAATTGAGTTATTGATTATAATAGAAATTTTTTGCATCTAACAATGCTTGTAGAAAAGAATGAAAAGATTATATTAAATTAGATGACGTACGGAAAACTGTCTTACTAACCCGAAGAAAAATTAATTCAAACGTAAAAAAATATATGCAGTAGTTCACAGAATTCATACGTTCTGAGTGAAACTTCTTACTGGGCTGTTGTATTCAATGCTTTATTTGATCCTGCATTTCAATGTAGCATTATGATGCAAAGAAAAATTTACTGTGACATATGCGAAATAGAAAAGTACAGGGCATTATGGTTGGATCTAACTTCAAGCCAGGTGATAATGAACTTGATTTTTTAGTGGTAGTTTGAGCCCGCTTCTTACGACGTTTGTTTCGCTGCTGGTTCCTCTGCTAGTTGTGCTCGGAGCTGTGATGGCTATTGCTTTAATAAGTAATGGTAAATGACGTCACTGTTGGTGATCACGTGTTGAATTCCGTGATAGAACATGTGCTATTTTTCATACTTGTTTGTCTGATGGATAAATTAGTCACGTGAGCATGAAAAGTGGCAATAACATTCGATCGTTGATAATATGTGTGAATGAAGTATAAAATAAAAATAAGTAAAAAAAAACCTGCGTTAATATTTGTGCATCGTAAGTACAAGTATTTATTCATAAACATATGATGTGAACACTGTTAGATAAATACACATTCCCAAAATTATTTCATATGCTCCATTATTTAGTTTATTCCTGGAGACATCTTGAAGCGCCTGAATCCTGGACATATCCCATTTTTGATGGATTTGAAATTTAATACGCTCTTCTCTTTGTTACTCCCCAAGAAATACAATCGATTCAATTACTGACTTTACTTCTTTTGTAATAATTTTTTCAGGGTGCGCGCTGCGAGACCTTTGCAAAACCAACCTCGGGTGAAGTCAACTTCGTAACTATCTATTAAAATATCGAAGAGCGCAGCTTGCTTAGAACCCGCCAGCGAAATCAAGCAAACAATCTAGCAGCGAAACAAGTATCGTGTGACGCGGGTTTTATACATGTCGTATACAAGCAAACAAGTATTCGATTACATCAAAACATGAAGCACATAAGTCACATTACATTTCTAAGAATGGCGCGTCCTCTTCCATTTTAGAGGCTTTTTTTTGTTTATAGAGAAGTATTCATACGTTATTTATTTCTCCCACAGTACTGGAAAAAATAAATGCCTCGAAATTTGCGAATAATTATCAACAAACTTTGATTTGAACGTCTTGTACACTCTGTGATGCGGTGTGTATTTTATTATCGACTAGCGCTTCAGTCTCGGGTTTTACCGATAGAAGTGATTATAACTTGGGTAATCCCACAAGTAATCAACTTATAATATAACTGTTTAAAAAGAAGATATCTCCGTTCGAACAATGGTATAATTACAATTTTTTCCCATATTTATTGTGATCCAAATTTGCTATTGAAAAATCTCCATCCTATAAATTTTCCTTGCGACAGGTAGCAATTCTTCACTGATTTTGGTGATTCTACATTCCAATGATTTGTTAGCAAACAGAATACAGCCATATTGAATTATATTACGATTTGCTAGATAGTTATGTTAGATATGGTAAATAGTTAAATGATATCTGTGGAATATATATATTTGTTGATAAGATTATATGGAACAATATGTTCACTGATATCAATGGAGATTGGTTTTCAATTTTATAAACTGTGTTGATGTATAGAGAAGACAAGATTGTTTATCACATTGTCAGATAAAGGAATATGTAACAAAAGTCATATGAAAATTTTTATTCAAAATTCAATAAGATGCAGAGGCGGATTAAATATCGACAGCGCCTTAGCTAGCACAGCATCAGCGCCTCTCTAGCGGTCATATATTATAAATTTCAATTAATAGATCAGTTTTAGTTTATACAAATATGGAAAAATATTAACTATTGGCGGTAAGACTTAGTTGATTATGAAAACCTTATTTATCAATTTATATCATTAAGAAACGTATACATTGCGCAATGTGTGTAAGATGGTGATAATAGCGAGTCACCGAAATAAAATTCAATCAGTGGCACTATAACAGTGGTCTTTGTTTTCAACCGATGGTGCTTCGCATCTAACTATCTAGCGGGCTTGGCTCGCTCTAACCAAGTTCAACGTAGAGTCTTGAGTCCAAGACAATTATCGCAGATCAAACCAACATGAGACGTTTAGTACACCCTTCGTTATTGTCTTGGACTCAAGATACCACGTAGAGCTGTCTCGGACTCAAAATTCCACGTCTAGCAATGTCAGAGCGGGCAAGATCCACCCGTTAGTTGGGTGCGAAGCACTGCCAGTTGAAAACAAGAATCACTGTTTTAGTGCCACTTACTAAATATTATTGCACTAGGAAGTCGCTAGTATCGTACACACACACATGCACAATGTATACATGCTAGATCAATATATCAATATAAATTGATAAATAGGATTTCCAAGGTCATCTGAGTTTGACAGCCAATAGTTTCCCATATTTGTAATGCTAAAGTAAATCTTCTCACCAAGTATCATCGAAATCAGAGGTTAAGTAGAACATCAACATTCTGATCGATAAAAGCAATTGGGATAGTTCATGGAAATTCGTGCTCTTCGTTATTGTGAATATCATAAATAATTACCAGATCATTGTTTTTTATCATCAACTATGTACCTACAAGCTTAAGAGTAGTACACGGGGCGCGTTTCAGAAGCTCCATATCTTCATAAAAACAATATTTTTTTCATATTACAAAATAAATTTTGTCATTTATTTTTTTCTCATACTATTATTATTGAAATGATTTTTATCTTCGTTTTAAAACTTTCGCGGGAGTCCCTTCGTAACCACGTGCCCTTAGGCAGTGCCTAGTTTGCCTTATGGATAATCCGCCAATGATAAGATGTATAAAAGTTTTACATAGTTATGGAAACTAAAATTCAAAGAATATATCCTCAGGAATTTGAGGAATTCTTTTTATGAAATATTGTATAATAGACTTAAAGAACGAGTTCTTACTGATGATTCAGAATAAGGTCAAAAAAAAATCTGGACAAACAGTATTTGTACAAAATTTTTGTCATTTCGAAAGCCACTAGATATGGGTTTCATGCTTGATTCCACAATGCAGTATATTCAATATCTAAAAATTTTCTTGTTGATATTCGTTTGAGGTATTTGAATAAATGTTTTTCTTTATATACTAGTTAACCTACAACAATATTTGTGCAAGTTTCTAATAAAAGATTGAGCGAACGGTCTGTTCTCAAAATAGGCTTTAAAATTTTTGTGCAATATAGAAACTCCAAATTAAATTATCCTAAAGATATTATGTATCAATATTTTTTGTAGATTATGTTTTTACAAACAAATTTTTATGAAAGTTTGTTGTTCTAGAGGGCCCTTAGATATAGAACATTACTTATATGGAGTTTTTAATTTGAAACTATCTTTTCTCTAAGATGGTAGAGATTTTTCCATCCCCTCTATAAATCATCTTGTATATAAAATCATGAAAAGATCTAATAAATCTTAAAATTTTAACAACTCCAGGAGCATAATGAGCATGTTGTCGATGGCATCTTCGCATCATCTATTTCATGTAATCAATCAAGATGAGCGTATGCGTAGCAATGCGTGTAGTCGTGCGTTGTGCGTGTCGCGCATTGCTCGCATGCCACTCTGATTGCCTGTCGGTCATTAGCTACAGCTGCGGCTACACTCATTTCTTATTCATGAGCTCTGTTCTGGACTATGATTTGGGCGAGGATCGTGCTGTAGACACCATGTCTGCCAACATGGGATTTTAAACTGTTTGTAATATACTTGTAATAGTATTTACTTGCTCCATTAATTCAGATAGATATATACCTACATATGTAGATTTTAGAGTGTTTCAAATCAGACATGGTTGAAGCACGATTATTATGCCTCTTAGACTACTCATATAAAGTATTTCTCTATGAAGTTTCTGAGATTCTGAAAAAAATCTATTGTTCGTAATTATTTTTATCAGAATCTAGTATATTTTGTTTGAATAGAAAAATGTAATCAATTATTCCTCTCACAAGTGAAGATCTTACTGACAGAATTGGATCTAATTATTCAACATCTATTCGATGAGATCCCCATGACTGTTAATTCTGAATTTATGATCACTGAGATCATAATAAAATTCCTCTCTACAAAAATTTAGATTCATCCAGTCCATGGGCTTCTTAAAGTACGTAAAATTCTAAATAAGTTGATATTTGGCTTTTTTTTTATGAAGTTGATGCAGCCTGTGATAAGCAATATATTTAAAATATTTATTCTTGGCTATAAAGAAACAGCTTAAGAGAGAGACATATGTAACTGACATGGATGTAAAGAGGCAATATTGACAACGACGAACGTTGCGTGAAGGAGAGAGAGCATCTTTTTTTTTCTATGGGATATATGAAGGAGGATGTGCGACTGGAGCTCCACGGTCAGTTTTATCCTAATCCTTGAGATAATTGAGCATTTTTCCCTTGATCCTCATGTATCATTTGCACCCTGTTTATTACTTCAATCTTTCAATACAAATTAAATGTTTCTTCTCTAAATGCCAGAAATTGTGATTCAAAATAATAAACAAACTTGGAAAACAATTTGTTCTATTTTATTGTGAACAAATAAGTACAGTTTAGGAAAATGAAAAATGACTTATGGCCAGTTGCACCACTGTCCCTTAAATTTTGAGTGTTGTTTAATCGAACAATATCATATCATGACTCAAAATTTAAGCTAGAACAGTGCAACTGGCTGTCATAAAAACTATATTGGAAAAATTCGTCAAATTGATATATTTACATATACACTGAAGAAGAATTTCTTCCGATTCATCCATCAGCAACGACGTTTTATATATGAAGACAACTCAATCTATGCGACTAATGTAATATAAGAAGTGTGAAGAGAGGGGTCCAAAGGCATCTAAACTTATGAGATTTGAGATCTGGAACTTTACTGAACCAAAGGTACAGGAGCACAAATATACGCCGTATCATTTCGAGAAAAAGCATATATACGGACAGTGTTAGACTTGACGAGGGACGAGGGCACTAAGTATCGCCAGAATTGATTCTCATTGCAATGATTGTATCAAGTTTCCAATTCACCTGATTCCGAACAAATTCTAGGGAAGTAACTACATAAATAAATTTGTTTAAACTCAAATGAACACATATGCTTCACAAAAGGAAGAGGAAACCGAGCACTAGTCCTTGCCTTCTACTTTTGACAAAAGGATCACTAAGGTTATCAATTTATAATTTTTTCAATTCTTTCTATAATAATTACAGACAAGAACAAGAAATATTACATTTCAAATGGAAAATAAATAGGTAATGAATAAATTCATCACTTAATCTTATCAACTCTATTTAAAACCATTTCGGCTACACCTTAGCAATCTTCATGAGCGCTACAATTTCAAAATAATCCAATAAAAATTTGGGACTTGTGAATATTAGTAATACTTATTAAATAATTATTTCGTTCAAATTTGAGCTTATACCTGTATTCTGAAGTATTGTATGTATTTTATCATAGTAAAATAGCGAGAAAAAGTAGTTTTCAATTGTAAATTGTCATTACAGACTTCTAAGGAGGATGCTGGCTGAATGCGTGTTGAAAATCATGCGTGCACACATTGCCAAAAAGGAAGTTGTCAAAAAATATATACAACCAATTATCAAAACTTGGCCGACACACTCGAGCTCAAAGATTATAATTTTAAATTTATTGGGAATGTCAATTTCATCGAATTTTCATCAAAAACAGTAAATCGTTGAACGTTTCTAACAATTTTGCTTTAGTACATAAATATTTCTATTATGTATGAAAGTTTAGTGGGAACATAAGAAGGACTTCTTACACATTTTGTATGAATTTAAAATATTTCACAAGCTTTGTGCACCCAAAACATAAATGATCAATCCTACTAAAGAAAAATTATATTAAATACTTATTTTATATTGATAGGTGTGACTCATATTGCTGAGTACAAAATCTCAGTTCGCTGTGAAGTAACATGAATTTGTAAATATCTTCATTTACATTGAAATATTCTTTTTACGACAGCTCTGAAGTAGGTATTTTACACGTTGACACCTAAGTGTTAACGTATTCCAGCTTAACGAACATAAAAATACGTTTGAGCTCAGTTCCGTATCTTAAATTCGAATTATCTGGTGAATTCATGTTTGCAGCGCTATCCACAATACTTTTTAGTTTTGCTCGATCCTTTCATTTGGTCTTTCTTTTGTGCTTTGTGCTCTTTTGCTATATGCTTAGTAATTGTTGGAATATGGATGTTAAAGGCCGTTGAGAAAAACTTAGTGCATAAGCTTACACTAGCGTTGCTCACTTTAATTTCAATCTTTTTCAAGCACCTAGTATTCGCTAGATATCATATTGGATCAAATTCCTTAGTTGGCTCTGTTCTTGCTCGTGAAGCAAGATCCGAGATGGCGATGGTTATGGTGGTAGTTGTGGTGGACCGCTGTTATTAACATTCCGATCGAGTTTTCAAACTTACCGCTTGTATACTGTGCATTTGTATAGGTCTGTTCTGCTTTGCTCTATAAGAATTATGTTTTATTTTTTGTATGACTTCTTAGTTGACCAATTTATTTTTCTTGCTTGCTTTGTAATTAGTCATAGAACAATAGCTCTTAATTCGGGTTTTTAGAATAGATAATCGGTTTTTTATGGGCGATAAGCGAGAAGAAAGATTATATAGTAGTGTTTAAGAGATATGAAATTGCTATTGAATATTTATTTGTTCGTTAAAGTTGTGAAATACTTAATCTGTATAACAATACTTTTTAGAAAGGTAGTCTATTATTATTGATCTTTTCCTTCATACTTTTTGGATAGTTTACAGGCTTTTTGTAGGTAAAAGCTTCGCATGTACATGTACTATAACATTGATCATCTAATTAGATGAAACGACATGTGTAAAAGAAATAAGTTTAATGATACCAAGTTGTCTAGTGGACTTTTAGAATATTTTCAAAAATGAAAAAAATTGTTTTTGTGGCACGTGCACTGAAAATACTCTAATTCTAAACTGAATTCTGCTCCGAAAGTTCTCAATTCTAGACCATGGAAACAATTATCAAAAATTCTTTATCAACAGGGAATGATTAAATATTAATTCCCTACGGAGAGAGAAAAAATGTTCGCATTTGCTGTAAACCTGATAGCACAGAAATTGTGAAAAATATCAGCCAATAAAGTTTGTCGTGTAAATTACGTTTATTGTAATTGTGATCGCAAATGCTAAAACTTGTTTGTAAAATGGATAAGATAGTTTGAATACATCTAAATTCATCTAAAAAGCTCAGTAATGGGGTACTTTAGTGCACTTGTTACAAAAACTATCGTATTAAACACGGACACTGAACGACCGTCATTATGGTCACGGATGAAGCTGACTGCACGAAGCTTCGTCCTGATTTTCACCTGGACAATAATGACAGTCGTTTGGTCCTTTTAGCATAATATAATTTTAAAGAATGATTTTTTATTAAAATTCGTAGCAAGAAAAAAATTCGTAATTATTTAGTCTTTATCAATATAGTAGATGTTGAAGAATATTTGTAGGATTTTATTTTTACTGGCCCTGTTCACTAATACGTTCGCAATAACCAACCATTGAAGTACATCAATTAAATCTACAGTTATTAAAATACAAAATAAAGACATGGTGTTAATATCTTGGTCGCTTTATAATTCAAAATAGCTCTGAGGTCATTTTCAGTTGACTTAATCGTCAATTTTGTACATCTAACCACGAATAGATGTCATAAAAATTTCAGTTTAATCATAATTTAATTCATCAATTTTGTACATAAGGTTACATCATATAAACATTTGAATGAACTCTGAGTTTTCTAAAAAAGTTTTAATGTGATATTTAAAGAAATATATCCAGTTATATCAATGCTAATTTTCAAGATTATTAAAGAGTAACCTATATAGCTTCAGATGAAGGATGAACATCCAGAAACGACCTTAAAAAGATGAAGAACTGACTATTTGAATTAAACATCCTTCGTTTATTCAATGTTATATTAGAAATTTTTCTTTTTATTGTGTATAATACATGATATCGATAATAAAGCGAAGGATAAAGTATTCAAATCAACATCTCTTAGAGGTGATAATGCGAGGTCTGGGAACATTTATTTTTATGGATCGAGCTATTATTATTAATTAAAATATTATTGTATGGTAAGTTAAGGTAGTGAATATAGATCAGACTTAATAAATTAATGATCGCGAGGATTCATGCTGAGTTGTGTCAACGCAGTGGCAGCACATTCTCAATAAAACATTCATTAAGTCATTATGCTTGTAGACATTTCGCTGCGGGAGGCAAAACTGATCGGTGGTCCAAAACGCTGTATCTTTAAAAGGGTAAGAATGGTAAAGAAGGAATCGACAGAAACAAAATATAATTTAAAGTTTCTGAAATTGTACTAATATGCACATTTGAAAATAATTTCATAAAAATATGGTAACCTGGAACGTGTGAGCACTTCACTAGATGAGAATAATAATTTATTGTACTAATGCATAATGTGATATACTAGTCATGAGAGAAAAAGTTTAACCACGATGCCTTAAGGGCGAGTGACTACTTCTCTTGAGTAACTAATTACATTTTGCACAGGTCAATACAACGTTTTATTTATTTTAAACGGCGTACTGTGTTATTCTAAACGAGGTTTTGGTATTACATACAGTTGCTCCAACATAATTCAGATAAAATTGGACATCTTTCTTCATTTAAGAAATTATATAAAACTGTTATTTTATGTAAAAGATTCATGGATTCTTATGCACAGAAATGTTTTTTGAGAAATGGTAAGTATGTCACGCGGTACTCGCGAGAATTGAGTTCGTATCTGTTCGACTTGAGAAAAATAAGATCGTACATTGCATTCTATAGCAATTTACCTAATATATACGTACGTACCGACTTCAAGCAAGTGAAAAGGAATAGAAACTGACTGCAGAAATAGAGCAATTGGTAGTCCTGTGGTATAGATTTTTTTTATTGTTCTATTCTAAGGTTAACCCTATCAATTGGCTGCCTCACAAAAATATAATAATATTTGCAGAAAAAACGATTTTCCACACAAACGTATTAGAGTGTCTCTCTTAGGGATGGAATTTGAAAAAAAATTTCATTGGTGATATTCTTTGTCATTATAGGATTGAAGTGTCATAGTTTCAAAACTTTAGGTCCAGCGATTTGATCTGTGCGCTGTCTATCAAACAATAATTATTTAGATGAACGTATTCCACAGCTCGAGTGAAATATTTACACTACAGTAAAAATCGTACTCTGATGATACTATGCTAGGGACTTCCACACAAGCGTCAACAACAAACTATTCAAAGTCGGATGAATGATGCGCGAACAAACTGCTATTCATTACGATCCGCACGCCACCAATCGTACGTTAATATTACTATACCAGAAACTTTCACGCAAGTACTTACAACAATTGTATAAGGTTTAGACTCAATTGAATGGACAATACGCGAACGAACAAATACGACTCGTGCGCCACTTTTTATACGTTAATAATAATCTGTTAAAAGTCTTTGAGTAAGTTCTATCAACAAATGCACATAGTTCAAACTCAATCGGATAAACGATGTGTAAACAAACGGATACAACTTGTGTGCCACTTATTATAAGTTGATATAATATTATGTCAGTTTTTTTCATACAAGTTCCAACAACAACTGTTGAAAGTTTAAACCTAATTGTTTCAGCCGTTTTGAATATTAGCCCCGACAAACAAACAAACAGACAGACAGACAGACAGACAGACAAAAATTGAGAGATGCGTGATTTGATTTTGGTGTCCTGCAAATGGTAATTTGAGATTGAGAAAAAATCTTTGTTTTGAAATCACAGACAAACACTTCAATTTTATTTATATGTACAGATTTTAATTTATATAATTTATTTTATTCAAGCAGTGTGCATAAAACACTTAACAGACACGCGATATGTATTATATCAACAAGATTTCTACGCAGTTTCTATTAAGATATATGTTCAAATTATCACAATGCTACAAAAACTAAACGAATAAGGAAATAATCAGGACGTTAGTTGCTATTTAATATTTACATAGCATATTTATTACTCAATTGAATTATGTCCACAATAAATGAGCATGGCTTTATAATTGGCTCAAAATGCAGTTATTCAAATAATAGAATTATACATTCATCATGTTATTGAGATATTTTATTCTTGTAAAGCAAATCAAACAATGAAAAAGGATAAGTGAATAGTGAAAGTGAACTTCATTCTCCAAGAAAAAATACTACAAAACATAAAGCTGCAGTTTTAGTAGCATAAGAAATCGATACATCGTAAAACATCTTTACTTACACAAAACGTAGAAGAAAGAAGTAAGGGATAAAGCATCTGGAGTTTCAAATCAAGGTCCAGGCTCCGTATCGAAGGGCGTGAGCTCGCATGTGACCGCCTCGGGCGTCTCCCTTCATCCAATCTTCCCTTACGTTTCGTCGCGACGCACCGCGTCTTATCTCACTCAATCAAATCAAATCTAAACAGTGCAAACGGCACTTTACAATTCAATACGGTTCGATCGTTCGACTGCGTTTCCTTTTTTCTTCACCGTGGAAGTTTTTTTGTTCGTGTTGAAGTCGTGGACAGTGATTTACTGTTTGGTAGTGCGCGGTACTTCATGCTTCTGCCTAAGGCCAAAATGCCAACTGCCAACTGGAAGTTGTATGGTCTTTGACTGCGGTTTCGAATATATTACAATATATTTATGGGGGAAGAATTATTTGAAAATATGATGAGAAAAATGATAACTGGCTTGGAAGCGCACAGTGCTCTGAAAGTAATTTGTGGGAAAAATCACTCGAAGTCATTATATTTTTTTGTTGTCGTTATAATTGTGATCATCACGACTGCATCATGATAATAACACAAATTCATTTTGGACAGTTCTGCTCATACTTTTGGTTTATTCAGATTTATTCGATCAATTATACAAGATGTTTGAAAAAATAAGAGTGAATATAGCTACGGTCACATAGCTTATGTTATGTTATGTCTGTGTTATGTCATTATGTTGAGACCTATCAAAACTTATGAAACATGTCACATAAGTTATGTCATGTTCGTAATGTCATTTGACATAACATAACAGTTGATTTCAACTCAACTTTCGGACTCTGCGTTATGTCTGCGCGCATTTGACGATTATTATTTTTTGACGTTTCTTCTAACCTCAAAAGAAGGAGGAACATTTATTAATTACAATAGTAGAAAATAATTCCAAATAGTATTTTGTATAGTGAAAATCATCAGAATCCTAGACATGTTGTGAGGAAAGGAGATACATGAGAGCGTTAATAAAATTATAAATAATCCCATTGAAAATATGTAGTTCTAAAATCCTACACATGATAGTGACACCTATTTGTGTCAGTTGACATAACATAACATAGAAACATAACACAGACATAACATTACATAAGCTATGTGATCTAGCTTATATCAATCTATAACTATGTTATTTTATCAAAATAGAAATAATTGAATATTTTTTATTATCAAAGAACACAACTATTGGATGAGAAATGATATCGATTCGTGTGGTATAGTAATTTATACAACAGTGAAAAGTTGAGCATTCCACTGTCCCCGCATCCATCCATTTTTACAATAACAAAGCTATATAAATCAAAGAAAACATACAATTAAATAGGTTCATCGTTTATAGCGGTCGTGCTCATAGCAATCACTATAAAATCATGTCACATATTTTCTTGCTCCTCGTTAGATTTCGGTCGAACCCGTAGCGGTCAATATTTATTTCCTATAGTTAATTTATTTATGCAACCTAATTTCGATTTACCTCTGAATTCGAATAAAATAATAAGAATATTCAAATATCAAAAATTTGTCATTTATCACATATTATAACTCACTAATGCAATAAAGCTTCGTCAGTGGAACTAAAACAGAATTTTTTTCTGATAAATTAATGTAGAACGTTTTGTAAACGTCTCTTTAGACACGAGTCTTTTAAGTATGAGCGAAACGAGTGCTCACTTACTCAGAGCATCGCGTGTTCAAACATTTTTCTAGAACAAGTTATGCACATACCTACTATAATTTTTCTATAAACGTAAATCGAGATAGCACAAATCAATTGAAAAAACACTATTTTGAAAGAAGTACGAAATACTAATGTTAAAAATGATTGAAACCTAATTCAGATCTGTGCTTAATAGGTCAGTACCAATTTTAGATCATGCTTGAAATTACTTGAAATGATCGAAGTCACGGGTCTGTCAAATGTCTTGAAAATGTTGTTTAGTGTCATGGAAACAAGTTGATCAATGCCATTCTAATTGTAATTGTAGAATTTTTACTTAATTGTACTAAGTACAAGGAAGTATTGTGAAACGGACAAAATTCACCTATCGAGATTTTGATAGAAATATCCGTTTTGAGCATCTCTGAATCCATTTTGACTATTTTTGACTTGATGTCGGTACGTATGTTCGTGTGTGCGTGCGTTCGTGCGTTCGTGCGTAACTAGCAAATCTCAAAACTAGTTAAACGTATGATGTTGAAATTTTGTATTTAAGACTAGTATAGGGTCTAGTTATGCACCTCGCATTATGGTTTTAATCGTCTGTACCGGAAGTGCACTTTACTTGAAACTTTTATCGAATTTTTCTAATAAATCCAGAATGATTAATCGTAGGATGTTGAAATTCAGTATTTGAACTTAATGTTGAATCAGAATTATTATTTGCTATTTTTATATGAATCGGCCAAGCCAGAAGTGCACTTTACTTGAAACTTTTTTTAAATTTTTTGCATACATCTAAGAATGATCAGCCATAGCATTTTGAAATTAGGGTGTTTGCACTTGTTGTAGCATCAAAAAAATTATTTACTATTTTTGTATCAGTCGGCTAAGCTGAAAGTGCAGTTTATAAGTATAACAGACATTCAGAATTTGCCGTATAAAACAATCAGTTTAATTGAAATGATAAGGTAGGCAATGATCATTTGTTGTCAATTTTTTGATTTTGTTTGACATTTTATATGTCAAAATATTATTAAAATTATATTAATTATAATCTGGAGTTACAGAAAACTTTATTGAATGAATTTGTGTAAATATCAAATGATGTACAAGTAAGTCACGTGATGTTCACGTCAGATTTTTTCTATCAAACGTGGACATCACGTGACTTACTTGTACATCATTGAATATATATAATCAAACACAACATCTCATCATTTCATGGCTAGTCGGTTGTTATGGAAACGGTATGTCATCATTCTTATGTCACAACATTCCTAAATACTGATCTCCAGGATTCTAACAGTTCTGAATTTATACGCAAAATTCCAAGATCGTCAAGTCTAGTGCATTTTCGACACAGTCGATCTTAATGAAAATAGGATATGAGCATCTAGACAGTACTATCATCTTGAATACTATCATCTTGAATACTATATTCTAATATTCTACGTTCAATCGTTTTGGATTTATGCGGAAAATTAGAAAATGTTTTGAGTAAACTGCACTCCCGGCTTAGCCAATCACAATCATAATGCAAGGTGTACAACTAGATGCTATAAAAGTGCTTAATACGAAATCTCAATATTCTGCGAGTGATTATTTTAAATTTATGAGAAAAATTCGAAAAGTCTGTAATATGAAGTGCACTTCCGGCTCAGTCGATTGGAACGAAAATAGGAGATGATCATTTGGATGCTACAGCAATTTAAAATACTGATATCCAGTATCCTACGGCTAATCCTTCTAGATTTATGCGGAAAATTCAAAAAAAGTATCGGGTAAAGTGCACTTCCAGTACAGACGATTGCAACCATAATGCGAGGTGCACATCATGATCCTAGATCCTATACCAGTCTTTTATACAAAATTTCAGCATTATACGTTTGACGAATATTGAGATTTGCGAGTTACGCACATACACACATACATACGTATATACGTACCGACATTAAGCCAAAAATAGTGAAAATGGATTGAGGGATGCTCAAAACGGATATATCCATCAAAGTCTCGATATGGGAATTCTGTCGATTTCACAATATTTCTTTGTACTTTTAGACTGTCAGATAATCGTAGATTTCAGTGCCTCATTTTGTTTTTCATGGCTTCAAGAGGTTTGATAAGTATGTATATTTGGAGTTCAATAATGCTGAAATTGAAGATGGACCGTGTGACCAACATAATGAGAATTAATTTTAAAATTGTATGAAAAAGCATGTTCTGATTCAATTTTGTCGCTTTTGCCATGCTTAAGAAATTAAATTTAGGAAAAAATATTTTGACATTTGAAATGTCAAACAAAATTGAAAAATTGACAAAAGATTATCATTGCCTACTTTATAGTTTCAATTAAACTGATTGTTTTATACCGCAAATTTTGAATATCTGATGTTATACTCATAAACTGCACTTCCGGCTTGGCCGATTGATACAAAAATAGTAGATAATTATTTTGATGCTACAACAAGTTCAAACACTGAATTTCAATATGCTATGGCTGATCATTCTAGATTTATGCAAAAAATTCAAGAAAAGTTTCAAGTAAAGTGCACTTCCGGCTTGGCCAATTCATACAAAAATAGCAGATAACTATTCTGATATTAGTTCAAATACTTAATTTCAGTATCTTACGGCTGATCATTCTGGATTTATGCGGAAAATTCAAAAAGAGTTTCAAGTAAAGTGCACTTTTGGTACAAGCGATTGCAACCATAATGCGAGGTGCAAATCAACACCCTATATCAGTCCTTAATTTGAAATTTCAGCGTGATTCGTTCGATGGTTTTTGAGATTTGGGAGTTACGTACGTACGAACATAACGACATCAAGCCGAAAATAGTCAAAATGGATTCAGGGATGTTCAAAACGGATATATCCATCAAAATCTCGATACGTAAATTTTGTCGGATTCACAATACTTACTTGTTACTTAATACAATTAAGTAAAAAGATGTGATGAAATGAATTTTTTTCAATTGTTATTATGACTATGAAATTTTTGTCGAATTCGCAATTTTGAAATTAATCTATTGCACTGATCTATCCATTCAAGATAAAATTAATTTTCCGGATGCAATATAATCGACAACATTTCAGATGCGATATCCTCCTGGTCGAGAAAAAAAAAAAACAAATAAATGTAATCTGGCCCTAATAGGTGCTTATGGTGCCAGACATGCGCCCCGCATGTTCAATTTCTCATGAATCATTATTGCCATTGTTTTTCCAAAACTATTTCTCATAGGTGCTATCGTCTTCAGCACCAGGGCAAGAGTTGAATAAATTATATTAAAACTGGAAATAGCAAGCACTACCTACTATACAAAGTACATACTATCTTTTCATATATTTGCAATGTTAATTTGAAACTTTTCAAAGTGCTAAATGTTATTACCATAGTTATCAAGACGAAGTTGAAATGATCTATTTTTCAAGTGAATTGTATATTTCCGTTTACACACTCACAGTCCTTAATTTCGATTTGTCAAAAATCATTCATCAAACATATGATATACCATTCTCAAATAATATGGTAGGTAATATTCTGCAAGAAATTGATACTTGTAATTATAATCGAACAAGTAGTGTGTATAATTTATTGTTGTGAAATTTGATAACATGGATATGATTATTAATCTTTAGCCGAGTCAGGTAAAACAAATTTTTCTCACACAAACTCTAAAATTACTGCTAGATTTTCCCATATATCATCTTTAACTGTTCTCAAATTCTTAGTTTCAACCTTTACCTAAAACTTCCCAAATTAGCATTAATGAATTCAAAAAATTTAGGGGCTCTGACTCCCACAAACAATACACGCAAGGTTGAACTTCGTTCCCACCGTCTTTTACTAAAAATTCACATCATCTAACGGATCAGACATCACATGCCAATTCCCAAACTAAACACTTTAATATCACGGCAAATGGGCGAATTCACAAAACTCTAATAATAACAGATCACGTTTTCATAGGTATTAGGTGGCTCCGTGAAGCTATTTAGATGCAATCATTTGTTTCTTAACTGATCTTATTTCAAAAAAGAGAACAATTTGTATCAATTTTCGCAGGGAAATGATACTAATTTGTTAGTAGTAATTTATCTATGATTTGCGATTTTTATCTTGTGAGTTGAATAAATTCTCAAGATGTTCAGTCAGTTTTTGTCTTCAAATAATAAAAAAACCTCGTAAATTAAGAAAAAATCCGAATTGATTATATCCATTCTTATTCAGATATACAGTTTATTTATTGATGTTTTGTTATTTAATTCCGGACTAGATGCTTTATTGTCTTATTTTCTATTATATTGATTGAGAACAGAGAATATCAACATGATTATCTATAAACTTTTTTAATAAAGATTGGCTGATGAAAGCTGATGTGATCATGACAAAAAAAAAAATATGGGTATTGGTCTGAGTCGTCTCAAACTATCAAGAATAAAACACTTATCCGTGAGGAAAGTTTATTTTAATCGAATTGGCTTAAATTTTGATATACTGTGACTACCTACATGATGCTCTTTCAATTGACAAAATTTCATAAAATTAAAAGATTCAGCTGTTGGCACTTGATAAAACAATGTCATAAAAAAAAATTAAAATCACTTCATGTAAGTATCACAAAATAGTATATTATGTAACAAGGACCGAACGACTGTCATTTTTGTCCAGGATAAATTTGGCTGCACTCGGTGAAGACGAGGGCAAAGCTCGAGACAAAGGCGAGGGACAAGCACGAGGCGAAGATGAGGGGGAAGCCCAAGGCGTATCATCGTGCAGCCAAATTTGTCCGTGACAATAATGACAGTCGTTCAGTGTCCGTGTTTCATACGATACTTTTTATAACAAGTGCACCGAAGTACTCCCATAACTGAGCTTTTTAAATAAATTTAGATGTATTGAAACTATCTTATCAGTTTGACAAACAAATTTTTGCAATTGCGATCACATTACAGTAAACTAATTCAATGATCAATGATACATAACTTACATGATTTATTTTATTGATTGATATTTCTCACATTTTTTGTGCTATACCGTTCACAATCAATGCACACACTATAACGAACACCTCCTATCATACAAATTTCTTTCAAATATCAATTTGACATATACCAATAAAATAAAAGAATTCCGAAGGCATCCATGACCCACAATTTATTTATTTTTACCCAGCGGACAAAAATATCCATTAATTCCCTGTCAACTGAGAATTAATGAAAATTGTTACCATGGTTTGGCATAAAGAACTTTCGGAGCAGAATTTAGCTCTGTAATAGAGTAGAAAAAAAAACTTACATCAAGTATTTTTAATTATTTATTTGTTGACAAAATTTCTTAAACGGATAGATTCGACAACAGTCTTTAGAATAGTTGAATACATATTTTTCGTTTACTATCGATCAATATCTTCTTATCTTTACAGACCAGGAGATTGTGACAGTTGGGGCTCTCTGATTTTATACCGCATGCTTTTTTGAGTGTTGGAAATTTACCCCTTGATAAGAAAGATAAGAAAGTTATTGACCGATGCACACTTTGCGGTCAAAGTTCAAATTCCAATTATATTTAAGAAAAAAAAAATGGGTTCTCCCGTGATATTTTGCATGCCTTTGTAACGTGAGATAGTTGAATGTGTTTTGAAGCCTGTACTGAAAGGCATGCACTTTGCAACAGAGAAATTGGATTCCAATGAGAATAATGAGTGTTTTAGCCATGAATCCCTTGTGAATAAAATGGCATGCATCTCTCATTGGCACAAGAGGGATAAAATTTTGGGGAAATCTTGCACAAATGTAGAACCGATTAGCAAAGATCTCTCTTACTATATAATTTGCTTCTTTGCGTCAACGAGGGAAGCTTTCATTCTTTCCATTGACATGTAATTCTATAAATAATCATACAAAAATTTCAGCTCTGCTGAAATAACCAAGGTGATACTCTTTTTACAAAATTTTAGTTCTCTGGTGACCGTTAGATCACAAAAATTCGATCTGGCAATATTTTTCATATATCAAAAATCCAGAACTGCTAACTAAAAACTGTTACAATATCCCCCAGTGTCGGAGTGCCAGACCTTCCATTTCCTGTCTAGTGTGTCAAGAAGTATCTGCCTACTCATTCTTATGATTGCTGAAATAACCAAAGTAAATACGTTGCCAGCTCTCCTTCTAATAGTATTGTTGACATATAATCGAGCAAAATTATTGTGCTTATGAAAAATGGTTTATATTTCAGTCAATAATAAGTAAATATTCTTCATGATACCTGAATACTATAGCCTATTCTAGATAAGAACGACCCAGGCTCTTACAGGATCACAATTAAAGCCTTCTGTTTGGCCGAAATGCATGCACGTTTTAAACGTACTAAATGCAAGATTGAAAATGAGCTTTTTGAGAATAAATTCAATAAATGAATGCGTCAATAATATACTCACATATTACATTCGTAGGTAAGAATTTGAATTCCCAAAATGCACAAATTTATTCGTGATAATTGATAAACGATTGATATTTGATGTAACTATAAAACAGCCAAGTACAGTTCTTGTGCTAATGTAAAATGAGTCTGCCGTTCGGCAAATCTTAATTTGTTAAAGACATTAAATTGTTATCTTTTTTTGCTCTTGCTCAATTCACTCTTATTTTGAAATTTGATTATAGTTTATTCTAGCTGAGAATGAATGACTTGACTTGTACATATTTGGATATATATAATCAAATACATCATCTCATCATTCCACGGCTAGTCGGTTGCTATGGAAACAGTAAGTCATCATTCTTATGCTACAGCATTCCTAAATACTGATTTCCAGGATTCTACGGCTAACAGTTCTGAATTTATGCGCAAAATTCCAAGATCGTCAAGTATAGTACACTTTCGACTCAGTCGATCTCAATGAAAATAGGATATGAGCATTTATCATCTTGAATACTGTATTCTAATATTCGAGTAAACTGCACTCCCGGCTTAGTCGATCACAATCATAATGCAAGGTGTTCAACTAGATGCTATTAAAGTGCTCAATACAAAATCTCAATATTCTGCGACTGATTATTTTAAATTTATGAGAAAAAATCGAAAAGTCTGTAATATGAAGTGCACTTCTGGCTTAGTAGATTGGGATGAACATAGGAGATGATCATTTGGATGCTACAGCAATTTCAAATACTGAATTCCAGAATCCTACGGCTAATCATTCTAGATTTATACGGAGAATTCAAAAAAAGTATCAGGGGAAGTGCACTTTCAGTACAGACGATTGCAACCATAATGCGAGGTGTACATCAAGATCCTAGATCCTATACCAGTCTTTTTTACAAAATTTCAGCATTAGACGTTTGACGAATTTTGAGCTTTGCGAGTTACGCACATACATACGTACATACGTATCGACATCAAGCCAAAAATAGTCAAAATGGACTCAGGGATGCTCAAAACTGATATATCCATCAAAATCTCGATATGTGAATTTTGTGGGTTTCACAATATTTCCTTATACTTTTAGACCGTCCGATAGTCGTAGATTTCAGTGCCTCATTTTGTTTTTCATGCCTTCAAGAGGTTTGATAAGTATGTATATTTGGAGTTCAATAATGCTGAAATTAGAGTTGGACCGTGTGACCAACATAATGAAAATTAATTTTAAATTTGTATGAAAAAGCATGTTCTGATCCAATTTTGTCGCTTTTGTCATGCTTACGGAATGAAATTCAAGGAAAAATATTTTGACATGTCAAACAAAATTAAGAAATTGACAACAGATTATCATTGCCTACCTTATCATTTCAATTAAACTGATTGTTGCAAATTCTGAATGTCTGTTATACTCATGAACTGCACTTCCGGCTTGGTGGATTGATACAAAAATAGTAGATAACTATTTTGATGCTACAGCAAGTTCAAATACTAAATTTCAATATGCATCAAGACTGATCATTCTAGATTTATGGAAAAAATTAAAAAAAAAGTTTCAAGTAAAGTGCACTCTGCCGATTCATACAAAAATAGCAGATGACCATTCTGATACAACACCAAGTTCAATTTCTGAATTTCAAGATCCTACGGTTGATCATTCTGAATTTATTAGAAAAATTCAAAAAAAGTTTCAGGTAAAATGCACTTCTGGTACAGACGATTGGAACCATAATGCGAGGTGCACAACTAGACCCTATACCAGTCTTAATTACAAAATTTCAACATTATAAGTTCAACCAGTTCGGAGATTTGCGAGTTACGCACGCACGAACGCACGCACGCACGCACGCACGCACGCACGAACATACGTACCGACATCAAGCCTAATTCAGGGATGCTCAAAACGGATGTTTCCATCAAAATCTCGATGGGTGAATTCGGTCGGTTTCACAATACTTTCTTGTACTCAGTACAAGTAAGTAAAGAACTGATCAGTTTTCACATGTGAGTATTCAGAAAGACTATACATATTATATACATGAATGTGTTTGTGTGCGTATATGTATGTATGTATGTACATGGTATGAAGTATGTGAAGGTGCTAGTCCCCACAGTTACGTATTGTATATATGATAAAGTATATAGTCCGTGAGACAGCGCCTAAATTTTTTGTTGATTACCGCTCATTTGAAACTTTGTGAGTGGCTTCATTGTGATGAGTCCGACAACTTTTTCATTTAGCAAAATTCTAGATTTGGGGGCGTTTACCCGCGAGGGCTAATTAATTGAAAGAATATTACCGTAATACTGATCTTTACACTAATCGAAAGATTTTTTGATAATAAAATGAAGGAAAAATATTGTCCGACATGAATATTGAAGCTACCGGTGAATCCGACAAGCCGCACTTGTCATAAGTATGTTGGTACTAATGGTAAGTATGTTGGTACTTATGACAAGTCGGACTCACCGGTAGCCTCAATATTCATGTCGGACAATATTTTTCCTTCATTTTATTATCAAAAAATCTTTCGATTAGTGTAAAGATCAGTATTACGGTAATATTATTTCAATTAATTAGCCCTCGCGGGTAAACGCCCCCAAATCTAGAATTTTGCCAAATGAAAAAGTTGTCGGACTCATCACAATGAAGCCACTCACAAAGTTTCAAGTGAGCGGTAATCAACAAAAAATGTATGCGCTTTCTCACGGACTAATAGTATTTGACTCTATAAAAATAGCTATTTTTCGGCAGAATGAAATTTAAAGCAGGAGCAGAAGCCTGCATCACTTATGGCCAGTTGCACCACACTCACTTAACTTTAAGGGAAGAATAATTAAAGTTAAGTGACAGTGGTGCAACTGGCCATTACTCATTGAAAAAATATAAGTACTGTCGTACATCACAAGCAAATCTTTCGGAAGGGTTCTGCTGAGAAAATCGGAAATTTCACTTATATTTCGGTATTTTTTCATCCAAGCAAACGATATCTTGGTGAATATATCTAATTTGCATCAATTAATTTCCAAATGGGATCTCGGAGAGACAAACGCTCGAATTTACGAAGTAATTCGTTGATAGGAATCTAAACTTTGAACTTTGGTAAGTCATCATGATATCGAGATGATCTGAAGGGTCAAGATTAAGTTGTGTTGGATGATATAATAAATATTTTTTTAAATAACATTATACCAGATATGAGTAGGTACCTGGATACCGATTCTTGAAATGGAGTGAGATGAGAAAAATGGTCACATGACTTATTTCTCACCTCGTGAGATACAAGTCGTATTCTTGAACATAATTCTCCCCTATTTTTATCTCACACTTTTCTCATCACGTATAACATTTCTCGCCACCGTTTGCCTAGTGAGAACAGTAGATGTCAGTTACTGTAATTATTTTGAAGTATTGTTTTTATATTACTCTATTTTATTTGACAAAACAAAATTTCGGTGAGTACAGCGAAAATAAATATATGTAAAAATTATGGATAAGAAAAAGCTAAAAGTTAAGAAAAAAAATGTGACATATTTATTTTGAATTCGTAGTCATAGTTTTCTTGTTAATCGAATATAGTACATAATAATATTGGATAAATTATTGAAGCTGACTGGACGAGTTAATTTGAGTGAGTAAAACAATATCGGGAATTCAGTACATTTTTTTGATTATATTTCTTTCCTACTTTACAGTTTCAGCTGTATCTCAGCCATCTTCAGAAGTGCTACAATTTAATTATTTTATTACTGATTAAGATTATGTATGCTATGGTTGTCGGAAATACTTACAGAAAAATAATTTTGTGTGAAACTAAAAGTGTATATTTTTGTTATTTAAACGTAATAAAATAGCGGAGAAAAATTACGTTTGAAACACACATGAATGTACACTTTTAGTTTTACAGAATAATTCTTTTTTAAGTATTTCCGACAATCATAGCATACATAATCAGTAATCAAACAATTAAATTATAGCACTTCTAAAGATGGCGAGGTACAGCCGAAAATTTAAAATAGGAAAGAAAAATATAATCAAAAAATTTACTGAATTCCCAATAATCTTTTACTTCACTCAAAATAGTATAATGAATTTTTATTATTACCATCTTTGTAAGTAAATTGGGAGTCAAATTTATATTTAATTAGATTTGATTTTGACTCTACAAAATCAACCAAAGCCAATCTCTACTCATGAGTAATATATTTCTTTTTCTCGTCGTCCATTTCGATTTGACATTAATCAGCTGCGCGCGCATAAAATATTTCACTGCATAACCACGACCTAAAAGATCGGTGAGAAAATCTCACCTATTTTCAAGAATCGAATTCATCGGCCGTATGCGTGATGAGAGCAAAGTGAGAAATATTTCTCATCTCACTTATACAAATTTCTCACCGTTTCAAGAATCGACCCCCTGAAGACTAGTTCAAACTCACATAGCAATGGAGAATAATTTCATCTTTCTCATCGATTTCTACTTTTGGTGGAGGTAGTCATGTGGGAACGAGTAGTATACGAGTACAGCGGCAATTAGATTTTCGGCTTCTGTTTAGTATGCGCGACCCGTGCGAAGGCCTCTAGCCACGTCGTGATGTCCTACGGGTTAAGTTCCGCGAAAATTTGGCGAATATATATTTCTCAGGACCCACGACCCATTATAGAACTGTATTGTCGAATAACATGCATGAGAACGGGAAAGAAGTAGTTGAGTAGTGTGCTTTAGGCTATTCGTCCATGTAGACAGCTATTTGAACGTGATTTTCTTTACAAAATTGGTATTTTTGATTTTTTACAGTATTTTGGGCATCCTTAGAATAAGATTCAATATTACAAGCCATTTTTTGACAAGTTAAATTATCACTGTAGACTTATAATTAAATCGCTTTAATTACAGAATGGATAGAAAACATGGCAAGAATTTGATGGTGGACGCATATTCGCATATTACGAAAAATATAGAAATCAAACGAGAAGATAAGAAAATAGGATGATCAAATTGAACACTCTACATAATTTAAAGAGAACTTGAAGACAAACTGAAAAAATATTGAAACATGGAGGAAATATAGCATGTGATGAAAAAACTAACGGATATGATGTCACAAAAAGTTACAAAAAAATTTCATCTGAAAACAGTGACGACAACAATGAATAACGTTAAAAAAATGCGCTGTTTTACCCTATCTCTGTGGTGGAGTTGAAAGTCGTAACAAATGAGGGTGAAAAATTCATCTCCTGTGCGTTTAAGCTCTAGAACTATAAACTTTAGAAAAAAATGTATGTTAGATGAAGCTGACTGGTAAGTTGAATGATGATTATTGAAATGAGGGAATTCAGTCAAAAAAAATAATTTCTCTTCCTTTACAGTGGGATCGAAACTGTAGAGAGGAAGAAATTAAAATTTTTTTATCGAGTTTCCTCGTCTCAATTATCATCATTTAGAAAAAAAGTTTTGTATAAATGTAGGGAATTGTATGTTCTGTATTTTCTATATGAATCTTAATCGAGATATCATGCACTGGCAACGAGATACCGGAATAATTATTTTCTATCTCTTTAAACCAATAAGGCTGCGAAAGCTCGAAATTTTGAATAAGCTACTTAATCAAATAGTTGTACTGAATAAGAACTTCTTTATACTATTTGCAAGATAAAGATAACTATTGAGTGGCTTATAAGTAATGCAGTATCTAATGCAATACAAACTAGAGCAAAATGAATCTGTTTGGTCTATTTATTGATAAATGTATCAATATCTGAGGTCACATGATATATTTATTAAATGAATATTGTGTGACATGTTTTTTTCTGTTTGAATTAACATATCAAATGTCATAGTTGACGAAACAGAAATGATTCAGTCAATAGCTTTTCTCCGATGTGATATATTTGAACATGATAAAATTAAGAGATGGATGCATTGTCTACACATTATTTTGTTATCTATGTATATTATTATGATCAACCCTATTCCAAAAGCATCATCTCACTTTTTAAATTCCTGAATTTTAATTCCCTTGTAAGTTGTGGGAGATAATGATTAAAGGGGGTGTCTACATCCAGTCCACTTCACTTTACAGCATACCAACATACGAATATGAAATTCCCCATGTCTGGCGGCTGCCTACTCGCCGGGCTAATAACAGACCTCGCACACAATCCCTCCGTGCGGTCGACACACGAGATCTTAGATTCGAATTCGATGCACAACAATCGAAATGTTTGGCATTGGAAGTATAAATGATGATTCTATTATAGTGGTTTGGTATTTGTTGCAGCTACTGACTTGATTGAATAAAGTGTAGCTGAAGTTTTTTCTTTATGTTTCGGGGTGCAATTATAGATTGTAGTACCAGCACATTGTGGCAAACCAGTGGGAGTAATTTTAGGTTATGAATTTAAATATTGGTTGTAATGTGAGGGTGTTTCAATGACTGTAGTTTGATAAATTGGTTGGTGGAATGATATCTGATGTTCAAAGCTATAATTTCCGAGGGTATAGCATTTTAGCTATTCAGTATCTTGTTTGCTAATGTTGTATAGATACCAAACAAGATTTATTCAAGAAATTGGAGAATACAATTCACAAAGAAAATTTTATTTCAATATGTGAATGTATTATTTATAATAACGTCTAAACGGTCATGTAACGAGTGTGTAAAATTGAGCTTTTTCACATTGAGCCGACGAAATTTGCCGAGTAGCTGAGAATTTAATACTCAAAAGATGCTCTATTGGCCCATTAGCTGTTTTATTATCCCTTTTAAACTTTTTTTTAACAGTAGCAATATTTTTTCCTGCTCCCTATTATATGCATACATAAAAATCACGTCTTCTTCCTAAAAACAGCAATCATTCTTAGTCAAATACTCCATCTAAACACATCTCTTTCGCTTCATCCACATTCATAATCCTATTCATACAAGTTCGTTTATCCTTCATACTCGAAGACTTGCAATAATTAATGAACCAATATTTGATTAGCTTGACTTTTGGAACTCAGTTTCAAATTAAAGATGAATAATTGAATAAAATAATAGAGCTACTATTTTTAATGGTCTATCTCTGTTTTTTCTATTCCCAATAATTATAGTGTTACCTTGATATGCACAGTGGGTCTAAGTCCCGAAAAGCTGGCCAAAACTTCAAAATATCAAAATTTGATTCAAATAATTTCGATTGGTTAGGAAGATAGAGGGATGAATGTTTCATCAAATTGCAAAAGAGGAAAGATCCACTCGTATAAAGTAGAGCATGATATTACTTATCGGCAGCCAATTCTCAAGAATTTGGTAATGTTAAATGTTCTAAGTCTCCATATGTTAATAAATTTTCCAATTTTGTGTGCTTGTATCATTTTCAGGATCTGATAATGAACCTAGTACAAATATTGACACCAGCTCAGAAGTCGATTCGGACTCTGACGTGGATTTTGATTCTTTCCACACTCATTGGGATTAATTTTTTATATTAAAAAGTCATAATTTTTGTTATAATAAACGAAATCTTTTTATCAGAGTATATTTTTACATGTGTGGCAGCATATTGTATCTGCCATTTTGTTTACTGTAATTTCTACTTCGGATTCGTGATTAGTGACCTCAAAAATCCCGCTTTATCAATTTTTGTTCGAATCTGAGTTTATTTGAAGTTTTGATAATAGACCGTCAGATAGTCGTAGATTTGAATGCCCCATTTTGTTTTCTCTGCCTTCTAGAGTTCTGAAAAGTATGTATATTTGGAGTATAATAATGCCAAAATTAAAGCTGGACCGTGTGGCTGATATAATAAAAATTAATTTTAATTTTTTATGAAAAAACATGTTTTGATTCAATTTTCTCGCTTCTGCCATGTTTACGAGAAGAAATTTAGGAAAAAAAGACTCAGCGGGAAACGATAGGCAGAAGTGATCCACTTGGCCAAGGATTTGGAATGAAGGCTCGATTGTGCAAAAAAATTATATCAATTATTCACGTTCTTCTCGTTTCTGCCGTTTGGCCGTATAAAAGTTGATATCATGAGTATCTCGTAGAAACAAATAGCATAAGTTTTTCGAATGACCAAGTCAAGATATGTACGAAAACATCTTGCGAAAATTTGAATGTTTTCGTGCATATCTTGACTTGGTCATTCTAAAAACTTATGCCATTCGTTTCTACGAGATACTCATGATATCAACTTTCATGTGGCCAAATGGCAGAAGCGAGAGAAACGTGAACTATTGATATAATTTTTTTGCACAATCGAGCCCTCATTCCAATCCCTTGGCCAAGTGGAACACTTCTGTCTATCGTTTTTCGCTGACTCTTTTTTTCTTAAATTTCATTTCGGAAACATGGCAGAAGCGAGAAAATTGGATCAAAACATGTTTTTTTATAAAGATTTAAAATCAATTTTTATTATCTTCAGGTCCAGCTCTAATTTTGGCATTATTATACTGCAAATATACATACTTATCAAAACTCTAAAAGGCAGAGAAAACAAAATGGGGCTCTCAAATCTACGACTATCTGACGGTCTACTATAAGGCTTTTCGAGGTTTGGTCCCACTGTGATATGTGATGAATACAACAACTGATTTTGACATAATTCATTGTCAAAATCCTTATCATTTCCATTCACAACTGAATTACATACTATCACAAATCATTTCAAAAACAACTTTATTAACAGCATAAGTAATCTTATCCGTGGCAAAAGTCAAACGAATGATTATACCTACCAATATAGTGCAGTCACCTTAGGGGTTTCACTTCGGAATGGAACGGAATAAGCTGAAAATTTGTATTAATCTTTACTAAATGTTGCCTCCAAAGTCTCATAAGGTCACGTGTGAGCGTCCCTAGATATTCAAGGTCAAAGATCGCGAAAATCAGTTTTTTGGAAATATTTCGCTTCGTCTACCTCAAATCGTATTTGCATTCATAATAAAAGTTATAGAATATAAAATTCTCCATAAATTCTGCATTGAATAATTTTGCATACGCCCAACCGTTCAGCCATACATGCCATAGCCCAAGGTCACTGCGAATCCCAGTTCATAGTACGGTTTTTCAACTCAATTATTCGTTAAATATTAAATAATCAACTATTTAATGGACAATGGTACAAAAAGAAGAACAGCTGCTTTCAAAATCGTATGAAGTTTGTTTTGATGAAACAATGATAGTGCCACTCACTCAAGACTTTTTTTTTATCAAATCGACAAAATGAAATAGAACATGCTCGCTAAAAGATTAACAACTGGTAATATCGCTACAAAAGTAGCCAGAGATGATGCTGATGTTCTTATCGTCGAAACACTTATTGAGGAATTAGAACATCAAAGGACTGCAGTCATCATAGGAGAAGATATTGATTTGTTGTTGTTTTAATTAAACGGACTGAATCACATGAACCGGAAATTTTCTTATAAAAAATTGGAAGAGGCAACGTTATTATTTATAAGAAAATGGTGAGTAATACTAAATTACTATTTGATTTATGAGTCATATTTATAAATGGAATGTTTAAATCGGTAATTAACCAATATTTAACGAATTAATAAGTTAAAAAACCGCACTATGAACTGGGATTCGCGATTGACCTTGCGCTATGACTCATATGGTTGAGCGCTTCGCACTCATCGCGCTCTATCTTAAGAACGATTGAGCGTATAAAAACTTATCGAACACAAAATTTGTAGGAAATCTCATACTCTACAACTTTTACAATGAATGCAAATACGATTTGAGGTAAAGCAAGCAAGATATTTCCAAAAAACTGATTTTCATGATCTTTGAACTTGAATATTTAAGGACGCTCACACGTGACCTTATGAGACTTTTGAGACAACATCTAGAATGCCAGAATAAAAGTTTATACAAATTTTCAGCTTATTTCGTTCCATTCCTAAGTTGGCTCCTTTTTTCAGCTTAAATGACTACTAAATCTAAATTGATTTCAGATAATTATCGTCCTATAGCTCTGTTATCAATTTTCTCCAAAATAATTAAGAAAGCAATTACAAATTGCATTTTGAACTTTACGAATATGAACAACATTCTAACAGAAGCTCAGCATTAATTAGGTTAATAGATTAGACAATAATAATTATGCTCTTTCTCTTGATTTGAGCGAAGCTCTTGACACCGTCGACCACAAAACTCTTCTAGATAAGCTGTATTATTGTGGGTTAGGGAATCAAATTCTCAACTGGATTACAGTTTACCTCACCAACAGGAAGCAAATTTTGGAAATCAATGGTATCAGATCTAGCATTGGAGATATCCACCATGGAGTATCTCAAGAATTTGTAATCGGCTCTCTACTTTTTATCATTTATATCAAATATATAGAGCTTGATTGAAATAATAGAGCAAGATCCCAGGCCCGCCAGACGTTACTTATTTTCTGAGAAACAATATGTGTGGAATAGAGTAGTGCTAGTATGTACTTTGATCATACGCATATTCGCCAGTTTGTGCCGACGGCCAATTTACAGATACGAGGTGCTAGAGGTACGTTAAAACATTTGTAACTTTCCTTAAATTCTGAGTGCTGATTTTTATGTATGTTCCTATGTTCTAGAGAATATTGTTAAAAATCAATAATCAACACTGCCAGACACTTCCCATCTGCGGTAATTTTTGCTAGACCCTTTGAAGCTCGCAAAAAAATAACTTCATCTTACTTATAGTCTGAGTTCTAATTTTTATATCTGATACTTAGGGAACAATTTGAATACTTTTTGTAAAGAGCCAGACTAATCGTAGGAGCCACACATGCCCCAGACAAAATTAAAATATCGCTGTGAGTATGTGTGAGCGTGATAATTAGATGGTTTTATAACGCAATTTCATTGAACTTATGTTGCTAATGGTGTAATGGAAGTTTTCAATAATAATTATGTAGTGTATGTTAACGCTTTATTTTAGAGATAATTCCAAGTCGATGAAATACAAATACAATAAAACTCCTAATGAAAATTTTCAACATTCGGTTATTGACTCGACTCAAGGACGAAAGCTTGTTTCTATATATATAAACTATTTCTTCAAGCAATAAACATTACAGTGGTGTCGAGTGTGGGGTTGTTATAAACAATTTAGTATTTTGTTTATTTCTGCTTTGTGAAATTGGAAAATGGCGTCTAAGAAGTTGTTGAAAGATTTGAAGGTCGCAGAGTTGAAATATTAATGGGAAGAGCAGGATTTGGGAACCAGTGGCCGCAAACAAGTTTTAATAAAACGACTTCGAGACGCCATGACTAAAGACGGTAAGGATCCTGATACATATTTGTTTGAGGTTCAACTTTCTTCAACCGATTTGGCAATAAATTTAGAATCAAAATTGAAAGGCAATTCTACAAGTTTAAAAGAAGATACTTATAGAATCAGAATTAAAAAAAAAATTCCATGAATTTAGAATCAAAATTAAAAGAAAATTCTATAAATCTAGAATCAATATTAAAAGAAAATTCTACAACTCTAAAAGGAGATTTAGAATCAAAATTAAAATAGAATTGTACAAGTTTGAAAGAAGATTTGGAAAAAAAATTACAAGAAAATTCTACAAGTTTCAAAGAATATTAAGAAAAAAAATTAAATGAAAAATTAGGAAAGTTGGAAGAAAATTCTAGACACCTGAGAGAAGAGCTGCATGAAAAGATGGAGGAAAATACAAGGAAAGTTGAACAGCAACTGAAATAATTCAGAGAAAATTCAAAGGTATGGGAGGAAGTATTTGAAGATAATTGTAGAATGTTAAAACAAGAATTGGATGAAAAAATTAAAATTTTTGAAGGAAAATATAAATTTGGTGTTCCATCTCCAGAGATAGCTTCAAAAGCTGAGATAATTGAATTATCTACACAAAATTCTGACTCCACTACAAAAATATGTGTCAAACCTCGAACATTTGATGGTCAAACATCTTGGATTAGTTACCATAAACAATTTGAAGCCGCTGCTAAGGCTAATAGCTGGAATGATATTGAAGAAGTTTCAGCGCTAATGGTTGCTCTCCTAGGAGATGCAGTAAATATTTTACAGGCTATTCCACCGGAGGAAGACAATATTTATGAGAAATTGGTCAAGCGACTGGAGCTGCGATACGGCCATGCACACTTGAAGGAAGTATATCACACACAGCTCAAGAACCGATACCAACATCCCAGCAAGAGGCGAAGCTGATGTGGCACGCCTAGACACAAAGATAAAACCTAACTGTGACAAACTCTCGAAAGAATTAACGACCTCATTACTATCCAAGGGTAAACAATTAAATGATCAGCAACACGCAAAAGTTGAAGATCTGATACGCCGATTCCAAGAGGTGTTTGAAACCAGCGAGGGGCGAAAAGGAAGAATGAATAATGTCCATCACAAAATTGATACAGAAGACGCACGGCCAATTCGACAAGTACCGTGACGACTTCCGAAGCTATCATTCAAGACATGGAGCGAAACGGCATCATTGAACCCTCGAACAGTTCATGGGCCTCTTCGGTAGTACTTGGAAAGAAGAAATATGGGTCTACACGATTTTGTGTTGACTATCGCCAGCTGAATAACGTCACCAAGGACAGTTACTCTCTACCCAGGATTGTTGACACCTTGGATACCCTGGCAGGGTCAAAGATCTTCTCGACCCTTGATCTCAAGATTGGATATTGGTGAGTAGCGATGGACGAGAACGACCGACAAAAAATTGCATTCACCATCGGCAGTGGATTGTGGCAATTTACAGTCATGCCATTTGGCTTATGTAATGCTCCTGCTACCTTCGAGCGACTTATGAAGACCGTACTCAAAGGTTTATTGCGGAAAACTTGCTTGGTATATCTGGACGATATAATTGTGATGGAAAAATCATTTGAAGGCCATTTGAAGAATCTGGAGCAGGTATTTGAACATTTAAAGAAAGCTGGTTTGAAACTCACTTCAAAGAAATGCCACTCATTCCAAAAATGGGTGAACTATTTGAGATATGTGGTCTCCGAAGAAGGCGTAGCAGTTGATGTAGAGAGGATCGAGACAATTCAAGAATGGCCGGTACCTGCGGATAAACATCAGCTGCGTAATTTTCTCAAGCTTTGTACCTATAACAGATTTGTCTATGGATTCGCCAATATTTCCAAACCACTGACCAGACTGACGGAAAATGATCTCAGATACAGTTGGCATGAAAACTGTCAGGTCGTCTTCAAGCGACTGAAACTATTCCTAGTCCAAGCACTGATCCTGAGTTACCCGAAGACGGACGGACGTTTTATTTTGGACACAGATGCCAGCGACGTCGGTATTGGGGGAGTCCTGTCCCAATTGCAGGAGGGTCAAGAAAGAATCATCGGATACTTCAGTAAAATTTTGTCGAAGCCAGAAAGAAACTACTGTGTCACAAGACGGGAATTGCTAGCAGTAGTGAAGTCCATCGAGCATTTCTACAAATATTTCTATGGCAGGAAGCTACTGTTGAGAACTGACCACGCTGCTATATGCTGAACACACACACACAGTAGACTAGATTAGACCGTGAGTAAAAAAAAGAGGAATTGGATGCTCATAGATATTTCGTTTACTATCAAGCGTACAAATAATGACCACGCGCTCATACTCATAGAGGTATTTTAATTTTGTCTGGAGGATGTTTGGCTCCTACGATTGGTCTGGCTCTTTACAAAGAGTATTTAAATTGTTTTCTGAGTATCATATATAAAAATTAGGACTCAGACTATAAATAAGATGAAGGGGTCTAGCAAAAATTACCGCCGATGGGTAGTGTCTGGCAGTGTTGATTATTGATTTTTAACAATATTCTCTAGAACATACATAAAAATCAGTAATCAGAATTTAAGAAAAGTTACTAATGCTTTACCGTACCTCTAGCACCTCATATCTATAAATTGGCCGTCGGCACAAGCTAGCGAAAATGCGTATGATCCAAGTACATACTAGCACTACTCTATTCCACATATTTTGTTTCTCAGAAAGTAAGTAACGTCTGGCAGGCCTGGGATCTTGACTATAATAATGTTTGCAGATGATATAACTGTGTTAGGCAGTTATCCGATTTTCAATGATATCTGTTCAGATATATCTGAATCATTAGGGATTTTACATATAAACATGATCTGTGAAAATAAAGGTGAACGACATTATTTATTTACCAGAAAAAACTGTTACAAAAAGTCTGTTATATAAAGTGTACTTCCGGCTTAGCCGATTATTACAAGAATATAAGATAACTATTTAGATGCTACAGCAATTTCAAATACTCAATTTCAGTATCCTACGGCTAATCATTCTGGATTTATGCAGAAAATTCGAAAAAAGTTTCAAGTAAAGTGCACTTCGGGTACAGACGATTGCAACCATAATGCGAAGTGCACATCAAGACTCTATACCAGCCTTAAATATGAAATTTCAGCATTATATGTTTGACGGGTTTTGAGATTTGCGAGTTACGCACATACGTACGCACATACGCACATACGTACCAACATCAAGGCGATAATAGTCAAAATAGTTCAGAGATGTCCAAAACGGATATATCCATCAAAATCTTGATATAAGAGTTTTGTCGGTTTCACAATACTTACTTTTACTTTGTACAAGTAAAAATCAGATAAGTAAAGTCTATTTCGTCTCACTTCAGTTACGTTCTAGTATCAATTTAAAATGTATCATACCGTATTATTACTCAAACTCACAATCCCTGGTTTCCTACAGTATCTTATTTTGAAGCTTAGTCCCAAATGCTCGAAAAGTGTTTTTATTACTAAAAAGAGCTATTCGTTGTATGCTATGCACTAAATACAATGCTGCATGTTCCAATCTCTCCCGGAAAATTGGTATTCTGACAGTACCAACGTTGTTCATACTGCAATGTTCAATGCTGATTAAAATAATATCTCGAATTTTAAAACTTATTCAGATACACACAGTTACAATACAATATACAATAATTTGCTGATTCTTCCTTAATCAAGCAAGCTTCCAAAAAACAGAAAGGAATCCACTAAACGTAGCTATTAAAATTTATAATAAACTACCTGTTAATATGAGAGATCTAAATAATCTTATCAATTTTAGGATCAAATTGAGAACCTGGTCAGTAGATGAGTATTTCTATAGTGCTCAAGATTATCTAAGCTTGTGATCTCTCTTTTTTGTATAACATTATTGTCTGTTTCTGAGCAATTATCTATTATATCTATTTTATTGTATTTTTGACGTATCATTATCTCTGTAAAGGTTCAGTTGATCAATAAACTCATTATTATTTTTATCTCACTTAAAGAACGACAGAAGTATTTTTATTTGGGATATTACTGATTTACTAAAGTCAATTGGAAATGTGTCATTTCCAGATCTGCAGCTGAATGGGATTTTTAAATTTCTTGTATCATGCTGAATAATGTATTCAATTATAAATATTATAATTATATATTATGAGTAAAATCGACATGATTTTTGTATATCTAATGAAAAACAGACTGATCAAAAGATTTTTTCAAGCCTCAAAGTATGTAATAACGCTCCCATTAATTAATTAGAACCTTTGTTATGATAATGATGAACTTTGATCTGAATCCATCCGGTGGTGACATGGCATAAATTAATTAATATACCTATTAGCTCACAAAGCGAATGAAAGTTGCGTTTACCGTTACAAGCAAATCAAACAAATCAGGTAAGCGTGCGTTAGACACCGAATACATAGAGTACAGAGAGCCAACATTACAAATACAATCGCTTGTAATAATTAACACTAATTATTCACTGCTGGGCTCTTGGCCTGTGGGAGAATGCCGATATCGCAGCATAAATATTCGAATTTTGAAAATTAGGATTTTTCTACAGACCTAATGCGGGATGATGGCAATATTAATATAATGTTTAATGAGCATATGATGAAGCATATTTTTCAAGGGAATCAAGTTCAAAAATAGATGATACTATTGTGTTTCTAGCTGTATCAAATGATATGAATACAAAAATTCATTTTGAAAATGTAAATAATGATACAAGAAGTTATATTCAAAGAAATTAGAGTTAGTCTTTTATAGCATACCAAAGCATATAAGTAGCCAATGAACAATTCGAGTTGTTTCTATTAGGTACTGGTGATTCATACTATCATTTTCTAAACTGAGAGTTTCTTTATAAAATGAATTTTTGGTAAACTATCTAATCATGATAAACATAGTTAACCACTTTCTCGATGGTTGCACGACACAGCAATTGAAAAAAAGGCTTATTAAGTTATTTCTATTCGAATTCATCATTTCTTAGCGTTGCTCAGACGCTGAATATCCGTCTTGTGTTCAACTGTTTTATTGTCATTTAAATTTATATGATAGATTTTGGGAAATAGTCTTTTTACTTCCCCGACCTATATAAGAGAGAAAGTAGTGTAATGATGATTTTTTGACAGATCGAGATTTTTATGGATCCTCACGTTTAGACCCTACAGAACCCAAAAAACAATTTTTAAAAAATCGGTCAGCACGATTTTTTGAGAACGCGCACGAATTTTCGACTGAAATTTTATATTCAAGTTCTTCATCAAAAAGCTAGGTTCAAGTTCGTAGATAAGTATTCTCCAACCAGTGGTACCAAAATGTTATTGACGGAATTTTTTATTTTTTGAGTTTATTTTATAAACGGTAGTATTTATCATCAAATATGAAATAACTGAAAATAATTCCCAAGTAATTTGGCACAACATTCACCTGAACATTTTTTAGAATTACCAGCGGTTCATTTGTTATTATTAAAATTTGAATAATTATAGAATTCATTAATTTTTGTAAAGAAAAGAAATAATGAGAATCATGATGTGAAATTAAAATTATTATCACTCATTTTTAGACATCACATGCAAACGTTCGTCAGATTTTTTTTTCAAATAAATAATTCGGCTCTATCGTTTTTATGGTATTAAATTGAAGCTCTTGCGGAGTTAATTTTGGTAGAAGTGTCCAAGAGGATATTTAAACAATTGTCAATTGCTTCTTTTACAAATTATTCAAATGATGTCTAGTTTGGTATCAATTTTAAGCTTTTGGAGAGATAAGTTTAGTAGATATCAAAAATAAATAATTAGCAGAATCCACGTTACCGGTGATCAAATATCGAAACTGTATGTTCCAATAAATTGAAGACCTCGAAAATCTAGAGAAGGACTCTCCATTTTCAAAATACTTATTTTATGTAAGGCATATTACTTTCACTATCATCTATCATCTTCACAATAGCAGCTGTTACTTTGAAATATGAAATTAATGGATGTGATACTTTGAATTTCTGAAACAGCGATGAAACTGGCCACGAAATTTATGGTTGCGGAAGTACTGCGTGGTCACAGCAGATTTTCTTGAATAAATAAGATATTACTAAGACAGCAAATGGATCTTATGGATTTCTTTGAATCATGAAAAATTTCGCAGTAATCTTGGTAGCCTTACAAATGAATTTACATCAACCATAAGGAGTCGATATGCTTTAACAATTTTTTATGAATTTCTATCTTTTTCATACAGATAACTCTAATGACAAAATTTGCACTCTCCAGATATGAAAAAATCTGACGTGGACATCACGTGACTTATTTGTACCTCATTGGATATATTAATATAAAAAATCTGACGTATGGACATCACGTGACTTACTTGTACATCATTGGATATATATATATTCAAACACAACATCTCATCATTCCACGGCTAGTCGGTTGCTATGGAAACAGTATGTCATCATTCTTATGAACTGATTTCCAGGATTCTACGGCTAACAGTTCTGAATGTATGCGCAAAATTCCAAGATGATCAAGTAAAGTCCACTCTCGACTCAGTCGATCTCAATGAAAGTAGGATATGAGCATCTAGACAGTACTATCATCTTGAATACAGTATTCTAATATTCTACGTTCAATCGTTTTGGATTTATTCGGAAAATTAAAAAATGTTTCGAGTAAACTGCACTCCCGGCTTAGCCAATCACAATCATAATGCAAGGTGTACAGCTAAATGCTATAAAAGTGCTTAATACGAAATCGCAATATTCTGCGACTGATTATTTTAAATTTATGAGAAAGCACTTCCGGCTTAGTCGATTGGGACGAAAATAAGAGATGATCATTTTTATGCTACAGCAATTTCAAATACTGAATTCCAGTATCCTACGGCTGATTATTCCAGACTTACGCGGAGAATTAAAAAAAGTATCAGGTAAAGTGCACTTCCAGTACAGACGATTGCAACCATAATGCGAGGTGCACATCAAGATCCTAGATCCTATACCAGTCTTTTATACAAAATTTCAGCATTATACCCCAACTAGCAAAGAGGCTTTATAATTTTTGTGTAGAGAAACATTGTATTTCTATAAGTAATATATTGTTGCTTTTTATAAATTCAATTGCTGTATTGCTATTCGAAGAATGAGTATTTTGTTCCAGTAACTGAATTGTGATTCAGCCTAGCGATAGAAACATTCTAAGAGTGAAATTATAAAACACCTTATGAAATAAATATAAAACTGTCTCATAGACGTTTATATAATCATTCTTATACGACTATTTGGCTTAAAGAACCAAATTGAGTTCTAATCGCTTCCTTGTGATGTTCCCCGAAAATATTTTATCCGAATCTGAATATTAATGAAACTAATTTGTAGAACTTTTTTAACAATTTATAAAATACTTATATGAATATTTTAAATGAGACATTTCAATTTCGGAGAGTAAATTGAACTTGCGGAAGTTTTAGAGTAACAATTATAAAGTCGTAAAAATAGTTTATTCTATAAGTTATTAATAAGACTGATACAGAGCTGAAAAGTAAAATTGAACACTCAATCTTCTCTACAGACATCATTATAGAACATATTGAAGAATGGAGATATCTTTAAGCGCCATTTGCTTTTGATCTGTGTATTTCGGTTTTTCGAGTCAGACACTTGTGAATAGTTATTTCGAACTCATAATTTTTTTTTGTGCTTTCAATTCATCATGATTTTTTTTTTGTGCGTTCTATTTTTTACGGATTTTTGTATTTCCCATATTTTCCACTGCAACTAATGATTGAATCGATGCATGAACAATGCCTCTAAGAAAAGCCTATTGGATAGGCTCAAACAGAAATAAAACAATAAAAATTATCTACCGCGGGCAAAGGCCGTTGTTTTTAGGGTGCTGCAATCATTTGCTATATTTCAAAGAGAAAATCAATCAAATCGATCAATCCTAGAATAAAACAAAAAATATCGATAGTATAGGGCGAAGCACACAGTTTTCCGGGTGCGGCAAACAATTATTATATAATGAAGGAAAAGACTTTTCAGAACTAATTTTTTTAATAAATATGTTTTTTTTGGGAAAAAAGCTATGTATATAAATTATTTGAAACACAACATTCCCACAGCAAAGTGTTGCCTTTTTCAAATGTGAAAATGGATAATAAATAAAATACATTCTCACATTTGAAAAAGGCAGCACTTTGCTGTAGGAATGTTGTGTTTTAAATGATTTATATACAGAACTTTTTTCCCAGAAAAACATAATGATTGATTGTTATATATTTCTTTCATGAATTTGGAAAAGTACATCTATAAGTGGGCGGATCAGCCGGTAACAGCTAATGAAACAATGAAATCAAGGAATGTTAATTTACAACTTCATCATCAAGATTTGACATAGTGACACTAAAATAAGTGCTTCTGCCACAGATGCAAATGATTCAAATGAGGACGAAATTCAGAGACACAAATGGTTTGTGCAGCTAAACACCAATGAAGATTATGTTGAACTTTTATAATTGTTGAGTAAATGATGCCCACTGCTCAAACCTGCCGTATATGTATCCCAATGACAATTCTTTCGAATACAATTGCTGCCTAAGTACCGTGTAGACAGTTCCTATGAAAATTGAAATATTCCTATAGTGCGCAGACAACTACTATAAAATAAAATAGTTTCATACAATATTTATGTAAGATTAATTTGCTTACTAGAACATCTCTATGAAACTATATGCCTCATCGCTAGCAAGACTCAAAACGAAGGATAGGACCGTAGCCAATTGCTTTGAACAAGATATGAAAATCTTTATAATATTGCTATTTATATAGCAGAATGAAAATGATGGTGGAATAGTCCATTGTGTCTATAATGACACTTTTTGTTCAAAATTCTGTACATAAGCTCATATTGATCGAACAAATTAAATTAATAAATAAATATATGAAATGGAGAACACTAATCATCGTTTATGATTTCTTAGTTAAGATAGACCGTGTCATGTTCTATGAACGACTCTGTTTTTGAGTCTGTCAAATAGATTTGGACAAAATAAAAACTTTAATTCTTTTAATACGTCTCTGCAAAAATCAAATACGTCATCACTTTTGTATATTACATAGAAATCACAGAGTTAAATTGTCATATAGTTGTTGTTTGCGTGATAAAAATGTTCAGTTGACAAGCAGCCATATTAATGGCATTTCAGTGGCAGCCATTTTGAGGAAAATAATTAAAAATTGATAAAGTATCGAAATCTTAAACATTCAATAATTTTGGCATACAATTGTAGTTTTAATTGTGGTTAAAAATAGTTTTGTTGAGAAATAAAAACGAAATTGACAGTTTGGTGAAAATATGTATACATATTTATATAATTAGATTTTTTTGCTTCATTAGAAATATCCACAAACTAGGCGGTCCGTGAAATTTTCATGATTTATTATCATTGATTCCACAGAAAAATTCAAGTCGCAGAAAAAATTGACTGGAAATGACATCTTTAGTCAGTTGATAACTCATATTTTCTCTTTGCAATGTCTGTACAAAATGTATATACCACTGACATGTTTTACTCTCACGTACAACTATCAAAAAACTGTTGAGAAAACTGATTACTTTCCGCAGATACTCTTAAGTAATGGTTACATTTTCTTAATGGTGTTGTAATCTCCAAAAATGCTTTCATGTGAATAACTAAACAACAATTATGAAAATATTGTATTAATGCCCTTTTGTAGTTTCATAACTGATATATAATAAGTTATTTAGTTGTTGCGGTGAATATTTATAAAGGTCTTATAAAACTAATGTATATTTATTGCATAATATTCCTTTAGGGTCTCTGTAAATGTTTATGTAACTATTGGGTTATAGTCGTCACAGGCGTAATAAAATTCAGTACAAAATACAATTGTTCTATAAAACTGCGCCCATTTTGCATTTATAAGTGCTGTTTGAACGTTGTCGCAATGTTTCTGGAAAAAATAATGTTTTATAAAATTAGCTTCATAAACGTTCTTCCATCTTTTACAGAATATCAAATTGTTACTTGAGACGTCTGACAAATTCTGAGATTTGCGAGTTACGCACATACACACATACATACGTACATACGTACCGACATTAAGCCATAAATAGTCAAAACGGATTCAGGGAAGCTCAAAACGGATATATCTATCAAAATCTTGGTATGTGAATTTTGTCGGTTTCACAAAATTTCCTTGTACTTTTAGACCGTCAGATAGTCGTAGATTTCAGTGCCTCATTTTGTTTTTCATGCCTTCAAGATGTCTGAGAAGTATGTATACTTGGAGTTCAATAATGCTGAAATTAAAGGTGGACCGTGTGACCAGCATAATGAAAATTAATTTTAAATTTGTATGAAAATGCATGTTCTGATCCAATTTTGTCGCTTTTGTCATGCTTACGAAATTAAATTTAGGGAAAAATATTTTGACATTTAAAATGTCATACAAAGTTAAAAAATTGACAACAGATTATCATTGCCTATCTTATCATTTTAATTAAACTGATTGTTTTATACCGCAAATTCTGAAGGTCTATTATACTCATATAAAATGCACTTCCGGCTTGGCCGATTGATACAAAAATAGTATATAACTATTTTGATGCTACAAGTTCAAACACTAAATGTTAATATGCTATGGCTGATCATACTAGATTTATGCAAAAAATTCAAAAAAAGTTTCAAGTAAAGTGCATTTCCGGCTTGGCCGATTCATACTAAAATAGCAGATAACTATTCTGATATTAGATCAAATTCAAATACTAAATTTCAGTATCTTACGGCAGATCATTCTGGATTTATGCGGAAAATTCAAAAAAAGTTTCAAGTAAAGTGCACTTCCGGTACAGGCGATTGCAACCATAATACGAGGTGCAAATCAACATCCTATACCAGTCTTAAATATGAAATTTCAGCATAATACGTTCGACGGTTTTTGAGATTTGCGAGTTACGCACGTACGAACGTAAACCGACATCAAGCCGAAAATAGTCAAAATGAATTCAGGGATGTTCAAAACAGATATATCCATCAAAATCTTGATAGGTGAATATTGTCGGTTTTAAAATACTTACTTGTTACTTTGTATAAGTAAGTAAAAAATATATCCAAATGTTGGAGGAATGTACTTACACTCGTTATGAATCATAAACTTTATGTAAATTTATTTGCAACCAATTCGTATTTTCAAATTTATTTATGTAATATTTACACAAAATTTAACTTTATTGAATAGGAATAATTTGTTGTCAATTAAAAACCATTTGCAATTATGAAAACATGCACTCTGGGTAAAATCTTATTCTAATGCCCAGTTGCACCGCTATCACTCAACTTTAAGTACGGAATAATTACCATGGGAACAATTGTCTACACAATAGTAACCATAGATATTATTCTTCCCTTAAAGTTAAGTGACGGCGGTGCAACTGGCCATAATAGTTTTGGATTTATGCGAACATTTTACAAAAGGCGGGACTCATTTATACTGAGGCTATTTTGTCCGGGCTATTTTGTGCGGAGGCTGTTTTGTCAGGGTACCAAAAATCTGCAGTTCCAATGTATTATTTGTGGTATATCCTAGTATTTGTCATTTAGAATGTATAGAAGTTTAGTGAAGTTGATACACCTTCAATCCTATTTGTGGTCCTGAATATGGTGGATTCGCGTTCACATCAATTTGATAGAGGAGATGGTGGCGCTGCTACAGACTAGCGCTAGCGGCGTTCTCCAATTAGCGCTGAGCAAAGTGCTGCTGGTGCTGGAACACAGCAATGCCTCCAGCCCCGGTGGCATTATTGATTTGCTACGTGCTGTGCGGAAGGATTCGTGACGTACCGGTACAGAATATTTCCGCTGTACTGCTGAGGAAATTAACTGAAATATAACGGTTACTGCAGAACTTTCATTTAACCCATTGATAAGTTTTCTTTAGAGTGGTAAATTAAATAAACTGAGAAAAGCACATGAAAACGACATTTTGCGGTGTTATAATATTATTAATAATAATATATTTTAAGAGAAGTTTCGACAACAGGTCGATTTTCAAACTTCCCTTTTTCACATATTTAAAAATTTTGCAGTTATAACAAATAACTACAAACGTCTAAATTGAGATGAGACAATGATTCTTCTTTGGAAATTATTACTGCTAGTACAGGCATTCTCGGAATTTTCAATGGCCAAAACATATTTGGCATTACAACAACTTATGTTCAATCGAGAAGGCTCTTTTCAAAAGTGTCGCTGGTCATTAGGAAAAACCGGAGATAGCTGAATTCTGAATCAGCCTTAAGCCTTATATGTTTAAATTGGTAGAAGATAAATATAAAGAGAAGTGGTGCTAGTTTGACAGTAAATATATTATCATATTTATCAACATAATTACCTACTCAACTTTTGTACGAACTTTGATGTGACTATTAGTTCATTTTTCTTATGGAAAACGAGGATGAGGCTCATAAAATAAGTCAAAAGTGATTGTTGTCATCTTCCAGCAAAAAATAACCACAATACGCAAGTCAAATACTACCAATATCTTAAGATATTCAAGATTGGACTTGAAACTAGAGTAATTTTAATTTTATCATGGAGCTGGTGATAGGGGAAAAATATGTATGCTCTCTTAGTATGAAATTATTGAAATTCAGTTACTTTGATTTCTTTGGAACGAAATTTCCTCAGAATCAGTTGCAAAAGAAGTATTTAACAATATTTATGATACTTCTTTGAAGTATCCATAAGAAGCCATATTTCAAGTCCTGCAAAGTTACTATGCATGGTATCAAAGATTTCTGGTTTTTGTAACTTTACTTGGGCATCACTTAGTGTTTAATTTTCTCAATTAAGTGGAAAAACCATTTTGAATACAACACCAAGAGAGAAGTTTTACGACGTCTGAAAGGTTGGCTACTTTTTTAAGTGACCAATCACCTTTCTTATGAATGCAATACAACGTTTTATCTAATATCTTTTTTAAAACAACTCGAATAGTTTTCATTTGTTAGTTTATTTATGCTCTCAGTAAAACAGAGATTACGAAGTAGCCATGGAATCATTGCTTTGGTACTTACTGTTTCCTGTGACTTTTTGTTATTCTCTCAATAAATACCTCATGATGAATATTATTTGTTCGAAAGAGACTTTGGTAACAAGCTTATTATGAAGTGGTGTTGGATAATAGTATATTGTGTGGCTAGGGACGAGACAAGACGATTTCAGCTGATGGTGAGAGTTGCTTGCCCGAGTGATGCGAGGGCTGGCACCACTCTCGGCTGAAATCGTGTTTTGTCCCACACTGTATCTTTCATAATACCTGCATTGAAACTTTCCATATTACAAATTTGACATAACAAAGTAAATATTTTTCTTTTGATTTTGCAGGTAATAAGTCGAGAATAGCTGCTCATGCTTTATCAATAGGATTGGTGTACTTTAAATTATCGTATTAATACTTCTTTTTTCTTGAAACTAATCCTCTTTCTAATTTAATTTACATTTACGAATTCAACAACTATCAAATGCGACTCTGTCAGGAATAAAACGATGTGAGAAACAAATTCAGCGGGCAGAAACAAGCTTGTTTGTCCTCGTATTTGTTTGGCACCAGAAGATTGGACAATTTTGGATAGTATTCTCACTCTAGTTAGTTTCGACAAGGTCGATGTTCAATTGTCGGACATGATTGACAGGCTATGGTCACTAGATGTTCGGTGGTTGCCTGGAAACAACTGTTAGACAATTGAATATTGACTCATTGTCGGATTAGGTATATAAGAGCGCAAGCTAGGAGAGGGAGTCATTCAGTCAGTGATTCGGTACGAGTAACTGTGAGCGTTATTGTGTTCATACGAGTTTGTAAAGTAAATATTCACACTGTAACCTGTGTTAATAAATTATTCACATTAAAATTTATGACAATATAGTTTTTCCACAAAGATTTTTTGGAGTAAATAGGGAATATTACTGAAGATAAGCAATATGTCAGCCAATATTATTTCCTACTTTTGGATATGAGAACTATTATATTAAAACCAATGCAAAGTACAATGAAATGACCTAATAGCGCTTTTTCTTCTGCAAATTCACAATAAGTTTCGTAAAAAAAACCAAGACATGGACTTTGACTGACCATTTTAAGGATTCTGTAGTAATTGCAGAACAAAACCCTTATAATCTCGTTATGTCTGTTTGTCCGTATGTCACAACCATTTCACTTAGAGACTGTTGGCACTAAAACGAAGTAATAATGGAAATACGATAAGCAAAATTAGGGATCTTACAACATTCATGTAACTGAGAGATGAAAAAGAAACCTGAGTGCACATTAGCATGTGAGATATTGTTAGATAGATCTTGGATAATGATAAAGAAGTTGTTCCAAAATGATTTTTTTAATTGAATGAATAGTTTGTGATATATGCGCTTCTAAAATCGAAAAATGTATGCTCTAATTTTTCAACTATACGGTGAAAAATTCGAAAAAAATTTGAAGGTGGTAAAATTTGAGAAATAAAAACAAATTGTTGGCTAGACGTTATTTTTTTGGCTATTACTTTACAAACTTTACTTACTTTACTTTAAAAACTCAACTGAAACAAGGACTATAAATTATCACTAATCCTATTATTGACTTTGAGTTTTAAAAGTGAACATTCTTCCCCAATATGGAACCCTTCAATTGCATGGTCCGACATGCACTTTTTGTCTTAAGTTTTGATTGACGATCAACTTTATAACAATGACCGAAACAATGAATTGATAGAGAAGTTTTTTTTCGAGCAAATTTGAAGTTTATTGCTCTAATCGGTCAGTTATATCAATATCTCCATTGAATTTTTTTATTAGCTAAAATCATGTACTCACCTGCTATTGGTTAGTGATAGATAATTTTTGCAATCATGAGTATTTCGAGACGTACTTTTAGAAAAAAACAGTTAGTGAAATCAGGTCATTACTGACCTAGACCCGCAATACTTTTAGGTGATCCTCATACGAAGTAGATAAAGCTAGATACGATTGCTACTCCTTGAGATTATTATTAATGTATACTTAAAACAGTTATATAATACAACATAATAGATAAAAATAGTAGCATATAGATGAAATATATAAGATAGATATTATTTTTTTAACAATCCCGACACTTTTCATGACTAAATAATTGATGTAAAGCTTTTGTATAACTACTAATTATTCTTAGCTATGCGTGATTTGAGTTTTCATATATTTTGTTCATTGATTTTGATTGATAGATCTCTATTATTATTTGCCGTACTTATTGACATTTGTATGGATTACTGAAAATATATAATTTTATTTGAACATATGCTCTAAGCTTAATGATAATCTTATTCTCACTGCAACGGCTCAAGATCCCAATTTCATCACTAAACTTCCTGGTCCAAATCATCATGTAACTGTTTTTGGCCAGCAGCATGTTCCACAACGCACGATTACTCCACAATACGCTGGGCCGCGCGTGCTATCCTGCATAATTAAATATTCATCAACACACATACACATATTCCATTCTGTGTGCGTGGGATCTGTTTACAAGGCTTTGTATGTGCGGTATAATTACAGGTGCATGTGAATTGAGCCAAACTTGTACCTCTAATGGAAACTGTGAGCAAGAACATAACATGTCATGTGTCCTACGCACAAGGTATTGTATGTTGAATGTAGTAGTTCAGTAAAACGGGAATTTGTAATGTAATGTGTAGTGTGTGATATGTAACTACTTTAACTATTCATCTGATACTTAACGAAAGACATAAATAGTCTCTTTTACTTTTAAGTAGTGGAAATAGTTATATTTTCATTAATTTTATGTTTTTACGACGATGTGCATCAAACAAAATATTTGGAAAAGATGCTCTCATACATATATTTTGCAGTTCAAAATTGGACAAGAAAGAATAGATCACAGAGAGGGACGAGTGTTAGCTGCACCGGTCTTTATTTGTGTACAAGTGTTGAAGAGAGTTAGTTGTACCGATTAAATCGAGAGGCGAATTGCATGAGAATCTTCATGTGGATTAAAAGTCATCAGCGGTGCAATTCTCCTGCCGTGTCACTATCCCGTTTTGCCAGTTTTGTCAACCTTCGGGTAGAACTGAGTTGTTTCCACAGAGAAAAGTCTTAGAGGTTAAAGGTGTTTCTTGGTGATGTTAGCTTGGAATGGTTAATTTAGAAGAATTTTCAAGAATAATTATTACGTCATAAACTCAGACCTGAGCGCGAGAAATCAAGTAATTAATCAATTTTTGTAGTATTAGATCTAGTCATTCAAGCTCTTGTATCATTTTCTTTTCGTATGATTTTCGAAGAATCACTTAAAAAGACACGAAAGTGCTATGTGGTTTTCTTTATCTGAAAAAATGCTTATGATTGTGTTATTTTAAATGTATGTGGGCTTAGTATTGATGTTGTTGTGAAATAGGTTTATTAATTTGCATATGTTACTGTCAAAGGAATTAAATAGCTTAGATGGTATGTACATAATGGCGAAAGTATTGTACATGTGTTAACGTATGCGGATGATGTTGTTTTAGGTGAATGTAAGAAAGGATTGAAAAGATTATTTGATAAATAAATGCAGCTGGAAGCAGAATGAATTTTATTTTGAATGTTTATCAATATATCTGGGTAATGTGATATCGAATGATGGGCGAATTGACAAAAAGATTGAAAGAAGAGTATTTGCTGGTTGTAAGATAGTCGGTATCTGCATTGATTTATGGAAGTGAATTTAGAAGTGGCTGCAGAAGCGTAAATGAATAGCGAGCGACTAATGTGGTAAAAAGATTCTTTCCGCTATTTGTCAATATATCAGGAGAGAGTGAATACGATATAAATTGGTGTCTGAAGAATATGGTACTGGAGAAACAGTAGAGAGGACAGATATAAGTCAGTTATGTTGGTTTGGGCATCTAGATCAAATATCGAATGAAATATTCCGTGGATGACCAGTGTTTCGATGAATAGATTCAAAGATATTGAGAAAGAGGAATCTCCGGCAGACGACTCAATTTTAATAATTTGATCGTGTAAGTAATGAAATAGACTTCAATTTAGTATGAGATTATTTATATGTGATCTCGCACACTCGGCTCCATCTGGAAAATAATTGTTACGGACTACGGCGCTAACTTATTTTTTGAGTTCTTCGAATGATATTTTGTTCATTTTTATGAAAAATTGATTGTTTTTTCAAAAAAAATATTTTTATTACGCTAATTTGTAATAAATGAATCAGAGCCTGAACAGACAACTCAATAATTTAATCTTTCATTTGAATCATATCTTAACGAAATTTAAGATGACCTTATAAATGATGTAGTAGGCTCATATATAGACTATATCTAATTTCGAGAAAGAAACTACTATAAAGGGAGGGTTCCTAATTTGTTAATAATCTGTTAGCATCTCCAAATACTCTGTATTGCCTACGGCCAGGGAGGATAAGTCGATGTTTTCATAACGAACAACGAATTTGTTGAAAAAACAATTTATGTTGTAGACTCTGAGATATTTGCAATTAAAAGAAAATGAGATATCAGTATTGCGAATGTCTAAGCTGGGTTTAATCGATTACATTTTTTAAATAAGCGATGTTAGATGAAAACGGATGTAACAATGTCAAGAAAGTGCAATAGAGTCTTGAATTTTATTGATATTTACAAATATGAAGACTCGAATCATAATGATTTTAATGTAGAAAAAATAATAAGATGCAATGAAGAAGGCAATGGAATTCTGGATTCTAAGGCCTCTTTCACACGGAAAGCCGTACACCTCTCGCTCTCGAGCGAGAACACGGCGCGTGTGACCGAAATGCAGTGTTCTATGGAAGTTTCCACATGAAGAGCGAGAGCTTTTATGGCACGCGAGCGAGAGCCGTTAGAGCTCCTGCATCTCGAGCCATGCGCTTGGAAGGGATCCACGTCTCTTCGTCAAAATGCAAGTAGAATAATGGGAGTATTCACACGGAGAGCGAAAACTGGTCTCGCTCTTTAGTTGCTTGCTACGCAGTGTGAAGTCCAGATGACTTTTTGGTATCGAATTGCTGATGACCGACCCGCCTTTTGGGACAAAAGTACAGACTCATAGAAGGACCGCAATGATATAACTAAGAATTGGAAATAAGTTCTAAAATGATGGCGTTTTTGTCGTCGAAGACGGCGTTGACGGTGAAGAAGATGAATGGCCAAAGCATGCGTACAATCCAACGCGATTTCCACATATTCAGTGTCTGACGCGAAAATGCTCGAGCCGATAGGCTCTCTGTGTAAAAGAGTGGTAAGTAGGAGCAAAAAAATGCTCTCAGTCGCAAACGAGAGCCGTACGGCTCTTCGAGTAAAAGAAGCCTAACAGAATCATTATTCGCAGAACATTTTCCCTTACCACTTTTCGGGGACATATCGCAGAACACAATTGACAACTGTCTCGCCCTGAACAGCTGGAATGTAATCATCTACTCGCTGCATCGAAGTAGCTCGGCCGAGCTATTCGGTAAGTGTAATTAGGCCTTCATTGTTCATGCTTAGTCATTTCAATTTTGTCGAAAACCTATCTTGCGTTATCAATGAATTTTATCGCTAGATGTAAGCCACTTTACTTTTAATTGCGAATAGAAAGTACATTATATTTTCTAAATAATTTGGGGATCGGCTTCAAAAATTGTAGAACAATCAATAATATTTGTTATTTAACAAAATATTTTCTTGGATACTCCAATCTACATAAGATGCAGAAAATTTGGAATTGCTGAATAATTTCTCCATTTCCGTTGACACAAAACAAATGTGAGCATGGAATTTACAAATAAATTGTTAAAATAAAAGTACAAAACAGAATCATGAGTTCATGATCTCTGTTATATTATAAAAACTATTCTGCAGCAAAAAGAGTCTGTGGTTTTTCTTGAAAATATTTATTTTCACCACTGATTTGAGTGTTAAAGGGAGTAGAAGATCAATACGTACAGAATAATATTTAATAATTTTTTTTTAGTTTTGAATTGGATACATAAGAATCATGTTTGGATCTATTATCATAATTATGTTCATCCGGGACTGGAAAAAAAAAGAAAAAATATTTCTGAGAATGAGAAAGCCGATTACTAAAAAGGTGAATATCAGTTGAACTCAAAAGATTCAACTTTTAGATAGAACTCTTGAAGAATTTGTTGCTAGTTCTGGTTGAACAATGGATAATTCTCTTCTGGTTCATGAAAACATCTTAACATAAGATTTATTGACTTAAATTTAGATACTTTTTCAAATGACATATCTGATAACAGATAAAACTCAATTTACTCACAATCACTTTGATGAAATGTAAATATTACTTTAAATTCATTGGGACAGGTATATCTACAGTTTGAATATAGGATTTTTCTCGATCTCAGATCATTCAAGATTTTCAGAGTACAATGATGCTAATGCTGCAATTCTGTGGAAATCTGTAAGTCCCATATAACTCATAAATCCGTAAGCTATCAACACTTTTGAAACAGAAGTGTGAAAATATACCCAAATCGACTTCAGTCGAATTGAAAGTGCATCGCTCTTATTGACGCAATTTTAATCTGTGAAAGTGTAAAATACAAGTAATCTAGAAGATGATTTTTAAAATAATGAAATCAAATGCGAATTCAAATCCTCAGGAGCAAAATTTGCTTTTCCTTAGATCTATTAAATGATCTTTCAATGTGGAATAAATACCCAATAAGTGCAGAAATATAATTTTGTTATGTACATTTTATCGCATTTTAGACGATATTTATCACTTCATAAAGTAATATATTGCTCAAAAAAACTCTAATTTAATTTTTCATTTATTTATTATTGATAACAAAGCTTAGAAAAATACATAAAAAAATTATATCTCAGGTAGAGGTTTAGATACATTTCTCATATACTATAGTTTTAATGTATATAAAATCTCTTACCATTTCTACATAATATAATAATAGTGGTGGATATTTAAAAAAAAATTTTGTAAATGGTATAATTTCCCTCAAAAATCCCTGATTTCCTGTTATGTTTCCGTTAGCATTGTTTTCCAGTGTTGACATGATAAACTTCAGTCTTGAAATCTATTAGAAATATTTTTTTAGGAAATTTTATGTGGACATTCTGGGATATTTTGAAACCCCGAGTCGGGAATAAATTGCACATAAACTTTATAAATAGTTCAATTCAATGTTACTTTGCCTGTGGTAATTTAGTATTCATACCGATTGACAGTTAAGTAATTTTAAAACGAATGAAATCGTATACATAAGACACATAGAGTAACATTGAGATTGTTTATTTTAAGACAGAGTTCTAAATTCGAAGTAATTATGAGCTTACCTTTTTATCAATATCTTTGGCAGTTTGATATGGTTTTAACTCTTCCACATTAATTTTTAAAAATTATAGCCACTGTAAAGAAAAACCACATGTAGCTGTAGTTCCCCGATTACAAATATTATTACAAGTAGTAAAATCCAGCTCAACATTGTTATATTGTGATAATCGAAAAGGTATATTTTTAATATATAAAAGAGCAAAATGTATTTACTCTTATAGTGTATTTTATTTTACTCAAAATGATAAGAATTTTTAAATTTTTTGAAAGAGCATATTTTTCAATCAATTTGATTAATATCTCAAATTTATTCAAATTTCACACAACTCGATTAGAATGTTTTTTACTCCACAAAAGATTGAAATTTTGTTTTGAGAGTGATAATCACTATAAACAAATTGAAATTAATCAATAAAAGTAGATGGGTTTCATTAGTTTCTTATGGATTTATAGTTCTATAAGACACAGAATTGCAATATACATTTTGAAAAAGTCTTGCACAGCGCTGGTCTCGGATTAAAAAATATATATATATATATATATATATATATATATATATATATATATATATATATATATATATATATATATATATATATATATATATATATATATATATATGAATAGAAATTGTATTGGATATTCAGCCTTTATTTAAAATTCTCATTTATTTAAAAACCCTAGCTTTCACCTCTAATTGGAGGCTTCATCAGGGGAACTAAATTCATAAACAATAAGACAGTTAACATGCAAAAAACAATAAAATTGGTAAATAATAACTCACAGAAAAGTAGAGAATTAAATTTGAACGAACATTAAATACTTGTTGCCAAAAATCCAACTAGACAAGAGTACCACCATCAAAAACCCAAAAACGTATAAATATAAATCATAAATTATAAAAAACGGATGGGGAGATAAATATATGACACCACAAAAAATGTTGTAAAACAAGTGGATGAATAAATAAATAAATCAATAAGTGAATCCGTTTTGCGTAAAAAACAAATAAATCAAATCGAATATAAAATATTATGAATACGAAGACTTGATTATATTAAAGTAATGCAAACTTAAATTTTGAGTATCAGTTTTTTTATTTAGTGTGTTGCTATGAAGATTAATATGATACATTTCTAAAAATAAACATTTGACATAATTGTCACACTTGTCAAGAATTTCTACATTTTCAAAGTCAGGACAATGTTCAGTTCTATTTGTGTGAATTGAAAGTGCACAACAGTTGATTTTGTTGGTATTATTACAATCACTCCTATGAGAAGTGATTCTTGACTTCAAAAGTCTACAAGTTTGTCCAATATAAATGGAAAACAATCCTTACAATTAATCTTGTATACAACATTGCTCTGGTTATTGATAGATGTAGAATCCTTAAGCTTAGTGAACACATCTCATTTCTATTCACAAATATTTGCAGTCAAAAAAAAATTTATATATATATATATACATATATATATATATATATATATATATATATATATACAAAGTAAGATCATTGCATGGATGGATTCAGAAATAAAAATCTCACTACGAATACCTGAAAAATTTGTGTGACATGTCATTTAGAGAAACGAACTTTTAGTACAGTTTGAGAATCATTGGTTCAATAAATACTTTCTGTTATTGACTTGTACGCATTGGTTCTTTTCAATATTCAGGGACTTATTCTATGACATTCATTTCTATAAAACTTCCTACCTATATTATATATACAAAATATATAACAAAGATATGAATTTCATATTGAATGACATCGTAATGAAAAGACAATACTCAAAGCTTGATAAAAAAAAGGGGAGTTTCATCTCTATTGAATCTCCATGTGCTAATATTCATAATAAAAAAATTATAGCTTGAAAATCTGATGTTCCATTTAATTATTTTAGGGGTCGCATCTTGGAAGTCATAAATAAAGTATTCTGACATCTTAAATTTCTCGTTTGCTCTTAATTCTTCTTAAGCTTTCTGTGATTTATGATTTTTATAAGCCGACCCTCATTTCTTTAGCGTGAACAGATTAGTTTTAAATTAAAATCCAATTTTAGGCCTATTAAATTTAGATACAACAAAATAGTTTAAAATATTGTGCCTTACATTTTGATTTATTTTTAATTCTATCATAGATGAGAGTAACTCTTTCCTGGGCAATATTATTGAACTATGCTTCCATTTCTTTTCCCGAAGGTGGTGTGGAGAGACGTATATTAATTGCAGAATATAATTTTTCCAATTTATAAAATCACCATATCTTGTAAATGATGATCTACATAAAAAATTGGGTCCTTTTTCGTTCAGAATCGCATAATCCCTAAATTTTGCAGAAACTTCTTCTGATGGGACAACTGATGAGACTTATCATTTAAAGTGATAATGCATATCTTTTGAATTGCGTCTGAGGGATGTTTGGCCCCTACGATTGGTCTGGCTGTTTACAAGAAGTATTTGAATTGTTCCCTGAGTATCATAAATAAAAATTAGAACTAAGACTATAAATGAGATTACGTTATTTTTTGCGAGCTTCAAACGTCTACTGGAAATTACTATCGATGGGAAGTGTGTAGCAGTATTTATTATTAATCTTTAACAATATTCTCTGAGTCATACATAAAAATCAGCATTCAGAATTTACAAAACATATGTTAGCTCACCTCTAGCACCAGATGGTATCTGTAAATTGGCCGTCGATTCAACCTAGCAAGTATGCGTATGATCAAAATATGTACTAACACTACTCTATTCCTCACATTTTGTTTCTCAGAAAATGAGTAACGTCTGGTGGACCTGGGATCTTGCTCTATATGAGTGGGTGTATTTTGTGAAGTGAATACAATTTTATGTAGATTTATTTGGAGCTATAATTACATTCATAGTATCTATTGATTATATCTTATGAACTTGGTTCGGCACATCTCCTTTAATTTCAAAAAAACAATTACATTAAGAGGAGCTTGAAGCTTAAAGGTACTTAAAACATTTTTGTAGCTACTTATGATGATCCGTGAGCTTTACTCCTTTGTGGTACGAACTTAAACACAGAATGTAATTACATTCACAGGCCAAGGGCAAGTTGATTAATTTACTTAGCCAATTCACTGTGTAATCTGTTGTGCATCAGAAGCTCAAGCTTTTGTGAGCGTGAATATCGTACTGCTGATGGTTACGTCCTCTACGTAAAATCATAGTATTATAATACGTGATGAATAATTATTTGTTACGCAATTATCATTTGCAAATAATTAGTCAACTGTATTTGATAGAAAATGGTCAATCGCTGCAAAAATACATGAAATAATTTTGGCTAATTCACTTATCGGTATTTAAATGGAAATGAATTCCAAAATCATCATTGCTCAATGAATTTGAATTTTTCGTTTCCGTTTTTTCTGACACATTAAGCAAATATTCGAAAGGAAAAGCTCTTAGATGATTATTATGATAGTATTGTAATATATACGGGGTCTTGATTATACGCTCTCCACAGTGGCGTAACTAGGATTTGGTGGCCTCCTCCGCGAAACAAAAAGTAGGCTCCGATAAACTTTTGAAAATTCAATGATTAGGTAGAAGGAAAAAAGTAATATTTTTCAATGGTAAAAATAAATAATTATTCACATACCTAAAATAAAATGAAATCAATTATCAGTTGTTCGGAATTTTATTAGCAAAATCCGTTATATAGGCTGTTTCATTGAAATTTTCTGCTGCATGATGTTATATCCAAATTGATATAGTTTCGTAGCAAATTGTGTTGTGCCCTCTTAACTGTGCGGTTTCCTCGCATTGAGGGGTTTTGCGGACTCTATTCACGCCACTGGCTCTTGATAATGGTGAATGATATCGAAAATTTCTCAATACGAAGTTATCATAGTCTTGTTTATACAGAATGTTGGAGCAAACTAAACTGTTTCGAATGACATATCAGGATACATCTTCTGAAGAATTGCTTTTAACGCATAATAGATGTTTGGGCATGTCGTTCATTCCAATCGCTGAGCATTTAGTGCATTATGCTGCTAGTCATAGGTATTTATTATTTGATACCTACATTGACTTGTTACAAAAATTTAGCATTCTTCATATTCACAATAATCTTTTCATAATACCTGCATTGAAACAGTGCGTTTTCACGCCTGTTTTGTCAGTGGAAACAAGACAATTTCAGACAAATGTGAGTGTAGCCGGGCAGAAACAAGTCTGTTTCTTCCCTAGGGGAGAAACAAGCTTGTTTCTGCCCGCTGAATTTGTTTCTTACATCGTTTTATCCTTGGCAGAGTCGCATTTGTTCATTGTCAATCTCTAGATGAAAATCATATAACCTAAGATAATTTGACAGTTGTTGTTTTCGTAACTGTAAATTAAATTGAAAAGACGATTAGTTTCGAGAAAAAAAGGATTAATACGACAATTTCAAGTACACCACAACATCTTATCAATAAAGCACAAGCAGCTATTCTCGACTTGTTACCTGCGAGATAAAAAAAAAAAATATTTACTTTGTTATGACAAATTTGTAATGTGGAAAGTTTCAATGCAGGTATTATGAAAAATACAGTGTGTGGCACGGGACAAAACACGATTTCAGCCGAGGGTTATGCCAGCCCTCGCTTCGCTCGGGCAAGCAACACTCACCCTCAGCTGAAATCGTCTTGTTTCGTCCCTAGCCACACAATATACTATTATCCCCCATCCAGCAAGAACCCATTTACTTTTTGTGATATTCGATTTTGGGTGTAGGTAACAAAGTATCAACTCTCCAACTTACGCATTAGGACATGTAGTGCTGAATATTTCAAGACTTGTCGAGTCACGAGAATTAGTATTCGAATATCATATTGTCTTAGCTTTCACAGGCATTTTATTCACGAATAAAATTACCGACGGCGGCGCTGTTATCAACCAAAATGTCGGATGTAAGTCGTACTGTCATTTTTAGACATGCTTGGTTACATGTTAAAACCATAATTTTCCAGGGAGTCATATTTTGTTATTATAATATTTAAGGTGGTTTCTCTTGACAAACTTATAAGTTTGAGGATTAAATTTCATTGCTATTATTCCAATTTTGTGCATGGACGTTTCAAATTGTATTTATTTGCAGATAAATAACCATATTCTTTGGAAATAGTCTTTAAATATTTGAATTCACATTATTCACTTTTCTCGAGGGAAAAATCATGTTGTACACAAACAATTGAATGAATGGAGAAAGAGTAAGAAAATTAATAGGTAGTAAATAGGAAAGCGCAGAAGAGGTTAGAATGAAACTGATGTAAATAGGAAAGCTGTCTCCAAAAAGACTGATTCTGATCAATACATATATACTGAAATAGTAAATAAAAATGTGAGATAGAAGGAATATAGCAAAAGCTCACTGTTTACAAATAACAAACGATTAAAATAATATTAGCTCAAATGGTGTTTCAAGCTGAATACGTCTTTGAGTAGTTTCTCGTTTTGCCACCAGATGGCTACGGCTTAATTTTACTCGCGAATGAGCCTTAGCTTCCATATTTTGATAATAATGAAGCTCACAAGGATGGAGCATTTATACTCAATCCTACCAACAGTTATTCACAGTAAAAATAAATTCAAACTACGAAATATAGATTAAGAAATTTAATTACCATATCTTGTTTGAAAATTGATGAAATATATCACAGAGAATTTTGGACTACCAATCTTTGTTTACGTATTGATTAAATGTTTAACTAATGTCCAAATCAAATGGGTTGGTTTTTCCTAATTTGAAGTGGTTTGGCTCAACTATTAATGAATATACCGTCGTAAATGTTATAATTTTGGAAAACAAATATTCTGTTACTTTTATTGTCGGTGTAGAAGACCTTACAGGTATTCCATTCTAATATAATGGCTGTAACTGCTACTCTGAAAATTTATAAGTGTCAATGATTGTCATGTGCGATATTATTTGATGGAAGTTTCTTGATCCTTTGGTGGCAGCCATGATTGCATTGTGGCCGCCATGTTTCCGCGGTGTATTATGTCCCCTGTCCCTCCAATAATGGGGCTGCCGCGTGCGTTGAGCGTCGAGACATGTTGCAATGCAGCGCCGCGAGCGACAAATGCTGTTTACTTTATTTCTTAACCGAGAGTTCATTTCATTTATCTCTATACGCATTGTAGAGCTCGGGAACGTACCCGATTTTATTCAGAGATGCTCAAAAGTTGCTTCGTTTTAATTTCACAACAGGAAGTTAATACAATACAAAGTTTTCTTTGAATTATTAGATTTTGAACTGAATTTCCTGTTGTGCCTCAGTATTTCATTCATCTGAATTTTATTTTTGCTTTCCTTGGAAATATTTTTAAGTTTCTTTTGGTCAATTGAACTTTAAATTTGAAGAGTTATTTCAACGAAAAATTTCGGTTTGAATTGATGACAGCAATGTTTGTCCCATTCGATTTTTTAGTTTCGATAGGATATTGTCTGGTCAAACTTCAAGAGATTTTTGCATTGACTGTTTTCGTTAATGTCACTTAGGCCAAATGTGCACTCAAACTAATAGAGACCATTCGAACACATCTTAGGTTAAAATAAAGAATGCCTTAGTGACATTAGAAAAACACCCAAAATTAGAGTTTTTCAAAAATTAATTCCTATGTATTGAGAGTCATTAATTTCTTATCACGCACTTACTTGCGTACAAGCACTTCAAATTTTGAATATTGAGTTTCAAATCCAGAAAATACTCCAGTGGTGCCTTTACGGCTATATTTTCTACAATTATGTTCTATCCATTGAAATATTTCTGAATGGATATTCCATGAGAAAACAGTAAATTTTTGAAAATAACTCGTTGTGGCTTGTAATTCAAAAAAATTATTCCTACCGAAAGATGCTTTTTTAATATTCTGTTTATAATTTTTTGATCAGATTTTGAATAAGTCTCCTAGTTGAAAAGATATCCTCGAATCCCAAAAACCCAATCTACTTATCATCCTTTGAAATGATCACGTCGTGTGCGAAGATTCCTAAAACGCCTATGAAATCTTAAAACATATACCTACCAGTCCTTCAATCTCCTGAATGTATCAAGTCTCAAATATTTATGGCAGATAAAAATAAATATCGAATAAACATCTGACCGGACTATCATCCAATCTGTAATAATAGTCTGGTTGATGTAGACAGGTTCTTATATTAAAATGAATCCATAAATATAGAAATCATCGTTGATGAAAAAAGAATAAAAAATTTGAAGTATATCCACTGTTTTGTGGTCACTGGTACGTTGTTTGGCCGCGGCTGATCCTGGCTTAAGGCTAATATAGCCATTACTGTATGAGAGCTTGATCTCCCCTCTCTTGTATCGAATCCTGAACCCAGAACCTAGTTATACTGGGTACAGGCTACATCGAACTAAGCTGAACTTTATACGCATGGGGATCACAGCCGTTGTTTGCTGTTTACAGGGGCACGTAAAGTGAACTATCGCATATTGTCGCTGTCTTTGTTGGTACTTATTGAAAGGTAGTGTCTGTTTAATACTTTTCGATTGTATAAAGTTACTTATGTGTAATGTGATGTGGTAAAAATAGTTAAGTGAATTGGAGTCGATGGTGATCATTTTCTAACAACCGTTGTAACTGATTAGATATTTTGGCTTCTCTATAAATTATCTAAATGATCCGATTATTATATTTATGTCATAAGTCCAGTAACTAAAGTGCATGATTAATAGATATTTTTTGTATCGATTTGGCCATATTTTCTTAAAATTTCATTTCCATTTTTATTCTAGTGTTTTTGGTTTCCTATCAAAATTCGAGTTTGTGACACATCTAACTACATGTTTTGATAAAATTAGTATTTTGTTCGCAACTGCCATCGTGAACGGTAAAGCAAACTTATAAAAATAAAAAGTTTTCTCTTTTTGATGACTGATTTCATGAACAAAATATTCCTGGATATTCAAGAAGTATGTAAGACCAGTGTTGGCCGGATATGCAAAATTCGGGCAGACTAATGTTCATGGGCTAGGACAAAATCGAAAGTATTAATATAACGAGGGTGGTAATTTCTGATTTTGTATTATGTTGAGCACTTAATTTCCTCAATGGTCATAAGTATATATAGGTGAAAACTAAGTCATAAAAGTATCATATCTCACGCCATGAATATTGTGAATATGACCTACAATCAAATAAGTTCGAAAGTATGTAAAATTTGTTTCATGAAAAAAAGTCGCAAACATGATATGATAAAAAACAATCAAAAGGTCAACTTATGTACATATTTCCATGGCAATATTTCTTTGGCTTCCGCTTGAAAAATATTTACAATAAAACCGTAATTTTTGTGTCGACTCGCGGAATTCCATATGAAATATATACAGGATGTGCAACGAAACGTGGAACATAGGATTTTCAGAATGTGGGTATATTGGCTCTCCTGTATATGTTATAGCAGAAGTACAAGAATAAAAAGTTGTTTAAAATCAATTTTTACTCTAGGAAAGTCTTCATTCAATGCAGTGAAGAATATGTATCAGAAGATATTCAAGAAATAAAATATGACATTTCCATCAAAAATCAGATAGCCATGGGAATAAAAAACCGAACGAAACAACTCTAATTCTGACAGTTCAATTCCATGTTATAACAACAATTACTAATAATGATGAAAAGTTGTTCAAAATCAATTTTCACTCACGAAAAATCTTCATTTAATGTAGTAGAGTATCTGTAGCATCTAAAAAAATCTGACGTGATCATCACGCGACTTACTTGTACATCATTGGATATGTATAAATATAATACGATGTGATTTTGTGTTTGATCATATATATCATTGGATATATATAATCAAACACAAAATCTCATCGTTCCACAGTTATTCGTCTTGGATTTACCCAAAAGATCCTAAGAATCTGTCAAGTAAAATGCGCTTTCAGCCAAGTCGGTTGCTAGGGAAACAGTAGGCCATTATTCTTATGCTGGGGCCACATTTACGTCTAATGTCATTAATTGTGGCGTTATTCAATAATGAACACACTGTCAATGACAATATGTCAATTGTCACATAACGTCTTACTTAACGGCATTAGATATAAGTGTGGCCCCTGTATTATACTACAACATTCCTAAATACTGATTTCCAAAATTCTACGACTACCAACAGATCTAAATTTATGCGCAAAATTAGAAAATAAATTTCTACACGGAAAAAAATGAATTATACTAAATAAAGATTGATGTCCAATAAGCAGTGTTATGATCACTAATTATTACACTTTTAAGCAATAATACCTTTGTTTTGACAATCAATTCACAATAATCATTGTTTAAATACTCAAATTTAAAGTTTATATGCAAAAAACTGGTATTATAAACATTGAAAATTACAATTCGCTTGTTGAAAAAATGAAATTGTAATAATTATCGAGTAAAAACTCAATCTTTATCGTTTAGGAAGTAAAAATTCATTGTCTGAAAGCTAAAATATTCAAAGACAAACCATAAAATTTGTAAGTCAAACTGAACTTTTTAATATATTATATATAATGAAAATATACATGTACAGATCTCATATTTTATGTAGAATGAATATTAAGTTATACTATTTCAATATGAAATAATGAATTCTCAAGTGTATTTAATATTAAAAGAATTATTAAATTTTATCAATGAGCTCCATGAAAATTTACTTAAGTGAAATGGTAAATTTTATATACAATACTAAATTCACTTTATACTTATTATAATCATCAGCTTGTGAAAACTATATTTCGAACTCAACAATTTTATCATTTGCATTATAATTTTTCATGTTTGAAACCTGATTCTCTGACCCTTTTCTCGAATGCGCTTAGAGCCCATAGGATTTGTAGTCTATTATTAGCTACAAGCCTCTAAAGTTTGCAGTGAAAGTGCCACCAAGTGAATTGCTAAGTGGTTATCTCTAAGAAAAATTAACAGAGTAGGTAAGTGATGCATAGCATTAAAATATTAATTATTTACATTAATATCAATAAAGGTCCAGTTGTATAAAGCATTGTTAAGGTTAACTACATTGTCAAATATTTGATCACGTGTTTCTAGCCCTACTGGCCGACTTTTTAATATAAATCACATTTTTATCCATAATTCCATAAAAAATAAAACAACAAGTAGTTCGAACTCCTATCAACGAATTGAGAAATCATACTCCAAAAGTTGAACTAATTGAGATGTTGCTAATGTCCGAATAGTACGATGTAAGTATTGTAAGTTGACATTTACACGAAATGAAGGAAGTTTATGATCTTATAACATGATTTATCTAAGAGAATTCGGTTAGATTGATAATATCCTGCAACAATAATGAAGTTTTCTATGAAAATGATCTATAATTTGAGCTCAGGAAATTTTATAGAAACTTTTTTAGACTCTAAATTATTTATTTATTGCTTTATCTTCAATTTCAACAGTGTGTAAATTTATTTTTTTAATGTGAGATATCCGTTTTGTGTGATATTTGATTTATGCCATAATTATTCTATTTCTAGACTACACATATCCCTGAAGAAGGCAACAATATCAACAATGTGAGCGAAACGTCGGTTTTTGTGTGAATAAAATTTTAAACTGTGACTGACTTCCAATCATCGTTTTTATTCATCACCCATCCAGTCGATCATCGCTTTGATATTATTTTATAGTAACATTTGTTTTTTATTTTTATTTTTTTATTTTACTTTTGTACTGAAAATGTAAGAGTATATTATTTTTTTAAATAAAAATTACCACTCTTGAAACAAAAGCTGTGAATATATTATTTATTTATTTCAGTTGACAAATTACTACTTACTGAACGAGTTATTGAGCCTTATTATAGCATATTTCATGTTTATAAAAATGCAAGGTAAGAAAAAAAATCGATCAATTTTTTTGAAATTCAATTATGAATAATTGGCTCCTGGATTTTAATTCTGTGTATTTTTTTTTCATTCCAGTTTGACGTTTCGATCCTTAAACCGATAATCATCATCGAAAACAATAATACAAAAATAAACAAAGCAAAAATCTGGATAGTAAAAGATCTACAGAAGCCTTGACATGAAAATGTGGACTCAACATTTACAACAAAAAGAATCAATAAACTCCTGCAATTCATCCAAGTTTTGAGTAAAACCATGTGAGAGTACCTCAAACAAAGGGAAAAATAATTCAAGTCACAATGATATTTATCAAGACTAATATTATAAATTCCTCTGCTTGAGGCTCTCTCGTGTTGTTTTTCCTCAAACCTTGAATGAATGTCAGAAGTTTATTGTTCTTTTAGTCCTAGATGTATAATCTACGTTTTCATCTGATCTGCTGTATATTTTTCATTATCTTGATACTTGCCGTGTTTCCTTTTTATCATAATTTTCTGATGGTGATTATTTGTTAAAAGATCGAAATGTCAAACTGAAATGAAAAAAAAAATACAATATTGCATTTAAGAACCAATTATTAATAAAAAAAATATTTATTGATATTTAAAAAAATGAAAATTCAATAAGTATATTGTACAAGTAAATATTTTACTGAAAGAATTGCTAGTTTTTATTGTGACGAAATTTCAAACCAAGAGAGGAATATTCACTATTATATATATTCAAAAAATAGTGTTGACACGTGAAATTCTATAAATGAGATAGGAGATTTTTAGTGTTTGAAACATTAAAATTTAAAGGTTGAGAGTTATTATTTACCATAGTCCCTGTTACATATTATATACTTCTATATGGAATTATATGTATAGGAATAGAAAATTTTATCATTTGGAACTTTAAAATTTGTATCTTGACTCTGTATTATTTTTCCTTAGAGATAATACATTTTAGTGGATCAAGGATATATTTTTCCACTTTTCACTTTGTAATAAGTGACAAATTTCGAGGCAGGTTCCGGGTTACTATTCAAAACATCAAAAACTAGTAGAAATCTTACTAAATGTTGACATTTACTTTTTTCCGTGTACTGAGGTGCATTTCCGGTTCAGTCTATTGTTATGAAAATAGTAGGCAATCATTCAGATGCTACAGCAGACTGAAATATCAAATTTCAATATTCTATACCTGATCGTTTCGAATTTATGCGAAAAATTCCAAAGATTGTCAAGTAAAGTGCACTTCCGGCTCGGTGGATCTCAATAAAAATAGAATATGAGCATCTAGACGGTATAATCGTTCTAAATACTGAATTCTCACCATCTACGTTCAATTGTTCTGGATTTATGCGGAAAATTCAAAAAATGTTTCGAATAAAGTGCTCTTCTGGCTTAGTTGATAGCAATCATAACGCAAGGTGTACAACTAGATAATATAAAAGTGCATAATGCAAAATTCAAATATTCTACGAATGATTGTTCAGAATTTATGCGAAAAATTCAAAAAGTCTGCCATATGAAGTGCAATTCCGGCTTAGTCGATTGTTACAGAAATAGAAGATGATCATTTAGATGCTACATCAATTTCACATGCTAAATTGCAGTATTCTATGGCTGATCATTCTGAATTCATGCGGAAAATGTAAAAGTAAAGTGCACTTCCAGTTTAGCCTATCGCAATCATAATGCAAGATGTACAATAAGATGTTATAAAAGTTCTTTATACAAAATTGCAATATGCTATGGCGGATAACTCTATATTTATGCAAAAAATTCAAAAAAAGCTTCAAGTAAAGTGCACTTCTGGCCTAGCCGATTCTCACAAAAATAGCAGATAACCATTTTGATACAACATCAAGTTCAAATACTGAATTTCAATATCCTTCGGTTGATCATTCTGGAATTATTAGAAAAATTCGAAAAAAGTTTCAAGTAAAGTGCACTTCCGGTACAGACGATTGGAACTATAATGCGAGGTGCACAACTAGACCCTATATCAGTCTCAAATACAAAATTTCAACATTATACGTTCAACCAGTTTTGAGATTTGCGAGTTACGTACGCACGAACGCACGCACGAACATACGTACCGACATCAAGCCAAAAATAGTCAAAATGGATTCAGGGATGCTCAAAACGGATATATCCATCAAAATCTCGATATGTGAATTTTGTCGGTTTCACAATACTTTCTTGTACTTTGTACAAGTAAGTAAAAAAATAACAACAATATCGCGGAATTAAACTGTCAGAATGAAAGTTTGTTCTATTCGTTTTGTATTTCCATGACTATCTGATTTTTGACGAAAATGTGGTATTTTACTCTCCAAATATCGGATACTACAGATAATCTACAGCAATAAATAAAGATTTTTTATGAGTGAAAATTTATTTTAAACAACTTTTTATTCCAGTACTTTTGCTCTGAAATATACAGGAGAGCCAATATCCGCACAATTTTTAAAATTTCATGTTAAACTCCTGTGTTCCGCGTTTTGTTGCATACCTGTACAGCGTGTAATTCAAAAATGGAGAATCAGTTCTTCCATTTGCAGTGCTTCCCAAATGTTGTTAGATAAAAACACTTCGAATATACCATTCATGGCCAGTTGTACCACCGTCACTTAACTTTAAGTGCAGTTTAATATCTATGGCAACTATTGTATGGGCAACGGTTATTATTCCTCCTTTAAAGTTGAGCGACGGTGGTGCAACTGAGTGTCAGAGGATTAAATTGTACATCTAAATCAGTTATCACATTCTATTTCACAGGTTTATTTACCGAGATATTCGTATTAAAGCTTTTAGGAATTTTGCTCATTTGTAGTTTTTGAGATAGCCATTAAAATAAAGCAAATGAATGCTGACGGTTGAAACAACATTTGAAGTGTTATCATCTAATATAATATCCATTCGTTTTTCATTCCATGGCTATCTGATTTTTGACGAAAATGTCATATTCTATTTTCCAAATATCTAATGCTACAGATATTCCACTGTATTAAATAAATATTTCATTTTAAACAACTTTCCATGCTTGTACTTTTGCTCTAAAATATGCAGGAGAGCCAATATCCGCACAATTTGATAATTCCATGTTGAACTCCTATGTTCCTCGTTTCGTTGCACAGCCTGTATATATACATATATATATATATATATATATATATATATATATATATATATATATATATATATATATATATATATATATAAATAGATATATATATATATATATATAGTACATTTCTAGTGCCACTGGTTGACACAAAATTCATAATTAAACAAACAAATGAGTATTTTGACCGAGTAATTGATGTTGAATGACAAATCAATTAATTTTATTCTGGCGTGATAATATCTACACTGTCAATGATCATAAAATTAAATAGCTGAATATTGATGTGATTTCTTCATAAAAGTAATAAAACATGCCCTCTTATTTCAATATTGGAATGGCCGATATGATTTTCATGTATGATCGTGATAATGGAAACTTTCAAAAAGATTTTCAACGACTGAGGGTTACTGGTTCACTATATATATATATACGTTCTGCCGATAGTGGACGGCCGAGGACAGTACTTACAGAATAGAATTATTCAATTTGATACTCATTCATTGGCTTTATTAAGAACTTCGACCAGTGGCATTAGAAATGTATTCTTCTTGAAGCACGCCCATAATTTTGCGAATTTTGGAGAAATTCTTTTTGATTGTGAACCAGCACATCGAAATTTTTCTTACACCTGTATATAAGAACATGCTGATGAGAGTTAACTACAACTGGCTGTGGGAAAGTCAGAACTGCGTAACTCTGACAGAAAACTTAAGCGATGTACTTGAAGCTTATAAAAGTTGTTGGAATAAGAGACACTGATCAAAGTAGAATACAAAATTCTTCGTATAGTTATTACTATAGAAGTATTCAATTCTCAAACACGAAGAATGAAACAAACTATCTCGAATATACAGTCAACATCAATAAACTCAAACTTATTAGCCAAATTAGATGAGCAAATATTTTGAAACCCAGATTTTATATTTACGGTAAAGCTTATGAACTAGATGCGAAGAATAAATAACATCCAAGAAAATGAAGATCCTTATCATTTGATAGTACCTGTTTTAGACCAGAGTTATGATTTTTCGGAGTGCATGACCTTTTCATGAACTATTTTTGTTATTCCATGAGCTAACTTTCCATGTTATGACGAACTTTTTCGAAAATGTAATCTTTGAGTAGCTTGCTTGGAACCATTTAAAAATTGCTGTTTTTTTGCTTGGAAATCAAACTTCCCAAACCTCTGTAACTCGGTAAGTATTAAAGAATAACGTTATAAGCTCTTTTTGGGATGAAATTCGACGGTATACACATTCAAATAATCACTTTCTTTTCCTTTAAAACACTTTAATTGAAGTAAAACTTAGCCTCAACGCGAGGACACTCTTACTTTTTTTCAATCTCTCATATTTGACCCATTGTGAATCAAACTATCTAAGAATATTTAAGTTTATAACTGTTGTAGAATCAGGTCGAAATGAGATCCTCAAGTAACTGTACATGTATCAAAGAAGAATGTAATGATTTGTAAATCTGCTACAACATGTAGTATCTCAAGTTCTTAATTAACTTATAAATGCGAAAAATTTTAAACACGTAATTAGCTTACAATGTATATTCATATGCAACTATAATCTCATTTCTAGAAACTGAATATAGATATATTATATAGTCTATTATAAATCATATTTTTCATTTATTTGACATCAGTAATTGAAATATCAAAATATTCGTGAAATCAGCTCACGGCAAATGTTTTTATTTATTTTTAATGAACCATACATCATGCGTGAAATTGTGCTATTTAATAGCACCACAAATCATTTCCTTATAATTTTATGTAGATGAAGTTTGTTCTCATACTAAAAAAATTATTATATATTTTGTATCATTGAGTCTGTTATAAAATAATCTATTATACATAAATTTTTATGTGAAAATGTGTCTACCAGCTTTCAACTATAATATTTCCAGATCATTGATAATTATCAAATAATTTTGATGTTTTCGAACGCATATTGCAACCTGTTAGCCTGAAAGCAACATGCGTGTGGAAACTGTCAGAATTATAAGTATTTATTAATGATCGAAGGCTATTCGACGAGATGAATTTTTGAATGGTCTAACTTAGTGATATGTACATAATTATCTACTTGAATGCAAAAAATCAATTTACAATTAGTAAAACTTGAATCAGACACATATGACGTATAATATCTCAGTTACTTACCAGCTGAAAACAGACCTTAAATTTTTATCAATGTGATGTTAATTCAATACGTCAATTTTGCACACGTGAGTTCAAATAGATGCTTGTTATTGGATTCTCAGTTTATTAAATTGTTTTCAAAATAAATCCTCTTTTAAATTATTGAGACAGAAGTTGTAAGAATTGAACAAGTGGCTTGTCTCGCGTGTATTCTTGACTATTCCATTCGTAGTATTTATAACAAGGTTAACAATGCTAAATGTGGTACAACCTACACGGTTTTCAAGAGGAAATTTTTTGGAAATTTTGTCTGTTGGTTATATATACAAAACAAAGAACATTCAGCTGCGTTGATTCAGCATCTGTCAAACTGACAGACAGATTGAATGTGAAAATGAGCAGATTCGGAGTCGAGTCTCTGGAATCTATTGATGTATTTTGATGGGAAAAATAATCTTCCAAATACCATTCGTGATTAAATTTAACCTGGCAAAATTTTTAGATTGTTACGAGAGCTTGCTACCAATTTATTTCGTGATATTGATCAAAAATCACTCGCTTGACAGCTCGTGATTTTTCTGTCAATATCACTCAATAAATCACTAAGCAACAAGCTCTCGTAACAATCTAAAAAATTTTCCGGTAAAATTTAACTACTTATGATATTATATATGAGTATTTGGACGTGTAGAAATACCATCGGGTATTACACTAGTGGTCCAAGTGAGTATTTTACTCAAAGATGTGGATACCTCCAATTTGTGCTTTCTTCGTATTTAATGGAATATTTTTCTGAATATCTTCATCAATTTTATCTTTTGATCTATCACCAAACCTTTCTGAAGTAGTTCCCATATTAAGACGCAATATATTTCTCTATTATTCGTCAAAGAAAATGCAAGAAACTCTAATTTTTCAGTTTGACAGAAGTTTGTTTACTCGTTCCTATGAAAGTTACGTGAGTTGTTACTAGGTTCATAGAAAACTAATTTGAAAAAATGGTTTGACTCCTGGAATAGTCCTCCATATACCATTTGTAGTTAAAGTATTATAGACTATTTTTGTGGGACAATCACTCATGTTTATTGTGCTTGTGAATACCACTCGTGCTGCACACTCGTGGTATTCAAACGCAAGCCCAATAAACATTCGTGATAGCACCACAAAAATAATCGATAATACTTCAACTACTTATGGTATATTAAATGAGAATTCAATTATTTTTGTGGAATATAATATATTGCAAAATAATATTAGCTTAAAAACTATTTTTTCGAAAACTGTCATTAAAAATGAACACACAAGACAACTAGACGCATGCGAAATTATTGTTTTGTTCACAAGTCGCGAAATAGGTACTTCGCAGCCAGGATGCGAAATATATAGATGAAATGTATCGGTATCATAGCAACGTTAAAAGTGATATTGATTGATTGATTCGGAATGTCAAAATTTTTTATTTACATTTTTATTAATTTTGAGACATGGTTTTCGAAAAAATTCTTTTGCATTCTCGAATGCAAAAGTGACATTTCGCAATCTGGAATCAAAAATAACTATTTTGTGTTCAAATTTTGTCAAAACGAATATAGTTCCATAAAAATAAAAATACATTGTCTATCCTCAAAAATTTGATGTTTGACATATTATTCGTTTAACTTCAAGTGATAACGGTTACCACATAAATGATAAGATTTTACCATTCAAGTTGCAATACATTACCACTCACTATTACATCAATCTTACCACTTTATGTTGTTAGGGATATTTTTTAAATCACCATCCGTATCACTCAAATTCCTACTCTTTCCTTTTAGTATTCTCAGTGTAGGGAGGTCAAAAATATAACACGAAGTTATTATAATATTTTTTCCACGGTCGTGTGTAAAGTAGTTACTTTACGATGGTAAATCTCACTTCTAACTGATTCATTCGTTTAGGTATCCGTTAAGTTTAAATGTCAGCTTGTACTCTGGCTGTGTACTCAATAATTGTCAAAATATGGAATTTGAGGGCCGTAGAAAAAATCTTGTATGCAACACGAATGTGAATAATAATCATGACATTCAATCAACAATTTTAGTGACTCTGGGAGTCGTGCATCTTTGGTGCTAAATTTTGATTAATAGAGAGACGACCATGAAAGTTTCTTGCAGCAAAGGCTATAGCAAATAAAAGAAAAAAATTGAAGTTGAAGTGATCATTTTGTTCACGGAATCTTAGAATAAGTCAAATAAATGAGTTATCTGGAATTACAATTCATATGTATTCTTCTTATTGTATGAAAAAATATAGAGCATACAATATAAGCCAAGTACCTATGATGCAAAACCACCAACATAGTCTGAGAAACACCGAGTTACTCATCAAGTTTAGACGACAAGCAAATAGGTATTCAAAGGGCAGTCTCACGTGCAAGTATCGGGTAGGAAGGTTGCCTTCATACGCAATTAAACCCTGCTTTGCCTCAAAACTGTATCTGTTGTTTAATTCTTTAATCGGCCGCTAAGTTCTTTACTGTAAATAGATGAGGGTAATTTTTTGAATGGTAATTATGGGTAAGCTGAACCGATGTGATAGATGTATCCTCATAAAATATGTCTTAGGTGATTTTTTTCTTTCAGAAATTAATCTGCTATTTAATTATTGAATCCTCGCTTAAATTCTTTATTTTTTTTTTACAATAGAGTTGATGTGTGTAGTTAAGTGTATTTTATTAATCGACTTTGAAATTACCAATACATAGTGATTATTGTTTTAGACTCTTCCAATTAAGAGATTTGTATTTTAAATTATCTCATAGATTACCCCGAGCGTTTTGTTTTAACATTTGTATTCAAATTACTAATAGATAATACTATTATATACAGAGAAAGTCCTGATTAGTATGATAAATAAGTTTATCTAATTCCGTTTTGAAAAGTCAAACTTTACATCAATTTCTGACGTTGTGCAACGTCCCATTTTTCATAACTGCAATGCAACAGTTGCGTAAAGTAGCATAAAGTAGTTACGTAATGACTTTACGTAACTAGCCATGTTTCAGAGCTAATCAATTATACTTATATGCGTACAATTAAAAGAAAGATTTATTATTCACAGTATGCAGCTTTGGCAGAGTCTTTGATATCAAAGAGTACTATATCACTCAGCATATTACTGCTTGAGCACATTTAAAAAAATTATTTTGACGTTTTGTGAAAATTCGATATCTGTTTATTTCAGTGCACTCTTGTTTCTGTAGTAACAATAGATGGTCATGAATCACAGTCATCTGAATTTGGTGATGTGACGTGAGAGATGTTCTCAATGAAAAATATAGTTAAAATTATTCTGACGGATTTAGATAAAATTTTGTACAGAATACGTTATGAAAAGCCATATTGTTTGACTCACGTACTTTGCAAAACTCGCTACGCTCGTTTTGGCAAATATTACGTTTCTTCAAACAATATGGCACTTTTCATAACTAATTATGTAAATAACTATTACTAGTCCATTACCAATTTGTTTCTGAAATATATGGATGGATATAGCGAAAATAAGATTTTGAGCTGAAAATGTTTTTCATCATGTTTTTCATCTAATGTAATGTAACTTGACGATTTGAGGCATACAATTAAGGTAAACCATTTTTCCACTTATTTTATTGAGTCCCTGACACTGCGAAAACTAACACGAGTTTATTGTAATAATCTATGCTTTAAAAGCGGGAAGCTGAGCATTATGACATAGGGCCAAATATATATCGGTCGCACATGAAAAGTACAGTTATTGTGAATGTACAAGTGTTATATTTTTATTTATTTAATTTGAGTTGTAAGCATAGTGCCTCTGCATTGAATTTTATGATAGTTTATCCAGTACTTCGCAAATGCTGGTGCAATAGTGCAAACTCCGGGTGTTACTATCGAGCCCTCAACACAGGAGTACAACGTTTGCATCAGTGTCAGTGTTCAAGCTCAACTTAGGATCAGTTTCAAGTATATGGTGTTGAAAATAGACAATTCAGTGATTCAATACGCGTGTGCCGCGTCATCACTCCGCCGCGTGCGTTGAGCGTAATTTCTCTTGATCTGGAGCTGTCAGTTCAATCTCATTGAACTAGCCATCATGATCACAGCTCTTTCACAAATAGAGTGGAACGCCACCAAACTACAAGACCTGCAAGATCACAAAATTGAGATTCTCGAAAATTATGCTTAGCAGCTGAGCCAGGTGAATAGTAATAATAATAATAATAATAATAATAATAATAATAATAATAATAATAATAATAATGTTTATTTAATTAGCTATGAGCTAGTAGCACACAGAAAAAAATACAAATCAGACATTCATCAATAGTTCAATTATCACTTTGTAATACTAATCTTAAATTATGCTTTAATGTTTTTATATTATTTGAGTATTTAACGTCATGGGGTAATTTATTATACATTTGTAGACCTTTGACAAATATAGTTTGATTACTTCTAGATTTATTAGTTTTTGGTATAACCAAATGATTCATCTGTCTTGTCTGGTAATTATGTTTCTCAAAAACATAGCTGACGTTGACACATAAATATGATGGAAGTAGATTTTTTATCACTTTATGAATAAATACCAGAACATTGAAATTAATCAATTGTTCTACATTAAGCCAGTTTAAAGTGTTGAGCATCTTTTTGATGTTTGTGCGTCTATTACATTTCAATATCACACGCATCGCACGATTTTGAAGCTTCTGAAGTTTGTAAATGTCTGAATTGCTGCACATGAATAAGACAGTAGAGCAGTACAAGAAATGAGGTAGAATAATAGTATTGAAGACAATTAATTTGCTCCACATAGATAAATGTGAAGCAATTCGAGAAAAGTATCCTATTTTCTTAGCTATTTTTTTACAAAGATATTGTACATGTATATCAAACTTCAATTTGCTGTCAATGATTACACCGAGGTATTTTATTTCGTTAACATTTTCAATATGAGCATTGTCTAATATAATTTTGGTATTATTATCGCAAGGAGTTGACTTTGAAGACAGAAACATGGCTTTAGTTTTATTCACATTTAATTTTAATCTGTTATCAATCATCCATTTTGAAACTTCAAGCAGCTCCTTGTTCACAATATTGATCAAATTTTCTTTATTTGTACCATCCAAGTAAATCAATGTATCATCCGCGAAGAGATGAATTTTGCATTCTTTTAAAACATTAGGAAGGTCATTGATGTACTGGATGAACAAAAGTGGCCCAAGCACACTACCCTGGGGTACACCAGTATCAGTATCCAAAGTATCGGAACAAACATTATTAATTTTAACATACTGCTTCCTATTACTAAGATAATTTTCGAACCATCTAAGAACATGTCCTTGGATATTATAAGCAACCAGTTTATTCAAAATTATATTTCTATCTATTGTCTCAAAAGCCCTTTTGAGATCCAAAAAAATTGAGCAAATTATCTTGTTATCATCTAGATTAGATTTTCACTCACTAAGTAGACAATTTAATGCTGTTTCACAAGAGTGCTGATTACGAAAGCCTGATTGAACATCAACTAATATACTATTATCTTCAAGATATTTCAATACTTGTTTATGGACCACAAGTTCCAAAATTTTTTCACAAGCTGGTAACATATTAATTGGTCTGAATTCCTCTGGTTTATGGGTTCCTTTAACTTTCTGAATTGGATGTACGGCTGAAATTTTCAATCTATCAGGTATAACACCTGAGCTTAATGACATGTTTATGAATTCCAATAATGGGTAACCAATATTTTCAAAATGATCCTTTAAAAACTTGGTATCAATCCCATCAGGACTAAATTTATTTTTTTGTGAGAAAACTATCGATTTTAAATCACTTATGCCCGATTTCATGATCGCGAGTTAAATTAACTTGGGCTAAAGTGACGGGGAGTTAACCAATAAACAGGCTTTTGATTTATTTGATTAACTTGATTGGGCAGTGATGACACAAAAAATACAGAAATTGATACTGTTACCAAGGGAATGAGCTCTTTAAACCGGATTAATTTAACTCGAGATCGTGAAATCGGCCATAAGAGAATTTTTTTTAAATTCGGTAAGACTGACATTGTCAATAGGATTAATATACGTTAAAGCATTAGAATTGGTACATTTAGGAATGGTGTTTGTTAACTCCACAATACTATTAATGAAATAATAAGTAATGATAATGATACTATTTCTGGAAATCAAGCTACTTTGCTTGAAGCTCCATTCTGCCGCAATGCAGCTCACGACCGCGAAGCTCATAAGCAAACCAACCAAATTTTTTGTAAATCTACAGCAATGCACAAAAATAACATAAAATAATAATAAAATATTCAAAAGAATACTTACTTGCTGTAGATTCACAAAAAATTTGTATGTGATCGTTTTTTGTTTCTTTGTAGTCTAACCGGCTCTGATAATGATTCTTTAAAGAATCGAAACCGGTAAGCAATTTAAGCTAAAATAGAATAGTATAGACAAGACTTTTTCAATTTTTTGTTGAAAACCGTACCATCCTTCATTTATTTCTACACTTGGGCGTTTCCCCTCTTTCAATTATGGAATTAAAGTGTCCCTATGAAAACACGAGAACCGATTAGATAACCATCCCAATTGGTGCTGCCACGAGACTAGTGACCCGTCTCGACCTCGTCTCGTCTTGCTTCAAAAAGTCGAGACGAGACCATAGAATGGGTCTCGAGCCAAAAGTCGAGACCGAGACGAGACCAGAGTCGAGACTTGTATCATTATCACTAAAAATTCATTTTCAAATCAAATCCACAAAACTTCTTCCGAAAGCAATTTTACAAAGCAAGTAGGTAAATGCCTACAAAGCGCAGTAATAATAGTTAAATTGAGATGTTAACTGATAGCTAAGTTCCCGATTGAGACAATCATTTTTTCTACCGCTCTTTCAAAATATTTACTTCATATTCTGCCTATATAGCAATATTTTGTCGTTAAATGTTCAAAATAATTGCAGTAAAAGTGTAAAATAGGATATTTAAACGATTGTCAATTGTTCTTTCCCAAGTTATTTGAATGATGTCTAGTTTGATATCAATTTGAAGCTCTTGAGGGAATAGGCTTAGCAGAAATACAAAAAGTTATCTAAGTATAGAGGTCAGTAAGTACAGTTTATCGATTGATAATAATAGTTTGGACGTCGAGCCTTGGCGAGGTTTCCAAATATTATACGAAATCGGTACTGTACTTATTGACCACATGCTTACAAAAATTTTTGCACGATTGGAAGATCCAAAATATGGGTCCAAATTTTCTTTTCCAAATTAAATTACTACTGATGATTGTTTATTTGCTGTCAGCTGTCAAGTTTGACATTATATTCTGAATATTCAATTACAAATGAAGATGAATAAATGAATATTCTCTCATGAAAATTCACAATTTTTTTTTTTATTCAGGCATCTTAGTTTTACCATCAATTCAAATGAACGCTTTAGTAACCTGAGTTTAGTTGATATGAATTTATATTGAGAATCATAGAAGAAATATTATATTATAACTAGTATTATGAAATTCGGAAAATATTTTTTGTAACTCAGCGATTCTTGACTTGAAATATGAAGCCTAAACCTCGTTATAATGCTTAAGCTTACATATTTGTTGCATAAAACTAATAACTCGGATCCTCGTGGCCCAGGGATCTTATTCTAATTCGTAGAGATAGCTTGGAGACAGATCGCAGTCTTTATGTCAAAGTTACTATGTCAAAGTTATATTTACAGGGACTTAAAAATTGTATGCTGTGCAAACAATAAGATCGACTACTATATGCTGGCAGTTAGTTGAGAACGATGTATGAAATCAGATTCAATTCATGTTTAATCATTCTCCTGATTTATTATTAATTATAGTAGTATCATTTTACTCTAGTGCTACTATTTGAAGACATACGAATATCAAATCTGATATCGAGCTACGGAAATCGACTTGACCATGTCTCTTACTTCTGGAAGACTGTCTTCAACGATGATGACATTAAATCGCTTCTTTAATTGTCCGATAGGTGGTACATGTGTCGAAAGTCTATAAAATGACGTCAGAAGACAATCTTTACAAATTAGAATTAAACCTCAGAGCGACTGTTGATATTGCAAATTCGACGTAGGATGTACGCTAATTTTATCCAACACGCAAGCGCATTGTACATGATCCCGTTATCATAACTTCCAGAGCTGCTCAGCAAGGTGGGAATAATTGTGTATTGCGCAAAATTCAAAAGACACATTATTTGTAGCGTAGTGTTTTTGTGGTTCTTGATGATTGTGAAGCTCATGTCTGGGGGTTTATGATCAAGCTATGAAACATAGGTTTGCGCACTAAACACATAAATATTTATTTTTCGTAGAATTCGTAGCAAATAATAATAAGGTAAAGCGAATTGAAGAATATGTAAATATAAAAAATCATTTCGAGACTCTCGTCAAGACTCGAGACCGAGACGAGACTGACCTACTCGAGACCAAGGCGAGACCGAGACGAGACTGAGCTAGGCGAGATCAGCACAAGAACGAGACAAGACTCACTGAAGTGATAACCTAGTGATTGACATTTTGAACAACGACAACGAAACAAGAAGACTTAAGAGGACCAATTCTCTTGAATTGGTAACAGAGATAACACCATTACAGTGACATGAAGGAGCACCACTGGGAGTTATCATCTATGAAGCTATTCAAATTGTATCGAAATTATAGGTTGACTACCAATGGCGAGTTGTAAATCAGATAATTGACAAAATAAAAATAAAAATACCATCAACACATAACAAAAGTAATATAATATCGAATAAAATAGGAGTAATAATGCAACAACATTATATTTGAGAATTGAATTAGAATTGTTTCTTTAGGAAAATGTGAATAAAAGAAGATACAGCCGTGAAGAAGAGCGTAAGTTGAAAATTCTATTCCGCACGCAATTCCATCTTCTATCTTCCTCAAATGTAAACTGATTGACTATGGATTCATACAGATATTATGATCGGAAAATTCATAAAAAATCATGTCCTACTTTAACACACATTCGATATGATTTTTTTTTTCATGACGTCTAATCTTTTCTCTTGTGATGTTGATTTATGACACAAAGAATAATAATTATAAAAGAGACTGAAGCGAGATAATGCAGTAATTAAAAAACTATTGATTAGAGCGTTGCGTGAGGCATCGTATCAAATTAGCGTAATTTCATGCAGGTTAAAAACTTTAATTTGGCCGAACCCATTGCATCTCAAATGCGACCTCACGCCACCAGCAGACAGGTATGATGAATTTGTTTTGAAATCTACCCTAATTTCCTTTACCCGTTGATAGCTAGAAATTAGGTGATCAACTGAAGCCCCATCAATTATATATTTACGTTTCTCTTCGATTATGACATTTTCATATACAATATTGCAGCTCGTATAAGTATTTTATTTCAGTGAACCATTTTTATCGCATCTGAGTATTCTGTATGTTGCATAAATATTTGAAATTTGCCTGCTGTATATATCTAACGTCACACTTTCGATAAAACAATCTCACTTCATGGAGATCCCATTGTATTTAGAAAGGCCCATAATTAATTCATTAATTTCGCATACATAGCTACGAATAGACGGTCAAGCTTTTAAATAGATATTGAGATAAGTATAATTCGAATGAACTCGAGTCAGAACTGATAGATGTGTAGGGTCGAATTCAGAGAAGTATATCTTCATCACACACAGAAATCGGTTGATAATGAATTTTGCCATAATTAAATTCAAGATGATAGTAGGGACGCTGCCACTAGATATTGCTCTAATCAGGGAATTCATTATTGTTATCTGAGAATCACTATTGCTTATGAAAAATAAATTATTGGAATCAAATATTATTTCTTTCAAATCTTGCAATATGAACTTAAGTTTTTATATAATTGCATCCGCCATTATAACTTCTATAGAAACATTTATTTTATAGCAGTATGAGATTTCTGGTGCATCCCTAACTCATCCCGTGCTAATTCTGTCGGAAGTCTGACTCGTGTTAGTTCTGCACAGCTACCTGCGATTTTTACTAATAAGTCAATTGCCTGGCCGACATCTCACTTCTTTCAAGTTCAACAAGGTGTTAGTTTAGGTAGAAAGTATGAAATGTTGCAAAATTTTGTAATTATAATTTCACATTAAGATTTTCATTACCTATTTCTTTTCTTAGCATATCCCAGAAAAATATAATGAATTTTATAATAGATCAAATTTAAGTGGTTACAGATGGAACGCTTATGATTTTGAAAAATGCTTCAGATGGTAACGTGGAATTCAGTGACTATTAATTTTAGATTTCTACCAAGCTTATCTTCCCGGGAGCTTTAAATTAATACCAAACTAGGGATAATTTGAATGGATTATAAGAAAAAACAATTGATAATCGTATCCTGTTTGACTTTTCTATTAGGATTATTTCCGCAGGAGCTTTAATTTGATATCAAACATGATAGGATGAACCGCTGACTATTATGAATAGTGTTTCAGGTGAATGTTGTGCGGAATTATCCCAAGATTTATTTCAATTTAAATAATAACAAATGAACCGCTGACTATTATGAATCGTGTTTCGGGTGAATGTTGTGCCGAATTATTCGAAGATTTGTTTCAGTTATATCTTATATTTTATGATAAATAAGACCGTTCATAGAATAAATGCATAAACTAAAATGTTCCATTAATGAGCAGATGGTACCATTGGTTAAAAAAAGCTAATTTACAAACTTGAACCTAACTTTTCAATAAAAAGTTGAAATATGAAATTTCAGTCAAAAATTCGTATGGGTTTTACAGTTATTGTGCTCTCAGATAGATCGATCAATAAGACCGACAGACTTTTTCTAAAATTATGTTTTTTGAGTTCAGTAGGCTCTAAGTCGGGAAGATTCATTGAAATATCGAACTGTCAAAAAATCACGATTACAATATTTCCCCTATTATACAGGTATATCAGGACTTGTTTAAAAAAATATATTTTATTTCTGACATCATTTCAACTAAAAAATCTCATATAAACATATTTCCTATACTTTTCATTTACCAAAATACAAACGATCAAAATTTTATAAATAGCAGCAGATTTTAAGAATTTCTAAATCAAGATACTTTTGAAACAATGGGAAATAAAATGCAAAATTGATTTCTAATTCACAATAAAATACAAAAAATTAATTACTATACTCTATTTCTTTTAAGAATTCTGCAACTAGAAGACTGCGAGTCACACTGTGAAAACTTTTTAATCTAGTTATTTTCCAACTGTCATTTAATGACATTTTAAATTCAAGATTTTATAAGTTTCCATTACAAGTTTTAGAAATAATATGAGCAATATGTAAATTATAACAAGTAGTAATAGCGTGAGTGCAAATTTCAACAAAATTTTCATCAACATATGCACTCATTTAAATATAATTATTTAATTTTGATAGTTACTTAGAAGTACAGTCACTTCAAAGTACATTAGAAATTGTATTACAAGTACATTCAGAATGGACAACTAAATATCGTTTGTGTAAACTTGTCCGCGAATTCCAATCAGAGATTAAGGTAAAATAGGCCCTATCTTACCCACCCTGATTTCTTAAAAAAAAATGAACTATAGAGAGAATAATAAACGCCTTAGCTGATATTTGTAATGCAGGGGCCACATTTATGTCTAATGCCGTTAAGTAAGGCGTTATGTGACAATTGACATATTGTCAATGACAATGTGTTCATTATTGAATAACGCCTCAATTAATGACATTAGACGTAAATGTGGCCCCAGCATAACAAATACAATTAATTTAGTTTTAATTTAATAATTCGTTGCTGTCAAACTTGCATCCGAGCTCAAATTAGTGCTGCCACGAGACGAGACTTCAGTGAGTCGATCTCGAGCTGGTCTCGCCTAGCTCAGTCTCGTCTTGGTCTCGCCCTGTTCTCGAGTAGGTCAGTCTCGTCTCGGTCTCGAGTCTCGACGAGAGTCTCGCTATGATTTTTCAAAATTACATTTTCTTACATGCGGAAATCGATTTGCTCTACCTGATTATTATTTGCTATAGATTCTACAAAAAATATGAATTTGTATGTTTATTGCGCAAAGATATGTTTCATAACTTGCTCATAGACCCCAGACGTGAGCTTTTGGCTCATATCACAATCGTTAGGAACCACAAAAATACTACGCTACAAATAAAGTTTATTTTAAATTTTGCACATTACACAATTATTTCCACCTTGCTGAGCAGCTCTGGAAGTTTTGATCACGTGATCACATACAACACGCTTGCGTGTTGGATAAACTTAGCGTACAGCCCACGTCGAATTTGCAATACCAACAGTCGCTCTAGGGCTCAACTCTAATTTGGAAAGACTGTTTTTTGACATCATTTTATAGACTCTCGATACATGTACCACCTATCGGAAAATTAGAGGAGTGATTTAATGTCATCATCGTTAAAAGAAGGCTTCCAGAAGTAAGAGACAGGGTCAAGTAAGCTCCCTTAGCTCGATGTCAGATTTGACATTCGTATGTCATAAAATAGTAACAATAGAATAAAATTATACTATTATAATTAATAATAAATCAGGAAGGTGATTAAGCATGAATTGAATCCGATTTCAAACATCGTTCTCAACTAACTGTTAGCATGAAGTTATCGATCATATTGTTTGCACTAACAAACAATATTCAAGTCCCTATAAATTTAACTATGATATAACAACATTAACACAGAGACTACGATTTGTCTCTAAGCTGTCTCTATGAATTAGAATAGGGTCACTGGAACCACGTGTGGATTCGAGATCATAAAGAGGTAATAATTTCATGCAACAAATGTGCAAACTTAAGAATTATAACGAGCTTAAGGCTATTTCAAGTCAAGAATCGCTGAGTTACAAAAAATAATAAATAGATTCATAAATCAAATTCAGGTTATGAAAGCGTTCATATGAATTGATGGTAGATCTGAGGTGCCTAAATGCTTAGTTTACGCATTGTTTGCGATGTGTAAACCACCAAATTCAGAGGTGGATGAGGAAGAACCAAATTTTCAAATGAGGTTATGTTATTGACTGTGAATAACGAGCTGTATAGTTCAAATTATTGAAATTTATAAAAGAACAGTATTGATACCTTTGGCCCAGTCCAGCCTAATCTGATACTTATCATTTTGAATATAATTGGATCTGATACAGAAACATAACCAGGAATCTTATAGGAATCGGCTCATGTGACGTATTTCCAGTAAAAATCAATTATAGTATGATCATATTTTCTTCCGTTATGTCAATTATTTTTGTGAAATTAAATGTGTTGTGCTAGTATTGGGATTCGTCCTGTTGCACAATCTTATCATATAAAATCTGCTGCGGCTTTTCTAACCATAAATTTCATGGCCGGTTTTATCGCTGTTTCATAGTTTTAGAGTGTCGCATCAATCAATTGCGTATTTCAAAATGACAGCTGCCATTGTCAAAGTGACAGCTGGCATTATCGAAGTGACGGCTGTTATTGTTATAGTGATGGCGGTTAAATTTAAGTCCTCACATGATATAAGTATTTTTGAAAATAAAGAGTCCTTTTGCAGATTTTAAGAGTCTTTCATTCAATGAAACATATACAGTTTTGACATTTGATCACCGGAGGAGAATTTAAAGATGGTAACGTGGACTCTATTGATTATCTATTCCATATTTCTACTAAGTCTATCTCCTCGAGAACTTTAGTTCGATAACAAACTAGACATCATTCTATAAAAAAAAATTATTAATCGTCTGAATATCCTATTTCACACTTCTACTAGAATTATTATCGCAAAGCTTCAATTTGATAACAAACATGATAGAACCAAATGACTTACTTTGAAAAAACAATTGACGAAAAAATATTGTTATACAGACTGAATCTGACGTAAATTCTTTGAAAGAGCGGTAGAAAAAATGATTGTCTCAATCGGAAACTTAGCCATCATTTAATATCTTGATTCAACAATTATTAAAATGATTTTTAAGTGGTTATGAGACAAGTCTCGTCGAGGGTCTCGCGAGACTCTTGCCGAGACTCGACTCTGGTCTCGTCTCGATCTCGACTCTGGTCTCGTCTCGATCTCGACTCTGGTCTCGTCTCGATCTCGACTTCTAGCTCCAGACCCATTCCATGGTCTTGTCTCAACTTTTTGAAGCGAGACGAGATGAGACCAAGACTGGTTTCGAGACTCGTGGCAAAACTGATTATGAGCATATAAACAAACGTGTTGCGCTTTCTTCGTTTTGAAATCGCTAGATTATTGATGTAGGTAGTATACTGCTCAAAATCCTAGTCCGAAAGCCTTCAGGCACCTAGTCAATATTAAGCAATCATAAAAACATATTTCAGTCAAGAACAGTTCAAGGCTTTAATAGATCTACGATTCAAGACTTCTGATTGGCCAAAATGTAAACCAATTTTACATCAAAACAAAAATCCTATTTGGTTTTTTGCAAGTTACATCTTCTGTCAGTCATTCACCAATCATGATGAATAAATTTGTGTAGTTTGAGTATTCAAATATGTAATATATGGGTATTCTGTTGTCTCTGAGTTTCATTGAGTTCAGTTTTAGGAGGATTGCTTTGAATCCTGCATTTGATGTGTTTGAATCATGTCCAGGACCGTTCTTAACTGGAATAGACTATAGCCATTTAACAGATATTTTATGCGTTTCAGTGCAATGTGGCCTCGATATTTTTTCTTTCTTCCTCACGGTGAATAATGTGATATCTCATTCCATTGCCAATAATCTCAAAAAAAGATTTTGTATGTGACTCTTCGTTTGTTTTATTGAATACAAAATCGAGTGTTGTCAATTCGCACGAAGTGAATAACAAATAAGAACTATTATAATATTTCAACTTTTTTGCCGGCTGGTCAGTTTTGCACCAAACCGTTTTCTATTATAATATTACTCACTCAAACATTTTTTCGTTTCGTGATTAAAAATTGGTGAGAAAATCTTATTTTCTGAGAAACAAAATTTGTGGATTAGAGTAGTGCTAGTCGGTACTTTGATCATACGCATATTTGTTAGTTTGTGCCGACGGTCAATTTGTAGATACGAGGTGTAACAGGTACGATAAGACAATTATCACTTTTCTTAAAGTCTGAATGCTGATTTTTATGTATTTTCTAGAGATTATTGTCGAAGATTGATAACCAATACTGCCAGATACTTTCCATCGGCAGTAATTCCTGCTAAACGCTTCAAAGCTCGCAAAAAATAAAGTAATCTTACTTATAGTCTAAGCCCTATTTTTTATATATGATACTCAGAAAAAGCAATTTCATTACTTTTTGGAAACAGCCAGACCAAGGAAGATTTGGATGCCGATAGATATTTCTTTTACTATCAAGTGTACAAATAGTGATCTCGCGCTTCTACTCACAGCGATATTTTAATTGTGTCTGGGGGATGTTCAGCCCTACGATTGATCTGGTTGTTAACCAAAAATATTGAAATTGTGTATCATATATAAAAATTAGCACTCAGACTATAAGCAAGATTACATTATTCTTCGCGAGCTTTAAAGAGTCTAGCAGAAATTACCACCGATGGAAAGTGTCTAGCAGTGTTGATTATCAATTTTTAACAATATTCTCTAGAACATACGTGAAAATCAGCACTCAAGACTTTAAGAAAAGTGAGTAATGTCTCAACGTACCTATAGTACCTCGTATCTATAAATTGGCCGTCGGCACAAACTAGCAGAAATGCGTATGATCAAAGTACCGATTAACATTACTCTAATCCACAAATTTTGTTTCTCAGAAAATAAGTAACGTCTGGCGGGTCTGGGATCTTGCTCTATCATATCTGCAAATTGCATCTAGATAACAACTGAAATATTATTCTGAAAATTATCGCAAGTAAATGATATTATTTTTTAACAGATGTATGTGCTCGGAATGCCATTATATATATGTATTCAAAAACTAGGGGAATCGTGTGTCAAATGAGAAATAATGGTAATTACATTCGCAAGTCGTTATTTAAGATTTTGCACTGGCTAATTTTTGGGTGAAGAATCGAAATATCTATAATCCCCACTGGAATAACTAGTTATTCAATCTATAGTTACAGCAGAGCGCTCCTAAAATGCTT